>CM032887.1:22519206-23719206 GCA_019176425.1 Megalops atlanticus | reverse complement strand
TTCAGCTAAAACTTAAAGACCAGGAATGGAATCCTTATTCTACCATGATAAATGAATGTATGACTGAATGGATGACTGAATGAATGAATGAATGAATGAATGAATGAATGAACAAATAAATAAATAAATAAATAAATAAATGCACTCCAGGGAAACATGTCCTAAACCTATTTGATGGAAAAATGCGCCTTTCATAGCCAGAGTTGCAGGAAACGGAAGCCAAAAAAGTGATTCATCTTGATTAAAAATACATCTGCGATAGGTCAGAGTTGCAGGAGGGATTCAAAATGAAACTGTTGTGCTTCAGAAATTAATTCTTTAGCATTGCTCGGTATGTGCCCTTGATTTCAAAATAATGTTTTCTTCATAAGTAATGTGAATCTGATTGCATCAATCACTTCCTCGGACTGGCATGCTGTTTTGCTTGTAAATACCATACACTTGTTCACAGGGCCTCTTTCACTTCCTTCACATCCCATAACATATTTCTTAGGATAATCCTGTTGTTACTGAATGCTGTATGGCCTGTTCTTGTAATTAATCTTGTTATGATTTTTATGTTCTTGTGATTGTAATTGTGACTTAAACTTGTGGAAAATGAATGGGGTCGCAAAAGGGCTTTTGTTCTAAACAGGCCAGTTAAACATACTGTATCCACATGAACATCATGTCTACCATGATGTCTCTTATGATGACAACTAGAAGGCCTCTTGTCATGTGATAAGCTCTCCACCTGACATGCATTTCAACGGGAAGAAGTTTTTGCATCATCGAGTGAGGCATGTGTCAGGAGCTGTATTTTTCACATAAATGACACCCTTTCAAGGCCATATCCTTTGTACACAAAGATGGCACAGAGTGTCAGGCTTGAGGTTGGGTAACAGACTATTTCTGTTGCATCCTTGGTAGATTTCTGCCAAAGGCAGCTAGAGACAGCTAAGTAATTGTTTCCATTTCACAAACCACCTGAATCTGGCTATAACCTTTAATGTTTTGTTTAGAAAAAGAGGGCATAATGAAGCCTTGAATCTGTCTGAAACTAAATCATTTTAGGTGTTCAGTGGAGTTAAAAGTGAACAAAACAAATGAGCACTTTACAACAGATTGGATTAATTAACCATTATTTATCCAATTCCATTGCATATTCATTGCAATAAGCAGAGCAAGTGTTTCAACATGCCCAACCAATCTGAAGCAGTGATTTATGCTGTTGAATTCACACTTGTTAATGTCTCCATATTAAGTTAAACTGAGTCTGAATATAACTTTTCTTAAGCCCACAAGATCATGAAACAGTTTGCTTAAGAAGTAATTTTCTCATTGCAACGTAATAGTAATAGTACACATTGTAATGTAAGTGGATGTAATGTGTAATGTAAGTGTTTCTGGCCAAAAGGAGTGTGTGGTGTAGCAAGGTAAACCTGACAGTGTTCAATCCGCTGATGAAAGTGTCACAATGGCTAAATTTAAGGACACACAACTAATGTCCATTTCCATTTTCACCACTGCTGTGCTATTACTGCTGTAAGTACCATAAATAACCGCATCCCCAAAAGTCATATTTCTTTTCATTTGTATGTAGTGTAATCTCAATTTATATTTCAGTTCATTTCATACTGTTTAATCATTGTGGATATATCATATTTTCATAAATACAGTTTCAATGTGTGATCTGATTATGAAACTGAGGGTAAAATGACTCATTTGTCGGTACAGCTCACTGTGCAGTTTATTAATTCAATGGTATGAGTTACAATTTGGTGGGTACACTTTATTCATTTGAGAGTATTAATGTGGGGACACAATAAATTAATTTGAGGGTATGGATTTATGAAAAACCCCATTTCACAGGTTGCCTCCTGGAGGCTCCATACATTTGTGGAATCTTTGCAGGCCTGCTGCCCAAGGCTGTGTTACCGTGCCAAAGACTGAGTGATGATGCGACAACACTGAAATTAATTATTCATTTTTAGTGGTATATAATTAGCACTGCAGTACGTCCAATTCTAGAGGGCCTATGGTTAATTCATGATTAATAATATTAATAACATGTCCATTTAAATATTTAGATGTATAACATTTTGGACTATTTAGTCATTCCTTGAAAAGGTGAAAGGAAGAGAACTGGATGGAGAGCTAAATTCACACATTTAACCTGAAATAACCGTGATGAGGACAGAAATGTATGACAAACATTTGCCTTACTGGTGATATTGACAGTATTACATTGATATCATGTCTGAACTAAGTATAGAGTCACTGAAGATGCTCCTCTGTGGATCATATATTCTTCCAGGTCCATTTATGTGCAAAAGTAAATAATAAATGGTGTATCCATTTATGTGGCATGTGATTGTATTGTATTGGCCTGTTCATATCCATTTTCAGTCTATATTGTGTGCTTAATATTATCCAGGGTCTTTTGCAGTTACTCTTTTGGTTCGGAGAATCTTCCACATTTATCCAATTACATCTATAACATCAAAAGTTGCTGCCAAAGGGCCTGAGTTCTGTGTTACGGTCGCTTACATTCCTGTGACAAAGCAGAGGATTTACGGCATGTGGTGTCAGGGAGTGGTATAAACCTCTATGAAATGCTTGACTGAAGCTGTAAATAACACAATGAATAATTTCCTTATCAATAAAGGTGTGGGGTTTAACTAAAGCATATTCCTGCCCTGAAATGGCTCATGAAAATCAGGCATGGGTTTCTCACTGGTGTAAAACTCATTACATCCGTATACCTCAGTAAGCTGCGTCATGAGGAGGGTGTCATTTCGGCAGCGCTGACTGCGGGCAGGATTAACGCCCTATCGCCAGTCATTTATTGGCATCCACCGCTTTTCAGATCTCCGATGAGATTGTTTCCAAATGGTATGATTGCCCTGGGCCCCATATTGCCATTTCCTAAAGCCATAATCTAAATGGTTATCGGTGTAATTTCAAATATTTCGAATTTCAAATATCTTTACACTGTCATGCAGGAAGTGCAAAAAGCAGATCTGCTAAAGCAGATAATGGTCAGGAGGTGATGGAGGAAAATGCTTCTGTGCGCCTGGTGTCATACTTAAAAACTGTGAGTATTTCTGAAACAGACTAAGCCTGAGATTCTTTTAAAAGGAGAGAAAATTAACATGAAATTTACATTGGCAACATTTAAAGATTTTTTTTTTTACTGCCTCCTGTTTTATGCAGTTTTGTTGCCACAAGCATTTTAGCTTAAAGTGCAAAGCATGCAAAGTAGCAGCAGTGTTATTAATAGACATCACAAGGTGAAACAATACTACAGTAGCAATCTTGTGGAAAATCATAATGCTCCCCCAAGCAATCGCTGTAGATGATTTTAGATATAGAGATTATGTCTAAAAATCTTTTGTAGGTTTTTGTGTGTTCCAAAAGTAACTGGGTCATATTGTTTTAATTTGCTTCTTAAACTTGCCATAACTAAACAAGTGAACATTCCAACAAACACGCCATATATCTTGCTAAAAAATATTAAGAAATTGTTATTTCTCTGAGTACATTTTTATTCGGATTTCCAGTCTTAATCTTATTCTTAATTTTCACTGTGAAAATTTTAGATTTTCGCTAATACTTACAAACAATAATGATCCATCCTAAACATAAGTAGTACTGCACTGTAATATTTGTGAGGAAAAAGTCAGCTGGCCTGCTCGTCATGCTAATTAGCATGCAGATTCTCTGACCTTGATAACATTTAAAACTCAGTGGTGACATATGAATAACTAAATCTTCATCTGTAAAGAAAAAGAAGATGGATTTTCTTGTTGATGAACAATTTGTACCCAGAAGAAAAGTTGTATTTGAGGAAATCAGACAGGAACAAAGTGTCCAACAAAATGGTTGTGCTAACATTTATCATGCACTTGAAGTAAAATGAAGGATGATATTTCATTCTGTAAGGTTAATCTTAAAGCCCACTATTTTTTCAATTTTCACCCATCCCCCACTGTTCTAAGCAATGGATTGTGGCCGCAATTTTAATAGTGAAAATGCCATGCGCAGACAGTGAACGCACTATGGGCAAAAATGCTATATGTCTTATGCACCCACTTGCGATTTTAAATTTTCACTGTGTTTTTTCAAAGCTCTTTCATTTACAGTGCACCTCTCAGTCATAATGTATGCCAGGAGCCTTTTTTTCCTGGAAGTATTCTTCAACATTGACAGTAAACACAAGAGAAAAATATCAGTGATGGCACAAAACACTCAAATTGTATGTGGGTTACCATAAAACAAGGTGCATTGAACTTCAAATTGCCCCAACATTTTACAGGTATGTGAAAACTATTATTTTCATCTTTTCTCTACTTCAAATCCTGTAAACTATAATACACCAACGTAACTATATTTAGAGCCTGCTGCCTCTATCTCCATAACCTCTCAAATGCAAATGGTGTATGTCTGTTATGCAAAGTTATGGACCTCTTACGCAGTCAGCTTTGATTGACAGGCTAATGATTCATTGGAACTGTGATTTTCATTTGGTCTTACCCCTTCTATTGTGGAAATATGTAGTATGGAGTGGAAGCTGAGCTATGGGAAATAAAAGAAATATGTTGGTGGAACTCACCATGGTGACATAACAGTCTTCCTTATCAAAATGGTGGATTCAGATAACTCTTCCATTGAAGACCCTGAGAGAAGTGAACTGTTTTAACTGAGGTATATGTATATTTTTGTATATTTTTTTGCATCTTTAACAAAGAGAAAACAAGAGATTAAACCAGTAAGGGCATAAAAGACCTTCTATGGATTTCAACAGGCTTTAAAAATACACACAACAAATGTATTGAAAATTAGTGATTGAACACTTGTAGTGAAGTTCTGCATGTAATACATTAATGATCCTGTCATCTCTGGATTCCTCTAAATGTGGACAAACTGGATATTCCTCTCAATCTGCCAGGCATACAAGCCTAGTCTGCAATATGTAGAGCCATAACTACACAGCTACCCTTTGGAATTACACAACTTCTCATGGCTCATGGTTATGTACAGCCAAAACATAAAACATGAATATCTCTGCTACATATGTTTATCTGAAATGTGATAAGATTATGTTATATTTTCTGGTTCAATACAATTGACCTCAGTTACTGGACACATACAACCAGACACACACACACACACACACATGCACATATGATTTATTATTGCAGTGTCAACGTTTATGGCAGATTCTGAGCATATGAACCAAGTCCCACACAAAGCCATCACTCACTTTGCACTGTGTCCCCCTCCCCAAGGTTGAAAACCACATGGGAGCAGAGGTGGCAGCAGTGTGATGGATGGTGCATTGGACACTAGCAAGACACCCACAGCTGCTTCCTGACAAATTATAAGTAGTTTATGTTACAATTAACATTTAACATAAATATCTAATTGGACCTTGAAATTGTTGTTGTTCTCGAGAATAAGCCAGTAAGTGTTTGAAAATGATCTCCAGGGAATGTGTTGGACATGCCAGGCATGGAGCACATCAGCAGGCTAAGTCTCATGCATTCACCATGAATTGGCTGTTTTCACAGTCACACAGAGGGACATTTTTGCCACTGAGTTTGCCACTCAGTGTTAGTGTTGATTTTCAAATGCACTGACACAGCTAATCAGACACTTCCCCTTGGTTTAGAAATGCCAGAGTTTGAACCAACAGCACCATTTGAACTGTACGGTTTATCAAAAAAAAAAAAAAAAAAAAATCAGATAACTTGGGATACAAACAAATCTCAAACACAACAATCATGTGTAAGTCTCTCTCTCTCTCTCTCTCCCTCTCTCTCTCTCTTTCTCTCTCTCTCTCTAACCCTATCTCCCTCCCTCCCTTTCTCTCTGGCACATGCATAATTTAAAATGAATAGACATAGTTTGTCATAGTTATTGCCTTTTTCGAAGGCCTTTTTGATGGCATCAAATCAGGACCAAGAAATTCAGGTTTTTTTCAGAGCACATACTGAATTGTATCGATTTTGTCTGTCTGCTGAAATATCAACAACAATAAACATTACAGAAATGTTGTCAGTGGCCTTCAGATGCTCGGTGCTTATGATAATCTGCTGAGATACAGCACTGACTACAATGTTGTGGTCCTGACACTCAGAAAAAGCACTTCACCAAAACTACAGCCCTCACTGTAGTAATGGTTTATGGCATGTATTCATCTTGACATTTCACAAGTAATTTCTTAGATGATTATCTTATACAGAGTGACTTACATACAGGTAACTGCCAAAATAAGGGAAACACTTCAGTAAATGAGTGCTACAAAGTATATTGAAAGCAGAATCCACACAGTTTTGGTTCCTGAGCTAATTAAGCAATTAACATCCTGTCATGCTTAGGGTCATGTGTAAAAATTCTGGGACCGGTTGCCAATTATTTTTTGCTACCATGGTTAGAAGAAGATATCTCAGGGACTTTAACAGAGGACTGATTATTTAAGCATGTTTGGCAGGAGTTTCAAGACTGCTATTCTGAATTTAAGACTCCTTTTTGTTGAGAACTCTGCAGAGAATGATAATATGGTCAGGTTGTAGTGCATAAATCCTTTATTTCACCTAAAAATGAACATTTGCAAATAAAGTCAGTAAAGCCCTTACATTATAGTTATCTGCCTTCTAGCAAGCTACTTTTACCATTAATTATGACAATAGTTTGACAACTTGTTTTACAACCTAGCCTAGCTACTAGATTATTGCCATAAATGTCAGCCAAACTAACATATTGTATGTTGACTGCAACAAAGATGTACAGATACACGTGGTTGTTGTGAGGTGTAAAAGAAAATCCCCAATATGTGCTAGCAAAGAAACTAATCATTTTAAAGTAGCAAATACATAAACTTGATAAAATGTTGACAAATTACTCTTCTTGTAAATGTAAATCACTGGAAAGGGTAACAGTATATAAAGATTTAGTAATTGAGAATAAGATAAACTGAAATTTATTTTGTGCATCAAGGTACAATAAACCCATGCAATGCACACTTTCATTGTAAATGTTAAATTTATTTAACAGGTCTGCTTTGTAATTGTTTCACCCATCAGTTTTACGCTGTCTCTTTACATTCTTTAGTATCTCTAATGCCTAAAATGTGAGTTCAAAGGCAGTCAATCAGACAAGTGGAATAGTTGACATTAATCAAGAATTTTTGGATGCTTTGTACAGCTATAATTAACATGCAACAAGGATAACTAAACTACTTAAGTTCTTCTCTGCAAACAAAAAATGATTGTGCAGAACATAGACACTAGAAAAAATGGATCATTGATTTTGTTGTAGCTTTGACTTTAATTGAATTTGCGGTCCATAATCTGAAACCATACAATAAAAAAAAAAAAAAAAATAAAAAAAAAAAAAACAGGAATATGAATGATAATTTGGGGTGTTTAGAGTTTCCTGAGGGAGTACATTGAAGTTTATTTTATTTAAACAAACCAAAATTTTCAATTTTTGGAGTTTTTCTAAGGATTTGTTTAACTTTGTCAATTATTTCTGTTGAACAGTTGATGTAAGCATCATTTTAGCAAGTCTATAATTAATTCACCCAAAGCAGCCACAAAGACTCTCACAGAACTAATCTATTGGTATATAGTTATTTTAGAGTATATGGGACAGAAATGCTGGGAGGGGATTACGTTAGGCTTACGATGAGGTCAGTAAGGGCCCTTTTCATCTCTACCTCCAGGAAACTGGGCATGGGATCAATAAGAAAAGAGGTGGAAGGAACAATTGCCAGCAAAATCTTAATTCTTCCTGCTTTTCAGCCATTCAATTGTTTCACTGGGCATGTGGAAGTTATTTTAATATTGAGTATTATTAAGGATATGCCTAGAGACAAGAAGCAGGCCAGGCATTTCTATCTAACAAAACCCAATTCAGTTGCAAAGCCTGTATCTAAAACCCACAGCTGTGTTCAACATGAAACAACTGTATCTCATCATGCACATAGCCCAAAAACACTATATATTTCATGATTAAATAATAATTATGCCAGCCATAATTGTGTAGGGTAAACAAAGAAAAGCCTTATCAATTCCTTCCAAGAAAATACACAACTAGAACAAACAATCTTGTCATCTTGGTGTGCAGCTGTTTGCTGTCAATATATTAATACAGAAAAAATTACAAGGAATAACCTGTTTTCCAACTTAAAATGATCCATGTTCGTCCAGTTCCTTATAAATGCAACTTTATGAATATCTCATTCGAACAACCATCACATAAACATCTTCACCATTTAGAATTTCATGCCAAGTTTGAAAACATGATTAATATGATAATGAACCTTAAGATGGTGGAGATGATTCACCTGAATTTCAATAATATCACATTTGATTTTTTTCCTTCTGAAAATGTAAAGCCCTGAGTAAGATGAACACAAGTATTCAAATAATGACTAACAACAGATCAATATGAGGTGAAAGATTAAATAAACCAAGCAAATAAAGCATCATGAAGAGAACAGGGAGGAATTATAGGAATCAACACAAAAATATACACAGATAAATAAATGATGGACTAGCTGAAGCTCCATAGGTTAACTCCAACTGGTTCAAAACACCAATAGACTCTGTTTTCAGTGTGTATAGGGTTCAATGGCCTGCTAAATGCCTTCCCCATAACTGTGAACTTGGGATCTGGGAGCAATGATGTGTCTAGCATCAGAGGACCTTAACACCCTAAACAGTGATTGAATATGGAGAGATCAGAAAGTAGTAGGGGGCATGGAGATTTCTGTGTCAGCAGCACTTCATAGCTAATCCTGGATTTGACTGGTAAATGATGTAGAATCATTCAATGTGGCTCCATGCATCTCAATACTGGCTAGCATTAATTTGCATGAACTGGGTGATAATTATTTAATTTTTTCACTATTCATATTTTTTGTTTTAATGCTTTTTCCCTTACAAAGGCTTAGCAGGTTTGATCAAATTCTACCCTTAGTCTATCAAAGTTTCTCAGGTGAAAAATTAAACTTTGCCTTTATTTGGGCCTCAAGAGGCAGTAATCAAACATAGCTCAGACATAGCCCCAAGAATCTCAACCATTTAGTGGCACAAACAGTGAAGCAGTAAATCTCAAGTTAAAACCAAGGACAAATCACTGATATTGTGTAGAAACACCAGGACCCAATGAACATCAGTGCTGACTCATCAGAACTGAGTTTAGGGAGGTTCTGTTGCATGTGAAGCTTGAGGCAGTGCAAGCTCACAATGTACAACTTAGTGAGGATTGTGAGTGATTTAGTGCTAACATGAATGTGGCTATCATCTGCATAGCAATAAAAGCTAAATCCAAAACACTTTACAATTTGCATAAAAGGCAGTATGCAAGCAAAAAGTCAATATCAGGTGCCTGTGAGAGACCCTGAGCAACACCCTCCAGACTTGACCTGTAGCTGGAAAGGAAATGCACTGGAAATTAATGGTTTTATTCTTGATGAGAGTATACAGCTATTTATTATATACTTTAAAGCAGTATTTTATGGTTGGCATTATTAAAGGGAGCACTCACAGGGAAATGAGAATGTTAAAAGCGGTTGAATCAGGAGATATTAAGAGTTCATTAACAATTTTGACTAAAGCAGTTTCAGTGCAGCCGTTTGAGTGAGGCTGAGGTTATGAAGTGGCTTATACAATGCACTGCAAGATAGCAAGCTATGAATCTACAAAGAAACAAGATGTTCCATTATCTTTCTTAAAGTTTAAAGATGAGGAATATTAAAAGCTGTTTTTTTCTTTCAAAAGCCTTTCAGCAGCAGTCTTTTCCTGAACTCATGTGGGCCTCTGGAAGAGGATGTCAGTGGAAGAGGAAGATAACAATGAAACTTGATTGTAATGTTGTCAGTCTATACTTGGTGTGACAAAATGCATCTTATGCAGCAATGATGCATCTCTCTCTCTAACGAGGTATTGCACTAATACTACTAAGACCAAAGGCAGAGGAACAGACAAGATCTAGCGTGTGACTATTCCGTGAGACCGCACATACTGTAATTTAACATGCTGAAAATCTCGAAACAGTCCAAAGCAGCATTAAGGTAGAGAGATAAGAGTACAGTTAATGAAGCCCAAAGCAATATACAGACTACCAGAGGGCAGAGAGCAGGCAGCCATGAGCAGCTATGATAAGTCTGATGACATGCAAGGTCCTGTGGCTGATAAAAAAGAACAAGAAGCAGGTGCATACAGGCACACTGTCTTACCAATAGACAGGGGTTTACAAATATAGCCATAACAAAGTGGAGGCAGTTTTAATCAACAGACAGAATACACCAGGTTTTTGACAGATCTCAGTTGAGAAAAAAATCACTAGTTTCACATTCACAAAAGTAATTTAAGTATCTTCTGTTGTACAGAGTATTGAGTTAGGAGAATTGAGCTGTACATGCAAGAGTGGGTTCACTTGTGATTTGATATGATTTCCATTTTAGGTAGGGGATATAATACAGCATAATCAACACTTTTATTGTAAAAATATACAATAGAATTTGTTACAGTAATGGAAAAACGTAACAAGCAGCAGACCTGTGGAAAATTTTAGGAAGGTAATATTAAATTAATTTGTTTTCTGATAATCTAGACCAGCTGACTAGTGTACCTGCAGAGATAAGTTAGGAGAAAAGACGGGGGCATTTATGGCCAAGGGAATCATGATGGTTACAGAAAAAAAAAAAAAAAAGTTCATGTCAGGACATTTTAGTACTTTCAGATTTTGTCATTTACAGTGTTGACATAAGGACATCTGTCATCCTGGTAGCTTCTTGCCATTATTCTTTCCTTACACACATGCTCTGGGCCTCTTCTTTGGAATATTTCAGCATTGTGCCTTAAACACATGCTCTGGGCATCAGGTATTAGCCACTTCAGGGGCCTCATTTATCAACATGTCCATAGAACTACAACTAAATTTGTTCTCACATTCAAAATGCACGAAGTTTGTATGCCTGATTTATGCCCGTGTCAAGGAAAAAAATGGACATGGACGAGTACATTGTATTTTTCAGCCTAAGAGAGTATGCACAATGAGTCAAAAACAGCTGCTTGGCATAATGAATGTGGTTTTTATACATCTGAGATGCAAAGCATTGATGATAACTCTTGTATTTATGGTGATTTTAAGAAGAATGACAAAACCATTCATATGGTATATGGCCACAATGAGTGGAAACAAAGAATAGCTCATTATTAATTATGGTGTACACCAAAACTGAATTATGACATTATGGATGACATTAAGGCAATGTTACCATGTTTTGTGTGATTTTTTGGATATTACGATCTTAATTTAGTTGGACTAGTTCTATAGTTCTACTAGTTCTATCTATAAAAAGACAGAGAAGAAAGGATTCATAGACTTTCTTGACAATCGAGCAGGGACCTTCTCCCTTCACTGTCTAATGAGTGCATACACTGTTGTCAATTATATTGTCTGAAAACAATTACAAACAGAAGCAGACTTTCACTGCTTGTAATACCTGACCTGGTTTGTTCACGCTGTCTGCACTACTGTCATGTGACTACAAGGAAATGCACCAATACATAGTTTGTGTGTGTGTGTGTGTGTGTGTGTGTGTGTGTGAGAAGATAGGTATGTTCTCAGAAAGGTTTTGAATGGCATATTGTATAAAAATGATTTCCACATTTGCACAGTTGATAAACATGACAAACAGGTCTCTTTCAGTTTCTAAAATGGCCATAAAACAGTGTACTGTAATTTCTTAAGAAAAACACACACACACACACACACACACAACATACACATTTCTTTCATATTTCCCCGGGGAGAATGCACATGAAACAAAATTGACACATAACATAACAGTAATTTTGTTTCTACATTCCCATAGATAAAATGACTATCATATAGTTTCATGTTATATATGTTAGCATATTTTGATATATGTTGCTTTTGTTTCATATTTGTTCAAGGCAATATGGAAAAAGGTGGAGAAAAAATATATGGAAAAAATACATCCCGTCTTTTCCAAATTCTGATTGGTTAAGAAGTGATGAAGTCCAATTCACTCAGGTTTTACTGGTTTTTGCAAGGAGGTAATATTTATATGGTTACATTTTTGAAGAATTTTTGAGTCAATACACCATGCAAGATACACCAAATCAATGATAACATCATTTTAAAAGGTAAAAAGGCTAACCATGTGGAATGTATTTGTAATCACAACAGAAAATAACATACATATCTTCTGGAGAGTTCAGTTCTATTAACTGAGATAAATCAAGATTGGGTTTGTCGATGAATGGTACTGTTTTTTTCACTTTATATCACTTTTGGAGATTGTAAAATGTGTCCTTAGTCATATAGATAAAAAGTGTAGGGAACGCTACTACCAAAGGTATTCTGAAATAAGCCGAAGTACCTGGTACAAAACCAAAGTCCCCTCTGTGATACAGACCTCCACAATCCTAGTCGGAAGTGCAGTTCCCTATCCACTAGTCCGCATTTCCATCCTCCACAGAGACATCTGCATTGTTCAAGTCATCAAATGGAGCTGACATGTGAGAATCTGTCTATCTAATGGCAGTGAATATGTATTAGAAGCACAATGGTATTGGTTTCTTCTGGGTTCCTTTGAAATGTATAATAGTGCTAAGAATAGGCATTTGGGCATCGGAAGTGAGTCAATTGGCAAGGCAAAGTCCAATTGCTGGGCTTGAAACCAGACATTTTATTGCCTGGCAATGACCCACAGGAGACACTCTCAGGCACCCTGCAAATTGTGAGATACCAGCAAACTGCTTAGATGATGTCAGTGGAGTAGCACCTATCCTTCAGTGATCACCCAGTCCACTGTGACATGTGAAATGTGAAAAATAGCTATTGGTGTGTGTGAGTGTGTTTGAAATATGTCTGTAGGTAAGTATGATGTAAGACAGTATGTCCGCATTGCTGTTATTACTTAACAGGAATATTGTGAAAGCCTGCAGTAATTTTTATCTTATATTTTCAAAAATATTTGAACAAAAGTACAAAAATACTGAATACCTTCTGTTATCATATGCAGCTCATTTTGCCCAGTGCACTCTTCTATATGTTCTGTTTGTTTGGATTATATGTTTGCACAAAAAAAGCCCAAACACTGAATTATATGTAAATGCTTTCTGAAAGATACTACCACTCACACTTGTGTATGTGCCAGGATTTCTTTCAGATTGTGGTAAGTTAAGGACACAGTGGGGTGCAAGAGAGCAAGGGAAAGAGAGGGGTACAGAGATTTCAACTGGAACACTGCACTTTAGGGCACATCTTGTCCCATCATAATGTGGCACTAACTGCTATGAAACTATAGTAACAACAGGAGTTCCAGCACTACAATGGTATATACAATATGTACAGTTACAGACAGGAAACAATGGAAACCTAATCCTAGAGTGTATGGTGCTATATTGTTTTAAAACCATATTTAAAAAAAAATACTTAAACCCCAGGATTGATTGATCAATGCTCAGTTTTGTGGTGATATTGACGAAAGGGCCACCTTCATTGTCATGTTGTCACAGTTCTACCATGATCAGAGCAGAAGTAGAATTTTGAAATGGGTCAGTAACTGCTTGTTCATGATACTGCACCTACACTTAAAAGTCCAAATTATTATACATAAGCCATATGAATGATGCCTCTTCACACACTGATGCCTTCAGAACAGTATCTTGTGCAGATTTCTCGAGCTATAATAATGACACTTTGTTGTCATTTGCAAAATGTATCCACCATATCCTAAAGCATGAATTCAGCTGTATGCTCACTGAGCAGCTTTTGCGCTAATAAAAGTTATGTTTTTATCATTGTCATATAGCTTAAAGGAACCATGGATGAGCAGGTGCACACTTAATGACTTTATTCCAGATTTTTCCCAGCAGCCAAAACAAAATGTATGTGTTGTAAGCAAAGGCAGTTCTCACTTCATCCATTTCTAAACAGATTTGCATAATGATCTTAACACAGAGTGCTTAATGTGCCTTTTATGAGTGCATGCATTTATTCTGTCTGGTACCACACCACAATAAATAAAAACGGGATTCATGAGTTGCGTTTTCCCATAACTGCACACAACCAAAGCAAATATTTCTTCAAACCCAAGGATATATGAAGCTAAATGTAAAATGAAACTGTTCCTATTGTCAGGGGTCTTCAAATGACAGTGAAGAAAAGAAATCAAAACCTTCATTGTAAGTAGCTAAAGGACAGTTGCTACTGGGAGTACCTAGGAAACTGTTCTCTGTAGTGGAGCTATAGACTGCAAGGCAAGGTGTCAAGCCTTGACAAGCAGCATACCTGTCCCAGTTTGCTATCATCATTTCTCCAGCGTGATGCTGAGTACAGATCGGGAAAAGCAGAACAGGCAACCAGTGTGAACACATGGTAGCTGGTACGGTAACTTTACAAGCTGGTGAGCAGTTTCACAGTACAAGCTCATATATTTTTGCTTACATGGAATGGCATGCTCCACATTACCATTACTGGTAAAAAAAGGTTACTCAGTCTTGGGTGAAAGGTTGTTGTGGTTTGACAGATGTTGGTCTCCAATGGAATTGTCAAACATTGCATGATATTATATGAAAACAATGAGCCTCACCCCAGTCCATAATCTTCTGCTAAGTCTAATGGAAAACACAACCAATTTCATAACCTGCACATAGCCAACAGCTGTATTTACTGTTTAATCATTTGTACTGTCAAGCACTCCTTCATGGAAATATGAGTGACCATACTGTATATGTGTGTCTGTCTGTGTGCAAATGTGTTTGATTTTTTCCTAAGGACAAAATACCTAGGACAAAATACTTAGGAAAAAATAAGCAAAAGGCTTTACATTTTCAGTCATTTGTTTCCCTTCAAGATATAAGTAAATGTTTGTATTTGGGGTGTAAGTATACTCATACTTATTTCTTCTACTAATCTGTGTCTGAGAACTGCTGCAACTTGAATGTGAAAGTTTAACTCTTGCACAAACCTGTTCATGCTGTATGTGGCCTCTTACACTTGTCCCAATGTACTTACAACCTACAGTATATTAATGGGTTCTCCCATGACACAGAGAATGGCTGTAAGAAGAAAATGTTGATGAAATTACATGATGAAATGATGATATAGGATGCATTGTACATGAAACAACATGGATATAATACAAACCAAGTTAAAGCTCTCCTTTACAGAAACATATAGGAACATAATGTCCCATTCTGGTTGAAACAACAAACATGTCATCACAGTGACAGTCACACGCTATGATCTGAAAAATTCATTAGCCTTACTATTTTTAATAATTCTATCCTTAAATCTTTTACTGATCATGTATTACTTTGGTACATACTTAATGTATTTAGCATTTCAATTAATTCTGTCTGTTCCCAAAAGCTTACTGAAATATCCAAGGTTACCCTCAATGTGGAATGTTGCCATGAGGAGGCCTGAAGTGCTAAAGACACAGGACATTTAGCAGGAGAAGGTCTAATGAAAGATGAGTATCAGCCACTCCCCAGGCAGCCATGCTGGAAATAAGCACTTTCATTTAAAGTAAAGTACCTTATTAATCCTAGTTGCATGCACATTGCTTACTCAAATAAACATACATTGCCTAAGATAACAAAATATCTGTAACAAATATTTAAATAGTTAAGTTTGAGGGGAAAATTCAACCTCACTAGATTAGTTATGCAATGCTGGAGAAATCCTTGAATTCAATAACATCCAAATTAGAGTAGGGAAAAAAGTTCTAACGGGAGCGACTTCCTGTATTCCTGTCAATCAGCAATTTGTTTCCCTGAGTATCCTATGGGTACTGTAAATTTTGCTTGAGTGATTCATTCATTTCTGTGTTTGATGACTTTAGTTTTCCCCTCCTCTACAGTGCTTCTGACAGCTTAGCCACTCTGTTTTACAGGGGCCTTGGCTTTGCCTGACCCTTGCCCCTAGCTGCCAATAAGCTTGTTCAGATATGTGTCTGACTAGGAGGGGCTCAGGAAGGGTCAATGCCACACAGCTGTGCGCAAAGAATATATCCAAGACCGATCCACTGTTTTCATTTTAACGATAGATTCTATATAGAAACATACCTGGATGAACGGATTCAGTATGTAACAATATGGAACTGAAAACCTAAAGGATTAATGCTTGATTCTGCTATGAGGTGCTCTAAATATTTATGGGGAATTGGATGTAATTTTTCCTACCAGTCTAATTCTTCAGCTGAACAACACATGCATCTAGGAATCATTCATGGTCTAAAAGTATCCAATTGTTGTCTAATTATTTGGAAGCACAAGTGTTCTCATGCAGCTTTGGTGTTTTGTTATATCTAACGTCTGGGCCTGTATTCATCAAGCATCTGAGAATTACTCCTGTGGGTCCTTCTAAAAGCAGCTTTAGGATAAAAAGTCCTGCCATAGAGTAGGCAATATTTGTTTTCTATGAACCCTATAGATGACATGATTGATGTCAAATATTGCATAAGTCATTTATGAGTTCCACACTGCCATAATTTCTGTAAGCACTGAAATATAAATATAAATATCAACATACATGTTTGAAATGTAGCGAGCTGTTTTGCTTGAGCTATGCTCTGCAAGCTCAAGCTATGCAAGGAGACATGGGAACAGGGTGGAGATATCCCCTATCACTGTGTAGGTGAAATCCTAGAAGATTGAAACTGTTTTCAAATAAAACTTTTCCCCATCACCAAGAAATGACATTTAAATTACATTTATTAAAGCGGTAAGTGGTGACCCTCTCTTCTCACAGTAGGAGTGATCAATTCTCTGACAAAGCTGGTGACAAATAAAATATCCTGCTTACCTGACCAATATCTTTTTGAAAGCTCCATGTTGTCAAATGTGTACAAAACGCATTTGCTCTTTCCCCAAAAATGTGAGCATGCTGTCTTGATGTAGCCAACTTTCAAAAACTAACTGACTGGTTAGTTCAGCTCACGAGGATATAGGTATTTAGTTAATACTTTCAAGTCTAAAAAATCTTGATAAATCACTCCTACTCTTAGGATTAATAGTGGGACCATACTGATGTCACTCTCAGACTATCAGGATCTATTTCCCAGTCTGAGATGCTTGGTGAATATGGGCTCAGATATATTTTTCTGAGGTGTGTTTCTTAACAGTGGCCTAGATTGCTGATCTTAGAAAGCATGTACAAATGTATTCACAGAAACTCACACTCTCAATTCTCCAGGTGGTCCTTTTAACTTAATTTAATTGTCTGTCTTTATATTTGATTCTCAACATGAAATATGTTCTAATATATTAATACACTGTGTTAAGGGATAAAATGTATTAGGCCCATGTTTAATAAATTTTTAGTAGAGGCATCTAATTTCTTTTAGGGCTGGAACAGAATCAGCAGTAATCACTGTTTTAAGAAATGGCAATGCAATGCATACAATGAGAATCAGACAGCAATGGAATAAGTGAAGATACAATCTTACATTTAAAACAATATGAAGCCATTCACAAATATTAATATTCTGCATTGATAGATCTGATGAAAAGTTAGCAGCACCAATTCATTAATGCTGTAGAAAGAACATAAAATGGAACTGACCTCCACCCCTCTGTTTTGAAGATCCAAACAAATCCACAGTGGGCTGACCAAAAATTAGATATAATGGAGATATTTGAAATTAATTCAAATCAATTCACGCTTTCACATGGAAGATTTAGAAAGGTCAGTTTTTCTATGGTTTCAGCAGCTACCCTTGCCCTTGCCCTCTTCACATCATTACTCCTCTGTAGACCAACAACAATAACTAATGCACTACTGGATTACAACTAAATAACAGTTAGACTAATCCTCAGATAATGGCAACTTTAACATATCTATGGAATATGCATATTTATGCAGTGTAATAACACACTGTCAATGACATTTATATGCTGGTCTAGTAGTTTTTTTTTGGACCTTGCTATAAAATTCAAAAAACATTTAAAAATCCAATAAAAACATGGTCAGTGATGATCATTTTAAGCCCATCTGTAATAAAGCACAAATTAGTAGACATAACCATGACAGATCAGACTCTGGGATTGCGTGGGGCATAATTTCCTGTACTTAAAGTACAATAAATGTATGTTTTATTACCATCATAAAATATTCATGGTCCATGGCTGATAGAACTAGAGTTTCAGGGTAGCCCTGATGCATTGCTACGTGACTAATTTGAGTAATAAAACAGAAAAAGGCCAAATGGAAGCTTTCTCATGATGCCTAATAGCCTGGGATCTTAACAAGTACTTAAATATTTTAATATATTTTAATATTTTACATGTATGAAATAATGAATTATTATTTAATGGCTGTGGGTAATATTTATGTCCTTTTTTAAGTGATCACTGAAAAAAGAAGAAAAGACACAGTACTTTTATCATACTGCATTTCATTGATTGGAAATTACACAGCACCAAGGGTTTGGCTGTTCTGGGGTATGTATGATGGAAATAACCACAATAACCCTGAGGTCTTTCTCCTTACAAAGATTAATTTCTGCATTATCATACATCATTTATACAAACAGAATTTGGACTGAATTAGCCATAAAATAAATGCCCAAACTTGGACCAAAAGAACAAGAACAGCAGGCTCGTCATTCTGCCTGTCGTCTGAAGTGTGTGTAGGACTGAGCCAAGCCTGGACTTGCACATTCTGAAGGATAACTGAAGGATAACTTTCCAGCATTCGTAAGGGAAGCCCCTTACGAATCCTGGAAAGTTGTTTTAGGAGAACACTACTTTGGACTCCGTCCTTATCTTCTTCTGTTTCTTCTCTGTCATAATTTTCCTGTCTTATTATAAACTGTAATTGCAATTACACTCACTCCTCTACCACTCACTCAAGATGCTGGTCTCTCCACATATTCTGCCAATAGCCACATATGTTTATTATAGGAAATTACAAGTTAACAGAAACATTAGCAGTGCTCTGGCGACTGCGTACCCATGACAACGGTTCCAAAAACAGACCCATCTTCATTTAGAGTAATCTATTTATATTCAAATCAAGGAGCAGTGGCAGAAACTACATACCACTGTTTTATTTTATTCCTGAGAATACATAAAAACTAGCCCCCATCTTTGGGGCATTGTCACACCTGCTCCCAGTCAGCCTGTTCAGCCACGCCCCGCTCAGCGCGCTCAGCCACGCCCCGCTCTGCAAGCTCAGCCACGCCCCGCTCAGCCTGGCTCCACCACACCTGTGGTGCGTTCAAGCAATCAAGCCCTGCCTTTATAAGGACTCTGTTTTGGTTACCTCATTGTGAGGTATTGTCTTTTGAGTCTTTACTGAGCCGTTTGTGATTCTCGCATTCTGATTGTTCCTGTGTTTTTTGACCCCTTGCCTGTTTTTTGGACCTTGCTCTTGTGTTTTGGATTCTGGTTTGTTTGCTCCTTGGATTTCCCGTTTTCGACCTGTTTTGTCCCTGACTACGCCTTTTGGATTCTGGAATTAAACGTGTGTTTCCGCACTTGGATCCCAGTCTGTTTCATTACAGGCATATTAAAACTAGCTTTGCAGCTAGCTACAGATAACTCTAAAAATGAAAAATAAAAGATAAGACCTATAAAAATAGAACTAATATTGCTTTATCTCAATGTCACAAAAAAATAGAATTTTAAAAATACACTATTTATTTTCAATTTAAGTACTGCCTGATGTGGTATGCTCACTCATGGCATGTTGCAAGATTATTTAGCTGGCTAGCTTGATAGATCTGTGTTAAGTTAGCTGGAAAATTGTGCCTTGAATTTGACACATTTTACACGGGTAGGATTCCTGTTTTGTTACCTCTGTGCCTCCAGGTTATGATATTCCTGGAAAAGAGCAGCAATTCTGTAGCTACATTTAAACATTTTACTCATTGCAGTCACTACAGAAATCACTGCAGCGTTCATTTTACGTACTGCAAACATACTGTGCAGTCTAAATGCTGGCATACTGATTTAAAATAAAACATATCATGTAAAACACTACACATGTGACAGAATTTGTTTTACCTGCATGGTGATGACTGATGGGAAACACTGAACACTCTCTAGTGGCATGGGATTTTCTCTTAAACCTTATACCTGCAGCAGGCTAAGGTGACCTTGCTTTTTGTAGTACCTCAGTCTTTGTTCTCTAGAGTACAGCTATAAATGTAATTGAGACTACAGTAGAATGCTGGTGTTAACTAACAGAATAAATGTGAAACAAACATACACAAAGCTGCACATGATTCCAACCTAAACTACAACCAACCAACAGCAAATGAATTGATACAGCTGGCCCTTTATGATCTGTTGGTATGTTATTAATAATCATAGTAAACCAGTCTTTAGAAGCTTCATTATTAACAGAGCATGTTAAAAAATTGTATATAAACACATTTGCTTAGCAGACACTTTCAGGGGTGAGTTGCTTAGATTACAATTTTTTGCATTGTGATTCATTTGTGCAGTTGGATATTCAAATCTGAGTTAACCACCCTGTAACCTTTGGGTTACGTGCCCTGCACAGTAAAATCCTGAGTGTTAAATATGCAGTGTGAAAATGTATATACTCTTAAAGTGTTGGTTTGACATTTCTAAGTGTAAAATTAATATCAGTGTTGGTATTGATCACTAGAGCAAATTATTACAGGGTAATTTTACTCTAGAGAGTGTTAAAAAAAACTCCGCCCTCTTTTCGCTACTCTGCCCTCAGTGAGAAGAATCTCATTTGAACGAGTGCCATTTTGACAAGGCTGCATGGATGAGGTGAGTGTCTAAATTAACCTAATCACATATAAATCACTTGTGTAGCCTCGTTTGATAGTACATATTTAAAGAACATATTGTTTGTCAATGACTATACTGGTTACAAGAACGCACGGTAGAGTTTTGTTTTGTTAGTCAAGCCAGCCAGCTAGTTCGTTAACGGTAGCTAACTAACGTTAGCTAATGTTTGGCGGTTCAAACTGTGTGGTAACGTTAACGTATCTCCCAACGGACAAAATCAGCGTTAGCTAGTCAAATAAGTTAAGTGAAATTTGGCTACCAGTATCTAGCTAATTTTAGATGACCAACTCGCAGCGAAATACCGTGTGCAAATTTTATTAATGCTACATGCCGAGGATGTTGGCTAATGTGCAAACGTTAGCTAGCTTACCACCATCACACAAAATGAAGTCGACACGTGCGCACCATGCCTTCAGTGCATAATGGCACCTTTCAAAAGCAAATCTTTTTAGAGCCAGGGAGGGAGTCTTAGGTCAGCTATTGATCATTTTCATTTAATAATAGGCTGACAGAATTTTGGCTCATTCAGCTTGTAAATATATATTTATTTGTAATCCCTTTGTTCTCAGGTATCTTAAAAATGTTGGTCAAAGTGAAGTTCCAGGGGGACCAGAAGTTTGTTAAAATTACTGAAGTTAAGCTCAGCGAGCTATTTAGTGAAGGTGAGTTTATAGTTTATTAAATGACTTATGTGAAATTATATATATATTTTTTGTAACCACATTGTTAAGTTCAGTGTTGCTCAGGCCTGGTCTTGAGAGCCCCCCTGCCCTGCTATGTTGTAGATGTCTCCCGGTCAATAAGGTGCAAGGAAGGGGCATCTAGGACCAGCGTTGAGAAACTCATGTTTTATTTAAATTCTGTTTGAATCTCTCAAAGCATTCCTGAAGTTTGGCATCCCGGTGAGCCGCCTGGGTGATGCCAAACTGTTTGACGACTCAAAAACAGAACTTGATGAAGACGTATTTGAAGAGGTGGTAAAGTCCAATTCCGGTGTTTATGAGCTGGCATTTGGCAGTGTATCTGAAGGTGTGTTATCAATATTGATATTGCCTTCCTTTAGAATGGTGGCAGAATTGGGTGATATTGATATTAGATGCAGTGTTTACCCTACCGCATACAGACTAGGTGGACAGTCTGGACAACAGGAATAGATTTTTTTTTAATTTGTTTTATGCAGGTTCTACACCTGAGGCACCACCCGCTGTGAGCAGAGAGAGTTCAGTCCTGTACTCTGATTCCGATGCTGACACGGTCATCCTGAGTGATGATAGCCCCTTACGAAAACGCGCAAGAACAAACAATGAAGCCAAATCTGTACGCATTTATTCTGTAAGCTAGTTCCCTGGTTCCCAGTCCTCAGGCCTCTCCTCCCTGCCCATTTTGTAGCTATCTCTGCTCTAGCATATCTGCTCCAACTCAACAGCTACATATCAAGTTGTTGGAGGTGTTTGACTCAGCTCTGAATAGGTTGCACTTGTCAAGAGGTAATTGGTGGCACTCTATTGAACCCTAAATTTCATTTTGTGTTGTCCTAGTTGGTTGAAGGCATACTTCACAGGAAACCTGGTGGTGACCTTGTCATTAGGGAGTACAACAGAACGAAAATGTTATCGGACAGCACGAGACGGAAAATGGTGAACATTCTTATAGCTGAAATGACCGAGAAGCATGGGTGAGTTTTATGAATAAATGTATTTATGATTATTCGTGAACCTAAAAAGTACCTTTGTGGAAATAGAAGTCTCAAGTCACCAAGATGCTTCAGAAAAATCTTATTATATGTACAGTGTATGGGTGACCAGCTCCAGCCAGGGGGTGTATATGGTTTGCCTGCTTGTTCTTGAGTGATTTGTCTTTTTGGTTTTGTACGTTAGTAAAAATGGCTAGATAAAAAGCCTGTCAGCTCTTACATGCCCTGTCTTGCGCCTCTGTGTCTGAGACACCACCCAACTCTGGTCAGAGTGGTGTTGTCTCTCTAGAGCATCACTGAATATATATTACTTTTGTATATCCACCCTCTGAAGAGTAGGTTATTGTCAAAGCAGTATGTATTTACATTTTTTGTTTCTTCAGGACATCGCCACCACGGCATATCAGAGAAATGTACGCACAGGGAATTATTGACCTCTTTCCCTACCTGAAGGATCCCTTCACCAAACTTGGTTATGTAAGTTAAGTTTTGTGAGATTTTGAGTGGACTAACCATGTAAATGTATGGTTGGATGGATAACCTCAGAAATGTAATTGAGTACTGGTTAGAAATCTTATCTTGCTCCTACTTAAAAATGAATTTTTACAATATATCCAATAATCAAAAGCACACTTGTCCATGTTGATGTGTGGAAGTGGTACATATTTGGACCACTTGCAGCAAGTGAATGTTACCTTGTGACTACTCTGTTGGTCTTTCTAATAAATCTCATTTTACACAGGAACATTATTTTGATCCTCAGAGCGGTGAGGGATACCTAAGTTGGAGGATCAAAACTGTCCAGAGGAACAGCTCTGACAAAAAGTCACCATGTGTCAAGTCCTTTGATGGAGGGCCAACAGCAGAGAGAGAAGTTCCAACCAGCTCCCAACTGTCTGCAGAGGAGTGCGTGGCTGCGATCTCTCTGATGAAGCACAGTTCCGATGAGGAAACTGTCAAGCAGAAAATGAAAAGCACCTTCCAGTATCGAAGACGGATGATTGAGGATCCCGAAAGATGCCGCAATATCCTGTCAGAATTCCCACGTTTTAAAGATGTGAAGGGCCTTGTAAGTAATTGTTATTCTCATGTGAATGCCAGCCATGCATGGTCTACTAATTAGCTTGAAGTGGCATTAGGTTGGTAGAACTGGCAAGTGTGTTGCAATGATATAAACTACCTAATAATCTTCTAATGTTTAACTTAAGAAACTACCTTTTGAAAGTCTAATGATATCCACTCCACCATCATGCTGATTTGCGGCATTTTGTTTACTTAGGGAAACAGTTTTCAGAATATGGGTCTACAGTAGTTTTTATTAAATACTGGAGTATTTTCATCTCATCATTGTCGGAGAGCAGTACATTTGCCAGTTATATAATGACAAATTTTAACAGCAAATTGTGTGTGTTTTTGTTTGTTTTCTTTTAAGATTGAGCAGGACTTTGTGATGTTATTTGGAGAGACTACTTCCAATAAGTTTTTGGAGAGATGGCCAACTGCTTTCAAGGAGAAGGTTATTGCACAAAGTAAGGGCCTTCATTGCACATCTGACCTTCAAGACCTCATTGATGCTGCAGAATCTCCTGCAAGTGGTGAAGACATGGGTAAGAATATATTAAAATTTAATACAATATTAGATTACTCTTTCACAGTGACACTGGTTATTCTAAGTCTAAACAAAGTGGGGGCTAAGGTTTAGGGATAGGGCCTTTCCAGTGTTTGCCTTAATTCATCATTCCTGTTGAACCAGTGTTCCTATAGGTCATATAAGGTTGCTTATTTTTCATTATTTTGCAGAATGGGACAGTGACATGTCGGCAATCCTCCTCCTGCTCTACTTGATACCGCCTTCAGCACAAGGTCGGAAGAAACCTGGCAAGATGTCTGCTGCTCAAGCTGAGAAGCATCTTGTAATCTTCCAGAAGGTTTGTCTAATAATGATTCACATTTTATTTTACCCGTTTTTCGTAGTAAACCCAGGTGCTGTCCCTTATTCCCCAACTTACTTTAAGTGAATGTACTTAAAGTCCCTCATTTCTAGACACATTTCTGGAAGTAGAAGCATTGTGAAACAAATTTGTGTTGGCTATGTGTTTCATCCACAGACAGGAACCAGCATACAGGAGCACCTTGACACCATTGAAGAGAGAAGACAGCCCTATCTCCTTGCCATCGGTAGCAAGATTAGCCGCATTCATGGCTACTTCATCATTCTGGACAAGCAAGCCATACCCTGCCAGGTTGTGAGTGCAGTTGGTGCCTTCGATGAGCTGTTCAAGGCACACTTCGTATTTGGTACCTCTTACAATAGCATGCTGCATAAGATGTACACATTCATCCAAACAACTGTTTATGAAATAGACATTGGCAAGGTTAAAGAGACTCCACGGGTTGCAGAGCTCAGAGCAAGATTACTGCACTGAAAACGGGTGTTGAGCTACATTACTGAACTGGAAGCAGGGTAGCTGTTGACCAAATATGTTGTGTTTCCTTTGTAATGATTGTCTTGATGGGTCAAATGCTCTTGTTAGACACCTCAAGTTGGTTCATGGTTTGTTGCCTGGGAAAACATTGCACCTTAAATGTGGTCAGAGTGGTTGTTTTCTTGAATTTGGTTCATTCTCAGGGTTCAGAAAACATTTAAATAGAGTTCACAATGGACAAAGATCAGTTGAAAGTAACAGTGAAGCACCTGCCAATATTGCTTCTGCCAATGCTGCTTCGTTGCCTTGTTATGATAACCAATTATGTTGTGGTGATGTGGTTACTTGCTCTATTACAAACAAAGATTTGTCAATATCAAACAAAAACACCCTGGATGTGTGTGCATCTGTCGTAGCACAACTGCTGTCAACAGGCGTAGGTCAAAATACTGTAGATGCAGTAATAATGTCTTTAGAAGAAGCTGTTGAACACATTCAGGATCAAGTCAAGGAGGCAGCTCTGAAATGTTTACCTTCAGAGAACAAAGAGACCCTCAGTAATGTCAAACAGGCACTTAATGAAATTGAAAATCCTTTCACCTCCTTAATTCAGTCTCTAAAAAGAAAGTTGTATTTTAAAGAGAAATGGGCAGTTGTTAGTCCTGTCGAGAAAGTGCTTGGAGTCAGACTTGATAACAGAAGAAACAAGAAAACTGGTACCTATGACCAGGTAGTTGTGACTGACAAATTCTCATACATTCCCATTCTACAAACATTACAGTCCATTTTCAAGAACCCAGTCATCAGCTGTATGCTGAAGTCCGGTGACAGTTCCCCAGATGGTATTTACGCCGATTTGGATGATGGTTTATATATAAAGAGACATCCTCTTTTTCGACTGAGAAGCATGCATTACAAATTCAGTTATTTTATGATGACTTTGAAACTTGTAATCCATTGGGGTCTAAGAAAGGCGTGCACAAATTGGGGGGCATATACTTCACACTGAGGAATTTCCCACCTAAATTTAATTCATCTTTGGACAACATACATTTATGTGCACTCTTTCATGCCCAAGACATAAGAACATATGGATTTAATGCAATACTGGAGCCACTTGTGTCAGACCTAAAAGTACTTGAGACAGATGGAATTGAAGTTCCGTTCTTTGATGACCGTTTACGGGGTAGTATTGTGCAAGTAACAGGTGATAACCTTGGATTGCACTGCCTATTTGGGTTTGTTGAATCATTTTCTGCCCATTATTGCTGTCGATTTTGCCTTACTGAGAGGAAAAACTTTCAAACTGTATTTTATGAAGATGACCCTAGTGTGACTTTGCGAACAAAAAATGTACACCTGCACCATTGTGAAGCTATACAGTCAAACCCAACACTACCTCATGTGTATGGTGTTAAGCGCTCTTGTTTACTCGACACTCTTCAGTACTTTAATATATCAGACAATTTTTCTGTTGACATAATGCACGATATTTTGGAAGGACTCGCCCAATATGAGATGAAACTTTTGTTACAGTATTTGAAAGCAGACTTTATTACATCCAGAGAATTAGGTGTTCGAATACAATCATTCAATTATGGCTACACAGAAAGTAAGAACAGGCCCCCAGGAGTCAAATTAGATGAGGGCAATGATTTGGGCCTAAACGCTATTCAGACATGGTGTTTGATTCGAAATATGCCACTTATTTTTGGTGATCTTGTGCCAAGAGGTGATAAGTGTTGGCAGCTTCTTTTGCTACTTCTGCAGATAGTAAACATTGTTTTTTCTCCTATTCTAACTGAAGGTTTAACAGTATAGTTGAAGCACTTAATTGCTGAGCATCATAGGCTGTTTAAAAATGTATTTCCTGATAAAGCTTTACTGCCAAAGCATCATTTTCTTATTCATTACCCACGGTGCATCAGAAATTTAGGCCCTGTCCTTCATATGTGGTCGATGCGCTATGAATCAAAGCACAATTACTTCAAGAAACAACTGAAAAGTTTTAAAAACATAACCAAGACACTAGCGATAAAACATCAAAACCACATGGCTTACAGGTTAGGGTTAGCTTGTACAGACACTGTAACCAAGGGTCCAGGAAAAATGATATCTCTCAGTGACACACGTGAAGGCCAGAACATTGCAATCAATTTGGATATGTCTGTACACACTTCTGTCTTGTCTCTGAAATGGGTAAAATACCAGGGCACTGAGTATCGCCCTGATTTGATTGTTTGTGAAGATGTAGGCATGGATTTGCCAGTGTTTTGTCAAATCAGAGACATTGTTGCTAAAGATGAACAGGTGTTGTTAGTCTGTAAAGTTCTTCAGACTTTATGTTTTGATGACCATTTTCATGCTTTTAAAGTTGACTTCAAACAGGATGAACAATGGAAGGTATTGAATGTCAGTAAGTTAGTATACCATAAACCGTTTAATTTACAGATGACTTATGGTACAGATGACTCTTTTTTGTTTGTTTATTTTGTTTATTGTGCCATACTTTTGTTTTGATGTACCTTTGTTCAGAGCCTGAGGTAATGAGTGAACATTTTTATGAAATGAAATAAATATAAAATCTTTTTTGTACTTTTGTACTTGACAGTGTGTGCACTACGTTGCTAATAAATTGTTTGAACCAGTGAAAAATGTGCTTTATTTGACACTTCAACCAAGTATTTAATTTTCTTACTGAAGAAAAATGAGAGTAAAAACAACACTGAATAGAGAACAAGCAGGTAACACTGATGGGAATAATTTAGCTTTAACACTGAAGTAGAGTTAGCAGAGAGAGTGGAAACACCACTAATAGTGTTGATTAACTGTTGGTGTTAAGTTTAAACTACACTCATGAGTGACTTAAGTAACACTACAAGTGTTATTTTTCAACACTAGAAAGTGTTAAACATACACTTGAAAATCAACACTATTATCAGAGTACTTTTTACTCTATTTGGAATGGGACCATATGTTATCCGAAACGGTGTTAAAATCAACTCTCTAAGAGTATATATAACACTGTTAAATTTACTGTGTGCTCCTTACCACTGCACCACACTGCTGCATTAGTATGTGACAAAGGCTTATATGATGCACTGTTGGAAAAAAGAGCTGCCAATTACAATACCAACCCTCTGTCTCTAAACCTTGTATAAATTAGCCAATGATTCAGACTAGTTTTTGCTCCTCATCCATGTTCTACTCTCTCTCTCTCACACACACAGACACACACACAGACACACACACACGAAAAGTACACATTCACTTAAACACATATACACACAAGGCTTGAGTAGTTTAGTTTTGAGTTTGAGTTTCTAGTTTGAACTATTGCATTGTTCAGACTCAGAAACTGAATAAGATTATGGTTAGTTTTGATGATGATTTGCTGAACCCAGTTTGCTTTAGCAGGTGTACAGTTTCATAAACAGACAATGTGTAGAATATAAGAAATTCAATTGTGTATCGTCTAGTCATTTCTGGCAATTTCATTATTAGTGTGCCAGGTGCCTAAAGTGCAAGGCACGATGCGGTGTTTGTTAGGAATTGTCTTCTGTTTTCACCATTAAAAAATAAAGTTTAACTACCACGCCTTTGGGTCAGTTTGATGAAACCAGATTGGGCTTTAGAGGGTAATAAGATGTACACTGACATAAACCATAGCACTGAGTTTCCTCATGGTAGTAGTCCCAGATTCATGTGCTAAGAAAATGCCTCAAGGATCCATGAGGTTCGCCACATCTTATTTTACACAATTTGCATTTTGTGTAACACTTAAACGTCAACTCACAGTGAAACATTGAACCTGCCAACGTGAAATGTAACACTTAACACCTGTACCACTTTCTATGTAAATTTCAAAGGAATGGATCCTTCACAAAAATGGCTACTATAAGCTAGTGTAAATTCATTATGCAAAGAGGTTGGAGCATGCCTGACTAGAGTCATGAATTCAAAGGCAATGATAAAACATATTGGCATTGATAACATTGGAAAATTTACATTTACATTTACATTGATTCATTTGGCAGATGCTTTTATCCAAAGCGACTTACAAGTGACATACAATACAGCACAAATTTGTACTGCATGTCACAAACTCCTGTACGAAAAGAGAAAATGGATTCTACAAGAAGTGATAACAATATGATCATAATTTGTCCAGCAAAAAAAGAAGGTGATACTGGGTTACCCATATTGAAAAAGAGACAGGAGTCTCTAAAATAGATGGCCAGCTAGCTATCATTGCAGTGAAATCTAACATATGCCTTATTACCACAATGTTAAGTAACTAGACAGCTAGCTTCATAAAGATGGCTTTTAAATGTTGAACTGAGCTAATGAGCTAATGTTTGCTAAGGTACCCAACATTAGTTAATTGGTTAACTTTGCTATCTGCTGTCGGTGGCTTTTACCCAGCCAACACAACAAAAGATGTCCACATTTGCTCAAGGCAAGTTGTAAAGAATACTTTACTTGTCTTTTTATTTGTACACAATCATGTCAAACAAGATGGCAATATTAGTAAGCAGCTGTAGGTTGATGTTATGTAGGTAGCTAAGTACTGACTACTGATACCACAATCTGACTTTAGCCTTTTTCTTATTATATGCAAATAGTAACTTTGCTATAAATGTCAAAGTATTAACTTGAGCCATTAACTTTAACTATTGCTTGATGGTTAGCATAACTTTCATTTCAATTGTCATCCTGTCTGTGCTCATTTCTTTTGATAATTTTACATCATTGATGTAGCCCTCCATGGTACACTGCAGACCCTTTTGGTGACAGTTAGATGAAATTAAACAGCTGTTTTACCAAAAGCTGTACAATATTTCCTGGCAAAGTTCACTTAGGGAAAAGGCCATTCTCTATTCTCTCTCTGCAGTACACATTGCATGAATTACAATAGCATGTCTGACTAAGCAACAGTAACTAAGGGGAAGGGGGCTTAACAAAGAGTCCATTAATGAAGAGTCCATTAACAGTTAGGCAACTTCCGCTTTGTTTTGCCAATAAGCATTAGTGAACCAGCTAGCCCTATCACAGATGAGCAAATTAGAGTGACAGACATAACAAGCTGCCTATAAAATTAGCAATATAACAGGGTGGAGCCTGGAAATCTCAGTGGATACAAATAGACTGATGAATAGTTTTTTTTTTTAATAATAATTTTGAATAATTCTAGAAAATTACTGGAATAGTAGAGTTTTTCTAACAGTGTAGTGGGGCCCCCTATGTTCTGGGGCCTTCCTGCACCACAGAGGCTGCAGACATGTCAGTGACACCAGAGCTTGACATCAAATGCATTAGCTGATTCTGTTGATGCTGAAAGCAAGTAACAGATTTTTGGTAATCAGTGCTTATTTATACTGATTTATTCTTGCTCCCTATCTCCAAGATTTACTTTTGTGTTGCTACCTAGTAAACCAATGCTTTGTACATTTTAGCAGGTGGGCTTAAAGGTTCCTTTGCTATGACAAATGTGAATTAACAATTGTCTAAAGTCAAACTTATATTGGATGTTAGGACTGCTCTAATAAATTTCAACCACTGTATAAAAAGTGACCTTTTTAATCTCATGTTTGAAGTAACCCGATAAAGTTTCTTGTCAGCTGGACATCTTAGAAATTGAAGTCTTGAAATGGACCAAAATGACATCCACTGTTAGTGAAGACAAATTAAAGGTCTAATTTATTGTGCTTTAGCCCTGGCTACAGTCTCAAGGATTAATATCACAGAGCTCTAGGGTATACAATCCAACAGCAAGATAATTGTCCATTTCCCCATAATATCAAGAAAACCTATTAAAGGCATCAATATGTGTCTTTAAAAGCCAAGCAGAACAAATGGCAGAATATTAAATGGTAGCTTATACTGTACCCAGAGAAATGCCAGTGCTACTTCTGATAAATTACATTCTATTGTGGATATTTTATCCATGATAAAAAGCAGCTTAAGCAAAGAAATGTGCCAGGTGCTGTGACTACATGAAACTGAAAGTTAATATCATGTCCAAGCATAAAATAATACCCTAATCTAGTATTAACATAGACAAGACTGGCATTGAGCAGTAGTTTCATAGACTAGAATTTACTAATGGCAGTAGAAAAAATACAGCTGAGCACTTTATCTCTCAGTACAACTGACCTATTTTGTATGTTAGATTTTGAATTCATTCTGCTATCATTTATTAATTCATATTATTCCTGAACAACTTCATAGCATTTGAAAAAGGAATAAATATCTTTTATTCACCAAAAGAAGTATATAATACCTTTTGCCACATTTCTCATAAGTGCACTCAAAACAAGACCGGTGTAACCTCACTAAGTGCTTATTCAGTGAGCTCATGGCCAGGCATTTAGTTCAATCTGATGTTGAGCTGAAAATGCAGGGTTTGGGAGAATAGCAAAGTAATTATACACAGTCTCAATTGCAACACAGCTTTATAGCCCCCTTCACTGGCAGTCAGCAAACATCTCTGAAATAATATAAAGAAGAAAAAAAAACTTTGGATTTGGATGTTACAGGAACTGCAAAGCCAGGCACTCCAGTGTCATTTTAATAGAAAAATAATTTCAATTTTAAAATGCAGTTAATAAATAATGACATGTACCTCAGGTTGCTTTCCTCTCTGGAACAAATTTGGATAACAGGCAACAACTAGTAAGCTGTTTTGTTATCTTGATTTTGCAACCTTGTAAACTACCAGGGAGATATACCTGTATTACTGCTCAGAGCCTGAAGTGATGGAAGAGAGGCATGACTCAAGGCCCCCCATCTCTGACCACTTGCACTCGAAGTAGCTAGTATAGCTGCAAGGAGCAGGAGACATGGATGCTTTGCCTGTCACTCAGGCAAAGGAGCAGGTGAGGCTGCTGCAGAAAGGCAGGGACACCCACAGCTGTGGAGGCCATATTGTCACATTGTAATTGCACCAACAGGAACCACCACTCTGTTTGGGCAAATGGAACATACAGACATAACACTCATTGCTGGCAATGGTTTGCAGTAATTTATGAATTATGGAGAAGCTGGCCACTGCTTTTCACAAAAAAGAGAAGAAGTAAAACATAAAAAAACACTATTTCCTTTCATGTAACAAATGAAAGGAACCAGCCTCAGCAGTCAGTTGCAGAACGAAAAATGAACACACCTGTATTAATATGCCTTTAATTAGGCAGGTGTGGCTTATTAACCAATGGCTGGTTGTCTACAATTAAATTACACAATAACAATTGACAATTAAACAGCCAGTTTGGAAAAAAGCTGATGGTGTGAAATCTGTCAGTTGCAAATCTTTTACATTGGGAAAAAAATAAGGATGCTTAACACTCAAACTTCACACCATTTTAACATACATTAAATTTTGGGGACAAATGTCCTCTTCACACAAAGCAACCAATTGTGGCTCATATTTAGTAGTTTTGATTTGTATCTTATGAGGACTGTTTTGGTTCTTGTGATTGCTAAATCATGTTAAAAAATTGATTCCAATGTTTTATTTGACTGGTTTAACACAAGTATATGGAAGACAAATAGTACATGAATGTTGCATTTTGACTTTGACTAGCTACATTGTGAATATAAAGACCATGCATAAAGTCTGATATGTTTGACATGTGTTATCCAAATTTGCTGTCAAATTGCATTGCACAATGATGAACATATTGATTAACAGACAAGATCAGCAGAGTGTAGAATATTAAATTCGAATCATGAAAGTGGTTGTCAAATGCACTTAAACCAGGTGAGGTTAAAAAATAATAATAATAACAAATAAATCTTTTGATCACCCACAAGGAGCAGTGTGAAGTGGTAGCTCTGCGTGTTTGTTTCTGGCACTGGACTACAGCCAAGGCAAGAGTTGTTGCCCGTAAGCAGACACATCATTGGCCATCCTTGAACTATAATCCCTTTTGTGTAGGGTCATGCAGTAGGAGTTTAACTCCCCTGTAGTCAATCAATCGAGTATTTCCACATGCACATGCACACAAATTAAATCATAATAATAATAAATTCCTATGAATTTTATAATTTAAATTCATAGTGAATGTCTAAATTATTGTACCACATCCTTTTTCAATTGGAGTGCCATTGGAAACAAAATAAGGTTAAGCTATTGGAGTTATTTTTGGGCATAAAGTATTTCCTGTTAAAACTGAAATAAGTCCTCACACCCCACTTGTAGATGAGTCTTTGGTTCATTTAAAGACTTAACAAAACAGAAATAAAGTGATAAGTCTGAGTAAATTCTAATGTATAGGTTTCAATTAGTAATCTTATATACATACGTGTACACACCATGTCTAAGTACTCTTAGAGAATCTCTTCTTGCTTAGCACTCAGTCTAGAAATTTACAGTTTGATTTTCCTCAGATGCCCAACAGCTGTGACTTGCCCTTCATTTGCTTCCTTCAGGGTTTGCTACTAGGTCAAACATATGAAGGTTTTGAGAGTGACTAAACAGAATGGAATAGCGTTTTCCTTGCCCACAAAATGTGAACTGCAGGAGACTGGACGAAAGCAAATGCAACAACTTCAAAGCCCAGTGTGAACATTTCCCGGAAACTCCAGGAAATTCAGCTGTTGAAAAGATTTCAAACTTTGTATTACTATGTATGGAGCGATCCTGCTGCTCCCATATGAAAACATAGGGATGACAGGAGAAACTGGCCCCGTCTCCTCAGCATTACAGGCCAATACTTCCACTTTCATATATTCAACCTTCATATATTCAGCCTAACTTTGCTGTGCTACTACACCATTATCAACACACCAGGTTCTGTCAACAGGGAAGTCCCTCAGCTTTGCAGGACAGCACTTCACCTACTCATCTCCAACACATATGTTCACATCCGAAATAAATGATTCCTTTACTGGCACAAGGATACCACCCTGGGGTCATGCTCAGTTTTTCCTGCTGTTCTGGCTTGCCTGTTGCATCAGGAAGCTTCTCTGCAGGTCACTCCTTGGCTGTCAGTGTCCTCTGGATTGTTTGGTTGCATCTTTCCCACGCTCCAGCTCATCTCCAAATGATGCCTCCACACTCTCAACACACAGACAACAGGGGACCGCTCCACTGCCAATACTAACAAAACAGCCAATGAGTGTGCTGCCCCACTAACCACTTCCACTCCTTTCTCCCTACACTGTGCTTAAATAACCCCCTTTCTTACGGCTCCCATGCACAATTGAAAAAGGAGCAGGTGCTCCTTGTTATCAGTCCATGCGCTCGCAGCTCTGACCCCTCCTCATACACAGGTAAGCTCCTAGCTCCTCACATATACACAAAAGACCTGCCATTTATTTGAATTACATCTTGATTGTTAAGGTTGGAGAATGCTTGATAAGTCTGGGTTTAGCAATACAAAGTCATCAGAGGAGCAATAAATGGATTAAAAATCTTCTAGCTGAATCACAATATAGAAGGAGGTTTTTCAGTCTACAAACTTTTGTTTTCTAAGACTGGGGGTACACTGCTCTTCTTCCATCAATTCATACTGTTTCTGAACTTCATATCTACCATTACTTTAAGTAGCTGACACTTGGTGGCTAGAACTGAAATGCTTTCAGAGGCAACGAGAATGTTGACAACTGTTCTGTTGTTCTTTGCATTGTGTGAGTGGGAAGTGTGGTGTTGGGTACTGTAGCCATCTGTGGTGATTGGGAAAGAGTCCCTGGACCAGTGATCACTAAGATGGATGATACAGCATGCCTGTCTTGGAGAGGTTCAGCCTGAGCATGTGGATAGTCATTCAGAGGGGAGACAGGCATGCTGATATCTGCTAAGAGAGTTGTGTTGAGGGTGAATTAATGCATGCGATACAGTGCTCCTAGAGCAGTGGATGGCTGAAACATGAAATGGGAACCTGAAACCCTGTGATGATTCTCTATAACCAAACTAAGATTTGAATTAATTCTGAAAGTGTAATTTTCACACAAATGTAAATGCATTTCACCTCACAACACATGGGGCTGGTGAGGCCTCAATACACAGTGTAAAATGCACTGTCCACATTTCATGACTGAATGCAAACACAAGGTGCAGTGTCATGTTTTCCTTGTGGTGCTTTGTCCTTGGTGAAAACTTCCAAAACAAGAAACTTCCTCCACCTGCTTTTTTGGTGCAATGTGGATATTTAATTCCAAATTCTAACTTGATTTGATGGTTGGCCAAATAACAGCATAGTACAAGCATCTTATGCAACAACATCCCAGATCGAAAGTATGGATTCATTTAAATAAATGTAAATCAATGCATCAGTGAGAGGCAAACCCAGAAACAGGAGAGATCTGTCATCAGATTTTGGGAACAAAATAGCAAAGCAGCTGGCAAAATGCAGTTTCTATTTTCTATGTTAGTAATGCATCCAATTGACAGTTAGCTGACTATTGTTTATTCGGTGATCAATTCATTTAGAGCAACACATATTGCAGGCATCTGTCTTTGCATGTTGCTCCTATCTATGATGCAATACTATCACAAATTGGCACAAACCTAAGAGCATGTGTTACTGCATCAACAGAATAAAACTCAAATTAACCTCCTGTTGTAGTTCTTGGACTGGACAGCCATACCTGTCATTTTTTCACTAATATTTTTTAAGTAGATGTAATGTGTTTAAACAAATGTTTACACATTTCATCATGTCATTTAAATAAAACAAGTAATAAAACAAGTAATAACTTGTACGAATGCTCAATTAATGGAAAATAAAGCATATTATTCCCTCTATTTTATGCATTAATTAGTGTAATTTAAATGACATTTCCACACCTTTATATTTGTTCCAGTGGACCTTTAGATTGTCTTGTGTTTTCTGTTCAATGATATATACTCATATGATTTATCGTAATGTCTTACTTATTTATCCTTAAGGACACTGACAACTTTTATCAATATAGATGTTCAATGATGTACAATTGAATTGAAACTGTTACTATTATTACAGCTACTACAATAGACTTATCTGATTTTCAAGTGAAAACATATAATTCATCTATGATGCATGTATGTGTTTGTGATATTTGCTAAACAAATGTATTTAATTCAGACCATTCCCAGTCCCAATATGTTGTTTGGTTTCCAGTCAAGTCAAGCACATACATTTGCTGACTTGTAGGTTTTTTTTTTTTCTCCAAAATGCAAAACACTAACCACTGTGCAACCATGCAAAAAGGCTGAAGTATACATATTCTACAGTGTGACCCTGCTCATATCCTTTGATATTTTAATGCTTTGAGGCCTTGGCTGTATTCTTCCAAGACAGGGTCTTTAAAAAACATCTTAACGCCTGAATGTTTTATCATTCAACAAATAATGTATCCTTAAACCCAAACAATTTATCAGTTGCAAGCAGAGACAGATCATCTGCTCCTCTTGTTATTACCCTCTTCGCTACTAAAGGTTATTAACATTCTGACAGTGGTATTTAGAAGTCCCAAAGTGAAAATTAATTAGATGAAAATACATATTTTTGTGTCCAGTTACCACCAGTGATATGCTCTGGTGAAGTGGTCCTTGTATGTCATCCAGAGAATAATAGTCATGATGACTTGCAAGTGTGTTTGGTTACTTTTGTGTGAAGCCATATGCATAGCAGAGAAAAACAGACAAAACCATGATTTTTTTTCTTAATATTCACATGGGGGAAAGGTATGCCATTGGAAACAAATCATCACCCAAGCTATTTAAAATTCAAGTACTCTCTTTATTCCAGAGTGACAGAGGAGGAATTTTCATCTTCTGGATTTTTTAAAAAAGGTTGAGGGACTCAAAGGCACCAGTTACAAAGATCAACCATTCCATTTTAAAACTGAAGATATACATGAAGCTAAAGTAAACAGATCACATGATTCTCTCCTGTTATTGTTCCAAGTCTTTCCTGTAAAATAAAGGTTCATACTGATTTATTATAAGAATAAAAACAATAAACATAACCATAAGGAGAAATTACCATGGGACAAAGCACAGACAGGAGTAAAAGAGTTTTTTATCATTTCTGCCAAGGTTAATCCGATTCAAATTTGGTTTATGATTCAGCCATAACTTTATATTCGCAATTTGTAATTAATATGGCACATAGCAGCCACATCATTTAGAACAGAAAACTGCCACCAAGATAGTCCCACTCCACTGCCACACCTTAACTGCAGTGTTAAACCATGGCCAACACTTCATCTCAGATGGGAAAGTTTACACTGAATCATGCTCGATATCAGAGAGAACAAACAGGAATGAGTTCATTTTTTGACATCACTTTGAATTCAGAGATTTAGTGCATGTATTCAGTGTTATCAACAGACAAACAACACTTCTCACCATGATTCTCTAATTTCATTTATTTCACCTTGATGTACATGAAACCCCAGCAGTGGCAAAACTAACTTTGTTGTAACTAACTAGCATCCTCAAATAGTTGTTAACCCCACTAGCAATTAAGGTCACTTATTGTTCAAGATCCAGTCAGAGGCAGCTCTGCACGCCAGCACAATGTGAAGTAAAGCACATTTGAGGAATAAAGCCCCTGGTGTAACCAATAAACCAGGGTCAATCCAGCCTGTCAGAACTGTCTTTCAGGCAGCTTCCTTGATCTGTAATGGGCCGCAATAACATTTCCAGCATTGAAAGGAAGCAGGACAACTGAATAAATAACAGTGGCAGACCTTCTGCTATGATTTCTATATATGTCTGACAGAGCAGTATATAGAAATCATAACAGAAGGTCTAAGGTCCCATGAGATCAAATGAACAGATGGAAATAAGGCAGACTGTCAATGTTCTTTATTAGCAAGCCAAGTTGCATTGTGCACTTTTTTAACACAGCCAAATATGTTCCATCCCGTCACTGTGACTTATTTCACACATAAAATAAGTTGTAAAATTTTTATTTTTGCTACTTGAGGAAAGAGAAAGGTCAACAATAAAATATGACAATCTTTATTTGGTCATTTCCAGTTTCTCACATTAGAATATGCAGAACAGTCTCATTTCTCTTTTCTGTTTTTCTCTCTTATTTCTGTCTTTTCTGCTACTTGAGTAAAATCATGCATATTTTCTGTGAACTTTGTCAGTGTGATTATCCATGTTTAGCTGACTCCTGACTTTTTAAACTTAATACAGATATTAATATGAGCTACAAATAAGACTATTCAAGATAAATAATGTAATATTACATTACATTATATTACATTCATTTAGCAGATGCTGTTCTCCAGAGAGACTTCCGGTACAAAAGAACAGAAGCGTATCCATTCAGATTGAATGAGTAACAGTGTTAGACCAGGCTAACAACACTCCCAGACCAGTGAGTGTAACCATAACACCATTCAAGACCTACTACAAGTTAACTTGTGTTAACTGACTATACAGCCTTGAAACTAAGGAATCCAAGTGCACAGTCACTAAATCACAGAATCTGAAACACATTGCGATAGTACACGTAAAATAAATACAAGTACTACAAGTAGCAGGGGTTAGGAGGTGGGGATTGAGGTGGAACTGAGATACAAACTGAAGAGGTGAGGCTTCAGTCTGTGTCAGAATATGGCCAGTGATTCTGCTGTCCTTAAGTTCGGGAAGTTCATTCCACCGCTGAGGAACCAATACAGACAGGCATTTTGTCAGAATAGACTTATACTTAATATACTCAGAATCGAAAGTATAACCCAGTCAAGAGTGTTTCTGACAGTAATTTGTTTTTTAAATGAGAAACAATTACTGTGCGTGATACTAATAACACTTGACAGATGTTTCAATCATTGGCTTGCAATGTTTGCTTTTGCACATAGAGATAATTAATCATAACCAAACAGAGATGTTTAATTTATTACACACTGTGAATTGACAAACGTTATTGCCTTGGCACACTGATCCTGATCCACTGCAGTTCCTTGAAATGCTAATTACTTTAGTACTAAAACTGCATGTGGTGGAGCACACAAAAAGAGCTTTTTGAAAAGTTTAATGATGGTGTGGCACAAAAATCATGGAGACCGTTTTTTGCAAAATATGGAAGCGGCATTGATGAAACCACGGCTCTTTTGCGGCCAACGAACACCCATCTCTGGTTTTAGTTTGTGGGGCTACCGGTCACAAATCACGAGTATGCTCAACTGGTTCCCCACCAGCTGGAGCACCAGGACAAGGGTGTCTCACACACACAGCTATGGTGCAGGAGGATTGATTCCTGGCACCCTGTGCTGCACTTCACTCACTCATTCACATTTAGCAGATGTACAGCTTCAGAGAGGACAGCCGGGAAGTCTCATTGATGCGTTTTGTTCTATGATGATTTGGTCCCCTTAATGACAGCTGTCTGTGGGGTATTTATGGTCCTGGAAGCAGGTGCACATCTCATTGTCAAGGTCATGCCAGATTTGTAAAAGACTTCATACCTTTTTTTCAACAAGCTATGCATTCTGTCCTGCAAATGGTGTGGCTCTCCCTCTCTCTTTCTCTTCCCAAGTATTCTCATTTTAGTTTTTAGGTGAGGCATCAATAGTGTTGGTATGATTCTGAAAGTCCCACATCTGATATGGATTCACTTCTCCATTTGGAGTGTAACTGCATGACTTTTGGAGTATGTTGGAACCTCAAAACATTTCACCATAAATTAAACTGAAACAGAGCAATTGTCTCTCTAAATAAATTAAGCACACATTCATTTGCTTTGGTGATTTCACCCTAGTTTTTGCAGTGCAGTCAGTTCTACAGATGGGAGCCATATTGTGTGCATGTGGACATGTTCTGTGACTTTGTCAAGCAGCCTGATGGCAGTGGCAGTGAAATCGTTCTTGCTTTTGTTGAATTTTGGGATTGTATCAGTTGCCAGAGGACAGAATCTCAAAGCAGTTTGAGGGGTTGTGTGTTGACTCTGCCACAATTCTCTCAGCTTTTTTTTTTTATTATTTGGCTGTCATAAAGTCTCTGGAGGATCACTACTGCTCACAGAGCCCAGCCCCCAGGGTAACTATCCTTTGGAGATTGCTCTTATTGCACACAGACAGCCTGCTGTAACAGGTCAGGAAGCAGAAGGTGTGAATGCTGTCCATATGGCACATACTGTAAGTGTTCAGGATCTTAGGGTCAATGTTGAGGTGTTCGTAGCAGGTGCATGCATTGTTGCCATTTTTTGCAAATGTGTTCTAATTGAGGTTGTAGCTGCCATCTATAATGTTTCCAAGGTACCCGAAACTGCTTAGTATTTGCACTTGATCACCACTAAGGAGCAGCTCTTGTACTGGATCTGCTTCTCACCTTAAGTCAATGAGCTACCTTTTGGTCTTTTTTCACTTTGAGTTGAAATACAAACAATGCTTCTGTTGCCAGGGTATAAGCTTAGCTTACTTGATGGGACTTCAGTAATTAATTAAAAATAATTTTGTATTCTGTATGGATAACTACCTAAACTGAATTTGAAATATAATAGCATAGTTAAGTTGTTTCATACTGTGTCATGTGGCTATCGTGCAGGAAAATTAAAATTAGGTTTGTATCCATTTTATATTTGCCCAGTTCACATAAGCCATATAATGATGTATGGTTTAGTATATAGTATATATAGTATATAGTATATATGATATTGAATTTATTGCACTGCAGTTGCCATTGACTTGGCTTGTAAATGGGTACTTTTCAGTGAATACAAGGTTAATGTGTGGAGGTTGGTGGCAGGTTTTACTGCAATTAGTAAAATGTTCAAGACTGAAAGCTGAAAATACATACACATGCTGCTATTAAACATACATGGAGGGATACACTGAAATATTTAGAACTGCACAGATCATGAATTTATTCACCCTTTACTCGAATTCAGCTTACTTGTATATGGCTGAAGGCTACATAACCTATTTTCAAGGGTGATCAACCTTACATTTTATTCACAATATTTTTATCTGTAATTTACATTACAATTGTACATTTTTGTGTTTTTGATATTTTTTGGTATGAACAAGGTTAGAGCTCTTTTTAGAGCTCAGCTATTATACAGTTATTTCAGTTCAGAGCTGTAAATATTACATACTGAAGGCTTGGAAGACTTTCAGAATAATATTAGAACATGATCTGGCTTCAAAACATCATTAGACATTAGCACAGTCCAATCCATAATCATGTTTATAACCTCCAAGTCTGGAGCTTTGAACCCATTTCACATCAGAAAATAATTACAGAAATGTTTATTTTCTAAAGCAAGACCTAGCAGGCCTAATCAATATGTAAACCATACATGCTTAGTTTTGTATATACAAAAATATATCCAAAAATAAATAATTAAGGTTTCCAGCATAAATCAAAATATTGCTTTGAATGTGCAATGGAGCCAGGGAGACATGGATCTTGCATCCTGGCAGGGTTGCCACTGTACCAATATTTGTACCAATTTTTGAATGGACACTGGACACTACAGTGTAAAGTGGAATTCAGTTTTTAGCCACCTTCCAGCTTGTAGAGGTACAGTCTTCAGTGAGCTTACCTTAACCATGATAATGCCTGTGACTGATGAATCTCTTCTGTGTGTTACCTGCAATCAAAGCACAGAGGATCAGGAAATGTTTTAATACCTCTGTGTAGTTTCAGAAGTTTCCATTGGACTCCCAATAAGCAGAATGCTGGAGTAGATCACGCTCTGCAGATATTCCTTCACAGATTTAAAGTGTGAATAAATGTGTTTTCTGGTAAAAGTGAATTATCTGTAAACTGAAATTTAAAACATTTCAGAGGAGCAAAAAATAAAATATGTACATTTTTGTTTTATGACATATTTCTAACCAGTCAGACACCCTGTGTGAAATATGAGCACTCAGTGTGGAAGGTGAAATGATAGCAACATGTCCCTTTTTTTGATAGTGGTGTCTTCACATGTGGCACATGACATTTGACATGTCTTGACACATCCCATAAAACTATTGGCTTTCTGTGTCCAGAGCATTAGAATAAAGATATTTTTTACATGACATATTTTTGTTTGTATTTGGTCAATAGTATGAATAAATATGGGGAACTGTATTTTACAACATGCCAAGTACCAAGATTTATTTTCAGATTCAAGTGCACACAATCTTCTTCTTTGAGAGGGTACAGGGGGTTTTCTCAGGACATGATATACCACTTAATGCTATTCATCATAGTGTTCTGCAGCACAATATATACTATATAGTAGCAAGAGTTAGAGGCTGAGTAATGAGGCATTTATTAAGTGTACTTACTGTGAAAGCTACAGTGTAGCACAATATTTAAGTGATCATTATGGTATAGCTCTTTGGTTTTATTTCCTCTGCATCTAAAAATGCCTATTCATTAAAATGCTGAGAATTGCTGAAAATGTTTCATGCATTGCAATTGTTCATGGCTCAGCCCCTTGGTAGCCTGGAGCAATTTTGCACTGGATAGTCCGGATCACAGGAAAATGAACTACATTTACCAAAATACACTCTATCATTCATAACTTCTACCTCTGTAAAAATAGTTTCTCTTTATCGTTCTGGGCATGCATGATTGAATTTGATAGTGGAGAGACATTTTTATGCAAAACACTGTTAAAAATTGCTTGCTTAGCGTGGTAAATCAGAATTTCTATCTGATGAGAGGCAGAGATTGCAGAAATATTCCTCATATCAGATCCAGTTGGAGGTTATTTATTCTCTACAAAGACAAACCTTGGTCAATTTCACAGGAATACCCTTCTTTATTAGCCTGCTCAGCAGACAGATAATATCGGATGCTTGCTCCTCAGTCTGGAAATGGTCGCCCAATTTTAGTATTGCCTTCTTCATGATAAGCATTTTGCCTCAGTAGACTAGTTTACTCATGATAGGATGACCATTCTGCAAACCGCTTCTGCCCTTCCCCGCTCTTGCCCAGTGGCATGTGTGACTGAAACAAAAATAACCAATCAGACACCCCGTGTGAAATACAAGCACGCAATGTGGAAGGCCAAATGATAGCAACATGTCCCTTTTCTGACAGAGGTGTCTTGACATGTGACACATGATGTTTGACATGTCTTGACACATCCCATAAAACTATAGGCTTTCGGTGTCCAGAGCGTTAGAATAAAGAGAGTTTTTACATGGACCTTCACCAGTCACCTCAGCTGTATGTTACAAAGAGGCTACACTTTTTTTATTTTTTAATTTTAATCATGCCAATAGAGAACCATACCCAAACCAGTCAATGACAGTTGTTGAAAATAGATTTAAAAAGTGTGCCTAAAATACCTAAAAATGCTGTATGTTCAAACCAAAACTCAGGAAACTCAGGAACTGCTAAAAAAAAATCCACTTAGGCAGAAAAAAGACATTTGCCATGTCCAGCATTCAGTAGTACAAAAAAGGTTTATGTGTGTGGATGGGTAAGGAAGATGATACAGCACATAAATGGTGCACAAGCCCACACTTAATTGCCAAGTGGAAGCACATCTCAGTCACCCTCAAGAGAGAGCGAGGGAGAGAGAAGCACTGAAGTGTTCTGAGATGGTAATGTGAAGTGATTGAGAGGTTCAGCGAGCATAATTTTGCCTCTGGGCATCTTCATTCACCCCTCAAATTCCCCAGCTATACCTCAGTGGGGTAATTTGGAGCGGCAACTCAAGGCAAAGCGAATACTTACCTTGTGTGGCTCGTTACAGACGGCGGAGGCAGTCGGGGCTCCACACAGAGCCTGCTGAAGAGTTATTGATCCAATGCCAGGATGCGTAATTCCAGCCCTGCAGGCACGGCAAGGCCGCTGATTCATTACCCACAAAGGTCTTCTGAGTCACTCCTGTTTCACAGTGACCTAATGAGCTGTACCTGTCCTTAAAAACCTCCCAATTAGTCAAATGCTGTTGTCTGTCAACCCCTGCCAAGCCGCAGAGTCTCTCTGCCCACAGTGTTTGTTCAGAGCGTGGTTATAAAATCTTCTGAGACAAACCAAGACATCATCTGTATTATAACCACTAATAATTGCAGAGAATAAACCTTTCGTAGCCCACAGGGGGAAGAATTGATATGGAATACTTGAGGATGAAAAAAAAATATATATCTAGGCTGCTCAAAGCTTCGGTAAGCTGCAATGGTGATGTGAGGATGTGTTTGGGAAATTCATATTAGTTTAGATAATATCATTAGAATGCCTCTAAGCTTGTTAAAGACTTTACATTTTAGCTGTTTAGCCAATATTCCACTGTGGACATTTCATAGATAATTAAAAATTTTGCTTAGATAATTTAAGAATCTATGGGGGGTATTCTCCCATTCGCGCGCCGATCACGCCCACAGCGCTTAACTTCAGAATGAAGGCAAGCTCATGAAAGAGGTGTGATTTATTTAAAATCGAAGTAGACTGATTCACAACCTCGTTTATTTTGGCTGTCAGGAAAACTTGGAATGTGGACGCATTTACCATGTGAATGTCATTGAAATCCATTCAAACCATAAACCAGACTCTGATTTTGAAAATAAATGCAAAGGGAGAGGCTCTCCTGGAAAGCTGTATTACGATTGCCTCAGAGGAAAGCATTTGTTTCTATGTATGACACAGTAGCGGGGCGAGTGGGGGGGCAGAGGGTGCGGTTGCCCCGGGCCCACGGTTCTTCCAGTTACAAAGGGGCCCACCTTGGGCCCAATCTGCCTGACTGAACATGCATTTTTGTTGTTTAGTTCAATATTTTTAATAAAGTTTGTATGTGTGTCTTGATTGCGGCAAAAAAATAAAAAGTCAGACTGAGGGCGTAATGGTTTCGACCGACCCCGAGCTAAGTTTCTTTCCCCAATATTTATTTTGAATGAGCAGAGACACAATAGAGTTACAGAAAACTTTATTCGCTGTCCAGTATCCTTGTGTAAGTGTACAAACAGAAAAATTACTCCCTCTGTTCGAGTCCCAAAGTAGGAACTATTCTGTGGTCTAAAAATGGTCTCACACAATGAGGGGTGCTGAAATAGCACACCTCATTGTAATCCGCATTTCTCTCCGTTCCGCCCCTTACATCTCCGTAAGTTACCCCTTGAATCTGTCTTCCATCTCCATACAGCCTATAATAGGCTGTATAAGGACCCACTACAGGTCCTCGCCCCCTCTGCAATGAGCCATCGGCTCCGCGCCTGGTATGACATAAACCCAAAAATAAAGTAAATATACCAAACGACACATGTGCTGGGCCTATGTATAAAGACATGTTTGACGTGTGGAGATTCATTAACCCTTTAGCACGCAACTTATTTTTTATGCTGTGTAGTGCACGTGTTATGTTACATGATTCGTTATGTTTTCATTGGCATTATTAAGCTTCTCATAGTTTTCAGTTAGCATTTGCTATATTTTTAAATGTTAAATCGCTGTTTCATCAAAGCTAAAATTAGCTAGAATTTTTCCAATCTAGTTTTCTAATCGTACCAGTTTTAGCATACATGCTAAATGGCTAATCACACCGGTGTGACCTTAATCGCGAAAGAGTTGATAAAAATGCACTATTGAGGAAAAGGTGCAACAAAATGCAGAATGTCCACGCTTGAACTCATGTGGAGTAGCCTATTATTAAAAATTCATTAGTAATCACTCATCATGACTCTTCCAAAGTACTCTCTATTAGCTAAATTGATTAAAGAATGGGTAACGCTCTGCTATTTATACTCATCTTAGTTGATATTTCTGTTTTATTCTAATTGAACTAATTATTTACCAGGCTTGTTCACAACACTATGTGATGTAAAATGTTTTTTTTGTGTTTAACAATGTAATATACATTGTTACAAGAAATGTTACTGTAGTTTAAAAATAATGACACACAAATATCATAAATTTTGAACTTTATTTGTACATGTATAATAATAAAAGTAGGCCTACCGCCGACTTAAAAGGCAATATGGTGTTTCACCATGTAGTGGCACTTGACTTACTACAGCTCTCAGAAGCGCGTAGCTGAAAAGTGTGCAAGTCAAGGGCAGAATACACGTAAATGGTGTTTACATAAGAAACGCCAAGTTTCTGGGGTTGCTCCGCCCAAAGCGCGTAACTGCCTTCATGGCACGCAAATCATAGACTTAAGTCAAGGGGAGAATACGTGCTGAAAAGTGCATAGCTGTGCGCTTTTTTTTGACTCACGTGCATGGGAGAATACACCCATATGTGCATAGCTACCTCCTCAATATTTAGTGAATGAGCTCACCATTACATTTTGCATGGAATTGCATCTGTTGCATTGCTAAATAGGTATTGACAGGTATTGCAATTGCAGCATTAATAATTAAGTTTGCCTTTTGCTACATATCTTCACATGTGAGTAGGGCTGTACACCCAGATTCACACATTGACTCACACTTGCTTCACAAATTTCATTTGATCCACCTTTGGCACTTCATTGATGATACCTCTTGTGCCGTGTCCTTAGATAGATCACTACTTTTGTCAATGACTAGTGTTTTCTCTGCTGATCATGCACTTTTGTCCATGGATGTAAAAATGGGAGAAAACATTCATTATGGACACTGAAATGAAAATGCCAAGACTGCCAAAAATGAACAGGGAACCAATTAAAGGAATACTGACAGGGAAAATTTCAGTGTCAGGGGTGACCAGAGTCTTTGGTGTGCAAAGAGGCTCAGCCCAAGACATTTTTGTTCAGGTGCCATAGTCTGGGACACATTCTTAATAATGCACAGCTTCTGCAGAGGTGAATAACATCCTTTTGACATCTATAGTCAGCTATGGGCACTGCTGGACACTAGTGGAGGACAAACAATATGCTGGAAACATACTGCACAATTATTACAACTGTGGCTTGTGCTTAATGGCAATGGAATATTTTGGGGTAATTTTGGGGCGGCAGTAGTATAGTGGTAAGGAGCAGGACTTGTAACCTGCTGATTTGATTTCCCGCAGGGGCACTGCTGTTGTACCTTCCTGTGGCAAGGTACATAACCCAGAATTGACGCAGTAAATATCTAGCTGTATAAACGGGTAACATGTAAAAAATTGTAACCTATGTACATTGCTCTGTAAGAGTGTCTTCCAAATGCCAATAATGTAATGGAATAGACAGTTGTTTCTAATTATTGCACATAAATCATGTACAGCCTATACATTTTGCATGATATAAAACATTAAATCATTCATACAGTTATGCAAATATTTCAAAATGTATGTTAGGTTGTCTTTTTACTGCCAGTTAATGCGATGTGAAACACACTCCCGCCAAAATATCTAAATTGTTCTTTGGAACATTCATTCTGTAAGCACATATGACCTACTCAAAAATGATATTGATTTTATTATGCGTGAGATTATAACATTGGAGAGTGAAGATCGAAAATTATATTTGTAATAAAGGACAAATCTTATGTGTGTATTCTACCTATTTTTTAAAATAATTTAAATTAATGCATTTTACACATCCTTTCTGTAACACACAAAATGAGATGTACTTGTATTATAGTTCTACTCTGTGAGGTGTGTGCAAATAATGCACTTTAGAGCTGGGTTAAAGGCTTTTTTAAAGGTGAGATGCAAGCACCCTGATTGGCCAGTGCAGGGGAACAACCTGAGTCTCAACCAGCTTAAATATCATGATTTGGGGACGCCCTTTTGATGCTAGCGCAAGGGGTCTGAGTTTCATTACTGCGTTCACACTGCTTAAATACCGTCCTGTGAATTAAACAACTAGGTGACAATCATGTTGACACCATTCTTCTTGTGCTGAGAGAATGACACCAAACTGAAGCCAAATTGGGCAACTTTTTGGAATTGTAAGGTAAATGTGTCATGCGCACTATTTTGCAAGCTTAGTGATCCCATTTGAAATAAATAAATCATTAAATTACCATGAGTTTTTCCACACCATCTCCAATCTGTGGTCTTGCTCCATTTTCTTCTCTGCTGCCAAAAGAAGGGCACCTCATTATGCAGTGATGAATTATCAAATTAATACAGTCAGAGGTTCTTAAGGTGCAGCCTTCTTTGGTCAGCTCAGATTTATGGACACATAACTCACAAATAAGGGAATTAATAAAACATGCTGTTCTGTCACTGCTCTGAAAGGAGCTGAGGAGTCTGCCCAAAATTAGGATGTATCTCATTTATTAAATATGCGCATTCTGACCTGATGCTTACATAACTTTTGTCTTCACAATCCTTGCCTATACAAAAAGGTAGAATAAACATTATGTTGCAGTGGTGATCATATGTAACATCAACATTACCATTAAACTTCTATTATATATATTTTTTTATTATTAAATAAACACCAGTCTGTAATAGTTGCTGGGGTAGCAAAAATTCACCATGGTAGTGGTGTCGGTTGTGAGAATCCTTCAGTCCTTCAGTACACATTTTTGCTAGGTAAAGGTTCTTAAATTAGAATCCACCTGACCATTATATTGGCATTGAAATCAGATGGGACTAAGCTAAAGCCATAAGTCATTTTCAGAGGAGGTATCCACAAAGTCAAAGCAATTTAGGCTATGAATAGTGCTTTTGTGGATTCTTCTTAGAATGGCTGAATGAATGATGGGTTGACTGCTGACTGACTTCAAAACAATCACAAAAGATGAGCTGATAAAAGGCCACAAGATCAATAAAGCCATCATTCCAGGAAGGTGTTGTTTTTTTATAAATAATAGAATACTAGGCTATTGGCCAATAGCCTAGTTGCACCAAATTGGTGGGTGTGCAACGTACATTTAGGCTCCCAAGGTGATTTTGTATCAGCCTCCACAAGCATGCCTACACAAGCCCTACAATAAGTGGATTGCAGGAGATGACAACAACCACCACACATCTGGAAGGGACCTCAAAGCACCGTCATGGTGCATGGTGATGGACTAGGTCCTGCAGGTGCGGGACAAATTAGACATGGTGCTTATGATGAAGTAATTCAAACCGTGTCAGATCAGAACCAAGACTTTGTAGCAGATGCTGGACTGGAAGAGGGTGATGAGGATTGGTGGATTGAGAGAAACAAACTTTGAGTTACAGATGATGACTATTTTGACAATTATGGTGGTAACTGAACTGAAGGTTAGTCCTAACAGTATGCTGACCTGAGTGCTGGTATTAATGTAGCCTATGTTGTCTGAAAGACTAGCTTATTCATTGTTCAGTTGAACAAAGTTTAAAAACTTGTTTGACCGAGAAGAGCTTCTAACGTTATGTTCATTGTTGTTACAGTTGCATATATTAAGTATATCTTATCATGTAGCCTAATAATATAATAAATAAATCATAACATATTAATATATTAACCAATACAAAACAATTTTACATTATATAATTATGTAAAAGGTTCTGTATCCCCTTTGGCTACCCTAACATGTGCTCGTTGGTCACATGTGCCCCCACACATGTACAAATAACTGCAAATAATGTCCCGTGTCATTTGGTGTTCTGTAAGAAGTCATCTGTCCTGTACAATTTGTTCCTGAGGTAAGCCGATCATTGGCAGCATACCCTACAGTGTAAATGGTAGCATGTAAACATGCAGCATCCATCTGTTTGGAAGAGGATTACTCTTATCAAATCATATATAGAATTAAACAATACATTCAGTATTGATATTACATTATTATTGATACTATATTACAATTACTATAGTTATAAGATACTATTCATATGATTGGTATGCACTGTTGTGTTAATTATATAGTCTATAAATACTGTGAACAAAAGTATGAATCGAACAGGATATCACATTTCATTTATTTCATTGTTTTTTTTAATTCAAACAATTGATATTGACACTTTTTAAACTTCATCATTTTAACAAGACACATGAAAATATTGCTCATATCACTCAGAAATAGCTGCTCAGGTTTCCCTCCCTCCCAGACTCCTGGGACGGAGGTATGGTTTTTGGAGTTAAATAAATGCTTACGTCTGAACACCAAAAACTGAAACTGAGGTGTGTACTCGGATCAGCCCCTCAATGTATATTTTCCATTGACACAACTGACAATATTAAGGATAGCCTGAGCAGACTCAGAAATATTAATCATATCTTAACAGATTCATATGTATATTGCATGCTGGATATTATAGCTAAAATACGTAGAAAAAAAGACCAGATGCATGAAAATACATCAATTGTTTATATTGGATATGATTAGATGGACTGTCTGACCATTCCTATAAGGTATCTTGGAGGGAATCGGTCTCCTGCCCCCGCCCTTTTCAGACCGGGGTCCCACAAGGTTCCATACTTGGCCCACTCCTTTTCTCCCTTTACACTAAATCACTTGGACAGGTTATCTCAGCCCACGGTCTTTCCTACCACTGCTATGCAGATGACACACAGTTGTTCTTCTCCCCCCGACTCTCAAGTCCAACCACACATTGCAGCCTGCCTAGCCGACATTGCCTCCTGGATGTCCGCTAACCATCTTAAGCTCAATCTGGAGAAGACTGAGCTTCTCTTTTTTCCAGCAAAGAGCTCCCCAACGATCAATGCTCCGATCACCATTGAGGGTTCTGTGGTGACCCCCTCCAGGTCAGCCAAAAACCTGGGCATGACCCTGCACGACCAGCTAAACTTCTCAAGCCACATTGCGGCGGTCACCCGGTCCTGCAGATTTTCCCTCTACAACATCAGGAGGATCCGCCCTTTCCTTACCCAACAAGCAACCCAGCTCCTAGTTCAAGCACTAGTCATCTCCCGCCTTGACTACTGCAACGCCTTACTGGCTGGCTTACCAGCCTGAACTATCAGGCTGCTTCAGCTGGTTCAGAATGCTGCTGCATGCCTGGTATTCAACCTCCCAAAACACTCATGTCACTCCGCTACTCACTGCAGTTCACTGGCTTCTGGTAGCAGCCCGCATCCAGTTTAAGACACTGGTGCTGGCTTACCAGGCCACAAAAGGCTCTGCCCCCTCCTACGTTCAGTCTCTGATCACTCCATACACTCCAACCAGATGTCTCCGCTCAACCTCCTCTGGTCAGCTGGCGGTCCCCTCACGTGTTTTTTCTGCCCTCGTTCCGCGGTGGTGGAATGACCTTCCTCACCCAATCAGAACTGCGGAATCACTCGCCACCTTATCAGAATCCACCTGTCCTCTATTGTGTAACCTTTCTGTTATGCTACATTTTATGGTTTAAAAAAAAATCTGTACTAACCTTGTCTCTATGTTGCAGGTTTTGCTTGCAGATTTCTGTTCTATTGTTTTAGGATATACAGGAGCCTGGTACTGTAAATAATTAATTTGCATTCCTACTGCAATCTTTTGCTTATGAGGTAGTTAGCCAAACCTGATTGATGCACTAATTGTAAGTCGCTTTGGTTTAAAAGCATCTGCGAAATACCAAATTGTAAATTGTAAATTGATTAGATTTCTGATTTCAACGCAACATTAAAATTCAGTACATTTTTTGCAGCATCTAATATGAAATTGTCTAATTGTGGACAGTATATAATATCTGTTAATGACAGCTGTGTCCATAAATTACTATTAACCTTTTCTTGCTGAATAACAATACATAAACACACAACCTCATCCAACTCTGATCACAAAATTCTAAATAAGAATCACATTGTTTCCATAAATACAGCATTAGTCATCAAAAATCCATTCTTTCCAGTCATAAACTAAGGCCTATGCTGTTGACTAAAGTTACTCTGCTGCCTTTTTGAATTACCCTTCTATATAGACACACATATGGCTCAGGAAGGCTTTCATTGCAGTTTGAATTTACAGCTTTGAGAGAAAAAAAAAAATATTATTTCTCTCCATTCCAGTTAGATAAAATTTGCTTAGTTTTCAGCATTTATTTTGCTCAGGTTGCCAAAGGTGTCTCTGGAGGGCAGTGCTTCTTTTCCCAACCAAACTGGTGTGGCTTAAAATGCATATTTCCCATTTTCTGCTTCAGTGAACTGGTGGGCACCAATAATCTGGATAAATTATTTAGTTAAGCAGTCAATTCTGGTCTCTGAATGGTATGTTGAGTTTTGAATTCCCCATACCTGCCACAGATTTATTCCCAAGACGTTTAAGAGCCTCTTGGATGGGTACCTGTTTGTTCCTTTGTTTTAAACAAGTCATCATGAGACACAATTCCTGCAGTATATCAGTTGCAAAGGAAACATGTGATGTGGCTGAAATTGTAAAGATCAAATGTCACATTCCTGACTTCGTCTGAACACCACATTTTCACAGCCAAACAGAGATGCTTTGTGTAACAGGCAGGTTAATTAAACATTTGACAGTGTTCCAATGACAATCATTTGTGATAATTACACGGGCTATGTGCAGTGAAAATAACCAGAACCAATATCTATTCGACAGATACTGAATTCACAACGGTAAATAAAATGTTATAGGTTTACTTTCTTTAAACATGCTGTGATATTTTCTTCCATCAAGAAACTCTCCATTGACTAATGAATGTATGATAATTAACTCAACTGGTGTGATGAAGTAATTTGGATACCCAAACATGTGCTGGTGGATCATACATGTGTGCACATGTACAAAAATAAGCACACATAATGTCCCCTGTCAGATGGTGTTCTTTAACAAATTACGGTGTGTCCTGTACTGCACACCATGTTCCTGAGATAAGTGACTTGATATTATTACCCATGGAGTGCACCGTTCTACTTTTCCTCTAGACAATAAGCAGCTATCTAGCAGATACAAAAGGAAATAATGTTTTGAAGCACACTGTATATTAATGCTGTTATTTGAAATGGGAGATCCACGTGATTACTCAGTTGTCTAGTTGACAACATTTCCTACAGTTTATATTATATCTAGACAGGGCAGAGTACTCTGAAATGGCATAGTGACCTCGGCACAGGTGGAGAGCGTCTCAGACCACTTTGTTGGCTAGCTACCTAGCTAGCAAGGTTACAAGATAGTACAACCTCTCTGAGACAGTGCAAGGCTGCAGAGAAGAGACACAGCTTGCTTAGATGAGGTTGACAGACACAGTGTATCCAGCACTTTCAGATAAACAAAGCCATGATTTGTGCTTTATGCCACTTTTTTCTCCTAAGCCTCTTCATCCGGAAGCCACACAAATCCGCACCGCAATCTGTATGCTGAAAATAAAGGTGCTGTTGATCCTGGCCACAGAGATTTCCCAGTGAGTGTTGGTGTACTGTATGTCGTTGGCATTTCCACAGCCAAGCCATTCCAGAAAAGCTGTTCCAACTCTTTGTGGTACATTAGCTAGCTAGAAAGTTGTCTAGAAGCTCATCAACACTTTCCTACTGATCTATCAGCTCTCCATGCTGTATGTGCTATGCCATGTCCTCCATACATTTTAACATGTTTTCATCTTTTAAGAAAAAAAAAATCTTCTGGATTTGTTTCTATATGACATAGTTGAGGTGGGAGAGTAAGCTTTACTTTTCAATGAAAACAACCCAATATAACCCAGTCAATTCATCTGAAAATCCAGTAAATAGCTAGCAAATACAAATGGTATTAATTTTTCTATAGTAGCTGTATTTTTAATGCTTGAAAGGGGTGAGTGACATATTGATTCAGTTACAGTAACATTTTACAGACCTATACAAATGGTTCATCACAGAAGTATTGTACAAAGAGTGCTGTAAATTGATAAAAAAAAAACCTGCTGGACAGCAAACAGTGCTCACAGTCACAGTGCTCTGTGAAAGAGTTGATAGAATTGTCCCAGAACAGTCATAAATATGTTGGACCACTTAGCTGGTTGGCTAGCTAGTCATCTGAACCACTAACCAATTAAGATCACAGACCACAACTCTGTACCACTCATTTTAAGAGGTAAGCAGGTACATGAGTTAAGTCCGAATCCCGCAGTAAACCAATTGAGTGGCAGATTGGAGAGTTTGCAGGAGTTTACAGCCAGATCACTTTACACTCAGTGTAAATGTGTGACAATCCTTAAGTGACAATTGCCTCAGTAAATATCCAGCTGTATAAATAGATAACATTGTAAAAACTGTAACCTATGCATGTCACTCTGGATAAGAGCATCTGCTAAATGCAGATAATGTAATGTAATGTAAAATTCTGCATTGCCAACCTTTCTAACAATTTCTCAGCTGAAGTGATAATTGTGGATTTTGAACTGATTTGGCAAAACCAAAATAGCCAAACATGGCTGAATATACTAAAGAATACATACATCAAAAAAGTTCCTCTATGATTTGTCATGTTTGTTATTAAAAAAGCAGGAGCAAACCATGTGAAATCCCTTGTTCTCACTGTCTCTGAAATATATCTCTGAATAACAATCACAACTTTGAGTATTAACTGCCACTGCCTATTAGAATTGTCCTTTCATGGAAGTAGGTGGCCGTGCCACATCTGCGACACTCTAAATCGAAAATGGCAGAGGTAACCAAGGATAGATAATGTCCCTTGGCCATCTGTAGAAGTGCAATCCTGAAAAAAGTGCTTGCTGTTCATATCTGGAATTACTGTCAGTGCAAATTGCTATCAGTGGTGGTTATTAGGTCACCTGCAATTTATTTTTTTCTGCTTCAGAAAATATAAAAAGTGACAGTCTCATCAGGCGAAAAGTTTATGGGACAGAATTTACCAAATGAAATGATTAAACTACCAAATATGTCTTCAAAAAGTAGGTGTCTGCAGTGAAGCTGCCATTTAAAGCAAGGTTTTTATAGAATATATACAACTGATATTTCAGTAGAATGAAGTCATCTATTTGCTAAGTGAAAACTGTTTACATATTCCTAAACCTGAATTGTCCTTGAATTGTTTTTTATGGTACTGTGATGTCTGTGCCCCTGAATACACTCATTTAGCAGATGCTCTTATTCAGAGTGACTTCCAGCACAAAAGAACAGAAGTCTGTCTATTCGAGTTATGAGTGTCAGACCAGACTAACAACACTTACAGACCAGCAAGTTATGCACAACACCATTCAAGCATCATCACAAATAAGCGGTAAGTGTTCAGTTGGGTTGAGTTGCTGTGATTGACACAGCCTTTTTAATACTCATTGAACTCTTCAGCTACCACTGGTGCCCTGTGTGTGACAAAGATGGCTGTTGCTTCTCACCAAATAGAATAACAAGAACATACGTACATACTTATGCCTTGGGCATAAGCCCCACACACTGCTCACAAAAAGTGAGCCTAGCAGCCCCCACACACTTGTATTTAATATGACTTTGATTAGGCAGGTATGGTCTAATAACCAATGGCTGGTTTCGCATACACATAAATTATTACAGTGACAAACAGGTGCAACAATTAACATTTAACAGACTTGGATGCAATTGAAATGTGATCTGTTGGTAGGTTTGAATTGGGTAGAAGACAAAGGGCCCTTGAACATTTAACATTTTAACTATTAACTCAGACTAACAATGAACTTTCAGTTCTCCTTCACACTGGATGAGAGCACTGTCATCCTGGAAGAGACCACTTCCATCAGGATGGAAATGCTTCACCATAGGATTTCACTCTTAGAGTTTTTGAGCACATAGGACCTATTTCCTACTCTGAGATGCTTGACCAATGTGGGCCCAATACTATTATACCCTTTTCACACATGACTGGGAACCCAGGTTCTTCCTGGGTTTGCCTTTAGTATACATGGTTCTTCCTGGGCTATCTGACATAGGATTGCTACCTGGCTTTTTAGGTGGATCCGACCCAGTAAATTCCCAGGTCTATTTGGGTATAAAAGGTGAAGATTCGTTATTTGCATATGGTACACTCCTCTTTTTCAGAGCCTGTATATTTTTGGCTGTCCTTACGCTCACAATTCGTGACATGAATGACATCAGAAAAGCTCTGCTCCTGTGTAGGTGTTGTCCCTGATTTCGAGTTTGGATTCCTGTCTTTAAATCCCTTACGATTCCATTAAACTGAGTAAACTAACACTTTTAAAATTAGATGCTACAAGATTTTAGGAAATTGCTTTCGGATCATGTATGGCATCATATATTTACTGACTCAGACAATAAAACAAAAACAGTGTGAATGGTGTGTACTGAAAAAACCTTCGGCTGTTACATTTTTCTTAATCATACAGGTTCACATTTCTTGATACATGCAGCAAAAATAACTATGTAACTCTCTGTGTCTACTACTGCTACTACAGTATCATATCCTAAAGGCAACACATAATTGCAAAACCCTGAAAGCACAAAAAGCTGGATATCAATTCAGCAAAGTAAGTTATATGGAAAGTTTGTGAATTGTTTGCTAAAATGAATAACTTCATCAACAAGGGAAGAAAAGGGATGATGAGGAAAATGGAAGAGGACACGCTACAGGTGGGACCTTCAACTGTGAATGCCCTGAAACAAGACAAAATAATATTTTGTGAACTAAGATAAAAATATTTAGAGAAAAAAGTGTAAATTATATTTTGACAAAAAATGAGTGAAAGGTTTTCCATTCTCCCGGTGTTCAGCTGTAGAACCAGCAGTCATCTCAACACACATACCAATGGAAATGACTATGCATTCCCCTTGGAAAGAGTAAAAAACCATGGGTTTATACTTACCTTGGTGTATTTGGTAAGGGACTAATCACTAACTATGATGTTCATGTTCCTCATTTGTTTGAGACTGTAGTTACTGTTCCTAGCAAGCTAACTGAGTGGGGTGCTTGCTTGTATGAAACGCACACTCGCTCAGAGAATAATGTTGCTAATATGAGATATGTTTTAACAATGTTGTTACAATGTAGTAAAAATTTAATCCAAGAGAGGCTACGAAAATTGCAGAAAACATCAAAAGGCAAGTTATTCCCTCTCATTTAATGGGGGTTCATCTAGTTCACTAACAGGTTTTGAAATAAACCATTGTGTCTTCTCAGCCTTCTCAGCTTTTGGTGTTAAAGGCAGTGAAAAAATAATTCATACTGGCTGTCTTCACCAAGATCCTACATTAATACAGAAAATAAAGTTTTCATAAGCAGAATCATAGTAGACAATAATGCTTGCTACATGTGTATGGGTACAAAGCATTTTTCCATAAATTTTGAACGCAATTGATAGATTACAAACGCTACAATTTTCATCATCTCATATCTTTTAATACTTGGCATAGCAATTCCTTGCCTCATGTGTTACAGACACAGTCCTATTTTATTCCAAGCACTGTGCCTGCATAATTCTGCTACCTTGCTGGTATTTTACACACTTTAAGAGTCAATGATAAAATTCACAGTAGTTCAGTTTGTAGTTCAATTTGGTGCTGTCCATTGCAGCTTTTAGTTGGGCACAGTGTTCACTATTTGTCACATTTGGGTTCCCCACCACTAATTTGTATGAGCAACACATCCAAATTCACATTAAGGTGCCAAGAAGCATTTCTGTTTTGTCCACCTCAAATTTAAATGGTGACCTTCCATGTATTTTTCTTCATTTTTATGAAATAACCACATTAAAGTGACATGGGTAATGTAAATGCAATTGGCCTGCCCAACCATAAAATTTGCACTGATAAAATACTTGGGCTTGGGGATTGGGGGTGGCCAGTATTTTATTTTTTTCCCAGAAAATTTAATTAAAAGATATGATCTTTATTTTAAGCCTTCATACACTTTTCTGCTGTAAGTCAGTAGGTTATCTTCTGTGACTGACTCTGAAAGAATAGGGCAGGGAAAGGGCTAAGAGGGAAAATAACCTACACATTTGTATTGCGAACTTTTCACTGACTTGGGAACAGTAGAAAGTCTTTAGCTAAATGTTTGCAAACCATAATGGCAGAACTGGCAATTTATAGTATGTAACTAATCCAAGTCATAAGTTAAATATTGTTTGATGTATTAAAATTGTTATATTACGATGATAAAATATGACACAGAGAAGTTTGGATGAATTGTAGTGTCATGTGTTAAGCTAAATATACTAAGAATAATGAAAGCTATCTATCCATTTATTGATTCATCTATCCATTAATCTATAATGTGAACTTTTTTAAAGCAACTTGTGAGGTCAATGAAAGCATACAATATTGAGATGTGATTTCTAAATTTAATAATTTTTTTGAGTTTCTTCATGGTTTTGTGGCTAGATCATGTGACATCTGACATGTCTGGCTAGGTGTACATGCATAAAAACATGCACTGTGATCAGACAGTGACCAGTTCATGCTGACCATCCCCTGACACAACTTAACAATGCTGTATATATTTACAATCTCCTTGCCCTTTCTACAAACATTTCACATGAAACATTTCCAAAAGTGATCAACAACTGGCTCCAGCACCACTGAGTGCCAACCCATTGTACCTTAAAGGTCAACAACGTTATCCTTAGGTTTTATGGTACTGTGAACCCCCGTTTCTCCCTGTCAGTAATATCTCAGAGCCATTTTCCCCCTGGAAAACATAAGTAACACTTCAGCAGTGATTACAGTACTGAGGACACTTTCTGAATGATGTTGCCCATTGCAGTCCTCCCCAATAAAAATGAATTATCAAAGCTGTGGTAGCCTGCACTGGTTGGGAACCACCACAGTGCAACTGCAACATGTTTTTGAACATGCAGATGCATGTGTTTCTACATAAGGTCCAAATGTAGGTACGCCAAACATGCTCAAAGGCTTGTGTCCCCATACAAAAATGATCTAGCCTGTCTTGATTATTGAACTACAAAGACAATTCTCCCACCACTTCAGGCTGTTATCCTAGGTCCACATATCCTTGTCCACAGTGCTGACATGAGCCACAGCTCTGGTGGCTGCAAATTTTGCAGGTCTCTGCTGTTGTGTCCATTACCATGTAAGTCTAAGACAATTCTTCCAGCCATTACACATCATGCGATATTATTAAGACCATTATCTCCTGTGCACCCAGGGTCACCATCCTGTGGGACCTCTGCCTCATTTGCTTATAGCAATGGAAAGTGAAATCCAATCTCAACATGGGATAGATATGGTGTGCCAATTAGCACTGCCGTAAGCTCGCAGGGTCATGATCGGATAGCAATCTGGTTAGGTTGATCAGATCTGAAAAATTTCAGTTTAATTGCAGTTTGCCACAGGTGTAATGGGGCCATTCATTTAACCCCTTGTATCACAGACACAAAATTACTTCTGGATTTAAGTCCTTAAGCAGAATTAACCAAGGATTGCTGGAAAGGTTCAAGCATTAAAACAAAAAGACCACATAGAGCATAATTATTACTCAGTGAGCAAAAAGACAGATAATTGATTGAAAAACTATTAACTTACAATGAACTCCATTTTTTGTACATAGTTGTACTCCTAATCGAGTGTGGAAAGAAACTTGTAAACATTATACTTGCGAAGACCTAAAGAACTAAAATGAAGAGATTAAACAGTTGTCATTTGTTACTTCAGGTTCACATACATTCTTTGAACCAGTACTCAGTTTGGCTTCAGCCGATTCTGGTGCTTTTTAAATTTAACTTGTCTAATGTTCTGAGGCAGTGAACATAAAATAAAAGCCCATCTTGCTTTAGATTCATGCACACACATACCAAATCACATAAAACAAGGCAGAACATTGTGATACCCATTTATGTTACATCATTGGAATTTAGCAGATGCTCTTATCCAGAGCAACTTACATAGGTTAGATTTTTTAACAATTTATCCATTTATAGAACTGAATATTTACTGAGGCCTGCGCCATATCACTGCCACCAGTTCAGATTCATAACTGAAACCAACTTGTTCTACCATATTATTAACTTCTCGCTTTTGTGATATGTATACATATTACTTCAGTGTTCAAAATCTGAGTCATGTGTAATAATGTTAAGGGAAATATGGGTAATTTTAGTACTGGAATAGTCACATAAGCCCTTGAACAGACCCTGCTACCTGACAAGGCCAGCTGATCTTAACTTACCTGCTATGCATTTTTTTCCATACTGCATTTCTGAGAATGCTGGTATTTGTATGTTGTTGCAGCTGAAATTCCATTGAGAGAACAATTGCGTGCATAAATTCAGCCATTAATCAATCATGATCAATCATTACTTTCTAGCACTTCCTACATTGAATATATTCCGGTCAGTGACCTCATTGCACCTCATTTATGCCAAGCCATAACCATAACTGTTCGGGGAAAAATGAGAAGAGGTACATTCCTGCGAGTTGGTTCTGACCAAGTGCCAAGCTCTGTCAGAGAGACAAGGTTAGGGGAAGGACTAATGTCTGAGATGCTCAGTAATTGCAATTATGATCAATAGTTTGTGATTGAGTGGGGAATTATTGATCACTTGTAGATTTATTGCTGTGGGAATCCAAAGGCTATCTACTTTGCCTTGTTTTATTACTCAGATTGAAATGCATTTTTATTTGATTTGCACAATTTCAACATATTTCAAAACATTGTTCGATATTTTGAGTTATTTTGTATTTGTTAGTTAGGTTTGGGTGTTGCACATTACATGCTTCCAAATACTCTCACAGCTGAATCAAGACAAGAAATTGAGTTATAGGAAAGCTTGACATTTAGCAATGCATTTACTATAGCATTGTAAGTGTGACATTCACTGTAATTGCATCATATGTAGGAAAACTGTGAGGCCTTTATTAAACATGTAAATTAATAATCAAATAGAAAAAGGTTAATTGAACAAGAAACATTACCCATGTCTGGTGAGATATCATTGGCATGAGTCTTTCCAGTATCTATCACTGTCCACTTGAATATTTTACATAATATTTTATATTATATAGATTGTGATGACTTGCGAATATTCGTTATCTCTGCACAATAGATCAGATACTACATAAATCCAAATAAGGCCATTTCTGACAGACTTTTTGACTGTGGTGACACTGAGACACTTTAATTCCTGATTTCTGGTCTCTTAACATGGATAAATGTTTGTTCAGACACATAAATGTCTATTATGAAGTCTTGTTATGGAATAACTGATGGGTATTGTTTCTATTTTTGCTATTCATTTGACTAAGTCATTTTAATCTTGTTTTTGAATGCTAAAGCCACACACTGTTATAACACTAGAGCAGAGGTGAGTTGCATAATGTTAGCTAATGCCTTGTATTAAGAAACACATAGCTGTCTGATTTAATCCACAGGCTATGATTTTCTAATACTAGGGTTTCCATAACAACTGAGAGCCCTCCTTGCTGGAGGGAAGTCTTACATCATGCTGCCAGGGTCGTTTGGGAATCGTATGACCCTTACATCGCCTTTTGCTCTCAGCAGCCCTCCTAAAGTGGTCTACAATTGGACGAGTTTCAAAGCTCTACATCACTGGGGTAGTGGGAGGAATTACACCAAATTCTTGAAAATGTTTAGTCCTCTGCAGAACTTTCAGCTGAATCGATGAGCCCAGAACAGTTTTGGTGTTAAAAGTAGAGAGGTGCTGGGTGGGCAGTGGAGCTGTTGTGTCTGACACGAATGAACAAAATGCCCCGTTTTAGAGATCACTAGGAAAATGTGTCTCTGCTTCTCCTTATGGTAGTCAGCAGATACTGTCGGTGGTAGAGGGAAAAAAATCAGATTTACAAAATTAATGATGGAAATTGACATCTTAAAAGTGAAAATCTGATCAATTTAATACAGTACAGCTTTCTACCAGTGAATATTGTCAAAGATGTGTATGTGTGCATTCTGATGAGATTGCAGAAGCATGCCATCTTACAAGATGTGATTAATCAATTATCTAGCTACTTTCAACAATTGAGTAGCACCCACCTTGATTTCTGGATAATGCCTAACAATACCGGATGTGACAAAAACCGTATCTGTGGATTTTATTATTTTACTATGTTCAATTATTTTATCACAGGGTTCTTTCTGAAGCCCTAGGTTTAACAAAATATTCATATACATACATTGCTTTGAAATTAAACATCAGAAGACTATCAGTATGGTGGGAACAGGGATATGATGGATCAAGTATCTTTGGCTAAACCAGGGGCAGATATGGAGGAAAATGGGCATTAACAGGATACAATGAACACATATAATCAGACAAAGGTGCCTATAAAATGTTAGACATTATAGTAATATAAAACCTTTATACATAATATGTCTTAAGTTGGCATAATAAGTCTTTGTGTTGGGTGTAATGCTTAATAGAGTGCTACAAAGGCAACTTTATGCTTCTGCAATAAATTTTGTTAAAGATATCATCTCAAATTTTAGTTTTGAAATCTGCTTCTTCAGTGTTGCACACACAAATACTGAAACAACTATGGCTCAACCCTATTCAGTATTAGGACAAAGTATTAGTATTCAGGAATGCATTCAGGGATCTTAGGACCACACCTATCAGTTATTGTCTAAAAATAGACAAATTCATGCCAGTATCTGTCTGAAAAACCAATGGTAAATCTGTATAACAGTCAAAGATTTTTCAAGAATGGTGCACTTGGAGGGAGTGCACTCAGCATTCATTTTTCCCACACGACAACCATTCTGCAGATGAATTTAAATAAATTCAGAATCTCTGGAAAAGTTTTTTTTTTCCTTTCCCCCAGACTTTTACTTGAGATAATTTGGTCACTTCTATTGCAAGTAAGAGAGCGCAAGTCTTATTTAATTTCCTTAACTTCAAATATGAAGCACTCAGTTGTAAGTCTATCTCTTAAGAAAAAAAGTCTTCTGCTGATACACAGCTGATAAATATGATTTAATTTCAAACTAGGTCAGTTAATACCTAGTAATGAAAAACCCTGAATTAATGAACTTATAGTTATGAAGGGATAAACACATACTTATCTTGCAAAAGCAAATGCAATTATTATCAAAGGAAACAAAATACCAATTAACTTCTTCATTTGTTCATCAAAGACCCCTGATGGCTCTAAATTCTGAAAATAAGACAAATAAAAACACAATAAATAAAACATGAGAATACAGCTGGCAGAAAAAAACTAAGTTCAGGGGAAGTATTTCACAAGATGACCCAGGGCAGCAGAGTAGCCCTCGGAAATGGAAGAAAACATGAATGCAGGTATCTGCAGATTCCTGCACATTTTCCCAACATTCTGTGCGATTCTCTTCTATTTGGGCCTTGAAATTAGATTTTTTTGTGTGTTTTTTTTGCAATTATGCTTTGACTTTCATTACCTTTCTTTTTACATGAATAAACCTAAATGAATTTGATTCGATTTATTGATTATGAATCTGTCTCCAATCACAGGTGCATGATGCATTCACCCATTGGAGGTTTTAATTATGTGTGATGCTAAGATGTGGGGAAATGAAACGTGGATCAAAGGGATTCTCAAACTGATATGTTTGTTTTTGTTACCTTTGACACATTTGAGAACTATATAAATGTAAAGATGAATTTAAGTGCTAACGCTTTCCTCTGACATGTACTGGTACTGAATGATGCAATGATGGATTTGGAAAAGAAAGTATTTCAATCTAGTGGCTTACTGTCACTGTTAAGGAACACACAACTTATAATTTTACATGACATTATTGGCATCTAGCAGACCCTCTTATTCAGAGACATTTACAATATTTTACAGGTGACCCATTTACACAGCTGGATATTTACCGAGGCAATTCTTGGTTAAGTACCTTGCCCAAGGGTGCAGCACCAGTGACCCAGTGGGGAATCAAGCCCGCAACCTTTCAGTGATGGGTCGTACTCCTTACCACTACGCGACACTGCCACCCTATATACTTATAATATAACATATCCCACTAAAGATGAAAAGAAAATCATTATTTTATTTAACCATCTCTCATGGTGCCATAGGCCAATAATAAACATTTATAATATCCTGACCTACTTCATGTCCCCTGATGTGACCATTTGGTAATACAGATAGGTTACTTGATTTTAAATGAAATACTATGATTTAAATTATGATTACTTCTACACTCTTCTTTTGAGTATTCCAGTGCTTATCAGTATTCTGTCCTTGTGTTACTGCAGACTTTCGAAACACAGCAATGATTTTTTTGGTAAGGCAGAGATCCCATGTGTATCCCAATGTATATTCAAGTAGACAAATGGAACTGTGCCCTGTGATTTATTTGATATAAAAATGGACATCATTTTCTCTCTGGGCCTATGATATTTTTCCTCTACAGATGTGATCTCTTTCATTCCTGTCAGTCAATCAAAAGCCTGTAGGTCTGGAAATGCTGTGTAAGAATCATTTCTGGGATAAAAAATAAGATGCAGGTCAGATAAAATCAAGTATTCATCAAAAATGTTACAGCAGTCATTGCCTTTTGAAATCTACCCTCAGTGGATTAATTAAATGGGGATGTGTATCATAGTTTTGCGGGTTGTCTCAATTAGCATCACAGTATCCCTTCAGGCAGTTTCTGATTCTCCAAAGAGATTTGCTAAAAAAAAAATGTGTGATTAGCTGTACTTCAAAACAGTGGGTGAGTAACCATGCAGCCTTGCTTTTGAAAATTCATTAACCACAACAATGAAGTTGACAATCTGTAATCCAGTGCAAGAAAACTGTACTGGAACAATAAAAAATACTTCTGGATGTCTTTTATGGGTTTTTTTTGTTATATGTGGGTATATACATTGCTAATCTGTTATATGAACATTCACTCAATCTTCCCTATGAAGGATGTAGACATATTTTATTGATTATTTTATTAGATGCATACATAAAGTAATACTGATCATTATATGAATTTACCTCTCCCTTGCATTGCACAGAATTGATGTTATTGTAGAGTACAGTATCGGAGCTATGTAAAAGACCTATCAAATGTGCTTATGTCATTGTGCATTTTGTTATATTCAGCATGGTGGCTTTGCTCCCATGGGAACCATTTACAATTTAAGCGAACAACATCTAGCAATTACATGCTTAGTGGATAAGACCACAGACCTATAATGAGGGAAAATCTTTTTTTTTATTATTATTTCTTTTCAATATATTAAAATAGAATTGGTTCCATCTGTGGATTTTCAATTTTCATTTATATATTTCTGCAGACATGACAGCAATCACTTAGTTGCACAGTATTTTATTTTTTTATAATAATTTAATATATTTGCCTTTTCCAAACAAAAGTACAATTCCCTAGTTCAAATGCTTCCAGAATGCAGTTTAGAATAATATCCTCTGCATTGATTTCAACTCCTGAAGTAATATGTTCAAAAATAAGTGATAAATCTACTTTCTGCTCAACTGTTCTGAGTGTATAATTATTTTAACTTTAAACTAATATTAGCAAATTGACAGCACTCCAGCCTGAGCTGCTTGTTTCTCCCTGTCTGCCAGTGTGGGTATGTCTTTTGTTTGTTTTTTTTTTTTTTTCTGTGCATGTGTTTTTGTCTTGTTTTCACCCTTCACCCCACCTCCTGTCCCGCCTATCTGCCCTGCTGCCACACCCACCACCTGAAGCCCATCCTGCGCACCTGTTCCCTGTTTACTCATCACCAGCCCATGTATATATACCCTGCTGTTTCCTTTGTTCTTTGCCTGATCGTCTCAGTTTTGTTCCTGTGTCGTGCTTGCCTTGTTCTGATATGTTTGGTTTTTGACTCTGCCTGTCCCTGATTTACTCTTTCGCCTGCTGTTTTTGATGCTGTTTTTTTCCTGTTCTTGCTTGGCTTTTGGGTTTGAGAATTACTTAACTGCAGTGTGAGCAAGAGGGGGAGGCATTGCATTTACTGCATGCTTAGAAATGAGAGGCATCTGGGTAACTGAGGTCCGATTGGATCCCCAGATACATATTCCCCTTCAGTTTTTAGCTAACATAGTCTCACATAAAGGAGGGCTCACCTGCTGCTTATTGCTAGTTAGCATCAAGTCAACAAATCAGTTAGGCTAAACTACTAATATTTCTCTTTTTTTTGGTTAAAGCTATACACAAAGCTAAGAAACTGTTTGTGTGAATGTTTTATTTCTTGCTCATTCATCTACTCACTAGAGTAGTTCATGAATACATACAAAAATTACAAAAAAGACAAAAACATTCATGATGTGCCATTTCCTGTACATTTCATGGATATTAAGCATTTTTCAGCATTACTTTTGCAATTTCCAGACAGAAATATAAGTACAGGTATGGGAGTAAAAATGATAAAATTATCAGAAATCCAAAGTACCACAGTTTATGCTATGTAAGAATATTTTGGAAAGTAATAAAAAAGTTTAATATTATTCAATACCGACAAGTGTCAAAGTTGCAAAAGTGTCACATATTCTAAGTTTATGTAGGCTTCTGTATGAAAAGTAATAGTCCAACCTCTCCTTTGCTAATGATTATTTTATTAAAGCAAAACTTCAGGAAGACATGGTGAAGTTGTTAAGGGCATTAGGTCTCAACAGTGACTGTGCAGACTTGCCTAATATTGTCTTGACATAGCATTTTACATTTTAAGAAAAAGGAGGACTTTACATTGAGTTAATGTGAATAATGTTCGAATAATGAATAATAAAGAATAATGTTCAGGATCAAATTAAAGGTGACAGGTGATATGCAAAGCACATTCAATACAATCAATTTCAGCACAAAGGTAATGATAAATTGGAACAGACTGAAAGATGTGTCATCAATTACCCGCATATGTCAGTCATAGCAGTTATGTTATAACATAAATAATTACCTGGTAATATAGATATAGCAACATTCATTGATAATTAAATGGTGTGGACATGGAACGTAATTGCTGGCAACAGAATTAAAGTTACCATTTAGGTACATATTGGTGTCATTAAAGTCACCTGCTGAATTATGGGTAATTATTTGGCAAGAACATAAATCAAGCACAAAGAGTCTTAGTGTTTCAGGGAAATGGTCAGTAATTACCGGTAACATCTTACCATATCATTGCTCATTAGTTTCACAGGAACTACGTAAGTACAGTTGTGAGCTGGTAGTAATTTTATTAGTACTGGTGTTACATTACCAAGTAATAAATCATTATTTTCATCATACTTTCATGTCTACCAGTAAATTCCAACTGTTACCATGTGCTGTCCTGGCAAATCCCAGGTAAATGTTGTACCATAATATAAAGGGCTACACGTGTAATACTACTCTCTTTTAAGTACCCTAGTGCCTTTTTATGTATTTGGGGTAAGGTTTTGGAAATCGAAATCATATCCCAAAGGAAGAAAATATGATTGTTCATAGAAACATGTTTTTGGTCATGTACTATACAGATACTGCACTTTAAATTCTGCAGTAGAGCATGGGTTGTGCAAATTCTTTCATCAATAAGCAACAGTATGTGTCTGAAATTAGTTGTGGGACTACACCAATTAGCTTAACGAAATAACAGTCAGTCGGGTAGCAGCACATATTCCAGGCCCCTCTCTCTTGTGCAGTTACAAAATATTTTATGTTTTCTTTTTTTGTCTAGTAAAGCAGTTGTATTTTAACTTTTTGCATAGACAGCTAAGAACTGAGCTATGAACTCATAAAAATGTCTTGCTCTGCAAATGAAAGCAAGATATGGACTATGCATACATTCGAAGAGAGACTTATCAATTAGTATAGACCAGTTACGAGTTAAGCCCCAAAGCTCAGTACAGGCACAGAGGCCAGCATTTATCAGTGCATTAAAATCAAATGACTTTTTCTTTCATAGCCGATAAGTGTAAAAGAGAAATGAAAAAAACAATATGTTAAGATCCCCTTCATGGATATCCCAGAGAAAGTGGATTATAAGGTCCTGTAACCTCATATTATCTCTCCCAGGTCCAGCATGTTTGTTTTGGGGGTGATCTATGAGTTGCAGAGAAACTATTTAAGTTTTACATCCTAGGCTAGATACATTTTGTATGTTCCTCTGAAGAAAGTCTGCCAAATGAATAAATATAAATCCCAAAACAATAAATGACCAGCGTGACAAATGACAGAACTGGGAATATGATGATTAAGAAAACTGACTGACAGAGATTTAACAGTCATAGACCCCACTGCTCACCAACAGCTGACACAGTGGGAGAGACAAAAGAGATCAATCTTCAGATGAGAACTGAATACCGGGACAGTGTTTGGTCTCACCAATGCAACTCATTCTATAATTTATTTAAGTATTTAAGTATTAATTACATTGTAATTAATCCAGTGCTAGATGAGAAACTAGTGACACAGTGGTAAAGTAGTCATAATGTGGTAAGAGAAGGGAAAGAATTCACTTAGAAGCATAAGAAAAATGAAAAAGAAAAAAAAAACTGGCTTTGACTGAGGAAAGGACTATCTGCCATGCACACAACAGAAAGAGATTTGTTTGATGTACCTGTCAAACATATTATTGGTTAGTTTGTGCAATGAATGAAGGTGCTCTGTGCATTTTAATACAGCAAGGCAGCATTATAACACAACAGCGCCTAATATTAAATATGTACTTGGCATGCCATAGTAAAAGAATGAGAAACATTTTTGGAACTAAACTATTTATATCTGTGTATATCTAATCACAATCAACAGTGAAATTCACATTTTGCCTGGAGCTGAAGGAAAATATGTGGGTCTTGTCTATGTATTTTTCAAAGGAATTTTGGGCCTAGTCTCCTGTTATGAATTATACTTGTGCTTACACAATGTATATAACTAAGGAATAAAATCTGCAATGAACGATGATATACATTTGAAACCTTAATGATCTACAATGCTCAACTAACCAGGTCAGAATGGATTTGATTGTGCATTCTGAGAGCATTTTTATCTATGACATTAATCGAATCTAAGGAGGTAGTTAGGTCTTAGCTGTAGATGCAGCAGGGGCTTGGTTACACCTCACCCATAATAATGTACTGTAGATGAAAAGAAAGTGAGATATCTTAATTCAAGGAACTTTAAATTGAAAAATTTCCGTACAAAATATGTCCTATGTAATTAAGCCTTGCGTAATGGGAGGGCTTGCCCTAGGACATCAACATAATACACATCTAGGATTCAGTCACATAGTCATGAGTACCACGACGATTTTTAAAGAAAAAAAAAACAGTTGATATTAATAATGCATTTGAAAGGAGTTTAATCTTGGGAGAATTAAGAGTGTAGTGATGTTTGAAAAATGCTAATTAAAGAAGGAACACATATTTGCTCCAAAGTCATCAGTCTGCCAGGCAGTTTCAAATTACAGCATTGCGTCAACTAATGGTTTCTGAGGTGCCACTGATGCCTCTGGCGCGACCAGGCAAAAACACTACCATAAAACTAATGTCCTATAGCCTTCTCCACCATGGCGTGAACAAAAATTAATAAATTGCCTGACTTCCAAGGGATATGTTCCATCCTTTTAATTGCACATCCAACATATGTTTAAACCAGCATGCAATATACAGGGAATATTTGGAAAAAAAGGTTTTTTCTGACTTAAGTTCGCTGATAAATTTTACACTGAGAAATCCAGCAAAGTGCAGTTGCAGAGGATAAGTAGAGTTAACAACCCCAGCCCACTTCAACAAGTGACCTGTGAAAGCACAACTTGGTAGCAAGGGCACTTAGATAATCACTATATTGGGGTGATCCTTTGCCTCAAGAAGGCATATTTTATTAGTGTGTGCATTTCCCTGGCTTACATTTTTTTCAGTGTGTGCGATTCCTGGCTTACATTAAACCATTTTTGATACTTAGCATAATCATTGCTTAACATTGGGTTAGCCTATTATCTTGATACTTTTCATTTGACGATATTAACTTTCCGCCTCTACATTCTGCTAATAGTTAAATAAGTTTACATGCAATCATTGCACAAAATCAGTTTACATGCTGCAGATTTTAAGCACTTAAATTCTAGTCTTAACTAACATTTGATTTCACAGCTTTTTATCTGTATGACTTTATTCAGAATGATGTTTACAAGCTGTGAGTGTAAAACATGAAGCTATTCTTGATTCACCAATACATTATGTCATAAACTGTACAGTATCATATTTTTAAATTGCAATTCAAATACAAGGCATGCCAATCCATTACTTACTATACTGGTCCACATTGTGAAATATTTTGTTGATTTGATCCAAAAGAAACATTTACAATATTATTTTCCCCTTTATAATTTTTATTGGCCATGCTGAACAAGACAACCTAGTTATAGATGCAATCATGCATTTGTCATCTGAGATGCCACAGGACCCATGAGTTTGCCTACAGTATTGGTTATTGAAATAGTGTTGCTCCATCCATTACTCTTTGCCTTGTCAGACAGCAAATGAAATCTATAAAACTTATACAAACCTATACAAATTAGTCATTTTAAAAGTTTTAGGGTACCTAGAAGAACATTTTTTGCCAAATGGTTAGTCTCAGTGACTTCTGAGAGTAGGCTGTCACTTAATTCAATCAATTAGGCAACAAATCCAATATAGTATAAGCTCATTGCATACAACTCAAATGTGATTAATTTCCATAAGCATTCCCTCACACATCAAGAAATGCTAAATGTCAATGCAAGTAAAACCAGGGTGACAGTGGTGCGGGAAAACACTTCTCAACCGAGGACAGTACAGTAACACAAGGTTCATCTCTTCATTTGAACACAAAATATCTTATAGTCTTGTGTCTCTCCTGAATTGAATGCTGTCCTTTCACTGTGAACTGCCTGCTTGCCTATGAAAAAAAGCCACATATAAGGCATGAAAACAATTAAGGCAAATAATTCAACCAAAACAGTAAACACTGACTAAGCATTGCAGCCATCCAAAAAAAAATTCTTAAATGATTTTCATAAAAAAAAAAAAAAAATCTGAATAACATAGGATAATGGAGAGCTGAGCATGCCAGGTAATGTCAGTAGTTTCATCTGCCATGCAAAACATTTGCTGCAATAACTTTCTTCTCTCTAATGCGGGAGCAAAATAGAGGCAATTAGATCATTCTGAGTTGTTTTGACATAAAGAAAAACACAGCTGAACAGCTGAAAATTCAAAATGCCCAGCCAGAATACCTGGCAATTACTTTGACTAACAGTTGCCGTTATTGTCAGAATATCTGCCCTCCTTGTACCCTCTAAAAGCAAACTCCTGTCACCCCATCAAGGAGGATGCACCAATCACACATTTCACAATCTTCTCCGTGTTGTGTCATGATGCTTTGCTGCTTGGAGACAAGCACCTTTGTCTACTCCATACTCAACCCATTTTCTGCCCAGTAGACTTAAGCTTCCAATGACTTTTTCCCAAGTCTCGTGCCTTTTGCAAGCTGTGTCAAAACAACTGATCAAATACCATTCTTGACCGTGTTAGCAAAGTGGGCTAGCAGTACATTAGCTTAGCAGCCATGCTACCATTAAACTACTCTTCCTTCATCTACCAGAGGGACTGAAAAGATTGATTTCTGTATCCTGGCTTATGAACCACATAAATAGCAGGTTTTGGTCTATGCTCTGTTTTACTGTGATTTTTTTCTTTGTAAATAATGGATTCAGACAAGTCATGTAAAATCTGATTCACAGTGGTCTCGATTTAAATAGACTGCTAACCAAAACAGCTGCACTTGCAAGCTAGAAGTAAGAGAAGCCAATAATTAAGCTTGCTAAAAAACAATGTAATGTAATTGACACACATTTAATTTTGTCTGAGCTTGTTACTTTTAAAGGGAAATATTAGACATTATTTTTCAGTTGCATCCCATTCATTTTAGGGATGATTTTTGGACAATTCTTATTTCCTAATTGATCCAATTGATTTTGGAAAGCCTTTAAAAAGTGTTTAAATATGACATTGAACTTTGCATGAAAAATGTATGTTGGTTAGTCAGGTCAGAATGCATGTGTCTTGGTTCTAATGAGACACGCCCTCATTCTGGGCAAATCCCCCCCCCAAAACACACATCTCTCATATGGACTGTGAGTGCCCATTTATGAATTTGTCAAGTGGTAATAGAGCCATGGAACTGTTCTGGGAAACACTTAAGTGCGGTTTACGCATGTGTTTCTCAATTCTGTTTTGGCCACCTACTGAAAAAAGGGACAATTATACATGATTAATAACATTGGGCGATAATGCCACTTTATTGGGAGACAGTATAAATGTATAACAGGGATGAAACATTGGAGGGCAGATCTGTGGAACAAACACCAAATAAATGACTGAGACTTAATACATCAACACCGGTTCTAAATAAATTTAAAAAAAAAAAAAACAGAATGCATTCCAGTTAATTAATGGTTGTATGTTTGTGCTGCAAGTTAACAAAATGAAGGATAATCACTTCTCATCTCCTACATGACAGGTTAAGTAGCATATAACACAGTGATAACTCCAGGTTTTAATTAGAATTTGCGTCTGTTGTTTTAGATGGTTAAACTAAATTTCCGTCAGACTGCAGTTTACACAATAAATCATACTGATTTATTACATATCTGCTACTGTTCTCTGTATAATGTGTCGAAAAGCGTTCATTTAAGAATTAACTGGAGGACATCATCCTTTTATTAGGACAGAGATTAATCTGTTTGAGGTCTGGCGATGAGCTTTGGAATAATATCATCAACATGCAAAGCAAATATCGAGCTCCTACCATTGGTGCACTTCGGCAGTTAAATGTCACAGCTAACATGCTTTCTATCTGAAATGAGCATTCTCCTCTGATAAAGGCCTTCTGGTTGTGTCTGTATGCAATTAATCATCCCTGTCGGTGTGGTAGGCCATTATAAAGGCATGGCTATTGTGATTCCTTGAACTGCAAAGTGAGGTCCATTATCATTCAGGCCAGATTCTCCAGTGGCATCCTCAATGAGTATGTTTTGTATAAACAGCTATGACATCTTCATCATTGCCATTTGCTCTGTTTGTAACATACACACAAATGAGTTGTGCTATATGAGTCACAGTTTACAAAGAGATAAAGTTTGACAGCAATGATGCTTAAATGATTCACTGTTTTGAGTTACAGTGGCAATATTCTTGTCTTGTATGGATATGATACTATTAGCTCTTCAAGTATTGCAGCAGCCCTGCAATAATTAGTCATAACACTTAGGGTATAAGTAGTATTTAGAGTAATTGGCATGGTTAAATAGACAATTGGTGATATTATGTGTTTATATATTTTTATAGAAGGATATATTCAAAAGGCAGGCAGTGATGAATAATTCAAAGATAAAGCTGCTGTTATTTCATATAATTCAAATATCACTACCCTAACACAGACCCTTTGTGACCTTTCGAGTCGAAATGTGAAATTGGCTTGACTGAAATTTGTAGGAGACTTAGCTAAAGTAACTTGATATTTCACAGCAATAATCAGGCAAACAAGTCTGATTTTAATAATCCCAAAAGTACGTTGCACATATGCACTCACAGAAAGGGCTGAATGCATGTTAAAAACACATTTTTGTTGCAAATATGCATCTAAATGGATTCTGAATGGGTAATTAAATTTGTGAGAACCAGGTCCACGAAAAGAGCTGGTTTTGTTTGTTTGTTTACTTACTTTTTAATCATTATTTTTAATAATTAGAAATATGAATTACAGCCAAGACATGGTGCTGTTGGGAGACTCTCTCTACAGGCTTTAGACATTTCAAACAAGGTCCAACCACACTCACAGTTACACAAAGCAACAGAACTCACCCATTATGCTCTTCATTTTCCATATCCATTTAGATTGGTACCATCAATTATCATTATCTCTGTTTATCTCTGTTTCAGGTTCAAGAATGGTGAATATATCTGGGAAGCAATCAAATAATACACTTTGAGCACAGTTCAGAAAATGAAAGGTCTAGTGCAAGTAGCTATCAATTGTGAGAAGTACATGGTAAATGCTCTCAGGTGTATTATGTGGGTGTTTTCCCACAATACAGACGAAATGGAGTGGGGACAACATTTTATGCTAAAATGCCCATGGTTGATAAATGATGGAGTGGTCTTTCTTTATGTCAGAACAGTTACTTTTAGAAATTAATTGTAGTATTATTCACTCCTAGCCATAAATCCTACCATAAATCTCATTAATTAGCTTTGTTAATTTGGTGTAGTCCATTTCTGAATAAGACCATCAATGACAGTGGTGTGTATAGTCATTTTCAACATCTTAAAAGTAAGATTTCACAAAAGAGTCTAGAAAAGGAACTCACTTGTGCTGCCTCAGATAATAAAGATGAAATTGAATCTTCTGTAGTATGTGTATTAAATTTCTAGTCATCATTATATTAAAAGTCAAACAATGATAAAATGGATTTTTGTTTGTCATGACATTTTATATTTCAAAGATGGTTGCCCTCTTGATCATTCCATCACTGACAGAAAAGGTCTGTATTCCTCGAGATATGGGATATGAGTGATTATAAGAACATTGCTGTTCATTTTGCATTGCTTCATGACCACTGCATCTTTATTCCAACTCATTTCTGTCGAAGAAATTTGAGTATGCCATAATTAGACTCATAAACTATTCCCTGGTCAATGTAATAGATGCATGTTCAGTGGGAATCAATAAGTAGTTAAAGACACAGTACATATTTTCTGAACAAAAGGCTACTCAGTCTGAATGCTCATTGTAATTTATTCACTATTGCTTTTCTCATGCAGGTTAATGCAAGTTCAGACATTCTGCTTAAAACACATTTATTTGAATGACCCTTAAACCTAATGCAGACATAAAAGTTATTGAAATCACTATCAAGTGTGCAGTGAGTTAACCTGAAACACATTACAACTGGGATACTGCTCAACTGCAGATGTTTGGGCTGACCCACAACTCGAGTTTTGAAGGAATCATGCATCATGTCACCACCTCAAGACTCAACAAAATTTCCAGAACCATACGGAATCACCCTCTGGTCACTGATACCATATAATTCAGAATTAGGCAGATATTGCCAAATGGAAAAATTCTATATGTAGGCAATAACAGCTTAAGCAGCAACACTGGCTTTTTTTAATAAAAGGTACTAAATTCCTGTGTGTAGTATGAGAAAAACCCAAGTCTGTCTGGATCTAAACATTGTGCTGAAGCAGTAAAAAGGCCAATATGATGTTGGGATATATAGAAGAGAGTATTGAGTACAAATAAAAAGCTTATTATTATATAATGCCGTTGTAAGATGACATCTAGAATACTATGTCCAAGTATAGGTACTAGACAATAAGAAGAGGACAGAAGCTCAGAAATGTCAAACATATAAGTAATGAAGAGAATTAAGTGTCCCCTATTTAGGAAGGTTCAGCAGTACCATAAATCCATGAAACCACATTTTTGGTAATATTGTGTTGAATTCAGCTCACATGAATGTACCACCTTTCTGCCTGAGTGCAAACTGAGTAATAAGCTTGATGCATATGTTTTCATTCTATGTTTACTTGTTGTGCATTATTTTATCTTATGATTTATTTCTATTTATTTTATTTTTCATGGCTGTCTTAACTGATTTTACTCTTTTGTAAAGGCCAGGTTTCTATCCACATTTATGTAATGCTGAATAACTTTTGTAATAGTGTAGACAATGTAGTTTCAGCAATATTTACGCTGTGTCACTGTACAATTACTCATATGTTTTACAATAAAAATGTTTCTTTTTGGTGAAAATTGAGTTGAGTTGAGTCATACATTCTGCTGCATGTTATGTAATCATTTGTGTAAGGTGAATTGGATGTCCATTTAAAATTTTAAAACAGATTGTGAGTTCTTCATAAATTAAATGCAGTTGCCACAGCACAACCAAGATTATATTTTACATAGTATCAATACTAATGTGATTAATTTGTTAATCACAAATTATGTTTTTGATATTTTTATCACCTAAAAAGGGGCCAGATCAAAGGGGTTGACCAGTTGGCCCTTGCTGCAGTGCCTGGGTGTATGGAAGAATAACCGGGGAGGAGGCTGAATTATGGGCCCCCTGGGTAAAAGTGGTGTTGAAGGTCAATCAGGGCCTAGTGAGTCTGGGGCTGGTGCCACAGGTGGCCGTGGGCATGGGATGGGATATTGTGGCATTGTGAGATGGTGGGGACAGCTGGGGATCAGCTACGTTTGGTAATTTAATTAATACTGTGTGGCCTCAGTATAGTAGCTGTTAGCATGTTGTTATACGAACGCCATTAAAACCAATGTAGGAGTAAAATCAATGTTTCATTCATTTTAATAAAATCTACAGCTGCTAGGATTATTCAGTTAGGAAAAGGCCATAGGACAGTACAACTCAGTTGAAATTTTAAGAGTAGACTTTGCTATGAGTTGTTTGATATTTTAGAGCAAAGCTTGCACTGATGACGATAATGCATTTATGTTGTCTTATTTATTAAAACTACTGCACAGATTTTTGCAACCGTGGTTGCAATTTTTTGCTCATCATTGTCAGAGCTGGTGTATAAAATTATGATGAAATAGCAGAGATGTCAGATGTTCAATTTCACCAGTTTATATAGACATCGAATAATGAAATGTTATTAAATGTTAAATTGCTATGTACAGAGTAGAGACATTGCAAAACAACTACCATCTGATTGCTCATATACTCAAAATTCATATCCAATGGCACATTTGGTATACTTATTTTTCAATAAATGACAACATATATGTGTATGCACTGTATAAAATATATTAATCATCAATATATTGCACTTTCCAGAAAAGCAACGTTTGATGTTCCGTTAAAAGTTAAGCAAACTGTGCAGTTGTCAAAGTACCTTATGGTTTAGCAAAAGGTGTCAGTGGGTTTAAAGTATGCATGGCGCATGTGACCAGCAGTTCATTCACTGTGCAATATCGATGGTAACTGTGGGAATAATGGGATCCTCATGGTGATCTATCTCTATGGATTTTTTGTCACAATTGAAAAGTGCCTTCCTCTGTGGTGGTCTTCAGCTTGAAAAGAAATAAATAGGGAACATAGATAACCATTTAAATAGATTCTCCTGAAAGCAAGGTGCCCTAAAATGTGCATAGAAATGTGCATGGAATAATTTGAGGATGTTTAAATGACATAACACAGCTATTTATATGGGGACAGAAAAAGGATTATTTTAAAATGCAGACCTTGTAGAGGACTGAATGCGAGTTGATTGCAATCTCTGACGCTACAGAGAATGTTTGAAAAGTGTATGCTGAGCTTTTGTGATAGAATTTTGTGATTGTCCAGAATACCCTATGGGTGTAATAGAAGTAGCATCATTTTATAAAAGCAGCTTTTATTCAACATGTGTCAAGGACCATCTTCATTTTATCATCTCTGGCAGCTTTTTTATTACCTTGAGGAAAATGACCAGTAGCCAGATTCTTTGTCTGTGAGTGTTGTTGATGACCTTTAACTTCTTTTAACTCCTCCACTCAAGAGAACTTGCAAAAGAGAGAGATCTCATCTTATTGATGTGAGCTGTGAGAATAAAACTTCAATTCACTTTTTGTTGGATATCAATCACAAAATAATAAATAATTTCAACCTAATAAAACAAACAAAAAAAAAACAAATAGCATGAAATAATAATGAAACAATTTTCCATATTGAATTAGCAAAAACCTTGTGAAAGGTTTTGCCCAGTCTTGCTCTTGTGCCTGTTGTTTGCCCACTATTTGCACTTTTGTACGTTGCTTTGGATAAAAGCGTCTGCTAAATGAATAAATGTAAATGTAAATGTTGGCCAAATAGAAAGGCACCTTATGCTATAAAAGTATTTGCCATGAAGTACCGTACCAGTCACAAGTTTGGATGACCTGATTAAGATGGGAAACATGCAGTCAAAGACATTTTGATCTAAAGAGTTATGCTTAAATGTCAAATTTGTTTCTTAGACAAACAAAAATCATGAAATTGATGTCTGAATTTCTTAACAGAACAATTCTATTATCTGCTATTTTGAAGAATCTAAAATATAAGATCATTTTGGTCTTTTCACGGCATGATTCCATTTGTGTTATTTTATAGTTTTGATGTCTTTACTATTGTTCTAAAGTGTTGAAAATAGAAAAAATAGAAAAAATAAAGAAAAGTGTGTCAAAACCTTTGACTGGTACTGTATAACTTATTAATCATCATGCACTTGGAGCCAGAGTAGGTCTATCAACTCCTCCAGTTGTCATTAATTTCCCCTTTGTGACATATTCCAGCTGTGCCAGGGTGAATTGTTGATTGATGTGTTAGGTCTTCAGGTTTAATCTGAGGGGGCAATCAATGGCAGCATGAACTGCAGTACAATGCTGTGGTTGATGGGGCAGCAGTGTAGCATAGTGCTAAGGAGCACAGTGTAAAAATTATAATCTATGTAAATTGTTCTGGATAAGAGCATTCTGGATAAGAGCTAAATGCCAATAATGTAATACTGTACTACTGTTGAAACTACTAGAAGCTACATCCATGAAGGTAAACAGATATGCTATCACAGAACATTTTTACATACACATCACAGGCATAGAGGATTAGAAACGTGAAAAATATGTTGGTTTTTGTTAGTTAAAGGAGGTCAGTCTATTGGGGTAGGACAAGGCATTCAAAACTCAATTGATGTTGGGTAAAATGTTTTACTGTTCCTTTCTTAGGCAGATAGCAATTGACTGGATATAATCCTGAATACAATGTTGAAGTTCTGACTTGTGAATTTTAAAACCTGTTATTACATTTACATTACATTTACATTTAGGTCATTTGGCAGACGCTTTTATCCAAAGGGACTTACAAGTGAGGAACAGCAAGCAAGCTACAGTAGTGCAGGAGACCTTAGAGTAAGCTTTAAGTGCAACCTAAACAACTAAACTCAACTAAGTAAGTCAAGGAAAGTAGAAAACAAAGGTAAACAAGGTGAAAACAAACAAATAGTTACAGAAGAAAAAAGTGCAAGGCAAAAAGTGCGCAGAGATGGAATTGTGTTGGAGTTGTTAGAAGTGTTTAGGAGAGGAGGTGCTCTTGGAAGAGATGGGTCTTCAAGAGGTTCTTGAAGATAGAGAAATCAACGGAGGTGAAATAAGTGATGTTCCTCTTTCAGTAAACATGTTCGGCATCTTGCATGTCCTCTGTCTCCCGTTAACAATGCTCTGACCCACCAGAGATCGGCATAAAAAGAGTCTCTGTGAAACCATATTCCACTTGGTGAGAAGAGCTGCGTGTAGCTCAGTAAGCATACGTGAAATGTGTGCTGACAAAGAAAAGAAGGGCCACACAGAAAGAAACATCATCAGGAGCATAAATCACCATTCTGTATCACACAGAGACCAAGAGCAGCTTGGGAATTCATAACCAAGATTAATTAAGAGCATCATTTAAACAACTGGGGGTGACAGTGTGGTGGTAATGAAGCCATTTGCCTTCTTTTTGGAGAAGGATCCTGTCAAAGTCACTGCCTGTTGGGAATAGGTAACCTTTCCAATTACCAAAAACAACAACCGGTTAGGTGTACGGTTGTTCTCAATGAAATATTCAGCTAAAGGGTGACTGTGGTCTAATGAAAGTCTAAAGCAGGAGTTTTACTGGCGAGAATGAGGTGTTGGCCTACCCAGGACGCAAGCATGCATGTCTAGAGTCCATTGCTCTTTTATTGCATTACAGTCATTTACACTTTTACTCTACTTTATCTCCTGAGAGGAATGGTGCAATATGATGGATGAAATTAGTGAAAAGATCTAGGTTTTATTGAAGCAATCAGATAGAAGGTCATCATTATCATTTGATGAAAATTTCCATGGACCAGGTGCCATGGATGTCATAATTTGTTTGAGATGCTGCCACAGAGATGGTGTTTGTAGCCTGTACCTTGCCTGGCTAACTATTGAAACTTGGTCATGCAGCACTTCTATTATTGTGACTCCATGTATGGCTTTCACTCTGCCTCACTTGTAAGTTGCTTTGGATAAAAGTGTCTGCCAAATGAATAAATGTATATGTAATGTAAATGTAAACGTGGTGATCCAATAGTATGGAGAAGAGGCTGTCAGTAGACGTAGTTATATGGATGGAATTCCATTTAAAGAGGTTGTGTTGCATATAAGGGCCATACTGTATTGAGAGATTTGAACAGCCAACTAATGTGAGGTGCTTATATTAATATGTGGACATTGTGGGTATCATTGAAATTCATGTAATAAAATACTGCCCAATTGTCTACAGTAGCCTACTTTAGCCTGTTAAGGCTCCTAAGTAACTTTCTGTATACAGCATAAAGATGCGTGAAATATTCCTACAGGTTTAATTCAGAATTTGCCCTTTGTTAAAACAACATTACATCATTGGCATTTAGCAGACACTCTTATCCAGAGTGAATTGCATAGGTTACAATTTTACGTTACCTATTTATACAGCTGGATAATTACTGAAGTAATTCTGGGTTAAGTACCTTGCCCAAGGGTACAACAGCAGTGCCCAGCGGGAAATTGAACCAGTGAACCTTCAGTTATGAGTCCTGTTCCTTACCACTATGCTACACTACTGCCTCGAAAGGTCAGACTCAGCACCTGAAGGCCCCAGTGAGGATCGAACTCACGACCCCTGGTTTACAAGACCACTGCTCTAACCACTGAGCTACAGAGCCTGGCCTGTCCTGATGTTACTCACATTTAAAGCTGCTAAAACTATATATGACTGCTAACATTTCTTTGCTGAGACAAAATGATCTACAAAGGGTTTATGCGTTTAGCTAGAGGTGGCTCATTAGGTGATGGCTAGTGACTTCTGGATAGTTCACTGTCTTTAGTGAGGGTTTAAACTGCAGGGCTCCAAGATTGGGACCAGAATGAGATACTGTTTAAGTCACTGAAAAAAGAGAGTCAGTCTGAAATTGCATACAGTAAAAATGTGATCACTGACCGAGGTAGCTAGGTGGAGCTGTCAGTTCTTACAGAGAAGCTCTTATTGGTACTGGGCTAGCTAGACAGCCAGCTAATGCTGAAGTGTGTGGCTACCCAGATACATTGTCCTACGTGAAGAAAAGATGTGCCATGACAGTGCTCAGGTTAGTATTCTGAACAAGTGATGCCAGCCAGCCACTTGGTGCCTGAGAATAATCTAATCTCCTTCTCATTTCATTAAATTCCCAAATAGGAACCAATTACATTGACACTAAAGGACCTTTCGCCTGCTGCATCGTTACAAAAACAGGAGATGTACTCTAGCTATATAATATGTTTATATGTATGTATGCATGTATGTATGCTAAGATTTGCAAGCACCACTCCTACGTTACATTGATGTAATTTAATACTTGTCAAATGGATTTCCATCAGCCTCACATATTTCACCTGCAAAGCTTTCATTCATTCATATATTACTTTAATGAAAATGATGTCATGTTTTCTTCCACGACTATTCGAGTACACCTGGATACACATTCCTCTTAATCTTACATATAGATGGACATGGTCAAAAGTGTGCATGCAGATGAAGACTGGAGATATCAACTGACTGCAACCAAAGTGTGCTGTGTAGAAGTTTCCACAGTTGGCCATTTTTAGCTTTTTACTGCTTTCACAGGTGTTCCACACCAGCACATTTCATTCTATGCAGATCAAGCAATCTGTCATAAAATAGGCTATCACCAGTCTCCCATAGTGCCAACTTTCCACTCTGACATTTTTTTGGCAGTTTGAAAGATTCCACTGGCTGCATTTAGGCTATCTGCTCTATTTGAGCTAGATATTGTTTTTATATCAACAACAAAGGAAAAAAAATAAGAACACAACTTGCTTTACCTTTTATACTAAGAACAGAAACCATAAATCCTCATTTCTGACTTCAGCAGTTACTTGCTTGAAATATATAAAAAAGAGCATGTAGTTTGCCAGCAGCTCATATACCAACATTATCATCAAAAATAATTTATGCATAGAAAGTGCAAGAAATGCAGAAAATTCTCTGAAAACATGTCTTCATAATATAAGTTGAAATTCAGAAACAGAGCAACTCCGTGTCTGGCCTGATCATATTTTACTAATTAGTCTGTTTAAGACTTCCAAGATGAGGCAGGCACAAACCTGTACTCTGTTACAATCTGTATGCTAACTCTTTTTATACAAATAACTTGTACAGATTATACTCTGCTGTTTACTCAGCTCTGTAACTTAAAATAAATAAATAAATTTGTACTGATGTTTTAGTTATGGTAGATTGTTTAGCGTGTTTAATATATGTTACATATACATATACATATGGATAATTGAATGTTTGTTGAGACCATTTTTTCACAAGCCCACCGGCTCAAAGAGCTGGCCCAACAATACTCCAGTGGTATACAACAGTGCTCTCAGCATCCTAGTTTACAAAAGCCTGCTGGCTGAGATGTATTTTGAACATTTATATTTCCTTGATTATTTCTGCCATATGGAAGAACACAGAGAAATCACCGTCCTTGAAACAAAACTGCAGCATATCAGCATTCGGACATCGAATACTATCAGTATCCACCATCCTCAGAATCTCTTGGCATTTGACCGTGGGCATGGAGCAGCCCCAACAGCTGTTCTGTTCTGCTGAGCAATTTCCAAAATGTTGGTGATTTTTAAAGGGAAAAACTACTGATGTACCCATAGGGAGGTTTACAAGCTTAATCTTGCCTGACAGGCTAAATATTACATTACTCTAATTTATTATTGCCTCATGTCAGATAATGTATCTCCTTTCACTACCTCTGCAAATGAATTAAATTTCCTTTATATTAATGATAATAGACATTCTGTATGTCAAGATTTAGTGGGATAGACATGACCAAGGGAGATTGTAGGGGAGGACAGGAGTCCAGAGCATTGGTGAAAAAAGCATTTTTTCAACAGTGACGTTTTTTACCTGCAGCATTCACATACAGGAGTATAAATATATACAATGAAAGAAAAAAAAAACATATTTAAAAATACACAAATAAATAACACAGGCAGTGTCACTATAATAAAATAAGCTTGTGCAGCCACACAGAAGAAAATAATGTGGCATGCATCTGAGCTTACTTTAGTTACACAGACTCACCAAAACTCTCCAGTTCTCCCCGAGTGGCTGGAGAAGACTGACTTGTATGCAGCTTGCCTCCCAAGTTCCACCATTTGAGGGGGCAGGTAAGTCACCAGACACTGAAAGAAAATTTTATTGTATTGCCCATAAAGACAATACAACAAGACAGTAAGATTCCTCTAAAATATCAGCAGGCTTCATATGGCTCTGTACCATGAATACAAAGTCTTTCCAGTGACATACCATTATGTATACATTCCCTTAGCGGCAATAATGGCCCCTATCAGATTAATTCGTGTATGCGCAGGCATGTGCCTTATTCTTGACAATTGCACCCCAACTGTGGGTGGTGTCAGGTAAGTTCAAGTATCACTTACAGTTTTCTAGATAATGACAACCACCTTTTTAAAAGTGCTTCCCTATAGAGTTAAAAATTCTCACTGACTACCCCTTATGCGATCTAGGAATTTTAATGTTATAATTTTCAGAGATATAATAAAATGTTGAAAGAACTAACGCAATGAAAAAGGACATTTTCCCATTTACATTCACAGAGCACAGCAACTCAACAAATGATAAAATCAAATGTGATCGTTCTGTGTTGGGGATGCAATAGGGAACTTACATCTGCTTATTACAATGGACACACAGCTCTGTAAAGCAACCTAAAGATGAGGCATGTACATTTTAGTTAAGATGGAGAGTTTGTAACCATGGTGCTAAAAGTTGCCATTGTACTGTATCATCTCATAGTACTCTTTTTTTCGTTTAATGTGTCTTGTTTTTCCAGGTGTGCAAATGAGACCAAAATGTACAGATAACCACCATAGCAATTTTCCCATTGTTCTGGTATTCAAACCAAACATTAAGAGCCCACCATAATATAATAACAAGTCCATCATATTTAGCAATATGTTTGGGTTGGTCTCTCTGGTCTCATATAAATGCAAAACTGAAAGTACTGCAATGGCTTTGTCATTTTAATGGTGGGTAGATTTAATACTAGAGGTATTGAAAGGCGTTTATAATGGCAGATGATTGAATCACTCTCAGCGTACAGAATCTACAAGTATTTTCAAAATTATGTTTACTCTTCTCATAATATTCATTTCAATATGGAAAGGAATGTGTCTGAGGAGCGCAAATTATCAGACCAATTTTTTTCAAAGTATATTGGAATTACATTATAATCCAAATATATTTTATTATAAAATAATTTAGAATGGACTTGCAAGTAAAATTATGTACGTCGGGCTAAAAAAAAGGATAAACCATATTTCAGCAATTATTATCCTGCAGTGTAAATTGTTTTGGATTGAATTACCCCTACACTGCCTTTGTATTTTCAGTCTCCATCATGTAAGCCCACACTGGCCTGGCTTTCATTGGCAATGGCTTTTGCCATCTGTTTAAACCTGAAGTAAGGCTCACAGTGAATAATTCTTCTGCTGAGTTCCAGTTCGGCTTAGCGGAACTAAGGGGTCTATTTTTAATGTATGCCTTATCCTGCCAAACTCAAATGTCTGCTGTCCAAATAAAAGAGAGGAAAAAAAACTGTAGGGCAATTTTTAAGGTTCAAGCTTTACGAAAGAGGAGGGACAATTGATGTCAACAGTGGTACCTGTCGACTTTGCAATTATCAAGTTTCATCAAAAGATGGGCATACAACAAACTTTCATCTGGGAGTATCATCCTTCTCATTTAACAAAAAAGGGTCAGGTATGGCAATGACCGCAACCTCCTTAACAACAGGTGCCTTAAAATTATTTTAAAATATCTACCTTTTATAAATATGATGAGCATAGGTTGATTTGATATTCTACTCTACACACACACACACACACACACACACACACACGGGTGTGTGTGCGTTTTCGTGCTAGTTGCTGTATTTGCATTTGACAGTGCGCATACCAGTCAAGTGATTGCATTGACCAAATTGTTAGGCACATAGTCAAAGGCACTGGTTGCTCACAGCCACATAAGCAAGCAACATATTTTTGACATGGCTGGCCTTCATGTCTGCCAGTGTGAGTGACTGTGCATCAAGTCAGCAGCACCCTTAGATGCACAGTCAAAGGCACTGGACTGTGGACACTCTCAAGCAGGCAACATATTTTTAACACGGCTCGGCCCCATAAATCAAACAGATGGAGATCAGAGAAGTGCTATACAATAAATGGAGTGGCAAGCTGACAGAAATCAGCCACATGGTGTTCATTCATATTTGTCAGTTAAAATAACCAATTTCCTTTTCATCTAATTTTTCATCAATAAAAATGCATAAGGAAACAAGTCATTGTACCGCCATCATAGATCATTTTGGTCACGTCATAGTAATTGTTGACTTAATACAAAAAGTTGACAAATCTTCTTTTCATCATGTTTTGTCAACAGAGTACACAGAGTTATTTCTAAGATCAAACATCCAGATGGGATCTCGTCATTATTGTCAAAGCTCCCTGCACTCAGTTGAAAATTTTCACCTTAACCGACCCTCACAAACTATTGAGCTTCATTTTCGAATAAATAATAGGTTTGATTGAATGCAGGCTCATGTGTGTCATTTGAATGCAAGCACTTTCAATCACTGCACAAAGGAAGTATTGATGAATGACCAGGCACACCTCCTCAGTCCTCAGACAAGGCTGCACACAGTATTTTATAGCTAATTGTTATCATTGCCTTTCACAACGAGCGTGGGGTTGTATTATTGCAGTGTGTAGTGCACTTTAAGATGCAATAATAAAAAAAAAACCTGCACAAAGTCCATGGGTACATTACTCAATGATTCAAAGCCCCACCTGGGAAATAAATCTGGACTATGAGCCCAGTTCCTCAGTCACTAACCCCCTTATTCAACCCTGAACGTTTGTACTACCTCCCCTGCAGCAGTTCTCACTTAATGTATAAAGTAAAGCGAGCACCGTATTGCTTCCATCGGCATATCACTTTCTACTCACATTATGCAGATGTCTTCACCGCTCTATAAACCATGGGTAAATGGCTAATATGAGCATGCCTAGACAAAATTGCAGCCATAAATCTGATGAATGCTGTCCCAATATTCTGAACAGTAGGTAAACTTTTCCTGTGTGTCCTCATACTGCTGTTGTTTTCTTCATGCGTCAAGGTGACATGCAGCAAGCTTGTCGAATTCATTCATTATGGAGACAACACCAACGCTGATTATAAAACAAATTACTATCACAATACACACTGCATGCAAATTCAGACATATAGGAATCAATTTGGGGTCAGCCATGTCAAAAATATGTTGCTTGCTTATGTGGCTGTGAGCAACCACTTGTGCCTTTGACTATGTGCCTAACAATTTGGTCAATGCAATCACTTGACTGGTATGCGCACTGTCAAATGCAAATACAGCAACTAGCACGAAAACGCACACACACCTGTGTGTGTGTGTGTGTGTGTGTGTGTGTAGAGTAGAATATCAATGGGATATGGGACTAACTTTGAAAGAAACACTGGGTCTGTTTTTTCTCTTTTCCAAGTGGGAGAATACTTTGCATAGTATTTGTCCTCTACTGGAATAAACACTTTGAAATGCTTATTTTATATTGCTATTCTTACAAGGAGCAGCTTCAACACATCAGATGAGTACTTCCTTCAATCTCTTGCAATCCTTCCTGTGTAAGACATGCACAAAGTCGTGTTTCCATGATAAAGGGCTTGTCACGGACTTCCATGCCCTATGATTAAAGCACAAGAAGATGCAGCCAGTACAATTCCCCTGCTGATTTCTAATTTTGAGCTCAAAGGAAAGTCAAAGGACCACTAACCTCCTAGTTAGAGAGACAAAAGTGTGCACAGAATATTTTAGGGAGCAGGAGAGACAATTGTGCTGGCTTTCTTTTGACTGTAATTGAGTACACCGAGGTCCTTCCCTCAGGTGATATGGTGGGTAACTTGTGTGACAACACTTAGAATCTTTACACATACAGTAATGCAGTACAAATTAGCAAAATGATATCAGAACAGCTCAGTTAGCTCAGCTCAGCTCAGAACTGCCTATGTTGGACATCCCTGAGCTGAACCAGACAAGAAGGTCCCAATAAGGGCAAATTTGGGGTGTTATATATATATATATAACACCCCATATATGGGTGTATGTATATATATATATATATATGTATATATATATATATACTGTATATATATATATATACATATATATATATATATATGCGTGTGTGTGTGTGTGTGTGTGTGGTAGATACTTCAAAGTTACAAAATACTAAAGCATGTTATAGTCCCAAAGAATTCGCACCGTGTTTCAAAGTTCTAGAAAAACCACACAGAAGTAATGTTTCACATATTGGGCCTAACATTGCCCTCAGTGTTGGTACATAATGTGTTGACTTTTGCCCTCTATTTTCTTCCCACGCTATCATGAGTACAGTAAAGGCATGAAGCTCCATTTTATCAAGCCATTTTATCCACCCACTCAGCCAATGTTGTTCATGTGTATGCTGGCAAACCAAAAGCTCTAGATAGGTATAAATCATTCCTCACATGACATATACACGTGAATCTTGATATATACACACTTGCTCACATGCACACAGAAGACCACGTTAAAATGAATAAAATATAAAAGAAAATATCCACATATTGGATGCATTTTGGATTTTTCTGCTTAAAAAAGTTAAAAAAATGTTTATACCATTGCACAGAGCAATGTCAGACTTTTAAATCCAGGATTTTAATCCAAAAAAAAAAAAAGTCTACTCCCCTGTGATTAGTATTTGTAACTCCGTTTCTCACATTGGTAAGACAGCCATTTTCAGTTGTATTTCATGAGGTTCTGGAACTTTTCAGTGGCATTTTGTGACATTGCATCTTTGTGCCAGGCTTTGTGCCAACACATGTAAAACCTGGGTCTCAGATTAACTGACTACAGCCACAGCATTTTCTGTTGGTCAGTGAAACCACTGCTATCCAGCCTCCAGTAGCATTTTTTAATAATTTTTTTTTTTATGCATGTGGGGTTTCACATACATAAAATACAGACACTAAATCACCTTCTGGGGGAGGGAGGGAATCAGAAAATTTACATATTTCCAAAAATTCACATAATCACATAATCACATCACCTTATCACATTACTCAATTAAATTATGAATGCCTGACTGGACTAATAATGATGTTGTCATATGTACCTGTCTCTTTGCCAAGTAAGTACTCACATTTTTCATTCAAAGCACAGAAAACATTCACTAGACAACACATTTCAATAAGCATAAGTTATTGCTTATTTCAATGTAAAATACCTCAGAACCTATATATACATACGATATATAATACATATAAGAAATCCCACTCACTGAGGGGTTCATTGAAAGTGTTCCTTATTATTTATTGTGTGATCCTGGCCTGTATGAGTTTGGTCTATTGTCAGATGGCATAAACCCAGTGCTGTAAGACTGCTTATCCTCTCCACCATCTCATTCCCCCTGAGTGGCTGCAGTACAAACACATCTCTGCAATATAATACTGTGAATGTGTTTCTTTAATTCAAATGTGCCTATATTCATAAGGCATGACATATGGTATGATAGAGCAATTCAAATAATGTTAGTATTGGAAAATACAGGTCTTGTAAGAGGAAAATGCAAATGAAGTATAAACTATGCAGATTCATTTGGCTACTTGTGGGAGTGTGTATCAACATTCAGAATTAATATTTTGGATGCACACTGATGAATGATCTATTTTTCACATGTAAAGATTTGTGAGCATCCACATAGATACACAGAACTTAACACCTCACTGGGTTTTAAATCCATTCAGTATTTGATTTCTTTGTATTTCCATTTTGCATAAGTTGCAAAAGCAGTATAAACACAGATTTTTATGGTCTCATTACAAAATGAAAGTATAGCAATCTCTGACATATTTGGCCTGTCAGTGAACCTACATATGTGCCTCTATTTAGGCAGTGGTAACACAGCACTCAGGTACGAACAACTCTCTGGCACTGTTATCAAAGGGGCATGTTTGAATCAGTTTTGGTATTTTAAGGCCACACAGGCATAAAGGCATAAAGCAGACATGAGCTGGGATTAACTCTTTAATGAGCATAAGGTCTGACAAATGTGTGTCTGTGCACTGGCTACTCAGGACACTTGCCAAGTCATATTTCAGAGCCCTTAACCCAGCACCAGAGTATATTGTTATTTATACATCTCTCATGGCACAGAAATAGAGTACACTCATTTGTGTGTAATGCCACTAATGTAAACGTTATTCTACAAAAGCCACAACTTTAGAACACTATAATTAAGTTGGTAATACATTACATAACTTCTCAGCTGACTCACCTCACCTGAAATACATAGAAATAATTGAAATGCATAGGTATAATTGAAATGAAGGAAAAAACAGGCATGACTTTCAGACTTTTTTATTCTTTATTATTGAAACCTAAAAAAAAAAAAAATATCAAACAAATTGTTTTCATCTTAATACATCTGGTTGGTAGAGTATTTAAACACATGTGTTTCAACATTTTATTTTACAATTGATCCTTTTCAGTAATTGGACTGCTTGTGTGCAATCCCTTTGCAATCACAGGGGTAAATCACATTTTAATTGAACACTGCATTTAATTGAAGAAGCATGCTTGAATAGACATAGGACTCATTTGTACATGAAGTGCTAACACTTTGGCAAACCAACTTAATTGAGATAAAGAAAGCAGGGACTCAGACTGTATCTATTCCAGGGCCCTATGGTATGTTGCAGCATTTTCATTTGTGCAGCCCAGTTTCAGGTACCAGATGGCTGTATATGTGACACTGTGAACAAGAGCAAAAACCAGGTTCAGTTCTGACAGAGCAATTCCTTTTTTAAAAGCAGGAAGGCAGATAGCAGGAAATGTGTATGCTTTGCCTTCCCCTGCCACTGCCCTACTTTTCTGCATTATGAACACAGCCAAAATGTTCAGTTCTTGTCAATGCAAGTATTGTGATGAAGAGGTACAGTTATTGGGGTGCAGTCTAAACTCATTGCTTTTTTTGTTCAAAGCCTAAATTTTATATTTAGCTGAAATTTTGCTTGGAAGACATTGACTGGTGATAAATCTTAAATGCATTCACTCATGGCAAGCACAGAAACTTGCTATGAGTAACCCTTTTCAATGGCCAAGTTCTCTAGTCATTCATAACAAATTATCTGAAAGGGAAGTTTTTGAGAAGTCTTTTTAAATCTTAATAGGTTGTATAATAAATGCCTCCAGAAACAAATGGTTTAAATAATGGAATGCAATGAGTAGTTTGTCCAGCTTAAAGTAATGACTGTAGACTGCCTGCAAATCATGTATTGAATATATTCCAGGTTGAAAGCAACAGTTGTAAGGACAGTACACTGTGCAAAAAAACTGTGTACAGTACACAGTACACAATTTTTTTGCACAAGTTTGTGCGTGTTGTGCTGTTGTGATCATTGTAATGTAGACTATTTGAAGTTGTGCTTCTGTGGTACTGAAAACAGAATGCAATGAAATTCCTATAAGCCTCAGACATGTGCTGTCACTATGGTGCAATTGGCATTGTATTCTACCTGCAGGTTTATTGAGTGGAAGCCCTGATGTTTACAAGTTGACCGATGGTGCCCGAAACTGTGTGTGGGTGTAATCAATGGAACCTCACCGAGATCAGAACTAAGAGTCAGTTGGGAAATATCTCCTGGTATAATGAATGAACAGTAACAGGTACAGAACATGGAAAGGGGAATGGATTAAACATCAACCCCATCACTGAGATAGGCCACCAGAGCTGCTCTTGATAATTCTCTGATATTGAGAGGAAATCTCTCTCAGGTTTCTATTTGCTTTCATTCCCCTTCCCATTGGCTCCCCTCACCAGAGACATAATTTTCACAGCATTCCATTACTATAAAGGAAAGAATCTGAAGGAAATATTGAATTGAATTGAGGGAAATGTTGATTGATATATACTGTGGTCATTATCTCGATAGGTATTTCTGATTCAAACTTGATTTTTAATTTGTTGTATGCCAATGTTAGTGTTCATCATATGTCTCCCATTGCTTACTGAGGTGGCATGAACATAAATGTCTATTACCCTGTGCTATAATAACACTGCGCAAGTGACCCTTATCACCACACATCACATTTCCCACCACCCATTGAACATCACCCATTACTATGAATTTTCCAAACACATGTGCACTTGGTGCTTTGCTGCCTGTGCTGTGTTTTGGCACTGTTAAAGTGGGGCCCACTTCTGGGGATACCTTCCTGTCTACCCTTGGTAGTTGTACTGATAAGCATCTGTAGTTATTCCAATGTACTTGATGTTTGAGTAAACCCTGACCTTAGTTTAGGCTTTGCAAGCATTTTATTATATCAAAAATCATGTGTAGATTGTAGAATCATTTTAATGTCTTAAAAGGTGTTTACTGCTCTGATATGATTTTGATTAGCCAAAAACAGGTTAGAGATGAGATGTTCTGGTTTATGTTCTGGTTACTCATATTTTGTACTGGTGTTCTTTATGTAACCCCTGTGGGTTCTGTAGAAGTATAATACAGCTATAAACAACCACATTTATACTGTAAAACAACACTCACTACATTAACCCATCTCTGTTCCTTTGATATTCAAAAGTATATTTCCATACAACACTGCATAATAAACACAGATTCAAAAATTCTGATGTCTACCTGCCAGGTCTACTGTTGCGAAAATTGGTAAAGCTAAGTCACCATATAAACTGTTCTATGACATTATAGTACATTTCCTTCTTTACACCGTTTGCAAACCTGGGGTTGTGGAATGACAATGCCAAGTTTGTATTTGTATCTTATGGTTTTGGCAATATCCTTTGATCTTTTGTTTTGAATATTGAATTTATAAATGTCTGTCTACCATTTTCTGATTGTTTTGAAAATCCATTGTTTGTTTTTTTCTGTCTTTTATGAAATAAAGTACACATAATATTTACTTACCACTGTGTTGGCATTTGTTGCCATTGTACCAGTTTGACTGTACTTACAAGAGATCTTCTCAGTGGTTTAATTTCCTGCAGAATTATGTTATAATCTATCAAAATGCTCAGTTATTCATCCTCCGCCCTCAAACATTCTGAGAAGATTCTAGACAACAGTGAGTGGCACTTCAGTGACATAGACTGACTAAGAGATATAAGGCCTTGACATCTGTTTGATTGATGTTGACTGTGGATCTTGGAGATCTGGATCAGCTAGCTTGAAGCCTCCTTGAAATATAATTTTTCTCAGATATCTGTAATACACAGCCCTGTGCAAGGCTTGCCACATCTTATTAGTTCAGAACTCCTGGTTTTGAGATGAACTTCTTTGTTACACCTGACATATGGGTGTCTTGGTTAACTGTTTCCTAAATCGTTTTCTGGCAGGGTTTCATCCACAGGGGGGCTGTTCACTCAAGATGAACTTAAGAGCCATAAATTCAGGAGGCACATCTGGATGTTCGACAAGCACTTCGGACATCTGGGCTTAGTATGGGATGTAATGCATGTAATTAAGCCTGTCATATCCAAACACCAGAGGATCACTGTGCAAATAGATTCCAGATGGGAAGAAGGCTTAGCAAAACCTCAGCCATGTCAGGACATGACAGCAACAGGATTAAAAGACTATTTCCCACCTCTGAGGAACATAAGGTGGTCTCCAAATATCTATTTGATGCAAGCACATGAGCTGTTCTCAAGGACCTGTTTTGATGCTTATTGTTAGACACCTGTACATATGATATTCACGCTCTTTACTTTTTAATCCGCATGAATCGTATCATCTGTGTGAGCCTTTTGGGATCATGAAAGGAACCCCTCCGCTACCTTGGTGATTCTCAGTGTTTATAACATTTATAACATCATACACCCTCCTCACATTTCTGCCTTAGACATATTTCATCTAGTGTCTGAAGTATGATGTATACTTGGCTTCTCTTGTCTAGTCAGGTTGCACAAGTTAACTTAAGGGTAGGGCTTGAATAGTGTTACTCTCACACTCACTGGTCTAGGAGTGTTGTTAGCCTGGTCTGACACTGTCGCTCATTCAACTTGAATGGATACACTTATGTTCTATTCTGCTGGAAGTCATGCTCGATAAGAGTGTCTACTAAATGAATGTAATGTAATGAATGTAATGTAATCCTCCTTGCCCCTCAATGTTAGGCACACCCCCTCTTTCTACTCTCTCCCACTTATCCCTCAGTGTTAAGCCCCGTACACACTGGAAGAGACAAGCAACGAGAGACCATGGAATGTTAATGAAATTCGGCGACTTGAAGTGATGTCAGGCAAAATGACAGTTGGCAACGCGAAGCGGGAGGGTTCCGAGTTAAACTAATCTCAACTTTGAGGCGACACGATTGAGGCAGCTACCAATGGGAGCGAAGGATACTGTTGACTGACAGATGACGCCAACACTGAGTTCCCCAAACGTTTTCCACAAGGAGACAACGTCCACGACTTTGGTTCCTACCACTACGGCTTTGATCTATAAACTGTACTATCTGTGAACTAAAAGACATTAAACGTGGCTGCATTGTCACTGGAGCTCTTGCATTACACGTAGCTCTGTCCATATGTGTATACTAGCGATATATTTATGGTCTTGTAGAACTAGCCAGCTACTGCTTGTTTCACTCGGAAATATTTGGGGTGGGAAATATACAAGAGATATACCTAGGCAACCAGAGCCTGGAACGCCCACTAGCGACCAACTGTCACAGCGACTAGCGACGGGCGACGAATGAATCGCTTTAAATGTGGATGGGCCTTTAGGCATACTCCTTCTCTCTACTACCTCCTCACACCTCAGTATCAGACACACTGCCTCCCTCTACTCCATCCTCATAGTGTCAGACATCCTCCATCTACTGCATCCTCTGCAATACATGAAGCAGTAAAGTGAGAAATCCACCCCCTCTTGTGAACGTACTGATACATTACGAAAAGGATGAATGGGTGAGGGAATAAAAATGAGCTACAATAGTTCAGTGCTGGACCCGTGCTTCTGATTCTACAAAGAAGATCCTGCCAATGAGACGATATGAGATGGCTCGCTCAGTGCCACACAGAAACATGTGCCATACAGTATGCAAGAGATTGGAAGACAAGATGTTCTGAATGTTTTGTCCCCTTTTCCCCTGGGAAAAGAGACTGCCAGTAATGGTTCTTGAAAGGATGATTGATGACTCCCTAAAATACAACACAAGGCTCCTTACCTTGGAAACGGACATGTTCCCCAAGATGCATTGTGTTGGCACGCTACTCATAGTCAGCCCTTCATTTCCCCCTGCTTGGCAAGAATAAACAATTAAGAAGGAAAGACATGAAAGACGTGTCAAGGGCAACTAAAACTTTGCTGAAGTGGAAATTTCTGAACTTCCTCCAGAGAGTGTCATCGTCCCACTACATTACAGAATGCGTAGAAGTAAACAAGGAAGTAAACTCAGTAAGTTTGACAACTTGCACAGTAAGCTGTCAGGCTTGCTACCAAATAATAAAAATTGACATATATCTTTCTTAAACTTGACAAAAGACTTGGTAGGCACCATTTAATGGCTAACATCAACATTATTCCTTGCAGCTGGCAGAACATACACATTTGCATGTACATTTATACAGTTATTAAAATAGCAAAATACCAGCAATGCAGTTGTAAAATGCTCTTTTTTCCAAAAATAAATTGGTGCTACTCAGTCTAATTGGGAGGAGGACCCCCAAGTCCTTGAGAATGTGTAGTATGTCTATGATGAATAGGGTAAAAATTGGAAATCAGAGGCAGAAATTAAAGGCAATTGTCCCATGTCCTATGAAGCTTTTTCCCAAACAAAGTGGCAAATATATTTCAAATCCCAAGGCACTCATGGTTGGGACGTGGCATAAAACCCTTGAACAAGAACAAATTTAAATTGCAATTGATAGGACAGAGGATCAGGCTGCCAGATAGCTTTATCCTCATAGGTTAAATGTACATTTAGCCTCAAGTTTCAATTCAACCAGGGAGACTTCAGAATGTTAATGACCAATTGGGATTGCTGCCATAAGACATGATGCACAAGGAACAAAGTCTGGTACAGACAAGCCCTCAGACTCTGCTCCTGCTCTGCAAAGATTTGAAGAGCACAGAATGCCTGCCAGGCAGCAGCAGAGCGGGGTCGTAAGATTCCATCCCCTGGAGGAGGGACCGGAAATTGATGGTGACAGGAAGGTGGCAGAAGAGAGTGGCTGAAACAGAGGAGAGAACACGGCTAACTGAACTATTATAGGATTACAGTTTCACTTATTGGTTGTAGGAGGAACACAGAGATTGAGATGACCCAGAAGTCTCCCTCCCATGTTCCTGTTTAAATGTCAACAGCTGCCCATATCACTGTGAGTACTGTTTCATAAGCTACTCCAATCACCCTCCTTTTTCTGTTAAATTTGACTTTAATATTGCAACACAGAACACTGAAAAGTAAACACACATACCAACACACTCCTGTGATGTGCCCACCGTGCTCACTGTTATTGCTGCAATAACAATACACCGTCCACAGTGAACTTGGTGGGAGGGAAGTAATATCCAATGGACACTGGTTCCTGAACAACCTATTTACTGGAATAACAGACTGCATTACACTCTAGAACCTTCCAGAGGGGCATGCACATTGGGAAAACACCCACTGATGACACCAAGCGGCTTTATTTATATCTGTTGTGGAAATAATATGGATAGCAGGGCAGTAAAGAAGGCAACCACAAAGGATGGAGTGGGGGGAGAGAATAGTCAGGAATGAGAGTAGCTGATCTGTGCATTCCCACAAAGAAAGAGAGAGGGGAGGGGAGTGAGATGAGCTCATGCAGATGAGAAGATACCCAGAGGAGAAAGAAGCAGAGGAGCGAAAAATAGTTAGGTGGGAGGCCTAGAGTGATTAAGTCAGAGGAGTGGAAAGACGCACAAGAGAAAGAAAATCTGTAGAAATACAGCCCTACCTGAGGGGCAGATGGAGGTGTCAGAACAACACCACATGACTCAGCTAAAAACTGCTACACAGCTGAGAACAACCCCAGCATTACTGCTGTGATAAGGAAAAATAGCTCTCACTATAACAGTCTAATGTTGCCTTAAATAATTAACACTACTGCTCAGCAACTCTGAAGGTCCAGGTGTGTCTCCTGGAGTGCAGTGACGCACTACAAAAAAACCATACCCAAATCAAGGCCAAATCATGGCTTATACTATTGTTGACTCCTTATATGGCTATTTGCTTTTGTACTCTTCCTCACTTGTAAGTCACTTTGGATAAAAGCGTCTACCAAATGAATGTAAATGTAAACTTAAAAACACCTACATTAACAAAAGAAACAAAACCAAACAGTAATGGGCAAATCTCAGACAGAGTTTGAAAATTTATAAAGACAAGGCTCAGGTCAAGACACTGGGCAGGGGCAAGTTACTCAGTATTATTCAGATTTTCAGACCCCTCTTTCAGGCCACTGTCATTGTGGGCTGTGCTGTTTTGACAGAAGTATGGGCTGACCTATGTGTCTGTAACCTTGGGAGACCTGGGCAAAGATCACTATGCTTTTTACAAGGAAATGTAATCAGATGAAACTGCCAGTTATTTTCAAACTGCCAGAGAAATGAAAGGTTATGCCGCTATAGCGTATTTCCCTTCAGTCACCCCAGAAAAGGCTGGGTAAAGGATATGTTCAAAGTAACCCTGGCAACATAATTCAGCCTACCCCGCGAACTGACCTGAAAATGTATAAATAGTGTTTCATAGTCTCAGCGTACCATGCCCAGTCACTCATTTCAAATTTTTTTTTTTTTTTTTTTACGACGCCATCGTCTCCTGATTTGTGCGGGTGTTTGAGCCCTGCAGGGAGATGACAGCTGCAACAGAAAATATAGCTTCATAATAAGCCCTGCATGATCATGTACTGCCCACCCTTCTCCCCCCAACCATTTGCCAGTCTGTGGCCTGTGGGGTTTCTTCATGCCACCTTGCTACCACCCTGACAATTTTATTAAAATGCCAGCAGCAGTGTGAGGAGCCTCAGAAGGAGACATTTATCTATAAATGCTCATGCCTTCTCCGCTGGTTCCCATACCACTGATAGATCTGACAGAGTCGCAAGGCTGGCAGCCAGTATAAAGAGAAATTTGCTCTGTGCCAGCTGAATGTATCGAATCTATTGATTCAGGAATTAATTCAAGTCAGGAATGCTTTAATTTCCAATCCCTTGGTGTTCACCTCTTCATTTCTTGTTTTATATGTTCTTATGTCTTAACAAATTCCATTGATTCATTTGTTATCTTTGCTTTGATTTATATTCCCATATTTTAAATGAGAAATTGCTTTCATTTTGAACAAATAGCCAATTTAAATATCAAATTGCATATAGTAGAGGCAATTTATTTTGTACCAGTTTTGCAGATTAATGCACAAAAATAGCAATACGTTTCTAGGATATTTTACCAGAGGAAAATATCTGTCCATAACCAAAATTTGTCCTGGTTATATTATATACTTTTATGTGCTAACATTTGCACACATCAACTATGATTAAACATGAAAATTAGAAAAGCAAGGCTGTATACTCAATTTCTATTATATGTACTTCAATGAAATCTTGAGTTTTGACTAAGAAGGATGGCTTTGTTTTTTGGCTGACAAGGATGGCTTTGGATGGTTTGTTTTGGATGTTTTGATCCTTGGGCCATTCTTGTGATTGAAATAAAGCATGCAATATTTTTTTCATAATATGTATAGCATATGTCCATATATACAGCACTGTTTACTGTTTTTAGATATGACTGCAATGAAACCTCAAGGCAAGCTTACCAAATGTTTCCTCAATAGGCCATTGTAGGCCACTTCAATAGTTTTTAGAACATCTTGTGAAGGACTTATTTGAAGGCACAGTGTACTGGCAAAACACCCGCACAAAAGCAATATAAAGGAAAACTCCAAAAAAAGGAGAAACAATTTTTTATCTAAAAATGTTCTATTTGGTAGTGTACAGGTATGAAAAACTTGTATGCTAATATATCTCTGACACTGAGAAAAGTTGTAAACAATGAGGATGGGCAATTGTTGGTATCCTGATATGTACTTTAGTTGTTCTTGTAAATGGCACAGTGAATTGGATAGCAGCAATAAAGAACCTGGACAGAGTGGTAGTTATTGTTGCATAAGAGCCTAGGTATAGATCGCAATGAGAATAATGTACAAGTGTAGGACAACCTTTGCAAACATTGCCTGCTTCGTCCTAAAACACTTCCATGAGCATTTGAAGCTGTTCCTCTGTTGGTATGTGGACACAACATCAACAACAAAGAGTGCATTTCTTTGGGACAACATGGGATGATTATGTTCTATTTTTAGCAACAGGCTATAATGTTTTTCAAACACTGACATTGTGTGGAATACATAAATCTGTGGTCACAGTACTTTGTAAAAAGACAGTATATATGCTTTCATCCCATTGCAGCCTAACATGTCAAAAAACATTGTAAGTGCTCTGCCTCTGTATCTGTATCTCTGTATGTGTGTATACTCAAACATTTACAGTCTATAGTAATTTTATAAATATGACATAAATCTTCCTTAAAATTTAAAACTTAATAACTAACATGGATGCCCACGCAGAATAAATTATGTGGTACTTACCTTTAAGTGTATGCTTACAGTTGGCATCATCCTCAGTCCATCTGATGTTTTTCACTTGACAGCATACTGCTGAGCAGAGCTTTCAACAGGCACACATCTACATTCTTTTACCTTGGCTGAGTGTGGAAGTCAGGGCAAAAAGCCACAGACACCCTGTCTGGAGCCTTTGGCAATTGCTTTTATTGATTAAGATGGATGCAAGGGGTGTGCTGAGGGACATCTTTACAAATGGAAGCTGAAATCAAAACCATGGATAAATTGTGTGCACAGGACAGTTTCGCACCAAATTGATTGTCAGTTTGGACTTTTTTGTTGAATAGTGTCTTCTTTGCAATTGACGGTGTTCAAGAAATAACCTTAGCAGACACCCATGCCAGCTGGATCACAACATGGAGAAGGACTTCAGAATGAAAACTGCTATTGCTTATAGATGCATTCTGTTTGTAACATAAAATTTGAGTGTACCTCTGAGTTGTATGCTGTTGTATGCTGTTTGCCTTATATAGCATGTGTGTTCCTTTGGGTTTTATGAAGTATTCAGAGCTTATCTGAAAAGAAGATTTAGAAAGCTTTAGCTTCAGGCAATAAGTAAAAGCCATAAATTTGATTACATTATTTTCCAAGCACTTTAGACTGCTTTTTATTCACTAAAATAATTCAAAAACACATGAGTTCTGAAGGCATTTTAGTCCTTATTCCAGAGACTGTTAGTTTTTCTGCTTGTGTACTCTACCTCACTTGTAAGTCGCTTTGGTTAAAAGCGTCTGCCAAATGAATAAATGTAAATGTAGAAAAGTATGAATGTGGTTTTAACAAATATACATTATTAATATGAAAAAGCAATTTAAAAATGTATGCTTATGTTTTGGTTATACAGCTATACACAGAAGAAATATATAAATATCTTCCTATTTACATAAAATATTTTACATTTTAAATAGTATGAGGGGATAATTCCAAATGCTTCAATCATTGGACATTCTCTCTGTATATACACATAATCCACATTTATCAAAAATACTGACAATACACTGTAATGCATGATAGGTATAGCTATGTCAAGTACACAAACGTGACTTGACATTTACAAAATTGTAAATTGTGTTTCAGTTGCATGGTAGTGCACAAAATCATATTTCACAGTGATTTACAAAGTAGGTATAAATACTGTGGTCTGATGAGTGATGTTTGTGCGCATTGATTATAATTGCATTTTGAACATGCACTGTTTATTTGTGAGTTACAGCAGACATCACTTTCCTCCAGTCAACCATAATTCTCTCTGACAGCTCCAATAATTCTGTCAATTGTTTGCATATATCTGTTCACTCATCCTGCTATTTACAAATGTGGTTGTTAAAAATGATCAATTCTCAATTACACTTAATTCATGAGCATTTATAATGATTTAATATTCAATATTAACAAATAATGTTTGTATGTGATTGATGTTATCGTTGTGGGCACTGTGAATGGAATTTTGTGACTAACTGATGATTCTGCACTCTGCATTTTATAACTATGAAAATTAATTATATAACATGGAATATAACATAAATAAAGAATGTTATGCATGAACATTCATCATGTTTATGTTTTCTTTAATGATCATAATTTGATGTACTAGTCCCTAAAATAACATTGCACTTTTATGCTAATATGTCTATTATACACAGATGATTAGCTTGCTTATTTGAGGATGACAAGCAAAATTGTAAGTTTCCTTTAGGGAATGATTTTTCATTTTTTTTTCCCCTTGTAGCATAGTGATTTAAATGCACAGTCCTTTGGAACTGCTATTTTAATTTTTAAACCTCAATTTAGAGCGTTCCAACCAATTAGGCTCAACATAATTTGGCTAAAAATGACATTTCTGACTGACACAGCTGACTTCTCAAATTATTTCATTCATGTTTGCATTCACGGTGATGAGATGGTGTTGGTTGTATTTGGAGAAACCGTATATTAATTGCAGTTGCATTTCTCTGGGAAATGAAAAGCTTTTGCATTCCCAATCCTCTTACTATTACACCATAGTGGTCTACCTTGCTTTTCTATTATTATGTAGTGATTATAATTACCATATTTTTGTTCCAGAAAATCCAATGTTTGAAACTAGAGCAATGAATGAGCTTGTCTGAAGGGAAATGCATAGTCACTTCCTTCCTGTGCTCTTGAAATCAGACTCCATTCCCACTAAGAGAAGTCCAGCTTTGGCATGCCAACATATACCTAATATGAAGATATGCGTGAATTATGAATACATACCATACTATAACTATTTAGCTATATTTACTGTTTACCTTAAATGATAGAATGATCCAATTAACACTTGTACAAAGTGTGATAGTTTCTCTGCACATTATTTGCTTGCCATTTCAATCCAGTCAAAAGTTCCTCAGGTAGCACTATTTAGCTCACATTAGGATGCTCTGTGTTGTCCTCATTTGGTAAGAGTTGACAGCTTTATTAGCAAGATCATGGAGCAAGGGCATCTGATTACATGAAGATGCATTATAACTAAAAATGTCATAAATGAACCATCAAGCATTCAGTTTGACTATCTGGTTACAAATAGAAGAGAAACAGTTTTACAAGGGAGATGGGAGGTAATTAAATTAGGATGAAGGACGTTTCAAAGCATAACAACATATTAAGACAGCTATTCAAAAACATTAGAATTTCTGAGGGTATAACTGATCCAGCTAGGACTGTAGCTGGCTTGGCAGTTATTATTACTATTAGTATTCAAATTCTGAAGACTTCTGTGGCCATACCCTAGGAGTAGGGAATGGCGGACAATGTATTAATTATTGTGTACAAAAGTAACAAGACATTACAAACATTGCAGTTGTCATTTGTAACTTTGAAGAAAACCAGCCTCAATAGTCCATACTGCATGTTTCACACTCTGTTCAAAGCACCTGCATATTTGCTTGTATGTCACAGTGTCTGTTATTATTATAAATTAAACAAAACAGTTCTGGACACCTGGCTTTCGTTACTGCGGATTCCTGTTCAGCGCTTCTTCAGACTGTCTGAACCTTCCTTAGGGAATGTAATCAAGACAGGCCCTTGTGAGATATTCACTCTCCACTGCACTGCATCACCCCTGTGCAATTACAACTATGCAAATATCACAGAGTGCTCCTGAACAGCCATCTGTAACTAAGTATTACAGTTGACCTTCCTTTCCCTAGAGATCCTTCACATAAGCCGGGAACTTCATCGTAAATTCAGCTGTGTCACTTGAGCGCCTGCATTTGATGCCTAAGCATGACCTGCACTCACTTTCCATTTTTCACTCTCACTCAGGTGCACTGTAAGGCATAAATGCCCTGTCAAGATTCAAATGGGAGGACATCACCTGCAGACCTGAGTGTATTTTTCTCTACAGGTTATAGACTTGTTTAATGAATGATCTTTTAGTATTCTTCACTAGGCGTCCTCACAGAGTCAGGCCCTTCTGTGGTTAAACCTGAGGTCTGACTTCTTACAAAATTGTACTTCTGATACATCTAGCCTCATTTGAACAAACAGAAGTTGTATACATTTTAATATGGCCATGCAATAAATGCAGTCTACAATTTATCATGGGAGGTGTCAAACCGAGGTGCAGTGAAGGACATGTTTCTGGGTAGTGGCATTTAAAGGCTCACTCTTAGTAAATACCCTGTGACTGTGAAATTATTAGCACCACAGTTCAGCTACAACAGGCTGTCAAACATTTTTATTACTCTCCCTAGGCTGTATTCCAAATCATATATTTGCATACTATCTTGTATCCACAGAAGAACGGAAGTTTGTGGTGACCATATTGAATATAGTTCCGTATTAAGTATTGTCCCATATTCAAGTAAGTAAGAGGAGGAAATGGTTGAAGGTCACCAGTTGTGCTCTCAAGGACTGAAAATTGTAAGAAGGAATTAATGTACTCATACTTGTCCTTTCCAAAAGTCCTAATGATTTGAATCAGCCTGTTCTAATTCTGATGGAAAGGCTGGCAGTGATAGAAGAAATAGTGTACATGTGTTAGTGGTCAACAAGTGCTCTTCTGTACATACTTAACTGGAAATATAACTAGAAATATCAATGGTCTCTTTTGAAATATAGCCATTACATATGAATCAACAGTTTAATAATGAACCAGCTTTGCATTCAATCTGGAGAAATTAATTTCAATTCATATCAAATGTCAATCATTTCACCTTAATTTTTGTCAAGAGTTTATACACCAACTCTGACCATGACAAGCAAGAAATTGCAACCACACCTGCAAAAATCCATGCAGTAGTTTTCATAAACAAGATAACACAACTATGTTAGCATTTTTTTCAGTACAAACTTTGCTCTCAAATACCAGTATAATCAACAATTTACTATTAAAAGGTCCAATGATGTGTGCCGTTAACAGACCCACAGGCCCTGCAGTATCAACCAAACAACTGGCTACCGCTGTCAACCAACAACACAACTGAACTGAAATGGAAGTAGAAGCTACTTCATATTGCAAGAGTTGAAGCAACGAATATGCAGATGAGTGCAACACAACAAGTGGTATTTTCCACTTGGACATATCTTCTCCCTTGACATGGCTCCAAAATGAAATTTGGACAATGTTGCTTTCCACTTTGTAGTCTGAAATACATATCTCTGATTGGCTGAGATCTCTAAACGAGGTGGGTCAAAGGCCAATAGCCAACAAAGCTCACAAAAAGTACTGAGCAAAAGGAATTACCATACCGTAACATACGCAGAGCAAATAGTTTGTTTTCACTGTTAATGATTTTGCTAATAATCTCCATCTGTTGTAAACTGTGAATTTTATTATGATTGCAATGACCATTTTGCTATAAAAAAATGTGTATAACAAATAGTGTATAACATTAATGTTTCTTTCAATATACATCTACTGTATTGCAATTAATGGTTCTTTCGCATGGATCTTTCTTAACATGGTCGTAGTGATATTTCAAGGAGACTTGGGAAAACACAATCTATGTAGAATTTGACTGAAGTTGACTGGCTACTGGTGTTCCATTAGAAAGGACTTGGTAGCTAACTAGCCAACAATGGTTGTACTTGATTTCTGAATATGTCATCCTCGCTGCTAGCTAGCTAGCTAGGTCATATAACATTTTAAAGCTTGTGTTGCTCAACTAGCCAGCTAACGTATAACAGGCAAGTCATTAGTATTAGAACACAGTAGAGTGCAGCTGTTCTAAAATTCTGATATGTCTTCTGCATGGCTGCTGTTTAGATGCCTAGCTAGGTCACGCAGAGTAAGCATTCTTGATTCATGAATGTGTCAATGTAAACTAGATTCACATATTACAACACCTGATACATCCCCTAGGCTAGGCTGTCTAGTTAAATAAACGAGACTAGCTAAGTTGACAAATCACATTAGTGCAATTGCCCATGAAAGCAAAACGATGTGTGAAATCATCAGCATGTTATCCCCTGCACTGAACAGCACACAGCACTCCATAGTGGTACCCATTCTGATTGAAAATCTGTGTAATGGCAGCCAGTTGTCCAGCATAGTAATACTGACAGTCATAAACCAATCAGTTGCTTTATGAGCTAAATCACTGGCATGTAGCCTATGCTAATGTTATAGGTCTTATTCTGAAAGCTGTGCTAGTTTGGGCTAAGAACGTTTCTTATTATATCCCAGAAAACCTCTTGACACATGACAATTTCATATGTTTCCCTTTGTTTCTCATAAGATGAAAACACGCAGCTTTACATTAAATAGACCCACTTTTTTGGGGGGAAGGCATCTAAAGTAATGGTTTGAGTGCCCATTTCAAGACAAAAAAGAAGATAAGAGGTCCCATATGACCACTATGTGGCAATTGTTGTACTTGTTGCACTTGTTATTCTTTGTTCGACAATCTACATCCTACCCCTTTCTGCAATGTAAAAATACTTAGGTCTAAATTTATGGATATGTTTTCTGACTTAACCTGAGACAGAACTAAATGAAAAATGACTTTTCAGTTCTGAAGCCTTTATAATGATTATTCACCACGGTAAATTTGCCACCTGTCTTTTCAAACTGGCAATAAAACAGGAATAGTTACTATGCATGAGTGAACCATTCTTGGGAGGATGAACAAAGCACAAGAGACAGGATTTTGTTCTTTGTGAGAAGTGCCCACCCTACCTCACAGCTCAGAATTGTGGACAACACATGAAATTGTTGCTTTGTGCATATGGTGGCCAGTCCTTGCCATAAAATCCTGCAGCTCTTTTAATGTTGCTGTTTCCTCCTTGCACAATCTTCTATCTTGGAGGTATGGTCTGAACTAGGCAAGGTCTTGGTGGTGCCATATTTAATCCATTTCATGATTATGGTTTTTATTGTGTTCCATGACATATTTAAAGCCTTTGACATCTTTTTATAGCCCTTGCCTGATCTGTACCTTTCAGCGATTCTATTATCAAAATGTTTTGGTAGCTCTTTGTTGCCTATAGTTGTTTATTTAAACTGGCATGCATTAAAAAAACAAGGGAACCTGCTGAGGAAACCTACAAGAGTAGCTGATTTTATCCTGAAAAGGACAAATCAAATTGCTTGTGTCACAGCCAGGGCTCCTAATGGCATTTTTCATCATACAAATTAGTTCTGAATAAAACAGCATTTGGCATGTGTGGATACCCATTACAGATCCTGAGTAATTTGCTTAAACCTGAGAGGAGTCCAAAACTTTAGAAAACATCAAAAGGGTTAAGGATAACAAAATGAAAAGGTCATGAATTCCAGTTTGAACTCCTCTCTCACTGCTCTTCCTTTGCGGTCTAGTTTTGAGCCAGAGATCAGAGGAAGATTTTAATGTCCTGTTTATCACTGCATGGACTCGCCTTCGGCACTGTGTACCTTTATTTTCTTCCCCAGTTGTTGAATCTATAAGGTGCAGGAGATTGGAGTGCTGCTCAGAAATTCCAGTCTGGGGTACAATGCAGCTGTCAGCACAGGGAACCCAGCTGCTACCATTAGGATGACTCAAAGCACACAAGATGCTGCTACTGTGAATAAGCAGAGGGTGGATGGTACTGCCTCCCGCTTAAACTTGTTTTAGTGATTAATAATTATGCTACTTTTGTGGACTTTCCCTTAATTTGTGTGAACTGGATTTTGTGTCGTACTATGCTCTGCATTTGCATCTGCACAATCTCTATTATTATTGTTGTTATCAATGAGAAAATATATATGAGTAGTATTATTAGAAGATGGTGGACAGTATTTCCTTACTGTGGAACTTCCCTGTCAGATACATTGTGAGATCATGGTGTGCAGCGCTATATGCAAGTTTCTCAGCAGTCAAAAGGCCAATGTGAGTCCAGGCCAAAGTCAAAAGAGGAGAACCACCCAAACTACGTCTCCTTGAGGGTTTCACAAACAGACAGAATCCAAGATGCAACTTTATCTGGTCAGCTGACATACATATTCTCCTTAAGCATATAGCATCAAGAATGCCTCTGACCAGATGCAGCCCTCAACCACCACAGTGAACAAAAAAGAAAGATTGACAAACTTGCTGAAACAAACTGTGTGACATGCTAAGTTCCATCATACACTTAACATTGTGCTGCAGCTCATGAGTCAAAATCAAAACTGCCATGAGTCAGAGACCGCACTAACCCAGGACATGCAAACACTGGAGAAACATTGACTGTTGCTCAGCTCAATGAATAAGGTCTGTGCAGACTGCATCACGAGACAAGGCATGAGGTAGTGAGTGGGAACGGCTACCAACTCCCCAACTCAGCTGAAAGGACTTTTCCATGTCAGTGAGTGATGAGAGTGAAATGGCATGTCAATCCAGAGACTCACTCCTGAACTGTCACATGCCTTTCACATCAAGGGGCAATTTTCCCTGGATCACATTCTGTTACAGTCAGTGGTATCTTATACAATTCCCTAGTTGTCACCATGCAACAATCTCCCAACTCGGCTTCATTTCTGTTGTCTTTCTTTCTGTACACATGGAGCTGTGGGAAAGATTTGTAGCAACCCTAACAAAGTAGAATAGTTTTCCTCATTGAATGAATAACATGCATTGGTGTCGTGAACATGTCTCTGTGTCTATTTCCTCAACCCTCCCTTAAAGGATGAAACCAGCAGAAATATAGGAGTCAGGTTCCTGTCTGTCCAGGCACCCCATTGTTCCAGACCAAGGAAACACACCATATGGGTGACCAGATAGGATAGACCAAGCAAAAGTACTGACAGACCCGTTAGAATGCCAACATCAGCAGAAAACAGAACAATGGTCTAGATGGCATGTTTTTCACAAATGTGATGTATGTATACAGGATGTGTTGGGTATAAGAAGGGTTCTCAGTCTCAGGGAAGATGGACTTGTTGCTTGGCACTGTTTGTGTATGTAACTTGTCCCCGGCGTCGTGAATAAAGACTGCAGTGAACCACCTACTTGCCTGCATCGAGTTTTTGACCACAGAGCAGTCCCATAATCTTTTACACTACATGATGCTTGTGTTGGGACACAACCTATGTCAGGCTGAAGACTATGGACTTGATTCCGTTTTCAGAGGAAAATCATCTTACCTGACTAAGGGTACACCTGTGCATGACAATGGATTGCTAGTCCTCACAAAAGTGGGTGATGCCTCCAACAAACACATTGCTGTCATGACCTGATACCTGAAAGCCATTGACCTGGTGTCTGGTGTCAGGAATAGGTTGTGGTTTTGAAGACGGTGGAGAGGTTTCATTACATGCCACCATGCTGTGAAACCGATGTGCTCAAACATACTTGTCCTTGGGGAGTTTTTTCCTCTGTCTCAGCTCCTCTGAGGCAATCAACCCTAACTATTACACAATGCCAGAGATGGCAAAACATGCAGGTGTCATGTTCATCTATGGTAACATGCAGGACACACTGGAGGATGACATGTTGTCATATGTTCCACCTGACCTCACCTCCAGGGCTTGCTAATTCAGTGTTTGCTTTCTATGCAGCTTCACACACATGAAATAGAGCAAAAACTCTATGCAAGCAAGAAGAGCAAGAAAAGGAAGAATAAAGCATGTCTTGGAACATCATCTTTTCACTATTTTCCAAGTTCTATCAGTAGCACTAAAGATATAAACCCATCTAAGCAGTAAGGGAGGCTTACAGAACTAACAACAACATAGACAAATAATAGAAACTGGGACATGAGGTAACAATGAACACTGAAGCATATAACTCATTGCAGTTGTATGGATATCCAACCCAAAAATTGGAGTTGGGGTGTAAGCAACCACATTTCCACACTGACCTGGAAAACAAGACAGCTGTGAGGGGGTTAATCAAAGCAAAAGTATTTGATTAGAAAAATATCAGTCAGGGGATTGAGATAAATTGCCATGGTGTTTGACAGATGCCATTGGTGTTAAAAAACAGATTATGACAAGAAATTATTAAAACAAAACCCACTAGTACCATTGGTCAAGGTTTCTTGTCAAGATGAAGCAGTAATAACCTTATCAATGCCCTGTAGTCAGGATCATAAATAAGTATTAAGTTTAATGGGTTCTAATAATAATAAAAGTTATAATCCCATCACACAGATGCTCAGTTCAGAATTTCAAGAATCTAAAGAGCTGATTCCAGGAAAACATCAGGCTGTTACCTTGACTGTTATCAGCAGGGGCAGAAGAACAAAAGGAGGGGGTGGTGGGGAGCTGAGCTTTTCACCCACCACTGTTGTTAGCCACAGAGCTCCAGAAAGGTTTGGAGCAGGAACACCCCCACAGCAATGTGAGGAAGATAAAAAGAGAGAGGCCTTCGATGCAAATGCCAACCCACTGTAGAGCACCAGAGCGAGGACAGGAAGGTCAGCCAGCTCACTCACATGAACCACAAGCAAAGAAATAAGAGGCTGCGGTTTAGAATCCAGTGAACTCATGCAACAGGGGAAAACAGCAAGAGTGGCTCTTTCACTCACAGAGCAGCTAGAAAAAAATGGAAGGTCATAACTGTGGTCCAAGGACAGAATCATACCAAAAGGATATCAGACTCTTTAAGACAGGTAGATAGGGCTTGGCAACATGGGTAAGCTTTCAAGGCACAGAAGTGAGTGGCATTCATTGTGAAAAATAAAATGTTACCCTAGTGGATCAATTAGGACATCCTGTGCAAAGCAACACTAGCTTTAAATTATGAGCATGAAATAATAATTATTAAATTTTGTATTTAGATAAAAATGTTCAAATTATATAGAGTGGATCTAAAGAGTGGTCTGAGTCTATACACCCTTTCAAAATGTTTTGTTTTCCGTGTATTAAAGGCTGAAATCAAGACAAGCGGTCAGACTTTTTTTTTTGTTGTTGCTTTTACACATCATAACCAACATTATTGAAGCAAAAATCAAATGCATCAGGTTTTCAAAAGAACATATAAAAAATGTAAAACTTTGAATGTCTTGGTTGCATAAGTCTGCACACCCATAAATTAATACTTGGTGGAAGCACCTTTTGCTTTGATAACTGCAGTGAGATTGTTTGGATAAGTCTCTACCAACTTCTCATATTTTCCCCCATTCTTCCTTGCAGTAGAGTTCAAGTTTACTTTTAGGGGACCACTTATGAACAACTCTTGTCAGGTCAGTCCAAAGATATTCAATGGGGTTGAGGTCAGGGCTCTGACTGAGCCATTCCAGGACATTGATCTTCCCTTTTTCTAGCCATTTCACTGTGAATATCACTGTGTGCTTTGGGTCATTGTCATGTGGAATGGTAAAATTCTTTGCCATCTTCAGTTTTTTGCAAAGGGAAACATGCTTCCCTCTAAAATATTTTGGTATTTTGCACTATTCATTTTACCCTCTGTCCTAACCAGAGCTCCTGTCGCTGCTAAAGAGAAACAGCACCATAGCGTGATGCTGCCACCACCATGCTTGACAGCAGGGACTGTGTTCTTAGACTGAAGGGCTGTGTTGAGTTTGCACCAAACATATCATTTTGAATTAACGCCAAAAGGTTGTACTGTAGTCTCGTCAGACCACAAGACCCTTTTCCACATAGAAACAGGAGAGCATCTTTTTGTATTGTTCAGAGGAGACTGGATGTTGTTCTTTGTGAGAAGTGCCCACTCTACCTCACCACTCAGAATTGTGGACAACACATGAAATTGTTGCTTTGTGCATATGGTGGCCAGCCATAAAATCCTGCAGCTCTTTTAATGTTGGTGTTTCCTCCTTGCACAATCTTCTATCTTGGAGGTATGGTCTGAACTAGGCAAGGTCTTGGTGGTGCCATATTTAATCCATTTCATGATTATGGTTTTTATTGTGGTCCATGACATATTTAAAGCCTTTGACATCTTTTTATGGCCCTTGCCTGATCTGTACCTTTCAGCGATTCTATCCTCAAAATGTTTTGGTAGCTCCTTGTTGCCCATAGTTGTTTATTTAAACTGGCATGCATTAAAAAAAAAAAAAAACAAGGGAACTTGCTGAGAAATCCTACAAGAGTAGCTGATTTTATCCTGAACTAATCAGAAGCACTTCAATTGGTCACAGGTGAAGTTACCTTTAGACATGATTTGTTAAACCTGAATGGTTAAACCTGAACAAAATTACAACTCCCATTATAAAGCGTACATAAACTGATGCAATCAAGGTGTTTGAGTTTTTCTATTTTAAATTAATATTCAAAAATGTGTTGCCTTTTATTTTTACTTTGATGTCATAGGTTACCATGTCTAAATGAAATTGGGAAAAAAAACATCTATTTAATGGGTTTCCATTTCAGGCCTCAAGGCAATAAAAACAAGATATTTTGAAAGGTTGCGTAGACTTTCTAGGTCCACTGTATATTAAATTAAATTGAATAATTTCCTTTGGACAGTAAATGGTGTCTTCAGGGCTGCATGTTGACCTTGTTTCTTTAGCCACTGATGCACTGTGACTGTCACATTGGATTAGAAAATACACCAATATCAAAAGCCAAAGGTCCAGGGGTTGTATAAACCTGAGGGGGCATAGTATCCAATCAGAAGACTACCCCTTTGTGTTTGTTCCACAGATCAGATATGTTGTTCTCTTCCTGAAATCAAAAGAAAGCCCACATGTCTTCTCCCACACATATTGTTATAGCAGCCATTGCAGCTGTAATTTCTACTTTTAATTTTATAAATTTTTACAGTATTTTATCATACTCTACTGTTTCATCTTGCAGATGCTGTTTTGTAAATGTTTACCTTACATATACTAATTTACACATTTGCATCAAATTCATCTCAAATAATGCTGAGTCACATTCGTCCATAACAATGACTGCAAAATCCACAATCAAATTAATTGATAAATAAATTTCAATGCTTAGCAGATCTTCTCATGTATGATGACTGGATCCCTGCATTTTCTGCATTTAATACGTGTAAAACCAGGGCTCAAGAGCCCTACAACCGGGGCTAAACACAACCTGTATCATCAGTTCAGTGACTGCCTAGGAGCCCACAGTGGTTTCACAAACAGACTGGTTTTGTTCTGCTGGTAGATTGGCAGGGTTTCCTCATCTCACCTCTCTCAGGCACAATCTACCTCGTCAGGTGCTTGCGAGTTTCTCAGATGACGTCGGTGAAGAGCCCATCCTCCAGTTGGTGCCTATTTCACTGTGATGTACTGTGAGACTTGCAGTGTGGAAAACAGACATTGGCTGCATGCATGGGCATCAGAGGATTGCATTTGTCTCGCTTCAGCACTCCTGTGCTACTACAGAGGTTGTCATAAGCCAAATGTACAATTGGTGATCCCAAACAGGGTTGCCCAAAAGGGAGAAAGCTTTAATAAATATTTAAAAAACATGTAAATCCATGAGGTAACTGATAAAGCTGATCAGCAAACAAGGTAATTGGCTGTAATTAAGTGTTATTTAGATGAACAGATTGATGGTAGTTTGATGTGCTCGCTTATGTTGTTGTACCACACCTTTGTTTTTTTTTCATTACTTAACCTGTGTGTGCGTAGTGAATGATGCCGTTATGCTGTGAAATCTGCCTTGACATTACATTGTACAGTACACAGTAGGGATGTCGTGATGCACTGTCAGAAAAATACATTTCAGAAGAAACATGGAATGACAGGAAAACATTAAAGTTCCAGCAGATGACAATAGCTTTGTGCATCAATGTGTGACAATCAAAAGTCCTCTAATGTAGTTTTCTAATCCTACATCAGAACGTGCAATTACCAGCTTACACATCAAACACATATATCAATTGGCTATACTATGAACAGACTGAATTTTATTCAGCAGTATTTCATACAATCAATAGACATGATGCTCCTTTAATGGGCCTGCAAGTGTGCAATGAGTGGTAATGAATCATTGAGTTAACTTATTGAAACTGAAAGATTATGCGCAAAGTGGCTTGTGAGGAGACTGTATCAGCACCATAATGCAAGAACACTGAATTGCAGGTTTTAAACTCAAGTAACAGAAAACAGTGCCCATGCAATTAGTAATCAAATATCTAATTGAGATGCAGGCAGTGGTACAGGGGATTATTAAATATAGGTATATAACATAAAGTAGTAGATGCAATACAATTTAGGCTACAAATTGTAATGTTAAATGTCACTGTAACTGACTGCAAGCAGTGTTTCATTTAAAATAAGGAATGCCTTCTTTATCAAGAATTACTAGTCCACCATCAGCACTTCCACCAACCTAGTTTAATCAGGAGGTCTCCCATCCCAGCTGCTAACCTTACCCAGCCCTTTTCAGTCATCAGGCAGGAGAAATGGGCTATGGCTATTTTTACAGTGGTATTGGATTTGCACAAAATTGATTGTTAATGGTAATTTTTAGGGTCACCTGTGTTGAGAGATATTGATCAGTTTTTGTTGCATAGTCCAAGGTATATTGTCACGAGCTGTGGGGTCACCCTCACAGGAATGCACCAACAACCCCACCAAACACATCCCAGACACAGAGGTAATTAACAAATGCTACAATTTCTGTCAAATTAGGAGATACATTCAAAAAAATATTTAAGTTATAAGGGAGGGGAGCATTCAGGATTATGCATTTGAATTGTTACAAGCAAATATAAATGCTCTGCACTTTACAGGTGTTTGCTGTTTATTGCAAAATATTCATCAATAATGAGAAATATTTAAACAGAAAAAGCAAATCAACATAAACATGTTTCAAAGATGAAGACTTCAGAGAAAGAACTGCATCAGTGATTCAGCTACCAGGCATTTTTCATGCCAACACCTACATCTGACTGTCCTAAACTCTAAGTACACCTACACTCATAGAAAACTAAATCTGAACCCTCTTACCAAATGTAGGATTAAACAAAAAAAAACTTTGTAGTCATTTCATAAGAAACTATGCTTGTGAAGGTCAGTTATAGTTATTTGACAAGAATATGAACAATTAGCACTAGATGGATCGTCACAGTGAATACTGACCTTGCCCAGCCCGGAGTACATGTATGTAATCTGTGTATGAATCTACTAGAAGTAAGTAACTCAATTAGTTTTAGTATCTACACATGCATCTATAGTCTACATGCTGAATTTCATATGTATCTCACCAACAGAATCAATGAAGATTCTGAGCTCTAGGGAAATCACTGTGGGGAGGGCTATAATGGATTGATCCAGTTTTCTCTAAAATACCCTTCAGTAAGTGCTCTGGTTTTAATGTTATTTCTATGTTCTGATGAGAAACATTAAGAAGTGACTTCTAAAAAGCTGAATACCAAAATTCATACTCTTGGTTATTGTGTAACTTGGTTGAACTAGGTGTTAGATAGAACCTGTTTGGATATATGTTCTATCTAAGCTTGCTAACAAAATGTTAAATGAATCTTTGTGCTAATGGGCAAACCTATATATTATTATTTTTAATAAAACATTGTTTCCAGCACAGCATTCTGGTATATGATTTGTTTTATGTTATGTGCCCTTTAAGTTTTTCAGTGTAAAAGGGCACCATGCTTCAGTGAAGAAAAGTAGGTCATGCCATAACAATGCTTTAATTTAAAAGATTTGTGTACTTGCCAAGCCCTCTAAGACAACCTATGCATCTTGGCCTTTGTGCTTTACGAGGGGGTGGCGCTCCCATTCCTGTGAATGGTGATGGAGATTTCCAAAGCACCAATCAATGTTCTCGTGGAATCTGTTAGACACTGCTGTATTTGTCTCCCACAAACCCTACAAACAAAACCTAAAATGGGAGGAGTCATTATTTCCATGGGGAAATTAAACACTGTTTGATGGATAGCATATTTCAATTTCTGAGTGAATTATTTTGGGGCTGAAACATAAACCAGTCAGTTGACTTGACAGAAACTGCATGGCTTCATATCAATCACTGGTTCACTCAGACTTAGAAGTAAATCACTGCTTCAGCATCACTCTTTTACCCCTCAGAATGAATGCCACAGGGTTTTGATACTGTGACCACAGCCTGTTGGGACCTAACAACCTAATGTGTTTTTGTGGAACATAATGTTTTTTTTTTTTTTTTTTTTTGTAAAACATTTGAACTTCTGTCACATGGAATAATTATGAAAGAAATCAAAGCCCAATATGAATACTTGTATCTTGTTCTGTATTTACTCACTCCAATGTTCAATTAATGTGTTATAGAATAGAACATGAGTGTTGTGAACCCAACACACTACAGAATGCATGAATGGTAATTAACCACCTTAATTTATGGGTATTTTAATTCAGTCCTTCACACTGCAACACGAGTAATTAAAAAGCTGGGATTGCTTTCAGATTTAGTACTCTAGTAACAATTGCTCACCTGTGATTACAGTAATCTTTTTTTCTTAAGCAGGGGTGTGTAACACAGTTGCTAGAGGGCCAGGAGTATGCTTGTTTTGTTCCAGCCAACATACACACACATATAACATATGAGTGTATATATATATATATATATATATATATATATATATATATATATATATACACTCTAAACTACATTAGTTAAACAGCAACAATACCTATAAAATACAAAACTCTGTCATTTTGTGTGCTCAAGGACAGAAAATGTGACTGTACTGAGGGACAGTTTCACTTCAATATTAAACATTCTTTGTAGGAGGAAACATGTAAAACTGACCTTGCAAGGGTAACAGTGAAAATGTCTGTCTCTAAATGTATAGTCATTATTACAAAATCTTCTGTCAAGTACATTTAAAAGGAAATAAATTCCTGTCAGAAAACTGCCCTTAATGGTACTGACACTAGAAAAATGGCGGATTATCTGTTTAAAAAAAACTAAAAGATAATAACAAGCTATGACAGCACAGGTTTGAATTATCATGTTGGGTACGTTCCCTGTGCTTGTACACGAAAGTATATAAAATAATCTGGTGTGCCCAAACTTTTTACTGGTACTGTATATATACACATAAATAGGTACTGTATATGCACACATTTTCTAAAAATTCAGAAGATCAGAGGTCTAAATTCAATATTTTAGATTTTTTCTAGACCATTTTATGTGTTATTTACTGTGTGTTATTTTGATATCTGTGGTGCTTTCACACTTAACAGGACATTATTTATATTAAACACCCCTGTGCACCAGCATGTTCAGATCAATAGGACCCTCAGTTAAAGAACTTAATGGCTAAAATATTATTTTATAGCAGGTTGTGTGGAGTCAGATTCCACACTTTTTATCTTTGGGATGTGGAACTGTACTGGAGGTAGGGTAATTTCAGTTTTCTAAAAGATTCCATCACCATCCATATAGAGCACATAATCCCAGCTCCAGGAGGAACCTTCCCGACATCCCTGTCAGTTGTTGAAGCAGAAAGGCACTGTGGCTTTAGCAAAGAAATGTCAGTATCAGGACCTTGTCATTATCACTTGGATTTTGTGGTTGACAGGAGGTTGCATATTATGATCAGGTTGCTTCAGACTTTTTTTTTTCCAGACTTTTCTTTTCCATTTTCAGTGGTTGACTTTACAGACACTGCTGAGGCAAAGCCCTGTATCACAGGCAGAATTCTTCAATCATTAGAACTATATTAGTAAAATGCAAATTGATCAGATGAATAAGTCAGTCAGTTTGATTGGGAAAATCAATCAGATGGGAATTTGGCATTGTATCTACTAAAAGAAGGGAAATATACAATTTTAAGAATGTAAACAAAAACGTGTTACAGATAATCAGTTATTAACTTAAGCATTCATATTTTATATGCATTGGCTGTTGAGATACAACATTTAGCTGTGCATTGTCTACAGTTTCGGTAAGTTGGCCTCCTGAAACTAGGTGACAAACATATCTAAGACCCCAGCTATTACTTTAGCAAGCTGACAAGCAATTTATATTGGAGCCTCATGGGAAATTAGCTTTGTGGTGACAACTCACAAGATCAACAATTCTGAGAAGAATTGGCAATTTTGCTGGTTGAAGCTGTTGGACTGTATAATTATAGACCATAAACTATTATACAGGTACACACTGTAGGTGTGAGAGACACAGAACTCTTTCATTATTCATATGAAATTGTCAGGGATGCGGGGTGAGGACTCACACGCAGACCCGGAGGTGAATGGCAGAGTGACTTTAATAAAGCCCCAAAACAGGAGCAGACGAAGACAGGGTCAGAGACAGGCAGGGTCAAAACCAGGGAAGTCAGTCCAAAAACAAACAGAGAGCAAGCACGTGGTCTGGACAGGCGAGGGTCGGCAACGGGCAGGCAGGCAGCGGGGCAACCAGAACAGAGCGGCAGGCAGAGACGAGATCCGAAGGCCAGGCAGGGGTCACAAACTGGGCAGGCAGGTCCGGAGCAGGGCAGACGAGAAGCGGGGAGTGAAGTCTGGGAAGGAGCAGAACCAGGGAGACCGGCAACAGGGAGCTGGGGCAGAACCACGGGCAACCCAGGCAGCCGAAGCAGAACGGCAGGCTGGACCGGGGCTGAGCAGGCGGGAAACAGGGTCTGGACAGGGGCAGAACCGGGCAGGCCGGCAACAGGGAGCGGAGGCAGAACAGCAGGCGGGAGCAGACTCGCACAAACAGGGATACACAAAGACAGGACGAAACAGAAAACAGACTAACAGAACTCACGTGACAGAACAGCGGGCAAACACAGAGACCCAGGGCGGGAGACAGAAGACTGTGGAAAAACCGAGAAACAGAAGGCAAGGACGAAACAGGATACTGCGACGAACTGGCAACAAGACAGAGAAAAGCAGGGTAAATATAGGGTAGGGCTGATGAGGTGATGGGAAGCAGGTGTGCAGGCAGGCGGGCGAAGATGATCAGGTGGGCGGAGACAGGGCGGAGAGCGGGGCAGGGCCGGAACACAAGGAAAAACAAAAGCACATGGACAGGGGAAGAACACAAACACACAGCCAGGGGGGCGGAGCACTGACAGAAATGTGCTGCCTTTATGTAGGCTTCCTTCCTTTATATATATTTGCTTCTCATTCAGCCTTTAAACACTCAGATGTCAAGACACTTCTTTAAAAAATACAATAAGCACAGTATATATTTCCATCTCTCTATACATAATATGTCCCCCTTTCAATCTCCTCAGTTAAGTAATTGCTTTCCACTTTTAATGTAGTGCAATAAATTCATGATTCAGAATGTCCTATTCTCTTCTGATCCCACTTTGCTGAAAACACTGCACATGCTCAGGCTTTTGTCCCATCTCAATATTATCCGTTTTTTCAATACAATGTGCAAAAGCTATTAGCATTGAGTAAGAGCTATCCAGGAGTTTTCCACACACTTTAAAAGCAGAATGATTATCACTTGGCACTGAACGTGTTCCATCATTGCAGGGTTAGTCAAAGCATGCCCTTTAAAAGTGTGAGCTGTCAATAAACTGAGCATGAATGTATGTGCAATCATGTATTCTCACTGTGTAATATTACTCGGTGACAGTAGCTCGAATTGTTTTTGAGAGCAGTTGACATGCAATTGCATATGCCTTTATATACTTTTGGGAGATTTTTCTCTGGCTCTTAAAATCTGTGCTGTACCATTTATATTTTAAATGGTATGAACATACATTTTTTCCAGACTTTTATGTGTACTTGTCAAATTCAACCAGAACACTTTTATTGTCACACCATTGGGTATCTCTAAGGGCCAGTCACATTTAGAGTTTTCTTTTAGATTTATATGTATATACTGAATATATACTTATTTACATGTTTATAGACTTTCTATACAATAATGCAGTTTGTCATTATCAGTGGAAAGATACTGATCAAGCGGGGGTTTTCTAACTGAATGCTTTCTGCAGTGCAATTGTCAAAATGCAGTATTCCAGCCAAGGTGAACTAAAGGTTCCATAATTCCTTAAGACAAGAAGCTTACATCTACCTATGATCCATACCTGTGCTGTCCATGAAAAAGATTGAAATATACAAACATAAACTGTACAGGTTACTGCACAAATTGTCTTTATAAAGGGGTAACAGATGCCCATACTCAAGAAATGGAATGGAATATGATGAAATAACCTTACTGAAGGTTGTATTGAAGGGTCTGTCTTATTTTCATTCATTAATATTAATAGTCACACTACACTGCACATGTTGTGACTTTGAAGCTTGAGTGCTAATAGGCAGTGTTGGGAAGATTACTTTTGAAATGTAATAGGTTTCAGATTACTAGTTACCCTGTTAAAATGTAATAAGTAATGCAACTGTTTTAATTACTTCATCAAAGTAATGTAACTTATTACATTTATTTTTTGATTACTTTTCTAACAAATGTTTTAAACTGGGCAATAAGTCCTAAAAACATAAACTTAAACCAGGCAGTGTAAACCTCATAACAGTACTCAACATGGATTACTGTCAAACTTTTTATTAAAAGTTCTTCAATATAACTTGAATTAAGATTGGAATGTTCTGATTTCAAAGCACAACCACCAAAACAAATCACAAGTATGTAGATCACAAACAGGGCAAACTGGCAACAACTACTGTTGTGTGCCCAACAAAAAGCACAATTAATATTTAATGAAAACACAATGCTGAATTAAGTTAGTGGGTGTTATTAGATCGCACATAGGCTACGTACATCACTATTCAATAAAGAAAATCTTAGCTAAGTTAGTCTATCAAAGGGTTCATAAATGGAGGTGCGGCATCTGTTAGCTAGCTAGCAATTAATGTGTAATGAATGGAGATTAAACATAAATATGTAGCCTACTGGACGGGCACCGAGCAAAATATAGAGCTAAATTACGTCTTGAACACACATAAATAACATGGTGGGGCGGGAGGTAGGCCTACTTCATTTTATGTGACTGATTGTGGTTACATTAACTTACCTGTAGGCTAGATGTTTCCTCAGGTTTGACATCGAGCATCTCGATGTTGACAGCATTTTCACCGCTGGTAAACAAGCTTTACACTGTACAGTAATGTTAGATCCCTTTTCTGATTTCAGAAGGAATATATAAAGCCCACTTACACTATATTAGACATCCTAGTTTACACCCATACGTGGGAAATGTATCACAGATACAAGTGACAAAGGTGCAAGGGTGAAAACGTTCCAACTGAAGAGCTCTTTTGCCGAAACATTTTGCTTTCTCTTTTTTTGCCAGCATCATCATTATTTTCAACACATTACAGTAATTAATTATTTCATAGCCTTCCGTTCATATTAATCTGCAGTGGGTGTTTTGTTTAATTGTAACACAGTGCAACAAATAAACTAAATTTACAATCAAGGAAAAACTGAATAGAAAGCACCTCTCCATTCATACTGAATATTGGAACCTCTAGGTCATTAAGGCTATTTCTGTAGGAAACTCTGGACAGTGCGTAATTCTTAGTGCTATAGAGGTATGGGGTATGACCTGCCAACCTGCAGCTTGGTTGGATAAATAAAATTGCAATGTTCACATGCTTACTGGATCGAATATGATCCCACTAAATTCATTCACATGGTATGATCTTGCCTCAAAGGCGAATGAGTCATATTTGAAGATAATGTTAGGCAAGCAGTGATAAAGATGGGCAAAAAGGCAATCCATATCTTTTGGGAGCAGTGGTATATGACTCACCACCTCTGCTTGGAAACAGTCGCTTAGAAATAACTCATGACATAGTGATCAGTGAATCAACATTGTGTTTATTTTGAATGACTCATGTTGTGACATGAAAACGTGCTTATACATTTTTGGAGATGCCAATTTCCCAGTAAACTCTTACTGTCACCTGTTCATCATTTGGCTGAACAATATGCTGCTCATAACAGGGTTCAGTTGAACTGACAGTGTTACTTTAGGACAAAAGATATTAAATCAGGCTACTCACAACATCAGGATAATCTAATAAAACTCTAGAATTACAGTAAATGAAATATAAAAATGTGCTGTTTTATACAAATTCAATTCCAGTATTCATTACTTAGGTGTAATGTTACGCCCCAACCTAGGGATTCCCACTTTCCCTAGTGGATGACCCGTGCCACAGCGAATCACACACACAACGTGATTTATTTACATACGTGTGGTAGTGTTGGTGTCGGGGTGAGCACGGCCAAAACAATAAACAAAACAGTCTACTATGTACCACTAACTAACCTAGCAAAGAAAACAAAAGAAAATACATGTGGCTTACCTAGCTTCCTAGCGCAAAAACAATACAATATTTATAACAGAAACATACAACAATATATACAATGAAGTCATAGAACGATATATATAATGACACAGAGAAGTATGGATCACATCGCAGCATGCACAGTCGGGTTGGGAGCCAGGAAAAGCAGGAGCCGGCATCGGAAAGGCGTCACTTTAAAAACGGCGCCAACGTCCCCAGACCAATCTCACAGACAGACAGGACAAACAGCCCCACCCTCAAACGGGGTGGGGGGGAACAGAAGCACACAGGGAAAAAACAAAAACACACACAGCGAAACACTTATGACAGGATCATAACAGTGAACATACATTCAATGAATGCATTCTCAATGTTTTACTACTACAATATAATTGTAATGAAAGAGTCAGAAGAGCCAAGTGCAGAGCTCTGGTACTTTAATAAAGCAGTCCAGCAAATCCAACTCAGAATCCTTGGGTATAGTCAAAAAACACAAGCCAGGGTCAAAACATGGAGAGCAAAACATGAATCTGTATAAAACAATCCAAATTGTAAGACAAAGAGCAGGGTCAAAAAAAGACAGGCAAACAGATCACACAAAAAAAAAAAAAAAAAAACTGGAACAGAGTAACAAGTAGAAACACCAATGAAACCATTCAGTAGAGCAAGCTTGATACCTCACAAAGAGGTGCCTGAAAATGCAGTCCTTAAATCCCCCAGTGGTGATTAGGTGAATTTGCTGCAGGTGTGGTTAAAACTCAGGTGAATCAGAGCATGGGCGTGGCTGAACAGGGAGTTGGCTGGAGGCAGGTCTGACAATAATAGAGAAATACAAACCATATTTTTGTCATATGCTGCTGCTTGATTCAATGCATCAAAACACAATATTATAGATAAAATTGTTATACATTTTACTACACAATTTGTAGTCTGCTAATATTTACTACATTTCAGAATAAATACTTTGCTTATACCGGCAACATATTCAAAGAGTTCTATGCACATTACATTTAGTTGTTTGGTAGATGTTCTTATCCAGAGTAATTTACATAGGTTGCATTTTTTTGCATATTATCTATTTGCACAGCTGGATATTTACTAAAGAAATTCTGGCTTAAGTGTCTTGCATGAGGATACAACAGCAACCTCTGGGTTGCCAGATTTTCACTTTTCCACCTTTACACCATGTGTAAAGTAAATGCAAATGTGAAATAAAGAAGCTTACATATTTTGAAGACACTCCACATGATATTTTTTTTATGATTTGGATGTGTTGCCTTATCTACAGTAGAGCATTTATGAATATAGGAAGAATATCCTAACTCAAACAGTGAAGGTATTCCTAAGTCTAAGACATCTACTTGAAAACTTCAGGTATGCTTTCTCATCTATAATGAGGCCAAAGGGGAATTTCCCTATATACCAACAGTCCACACCATGAGAGTTTAGAGAGCTTAATATTTAATCTATTCCAGAGTGGAGCAAAGAGACCTGCTGATTACTTGCTTGAATTGTTTCACTTTGTGCTTCACAGAATTTATCTTTTATTTTTGCCAGTATATGACTTACAAGAGCAAGAGATCACAATAGGTAACAGCCCCTCTTATGCTGATTTATTCATGATTAAATTAGATGAGACAATAATGCACACTGACACTAAATTCAAACATTGTCTGCAATGTGGGTAAGATTCATCGTTGACATTTGTTCCTGTAGGACATGTGTCAGAGATTGATTTCCTTAAATTCCTTGATAGTTTAAACTTTAAGTCTTAAAATTTGTTGGGTTGAAGAGCAATGCAGAGATTGAATTGTTAATCATGTTATCAGATGTTACCTGCTGTTTAAGCAATTTACCTTAATTATGTGAATTATATTGATACTGACACCTCAAATAATAAATGTGAAGAGTCAATATCACTTTTTTGGGGTTTTTCAAGATGAATCAAGATGGAATGCTACGCTAATGAATTATGTAGACTTGTGGTATGTGAAAGTGGCTAGGGACTCCCGTAGTGGCAGGCTTTAGTCTGACATCATGAGTTAACTGCTCATTAGGCTACAAAGCTATGCTTTATAAATCTTACCACAGCTTGAACAGTGGGTGTGTTTCTCTTTGATGCAGCCTGAGGAAGATCAGAGGACCAAAATGTTGCTACTTTTTTAATTTACTTGAAATTCCTGAATAAAATGAATAAATTCAGATTAGTGCTGCATCCTTTTATTCTTCATTTTATTATGTAAGTTTAGGGAATGGCACTTTTGAGAAGGACCTACCAAATTAGAGATTATTTATTTTTCAAATCCATTTGGGTAATAGACTAAGTAATTGAGTACTGAGTAATTCATACTTAACTATTTAAAAAGGATCTCTTTAACCTTAACATTGTGATTTCCAGCCTGACCCCAAGAAAAATGTTCTCTGTGGTTTCCTTAGTCAACATATCACATTTCTCATAACTCTCTTGAAGAAAATGAAATGTCTTTCATATGCATGCATGATTTTAGTTGTTTGATTTTTGCCACTTAAGCTATTTAGTGATTTCTGCTATGTAGTCTCAAATTTCTCAACAGCACACTCATAAAGTATGGTGGAATTTGCCTTACAAAAAAAAAAATATATTATTTCTGAAATCCATTTGGGTAATAGACTAAGTAATTGATTAATGAGTAATTCATACTTGACTGAATTGCTACATAAGTGGCAAATTATTGTTCTATTTGATTAGTTACTTGTATGAGATGACGTGACTCCCTGCTGAAAAATGCAGTCTGTTTGTGTTGATGTCACTGCACACCTCCAAGACTTCTGCATGTCAGCCGCCACAGCCTTCCTCCCTTTGGGGCTTCAGAATTCTGAATACCATAGTGTCTTGGGGTGCTTTCATGCTTGACTCATTTGGAGGGGAATTTTTATGGACCCCTCCCCTAATTTATTTTATGATATTCTTCTGTCTGGTGCCAGTCTTGCTTCATGCTGTCTGATTTGATGACATTCTATGTTTGTGACATCAGTGTAGTGTGTGCACTTTGGTACTGACCAAGAGGTTAGATATATTTTGCGCCGGTTCTTTTTGTCAGGAATATTGCAGTCATTCATATGGGGACAACACAGTAACTATCAGTGCAGATGACATACTTGCCTCCCCAATAAATTGTTTGCTCTAAGTCACATAGGCGAAGGAAATTTAGAGTTGGAATGATAGTTTATTTGTCTTTTAGCTTGATTTTGGTGGGTTGATGGGTCTGTTCAGTGGACATTTTTGAAAGCATCATAAATCTAAGTGTAAGCGTCTTACTGTCGGTGCAGCACAGTTGGATGTGTGTGTAGGAAACCAGGGTAACCAGTGTGCGAAATACCCATTGGCAATCGGGGGCCCCCCCTACCCATACCTGCCAACATTTAGGTTTCAAAATAGGGGAGGTTTTATTGGCGGGGGGGTTGTGGATAGTAAATAAATAAGTAAATAAATAATTGTATGTAGTGTGTGGATTGTACGTGTAGATTGTGTTTCATAGATGATCTGGTAACTTGGGTAACATCAGACAAACATACAAAATTTATGTATCAGTGTAAATTATAGGAGTTACGTATACATATCTTTTCATAATTGTGTAGTCCGGCAATATCAGAACCTGCGCACGTCTTTTGACCACAACTTTTGAATCATTGCAAAGAAAAGCAAATACATTATTTTGTGTTTATTTTTCATACAAAGTGGGATGTAATGTCAGCCCTATGTTGGAGACAATGCAGAAATTTGCTGTGATTTCAAAACTGGATTACTCGACAACGCTTTGTCGCACAGAGAATCATTGGAATCATCGATATCATCGGGAAGGGTAAGTTCTGCTGTTTATTTTGATATTCGGTACATTGTGAAGTGATAGGGACTTCATGACTTATTCAACCAAGAAGCAGGAGTGTGAAAATGGGTGAAGAAATTAGTCAAGATATTACTGTGCAGAAGTTTGATCTGTCTTCATAACGTGATTACTTCGGTATGTAGAAATATGTGACTAGCATCATTACAAAGCTCCGGTTCCGCTCTTTCTTGTGATATGTGTTCCATATCTATGCAATGACGAGTTGATGAGTAGGCTAATTCAAACAAGAGTAATGGGTGTGGAGATGGATGCAGAGCTGTATGCAGATTGTAACTATGGTTGAATTTGATGTAAATTCAAAATTATTTTCCTCGCCAACGCTTCGTGGCATAGCAATTCAACTGAGAAGAAGGGATGTGAATTTGGACGCAGACTGCGTCTGTCTGGCTTTAAGGGTTAAAAGACATTTTTAGTGACAATTGCAAGTGACAAATAATTTTTTAAAGATTTTTCCAGAGACCCCCCAAAATTTTGCTGTTGAGGCTTTCAGGGGGTCTCAAGTGTCAATCAAGGGGTCTCGGACCCCCCGAGACCCCCTGTATTTCGCACCCTGAGGGTAACCATTAGTATCCTTAAAGGATGGGAGACCAAAATGTATTGCTGCCAAGTCTCTGGTTGGGCAAATATTAAAAACAAAGAATTCTGTCTGGAGAAACACAAACGAAAAAAGTAAAACTGACAAAAAACAAAACTCTACAACAATGAAACAAATAATCTCAAACAAACAATGATAATGAAACTTTAATCTTGCTTCAGTTTGCATTGTACAAGCTGGGTGTCAGGATACGTTTAGTACTAGCTATTTAAACGAGAGGTTGCTGGCAAGGTGTAGAATCTAGAGTCAGTGAAGGTAATGTCTAAAGAAAAAAAAAGTGTACAAACACACAAAGGCTGTGCTGCTTGGCCTTCTCTGTCTTTCAGAGGAACGTCTCTGAATAGAATCCACTCTGATTGCTGGATGAGTCTCAGCTGGGTGATTTGTTAAGATGTGTGGAATGATGATTTAAAGACATACAGTCCACAGTACAGTAGGTGGCTCTGCTTGCCAGATGCTTGCAGTGACTGTCCATCGACAGATACCAGACACCATTAGTAAAATACCAGCCCCAATGTTCCCTCAGATCTGCAGATGCGGGCCTTCTTATATTATTATATTATTGATATTCTGAATGTACATTACAAGAAAAGCGGAGAGGTGTCCTTTTGTTTTTATGCACCTAAAGTTGTGGAATGCCTTACCCAAGCAGATCAGAGAGCCACCATCTTTTGAAAAAAGAAAAGAAAAAAAAAAACAACAACTAAAAACCCACTTTTATGATTGCTTTTAATTGCTGTTCATGTTAATCTTATATTTCACTTACCCCTTTAGTTTGTATGTTCTTGTGTTATATTACTGTTTATTATTTGTCTAATCCTAGGCACTCCACTCTGCCTGGCCCCATCCCATCAGCTGTGGCGGCATTACAGTCTCTTGAAGCCTAAATTCTTCAAGACACTGTGCCAAATCATGCCGAATCATGCCAAATTCTTCAAGGGATGTGGGCATGTCCTAATGTGGACCACAGAAAGGAACACCTATGTGCACTTGATATATAGCATACACAGCTTGTTAATTGTATGACTACTTTAGCTTAAATCAGTTTTTCTTTTGCTTTAATTCATACACATTCTGTGGTGTTTTATTACTTCCTCATTGCTTAATTATTAGAATAGTATTATACTGAATTGCTGAATTGCTTATGCAATGCATTTAGCAATAAACTGAAAGAAAATGGGCTATTAAAGCTAAGGTCATAACATTAATGTAAATGACCATGACTCATTCCATGATTTGAGAAAGCATAGCTGTGGTAACATTTTAATAGACCTTGTAACTGTAAGATATGGTATGGGCCGACTGAGAAAAAGGCAGGTGATGATACATTTTACACATTTAAATAGCCGTGACAACAAAAAGTGCAGCTGTGCTGGTCTCTTTCTTGACTTAATTAATTAAAATGTATTATAAAACCAAGGAATGAAAAAGGTTCTAATACCATAAGAATGGCTTCAGCTGATTTATATGCAAAAGATGAACTTTTGACACCACTTAAAACATCAGTGCTCTCTCTCTTAAAGTGGATGTTTTTCATATACACAATTGTGTAATGTAGCCTGGAATACATGCCAAGTTGTGTATTTTGTGTCATCATTCACTGAGCTTGTTGCTTTCTCTGTTGATAGCTCATTACTTGATTATGTGAGACTGGAGAGGAACATCTCATATTAATATGCTGCATGTATCCAATTATGATGTACAACACATGATGATTAAATGCACAAATGTGCTTCAGCCATTGGGCATTGAACAGCATGGCATATGCACTGCTTTATTTCTCATCTCTGGATGTGTTAATGCACCCATTATCAGGTATGTACATTTAAAGAGAATTGTTGTGATGTCAATTGTCTTTCTAGTGGATATGATTTACATGTCCACTGATCATAACAAAAAGCTTATTCAATGTCAATTTGGAAGTGTCTGTGCCACATTACATTTAAGCCCTTAGAATGCACTCTATGCTCTTAGACACCTGTTGTCACATTTTGTGCTGTTTTAGCCTTATCAACCATTAGCCATATAACTTTAACAGAGTCATATTTGCCTTTGAAAAGCTGAATCAAACTGACTGAAACAAAAAAAAAAATCCTGTTTCCATTGTATCTTGGTCTTCCTATCAGCATGAAATAGTAGGAACCGGGACTTATCAGACCAGTTTATGTTCTTTCAATCCTCCACTGTCCCGGAATAACATTTTTGGGAGCATAACTAGAATCAGTTACTTGTTCCAATAAAGAGAGGCAGACAAGCCAATCTGGCAGTTGGGACTGCAGCAATGCAGGCCCCAACACACCATGTTTTCTGTTTTGTGAATGGGTGTGTGGGTGTGGGGGTGTCTTTTTTAACAGTGATTACAACACAGCGGTGTGACTCAATTCGGAATACCATCCCTATTTTGTCATATATCTGTGCGTGTGCATGTATGGGTTAGGGTGGAGGATATAGCTGTACTCAACAAGCAGGGGAGATAGAGGGGAGGGTAGATAGTCTTAGCTACCTGCCAGGGTAGGGACCTCCAGGAAGCAAAGGGAAGGGGAGTGAATAGCTATGCAGTATGGGCAAAACTAAGCTTTTTGTCAGTACATCCAGTGGGGGAGCCCTAACTGTGGAATTTGTGTGTGTAGTAAAATATTAATCACGCTTACCTGTAAAGAGCATCCTGAGGCTGGGGTGGGATCCAGGGTGTTCTCCAAGCAGCTGGGAAGGGGAAGAAGCAGAGCATAAATTTCCTGTTCCTATCCTACTCATTGTAAAATTCACTGAATTGTTCATAAAGTTCCCCATTATAAAAATACTTAACTTGTCCTTGCGCCTTTGGTGGGCTGAGTGGGGAAAAAAAAACTGTAAGAGGTGTAAAAGTGGTTTTGGGCCGATCCACTGACAACCACATGATACAACATGTTGTGTATTTTCTGAATCACTGCATAATTTTTTTAGATGAACCTGCATTTAACGTCAAAGCAAGCATATGTTACTTTCCAAATCAGCCATCACATGCACAAAACTGATATTAACACATATTCTTTACCAATAAATGGGTGTTTCTATGTAGGGCATCTTATGTGCAGATGAGTGAAAATAAACATAAACTTAAACCAATCACACAAGAGACTATATTATCTTCTATCATAATTTTACAAGGGCAGCTCATAAATACATTATCTCTTACATAACAATGGGCTAATATAACATTGTATTAGATTGCTGACATGTTAATCATTTATCAATATTAGCCCTCTCCTAGCTGAAGTACTAAGTAGAAACCTTAGGGACGTACTGCCATAGAAAAGGGATCATGCCCTGTAGATCAAGAAACATTGATGTGACAATATTAGTTCATAGTCTGATCAAAGCTCAGAACCTGAGAGGGCTACAGAGAAACATCTAACCTCCCACCCTTGAAATCTCAGAGGGAAACCTGTGCCAGAAAAAGGATTGACAATTTAGCACTAATGCAGTTTGACACTGGCAAGGGCTTTCTGAGAAAGTAAACTGCATTATATAAACAAGGTAGATCAGCGTAATCCAATGCAAACCTAATTTACAGACTGAGTGCACCAGAATGCAGGATGACTGGACTGTCAATCAAAGAGACGTCTTACAATGCATGAATGTGATAAAGAGCCTATGTCATCAGGTTAACATTGAATATGTCTTTGCATGTTTTAAGTTGTCATGCAATCCATTGAGAGACCTGAAAAATACAACATAGGCTATACGGTATACTGTTGTATAAATACAACAGTGTGAAATATAAATGTACATTTTTAAGAGTCAGTTTGGAAACAAATGTTCCATATATATACATACATAATACTACAAATTATTTGTAGTGGATTTGTTGTCTGTCTTTGTCTTAAACAAAATGCCTTGTCTTTTCTTGTCTTTTTCTTTCTCGTAATGGCTCAAGGCTTTTTAGTGCTGATATACACCTTGACTAATTCAAGGGATATTTCGATTTTGCACCTTATATTCTGCAGCAGCTCTCTTTCATGAGCTTTAAATATTTATATGAACCCTCAAAGGCAAGTCATTTGTGTAAACAGGCCAAGGGGGGATGCCATCAAGATCAGACTGCATATCTCTGCTTCCATCAGAAATTAAACAAATGGAAATTGAAAGCAGGCACAGCCACCTTGCGATGACTTTCACATTGTTTTAGAGCTCCTACTGTACTTATCTCCTGAACCAGAGGACAACTGCAACTTTTTAACAAGTAGCACTTAAAAGCCAAACACCTATCTAGCAAACCACAGATAAGAATAATACTCAAGTTCATATTCATTAATTAGTTGAGATGTTCACCGGCTTCATTGACATTTTCCATATTCCATACATTCTTTACTTAATACATTCTGCACATGTCAAGTAATATTGCTAGGCAAACAGAGATTAAGACCGCAAATGCCAATTAAATCCCACTATTAGTGATTTGCATTCGTGTATCTATATCACATCTCAAAGGCAAAGTAAATTGATAAAAAGACACTAGATTGGAACAATTCTCACCAATTTTAGCTTGTAAGCACCTCACAAATGATAGGGCAGTAGTGTTGCTGATACTGCTGCATCCCCTGCGGTACGGGTAGGCCCTGGGACACAGGGGATCCTACTGGGCTGCTAAAAAAATATCCACTATTCCAGTAATTTTATTGAATTATTTTAATTTATTTTTTAAAAAATCTATTCAGTCACCAATGTTTTTGTATCCTCTCACCAAAAACCCTACCAGAAACAGGATTCAGGGGGCAGGCTCTACCCTGTTATGTTGCCAGAACTAAACTCATAGGCACACTGTCATGCCTATCACTCCAATATGCTCAGATGTAATAGGAGCAGCCAGCTCAATAATGCTCATGGACTAGATGTAATCATGTTCAAAGCAAAGTAATGCAATTGACTCTTTGCTAAGACCCACGTCCTTAGTTACTGTTGACAGGTCGGACAAGCTATGATAACCCACACAATGTAGGTTGCAGAGAAAGAATAGAGAGAATAGCTATTTCCCTGAGTGAACTTTGTCAGGATATATCAAACAGCTTTTGGTAAAACAGCTGTGTAATTTCATCTCTTTGTTGCCAAAAGGGTCAGCAGTGTGCTACGGAGGGCTGCATCCATGATGTGAAATAATCAAAAGAAATGAGTGGAAACAGGACAGGGATTGAAATCACTGTAATGCTGGTTACTAAGCTACATTTGTAAAAGGTAACAGCTAAAGTTAATACTAAGACACTTATGGCGAAGTTAACATTTACATATTATAAGAAAAAGGGTAACATTAAATGGTGATATCAACACAGTAATTAGTTAGCTAGCTACCTATCTACTTAATGTCAACATGCAAATGCTTACTGCCAACTTCTTATACATAATTATACATCATCAGATGACACAATAGAAGCATTCTTTATGTTAAAACAGCATAGATTAGTTATTCATGTTAGGTACAATTTTGAAAAAGAAAAGACACAGACAGAGCATGCATTTGCAAATGGGTGAATCACTGTCACATATAATTGCTTAGCAGAGCAACATTGTTTTCACGTAGCCTAACATTCAGTGAACATCAACATTAATTCAAACTGTCCTCAGCTGCAGCACTAGTGGGCAGTTGCTTCCTGCACCTTCATTTTTCAGTCTCCCTTCTTCCTGAAGCTAATCACTACTCTTATCTGCACCTGGCCCTACTCACCACCATGGTCCTCCGTCTGACAAAAAGATATAACACATGTCAGTAGCTTACACTGCTTTTCTATATTAACAGGTAAGGTAAAAACATTTCTCATTCATAATTTGGTAACAATCTGCAACCATTGATTAGAATATAAAGTCTTTCAAGCTCTTAACCTATTAAGCATCGCTGCAACATTGATCTGCTGCTAGAGGCAGAGGCTGACTTGATGCATGTTATCCACTGACGCGTGAAAGGTTCTTGTATTTCTTCAAGTAAAAATGAAAGAATCTTTCATTCATTGATCAATTTAAAATGTCCAAATGGAGGATAAGATAAAAGTTTGTTGCTGAGAAAATAGTTTTTTATCTAGTAGAAAGTAGAAAACTGTTGGACAACTGATATGAAACAAATCTATTGGCTGTCTCAAACACTGGGTACTGGTGGCAATAACAACAATAAAGTGTTAAATCTTTATTTTGCGATGAGTCCTGCAGGTGCCTTGTGACATGGTAGGGACAATATTTTCTAATGATGCACTTAGATTTCAGCCTTTACTCAGGGACGTTCATTAGTCTACAAAGATTTCTGAGAGCATTGTTATTTAAGATGCTTTTGGGAAAAAAAAAAACTGCAAATTAAAGATTATTCTCGTGAGGGTTTTAACAATCAACTAAGCTTTAAGATGTTTTTGTATTAGAAGGCCCTGATCAATACAACATGACCTTTTGCAATTTTGACATTTTCCATTCATAAAGGACAGTCCATATCATGTATCACAAAGCTGTTTCTTAATGTAAATGATCCAGGTATATTTAGTAAACAACAGATAAAATGGCAGTCTGAATTGCTTGTCATATTATTGGTTTTTTTAAACAGCTTCATCTGCCAAGGACAATGGAAATTCTGGCAGAATCCACTAAACAACTTTCTTCATTCTCTCATCATGTGGAGTGAATAGTAAATAATTTAAAGCATCTGAACAGAAGCATCATTGAGCAAAAACATTCATTGAATGTAAATGAGCTCTGAGTGGCCTCCAGCATTCCACCAATGAACATAAGAATGATTCCTTTGTTTATCAATGTGTCGAAACAGAGGCACAATAATGGTGTCAAAAGAATAGTGTTCAAACTGCAAGGCTCTGAGCACTTGATTGATCTGCAGTAATACTGCAGGCAGTTTTTTGTAACATTATTCAAAACAACCGCTGCAGCCAACCACAAATAATTTCCTCTGTCTTAATTTTTCAAGACACCACAACAACAATGACAAAAAACAGGACAAATCCATACCATCCACAGATTTGGCATTTTTATCAGAAAGGCGGGAGGCTTTTGCATTAAAAACCCTCCAGCTGAGCACCAGTGCTGCTGTCACCCTTGTCCAGGAACCCCTGATAGCTGGAAAGCAAAACTTAATCCGATTGAGAAGATTGCACAAATACATTTCACTCCTTTTATTCTTACTGGAATTACAGAAAATCTCAACTCAAACAGGACTGTCAGAAAAGCCTCACGATTAATCAGAGATTTTGCTTTTTTGATAGTTCATTTCAGGAATAAAACATGAACGATCATTCAGGCACTGGAATCTATTTTATGTATGCAGAGAAAACATGACGGATGAAGATGGTTTCACAGTAATTCCTTCCAGGGACTTACAGGCCATGGAAATCATGAGGTTTGCTTGAAAATTGATCTCTTGCTCCAGACGTTATTGGGAAATAAATACCACTATACACCTTCCCCATTTCTTCTGTTATGTATTTGTTCACATGCATACTGTATCAAAACACAAATTTATAATCTACCTACATTCCAGAAAGTGTCAAGAAAATCATTTTTGCCCATGGGAAAACTTTCTGCCAATTACACTGAAACCTTACCTGGTTGCTGGGCCATTAACAATTATCCAGAAATTTTGCAGATGCTGCCGGCCTGTAAAGGTGTGAATTTGTCTCCCATTCATTAATTTAAAATCATACTTTTATGTTTTTTCTACAGTCAACATGGCTGAAAGAAAAAAGAAAAGCCATGAAAATTTTTTACTTGAGGTTCTCAACAAGGGAAAAACCATCCCCAAATAGGATGTCTGGATGCATTGCAGAGAACTGGGGTCAGAAGAGGTGGAGTGTTGCATCCTGATTTAATTATCAGATATTTTTAGGAAAACTGTCTGGTATCTGAATGATGAATATTAGCACAACAGTAATTAGCAGATCACGCATCACACATATTGCTCTCAATTATAACTGAACAAGCCTAGGATATGTGTATTCTTGTGCAGCAAAATGTGGAATTATTTACTTAACAAGAGTGTCATGCATTTTTATTCTGATTGAATTAGAAGAACCTTGATTGTGTTATCATTATGTTATTGACTGACACTGATGTGCATGTATTGTGTCTTTAAAAAAAGCGTTTGCAATTTTATTATAGTTAAGTCAGCTTTCAACTGGCTGCCCTAATGGTTAATAGGTCACAGACAAATAACTGCACACACCGAAAAGAGGACTGTTTGTGACGGTTGGGGGGCAAGCTCCTTTCAATTAGTGCACACTCTTAGGGACTCTGAATGCCCTAACAGCCAGATTACTACATTTCTTCTCAGAGGCATCCATTATTGGCAGTACATCTCCTCTGAGGCCTTTGTTTTGCTTACAATGTATAAAATCCCAGTGATAGCTGCAGCACGGCTGTGTGCATCTAATCATTAACGCTGATTATACCACAGAAGCCATTATACCCCCTTCTCTCCCTGCGCTCTTCATCAAGACCTCCCAGCCTGCTTTGCATTTTAGTCACATTTTCCCTCGGTTTAATTCTTCCCAGACACTTTGAAGGTCCATTGCTTCAATCAATATCCATCATTTAAATTAATCCCTAGCTATTTTAACTCAGTAAAGTTCTGGGATTTGATGGATTTAGGGCTATCATTAAATGCACTTAAAATGTGTCTGTATTAGCTTTGCACTGCACCAAACTCAGGATTTACACATTAGTCGCTGCTGGACATAAATGTTTGTTTTAAAATAATGTATAGTTGTTCCGATGTAGTGGCCTTTTTCCCAGCATTGCATGATTCCTTTATTCACATTGGCAATGATAAGGCAACACACACACACACACACACACACACACACACGCAATTGTGGTGAGTGGTAACATGGTACAGATGCAATTGTGGATTTTTTTTTCCAGGCATGTTTTACAAACATTATAAAACTTAACTGTATGTTAAAATCATGATACTTGCAAGACATGTTATTCATCACATTTATGAGGTAGCCATCTTTGCTTGGCCCCTGTAATTGCTGCTTGCAGTTGTACTTTTTATTTTTCTGATAAGCAAATATTCACTTTTGTGTTTTTGTTTTTAATTATAACAAGAGTGTGTATAAAATTGTATTGTTTATCTGGTAATTGTCATTTTAAGCTTGAAATACAGCATGAATCCAAAGTGCTTCTGAAGAGTAACAGACTTACAAAAACAGAAAAGCAGTCAAATTGAGGGATAAAGACTTGGCGTGCATCCTGCATTTTACCAAGTGGTAAATGAAAACAGAGATAAAAACTGTTGGATTCACTTTGTCAGCACAAGAGAAAACTTCAAAACAGAAAATAACCCACAAAGCTTCAGACTTCTAGCTCATTTACCAGTGTATTTGAGAAGGGATAATGGTTATTTCCAACCTATATAAATACCACTCCGTCTGACCTGATAGGCTCTCAACATTTGTAGAGGTGCTTGAAAGTCAAGTGCTGCAATATCTTTCTCAACTCCTGGAGCTGAGAAGGATCTAGCTGGAGTCCCAGTGTATGTCCTTGCTCTCCTTGTCAAGGTGCTGCTATTACAAATCCCTTTAGCTGGATAGAACAAACACATAAATACCTACATACATAAATCACAGTGGCATTTCTGTCAACTAGCAAACCATCCTCTGATTATTTCAATATGTCAGACAGATTGATAAATTTGTGTTGACTCATTGACTGAGGAAACGGTGAGAGTGCGAAGTCAACAGACGCAAAGTACCGGATTTGCTTTGAGTATATACTTTCATTTATGGTATGAGGCCCAGGGGAGAGTCAATCAATTGAGAGTGGGCAAATGCTCAAAAGATTAATCCTGAGTCAAAACAAACTAAGCCTTGGGCCCAGTCAAGGAAATCATCACAGTAGAACTTATTGAATTTGTAAAGTGACACACAATCAAGTGAGAAAATTAAGAGGATGTAAGTAACTATGATTTTAATATAAGGAGAAACAGACAAGTGCAGGGTTTCTTCTCTAGAGAAATAGTTTTGATATCAAGAGAAAGACCAGTTTTAAATTGAATGAAATTATAAAATATATCATTACTCTTATAAATAATATGCAGCTCAAACCTTCAAACATTTCATTGCTAAATTAGAGGTGAATTCGAGAATTCACATAAGAGACAAGGAAAGTGTGTGTTATTGTATGATGTAGGAAACTTATGTAAGAGCAAAACAGGGGCAGGGCTAGAGGGGGGGGCACGGGCCACTCTGGAGATTTTATTGGCCACCCCGGGTGCCACCCAAAAATCCTAGTCTATGATTGGCCATAAACCAGGTCGAAGGCGGGATTTTTCTTGATGTACTCGGTGGTTCAAATCAGCGCGGGGGTTGGGAGTGAATGACTTCAAAAATGTAAGTAGACTAGCCTACGTTTTGATATAGCCAAGAAACAGCCGTTCTATGCGCGTAATTGGTTGTTAGCATGTGAGTTAGTTTACAACACTATTGCTCTTGCTAGCAAGCAAGTTTTTTTTACTAAGAAGCAATGATGTATACCTCTGATCAGACAGTGTTATCCTCCCTAAATATCATCAGTTGTAAGATGCATAACCTGTTAATTTTTCTGATCACTAGATAATGCTCTTTTTACAGACAGGACAGATTAGCTTGAATAAATGCCGAGATTGTCTTTGTTTACTCACATTGGAGTTAGTACAGTCACCAAAAAAATGCTTTCAGTGTACAATAGTTACAAAGTTCTCTATACATTAGATACAAAAGTATACATTAGTAGTTACAAAAATAGATCTGCCATTAAAGTTACAGATGTCAAACTGAGGCATGGGCCACATCACACAAAATGATTAAGTGCTATTCCAAAGCAAACCTACCCAATGTATCCTAAATTCTTTTGTTTATCTTGGTCCTATGTTTTTTTTTAATCTTCTTCCCTGAAGGGAATGTCTCACATAGTCTATATGTCATAACTAAATCTCAAATGACAAAGTGACAGGATACAAGACTTCTTCTCCATCTAATAAACTGCTGTACAATTGTGCAGGCTCCATAGTACAAATGAGAGACAAAGCTCAGTGAGATCAGAATGCATGGTATTTCACAACTAGTTACATAGCTGGCCAGCTAGGTAACTTCATGTTCCTTTCCAAATAGTAAACTCCTCATCTGCAGTCTGGTTCAAAATGTGAATAAGTGAAAAGCCTCTAAAGAAACAGCAGGTGAATATCTTGTCCACCCAAGTGCTGTGTGAAGTGTGCCAAATCACTCTATGCAACTATGATGTTAAATCATTGAACATGCTTCTGCATCTTACAGAGAGCAACACTTAAGTCGGTGGATAACAGTGTGAGCACACAGTAAGCATAGAACTTGCTGAAATACAAATCCCTCTGTGTTAGCCTGACATGCTGGGAAAAAAAATACATACTACAGCTTTTCATTAACTGACAGTAATCTCCGTGTTGGGAGCATATTTTCATATGCAACATCAGGCATTTATTGGAGTTATTTAAATAAACTGTCATTGTTTGAATATTGAGCAAGTGCATGGGTGTGGTTAAGTTTGAGAGACAGACAGACAGAGGGACAGACAGAGAGAATTTCACCACAAGAGTGAGAGCACAGGGACCTCTAGTACCAGCCTCCAAACCTACAATGATCTGATGACAGATGTCAGCCACAACCTATTGGGATTGATGCAATTTAAGCTGACAGGTCGAGGAAAGAGGATCTAGGTAGATACACTCACAGCCACTGATTTCATTTGTTATGGCACATCAGAATGTATAGCATATCAATACTTCTAAAAATGTAGAATTATGTAAGTGCTCACAGGAAAAAAAAATTATTAATGTATATACAACACTGAGAAAAAAAATGCACTTATCTTACGAAACTTCATCTAACCAAATGGTGTTGATTTGACATTCAAGTTAATGTGTCCTTTCATGTGCATATATACTTTCTTAGTAAAGCATAATTGATAACAGCTGGAATTGATGCTGTTCCTTGTCTTCTGTTGGAAAATAGAACACAAAACACAGAATAAATGACACTGCATATGTTCTCTGATTGGAATTACAACACTTCCACCAACATTTTTGCAATGAAATGTTGCATTTTTACTAAAATCTGGCAAGAAAATACCACTTTTCATCAGACCACATCCCTTGTTTGCACACACCCAGACATCCCCACACAATACAAGCACTATGATTTTGGAGGAGGAAATTACCAATTTGCTATAAGCAAGACACAATTGTACTGGCATGCAAAACTGGCATGCACTTTACAATAGCTTTTATCTGCACCATCATGAAATTAGTGATCTTGGAGCTCCTCCATGACCTCATTTTCACAGGTACCCTCTCCTCATAGCAAGCACTATGATTTTGAATAAATAAATGACCAAATGAGGCGTTTATCACACAATGCTGTCTTTTCACAGTGCTAATTTACATTCAAAATACACTTATGCTTTACAATTGCACTCTTCTCTGGCTTGAAATTAGGCCCCAAAGTGAAATTAAAGAACTTATTTTAGTACTATAAGTCAAGTATAGAATGAGACTATGCATACGAATTGATGGAGTGTAATAGAATGATGGTATTACTGTGAATGAGGGTGTTTTGTCATTATGCATTCATAATGCTAAACCTCATATTAAGCTGGCTTGCAAGCAAGCAAGAGTGATCCATTTTTAACCTAATTCTTTAGTTAGCTGACCAGCAAACTGAAGCAGTTTTCAAGAGTATCAATTAGCTAGCTACCGAGCTCACAGTTAAGCCAATATTCATTGTTTTTTTCTCTGGCTAGCAAGCATGCTAACTAAATAAGGAGTTGGCTAACATGCACATTAGGTATGTCACTAGGTAGTGGGACACACACACCCAAGGGAGGTGGCAGGGAAATGCAGCAGTCCAAACTATAGTGCAAGACTGGTTTTCATTACAACAAAGTGCAGGTGTAGAGGTGAAATGTGAATACAGTGGAAGAGGAAAATATATATACAAAAAAGGAAATGTATACAAACTGTTACACAGTGACAAAACAAACCAACACTGGTCAGCAGAAACAAGAACAGGAAGAAAAGGAAAAGACCTTCAACACAACTGAGCAGATGTATAGTCTTAGGCTTTTTACAGTCCCAGATTCCCACTGTCTGTTCTAAATGTTGCAAAGAGAATGACTTACCCTTTACCCTACAGGTACCCCAGACTGGAGTATACCAACTTGCAGGCAGGTAAATTGCTGTCTGGATATCACACATTTAAAATCATGCAATTTGTCACAATATCTTCATCACAATACCTTACTGAATACCTTACTGAACACATAAAAACAGACAGTATCATTTAAACCTACAGAGATGATGGGTAGGCTAAGATCTGATCATATGTGCGTTAACCACTTCCCGTTAGGTGCATTGGTTGTCTCACCCAGTGTCTATAAAAAGGGTACGTGCATGCGCACCTTTTCTATGTAACCGCTCCTCGTATACTACTGTGCGCACTGTGAGGTAAGTTACCTGCTTCCACTTTTAATGACTAAATGCAGTATACATAACCCAGCTACACAAAATGTACAGAATCAAAGTGATTACAAAGTCCATGTTTGCACTCCCAATGACAGATGAAGAGGGTCGTGTACTTTTCCCTTTTCATGCGCGAAAGCCGGCGTTTATATAGGAAATGTCCACGCTGATTCGGCAGCCATACCTAGAACGTCCAATAGTGCCGTTAATCGGAAAATGCAACAGAAATCCCACAAGACCATTTATGTTCTTTCTCCCACATTCTGTCAAAGTGAACAGTTCGACCCATCCATGAGAAATGTTAAAATCTGGCCGATATGGTGCATCGTCACAAGGTAGCGATACTTTGTCCCATTTTGAACTGTAAAGTGAATTGAAATCGGAAGCGAAATCAGGTGGAGCGAGATCTCTAAAGCTGCGTTTTAACCGAACACGAAGCGAAATTTTGCTTTGCTTTCCTTACACGGGTTTGATCGCTTGCCTGAAAAATGAACAAGCGAATTTCGCGCACCTCATAGTAAGCATTTTTGATTGCCAATTGGCTAGTTGCCTAAGACGACGACGTTCGATTTCCGGTTTGAGGATGGTGAGCATAAGCATTTCCGCTTTCCGACGCCGGGCAGTTAGCAGGTAACAAAATGACTTTCTACACGCGATGTCTTCGTTAACTTACTAGCTTAGTAGCTACCCAACGTAAACAGCCACAGAGGATTAGCTATCTTGCTAACCAGCTAACTTTGTTATCTAATGTTTGATAATTTGACAACAAATTGACTAGTATGACCCAGTTTTAAGTGTGTTGATGATAACGTGATATTGTCCCCAGTATCAAATAAAGATCAACGAACAGGGAGAGTGAGCGTCCGAGCTACCTGCCATAGGTCTATGAGGAAACATGAGAAACCTCACAACCTCAGAGTAGGATGGAAGATAGTTCAGTTGTTCGTCAGTTGCAAGCCAGTTCTGTTCCAGTTATGTTCTGGGGATTTGATGTGGCTAGGATAGGTTCTGTAACTCTATAACATCAACGTCTGAAGTAGGTAACATGAACGTTACCTGCCGTGTAGGTAGCATTCAAATATCTATAGCCTTCATGAAAACCCCAGAAACTGGTTGTGGCGGCTGTTCTTTGCTCTATGTTCAGTATTCACTGTTGTACAAACTATATTTGAACGTAGGTTTGAGCAAATTAAGACATTAACGTTATAGACTACTCAGACTTATCTATTTTAATTTCCTTACATTACAATGTTCCAAAAACAGAACAGAAATAGACTATTTTTGTTCTCTTTTTGTGATGACATTGATGACTTGATAAGGTTAAGCCTACTACCATGATTACGCAAAACAATCTGATCAGCTTTCTCATTTCTCTTTTTCTGTGTAATATTTAAGCTGATCTGTTTGTAACATGACAACACCTTTTTTTTTTTTTTTTTTTTTTAAGATTGTCCTTGAGGACTCCCCTGTGCAGGTTAGTGATGCTGAGTGTTCATGTGTGTAGATTGTGTTTCATAGACGATCTGGTAACTTGGGTAACGTCAGACAAACGTACAAAACTTATGGATCCATGTATGACGATTATTCATAATAAAGTTTGCCATGGAAATTACGGGAGTTTGTGTTTATTTTTCATACAAAGTGGAATGTAATGTCAGCCCTATGCTGGAGATAATGCAGAAATTTGCTGTGATTTCATAACCGGATTACCCGACAACGCTTTGTTGCACAGAGAAACAACATTGGATCATCAGAAAGAATAAGTTCTGCTGTTTATTTTGATATGCGGTACGTTGTGAAGCGATAGGGACTTCATGACTTATTCAACCAAGATGTAGCAGTGTGAAAATGGGTGAAGAAATTAGTAAAGATATTACTTTGAAGAAGTTTGATCTGTCTTCATAACGTGATTACTTCGGTATGTAGAAATATGTGACTAGCATCATTACAAAGCTCCGGTTCTGCCCTTTCTTGTGATATGTGTTCCATATCTATGCAATGACGAGTTGATGAGTAATTCAAACGAGTAATGAGTGTGGAGATGGGCGCAGAGCTGTATGCAGATCGTAACTATGATTAAATTTGATGTAAATTCAAAATTATTTTTCTCGCCAACACTTCCTCGCATAGACAAGCAGCATCGTTAGCGATGAATACTTCGTGAGCAATTCAACCGAGAAGAAGGGATGTGAATTTGGACGTAGGCTGCGTCTGTCAGGCTTTAATGGTTAAAAGACATTTTTAGTGGCAATTGCAAGTAACAAATAATTTTTAAAAGATTTTTCCCGAGACCCCCCAAAATTTTGCTGTTGAGGCTTTCAGGGGGTCTCAAGTGTCAATCAAGGGGTCTCCCCAAGACTCCCAGTATTTCGCACCCTGCTCTACGGATCTTAAGCCACTGAGCCCTTACCTCAGGATCGATTGGAAACCAATGAAAGCTAAACTCAGAGTTGTACCTCGACGAATTAGCACATCGAGGCACACAACAATGTAGAGACGTTTTCTTCTCTTGCCAATGATATGTTAATCGTTTCTCCTTAATCTTAAAAACACTCATTATCGCTACTGCTATCCAAGCCTTCTGTCAGGACTGTGGCTTCCTAGCCCTGTTTGTTTTTGTTTTCCCCGTCCATGTGCTTTTGTTTTTCCCCTGTGTTCCTGCCCTGCCCTGCTCTCCGCCCTGTCTCCGCCCACCTCGTTACCTGATCAGTCCCACCTGCCTGCCAGCACACCTGTATCCCATCTCCTCATTAGCGTCACCCTATTTAATCCCCGTTTGTTTCTTGTCTCGTTGCGAGTTTGTCCCAGTTTTCTCTGTGTCGTTACGAGCGTTTTGTTCTGTTCTGCCTGCCTACCCGTTATTCTGATTATCTGCCTGTTCTTGTGACCTTGCCTTTGGATCTGTTTTTGGTTTTGTTTGCTGTGTCTTTTCTGGATTGTGACCCTTGCCTGCTTTTTGACTCTGATTTCTGGACTGTGTTTTTGGATTCATTAAACTCGTTTTTGCACCTGCATTTCTGTCTGCGCCCGAGTCCCTGCCTGAGCTGTAACAGTACGAACTCGCCAGAATGGACTCGGCAGACAGTAGCCAGCTGCGATCGGTGTTGGACCGACAGGGAGCCCTCCTCGGCCGACATCAGAACCAGCTCGAGTCTGTTGGCAAGACCTTCGAGAGCTTCGCGGTAAGCCTGAACAACATGTCAGTTCAACTGCAGCAGCTTCAGCTCGCACAAGCTGCCCCAGCAGACCCCCCTGCACCTGCTCCGCAGCCTCTTGCCCCCCAGCCTGGACGGGAGCCCCGTCTGCCGCCTCCTGAGCCATATGCCGGTGAGCCCGGAACCTGCCGCTCCTTTTTGTCTCAGTGCTCATTGGTGTTTGAGCTCCAGCCGTCGACCTTCCCCACTGATCGGGCTAGGATCGCCTACATCATCACCCTGTTGACTGGATGTGCCAGGGAATGGGGAACAGCAGTGTGGGATGCTCGTTCGCCTGTGTGTTCCTCCTACGCCACCTTCTGCGAGGAGATGAAGCGAGTGTTCGATCGCTCCAAGCACGGTCGTGAGGCTGCACGGGAGATGCTGCAGATCCGTCAGCGAGGGGCTTCGGTCTCCGATTACGCCATTGACTTCCAGACCCTCGCTGCAACCAGTGGCTGGAATCAGGAAGCCCTTTATGACGCGTTCCTCCATGGGCTGTCTGAGGATATCAAGGATGAGCTTGTCACCCGGGACCTGCCTGCTGATTTCGACGCCTTAGTTGATCTCGCCATCCGCGTTGACCACCGCCTGTCCGCTCGTCGGAGGGAACGAACTGAGTCCCGGAGACCAGTGGAGGAGTTCCGGAGGCCCTCCGCACCCCCTGCGGCAACGCTCTCAGCCCCTGTTGCCCAAGGACTGCTGACAGAACCGATGCAGATCGACCGCACGGGTCTGTCTCCAGCTGAGCGCCAGAGACGGATGCAGACCCGGTCCTGCCTGTACTGCGGCAACCCTGGGCACTTTGTCGCCAACTGCCCGTTAAAAAGCCAGCGTTCACCCGTGGTGGGGGAGATACAGGTGAGCGCAACCCCTCTGTCTGACTCCCCAGTTACTCGTCCACTGTTATCTGCCTCCCTCCTGGTGAATGGTCAACCACAGGTTGTTGCCGTGCTTATTGACTCTGGAGCTGACGGCAACTTCATTGATGCGAGCCTCGCCCAGCAGCTCGGGTTGCCTCGGATCCCGCTCCAGAATCCCCTTGAAGCCGTTGCCATCACCGGAAGACCCCTTGTCAGGATCACCCACGTCACGCCCCCACTGAGTCTGCTGCTGTCCGGCAATCACCGCGAGGACATCGTACTTCACATCATTGAGACGCCACAAGCACCGCTGGTACTGGGGCACCCCTGGCTCTGCAAGCACAACCCCTGGATAAACTGGGTGGAGAATAAGGTGCTGGAATGGAGCTCCTTCTGCGCGTCTCACTGCCTCAAAGACGCTCTGGTTCCTGTCTCTTCTGTTCCTGTGACTGCAGAGGAGTTTCCCGACCTGTCGGGGGTGCCCCCCGAGTACCTGGACCTGAAGGGCGTGTTCAGTAAATCCCGCGCCGCCGCCTTGCCTCCTCACCGGCCCTACGACTGCACCATCGATCTCCTGCCTGGCACCACTCTGCCCCGGGGCCGCCTGTACTCCCTGTCGCCACCGGAAACGGAGGCCATGAATAAATATATCAGAGAGTCGCTGGCAGCCGGCATTATTCGCCCCTTGTCATCGCCTGCCGGAGCGGGCTTTTTCTTCGTGGGCAAGAAGGACGGTGGACTCCGCCCCTGCATCGATTACCAAGGACTGAACAACATCACGGTGAAGAACCGCTACCCTCTCCCGCTGATGTCTGTGGCGTTCGAGTCCCTGCAGGGTGCGAGGATATTTTCGAAGCTCGACCTCCGCAATGCTTATCACCTGGTCCGCATCAGAGAGGGGGACGAGTGGAAGACCGCATTCAACACACCGACGGGGCATTATAAATATCTGGTTATGCCCTTCGGTTTAACGAATGCCCCGTCCGTCTTCCAGGCCCTGGTCAACGATGTTCTCCGTGACATGCTTGGCCAGTTCGTGTTCGTGTACCTGGATGACATTCTCATCTTCTCCCGGTCGCCTGCTGAACACTCACGTCATGTCCGCCAAGTGCTGCAGAGGCTGCTTGAGAACCACCTGTTCGTCAAGGCGGAGAAGTGTGAATTTCATCGGGACTCTGTTTCCTTTTTGGGGTGTGTTGTCTCTGCTGAGGGGATACGGATGGATCGACGCAAGGTCCAGGCGGTTGAGGAGTGGTCACCGCCGTCTTCCCGTCGCGAGCTCCAGAGGTTTCTGGGTTTTGCTAATTTTTACCGCCGGTTTATCCGCAACTACAGCTCTGTCGCTGCTCTGCTCACCTCTCTGACTTCCCCTGCCAGACGCTTCACCTGGACCCCGGCCGCCACGGAAGCATTCCAGGACCTCAAGAGACGTTTCACCACTGCGCCTGTGCTCATCCAGCCTGATCCAGCCTGGTAGTTCGTGGTGGAAGTGGACGCCTCTGAGGTGGGCGTGGGGGCCGTGCTCTCACAAGTTTCTGAGCAGGACAACAAGCTTCACCCCTGCGCCTTCTTTTCCCGCCGGCTTTCGGCTTCCGAGCGTAATTACGATATCGGTGATCGGGAACTGCTGGCGGTGAAGTTGGCGCTGGAAGAGTGGAGGCACTGGCTGGAGGGGGCTGGTGTTCCGTTTCTGGTCTGGACGGACCACAAAAACCTGGAGTATCTTCGCACTGCTAAACGCCTTAACCCCCGTCAGGCTCGCTGGTCTCTGTTCTTCGCCAGGTTCAACTTTGTCCTCTCCTACCGCCCAGGCTCCAAGAACGGCAAGCCCGATGCCCTCTCTCGTCAGTCCTCCCCACCTGAGGAGGCGCCTGAGCCCAGCACCATATTGCCCTCTCGCTGCTTGCTAGCTGCGGCATTATGGGACATAGAGTCCCTAGTTCGCTCCTCCCAGCAGGGAGACGCCGGCCCCAGTTCATGTCCGGTTAATTGTCTGTTTGTTCCCGAGTCTGTTCGTTCTCAGGTCCTGCAGTGGGGACACTCCTCCAAGCTGGCCTGCCACCCAGGGGTTAGACGCACCAAGGCCCTCATCGAGCAACATTTCTGGTGGCCCACCATGGAGAGGGACATCCGCAGCTTTGTCTCCGCCTGCTCGATCTGTGTGCAGAACAAGCCCTCCAATCGCCCCCCTGTTGGACTGCTGCGCCCTCTGCCTGTTCCCAAGCGACCCTGGTCCCACATCGGCTTGGACTTTGTCACCGGTTTGCCCCCGTCTGAAGGTAATACGGTCATCCTCACCGTGGTTGACCGCTTCTCCAAATCCGTGCACCTCGTCGCGCTGCCGAAGCTGCCCACGGCAAAAGAAACGGCAGAGGTGCTGATCAATCATGTGTTCAGACTGCACGGATTGCCTGTTGACGTGGTGTCAGATAGGGGGGCCCAGTTCATGTCACACTTTTGGAGGGCTTTCTGCAAGTTGTTGGGGGCATCTGTGAGTCTGTCCTCAGGTTTCCACCCGCAGACCAACGGCCAGACCGAGCGGGCTAACCAGCAACTGGAGACTGTGCTGCAGTGTCTTGCATCACAAGATCCCAGCTCCTGGAGTTGGCTGCTGCCCTGGGTGGAGTATTCCATCAATTCTCTGCCATCCTCTTCCACCGGTCTGTCCCCATTCCACTGCTGCCTCGGCTACCAGCCCCCACTATTCCCGGTCCAGGAGGAGGAGGTCGGCGTCCCCTCGGCTGTGGCATTTGTCCGTCGCTGTCGGCGAACGTGGAAGCGCACCCGGACGGCGCTTCTACGTGCATCTGCCCGGATCAAGTGGGCCGCTGACCGTCTCCGTTCCAAGGCACCCTGCTACGTCCAAGGGCAGCGGGTGGGGCTGTCCACACGCGATCTTCCCCTCCGAGTGGAGTCCCACAAGCTGGCTCCGCGTTTCATCGGCCCCTTCCCCATTGCCAAGGTGGTCAGTCCCGCTGCTGTCCGGCTCAAACTGCCGCCCTCTCTCCGCCGTATACACCCGACGTTCCACGTGTCTCGGGTCAAGCCCGTGCTCCGCAGCCCACTCTGCCCGGCTCCGCGGGCTCCTCCCCCTCCCCGCCTGATTGATGGATCGGAGGCGTATACTGTACGTCGCCTGCTGGGAGTTCGGCGTCGGGGCCGTGGACTCCAGTACTTGGTGGACTGGGAGGGCTACGGTCCAGAGGAACGGTGCTGGGTCCCGGCCCGTGACATCCTTGACCCGTCCCTCATCGCGGACTTCCGTCGGCGGCATCCTGGGCTGCCTGCCAGGACGCCTGGTGGCGTCCGTAGGGGGGGGTACTGTCAGGACTGTGGCTTCCTAGCCCTGTTTGTTTTTGTTTTCCCTGTCCATGTGCTTTTGTTTTTCCCCTGTGTTCCTGCCCTGCCCTGCTCTCCGCCCTGTCTCCGCCCACCTCGTTACCTGACCAGTCCCACCTGCCTGCCAGCACACCTGTATCCCATCTCCTCATTAGCGTCACCCTATTTAATCCCTGTTTGTTTCTTGTCTCGTCGCGAGTTTGTCCCAGTTTTCTCTGTGTCGTTACGAGCGTTTTTTCTGTTCTGCCTGCCTACCCGTTATTCTGATTATCTGCCTGTTCTTGTGACCTTGCCTTTGGATCTGTTTTTGGTTTTGTTTGCTATGTCTTTTCTGGATTGTGACCCTTGCCTGCTTTTTGACTCTGATTTCTGGACTGTGTTTTTGGATTCATTAAACTCATTTTTGCACCTGCATTTCTGTCTGCGCCCGAGTCCCTGCCTGAGCTGTGACACCTTCTCGCAATTCTCCTCACAACCGGAAACAGTAATGCATACCACACAGAACCCGGAAGTTAAGAGACGCCATCTTGTGCACTGGGCGAATGCTGCTAGCAAGTTGCGGAAGAGATTTCTGGAAAGGGGGCGCGGCTTCTAGCCTTAGAACATTTTTTAACTCGAGCGAACCGTTGCGAATGCTCATTTCACCCATTTCTGAATAATTTCTGAATAATGCCAACTGAACTGCGGACTGCTTTTCTAAGTAAAAGTATTCAGTCTGCACTTATCCTAAATTGATATGAAAAAGTGACTTAAATTGTGACTAATAGACACTACCCTTTATAGTGTGCATATATTCATGTATATTTTTGTCATAACTACATGCTAACGAAACATAAAATGTTGCATGTCAAGGGAGTTGCAGTTGGCTTCCCGTGGAGGAGGACTGCATGATTAAAAAGCACAAATCTTATTTCAGGAAGAAATCCATTGTCAAATTATGAAAATATATTTTAACATTTTGTTGATAAAAATATGTCTCTCAATGTTAAGGAAAATTATCACTCCATTTTTTAAACATAAGACTTAAGTTCCATTTCAACTGATTTAATTTTACATGAATGAATTAATTTGTTCTTTCTCTCAAAGATCACATCATGATGAATTATAAATAACATTGTTTCAGTCCTCCAATACTATTTTAGTGTATCTTTGGTCATTTTTGCAGAAATGCATGTGATAAAAAAGACATGAAAAATTTCCCTCTTGGCCTTTTATGTTTTGCATTTGTAGGGGATCAAGCCTACGATTAGTCTTCCTTACGTGGGGCACCAACTATGTAAGGAATAATTAAATTAAACACATGGAGGCGCCATACAGAATATGGCATCTACCACAGTGGTTAAAATATCAGTCTCAGTTTTGTATATCAGTCTCATAAAATATACTAAACTATCAATTTGGAACTTCAATTAATAATTAAATTAATAATCATAATCAAAATTACCACATCAATAGTTAATCTTAATCAAATCACAATATTATCTATTTAGCTAACTAAACAAATAACACTGATAATTCAACTAAGAGGTGAAGGCATTTAGAATTCTGATCAGCAGAGGTTGGCGGTATTCATTGCACGTGCAATATTAAAAACACACAAGCTTGGAAAAATAATGCATTTATTGAGGTATAAAATCAGAATAGTAAGGCACACGTGTCATATGTACAATGAGTGAACATGTATATGTATTTACACTTATGTGTAGATATGAGTGAATGTCTTGCGCAAGTATGTGAGCGTGTGTGTGTGTTCCTTTGTTCTGAGTCGTGCGTGTGCTGCGCGTGCACGTGCGCTACGCGTGCTTGCTGAACACACGTGTTCAAAGAGAACAGAGAAACATGCGTGTGGCGGCGAGTTTGAGTTGGTTATGTGCATGTGTGAGCGAACATCACGTCTGTCTGCTACAGGGTGTGTTCGGACGATTGATAATCGCGAGGTTATTTTGTGCAGCATAAAAGAAGGTACCGGGGTTAGTAAGACGATACGCATGCAAAGACCCTACGTCTCTGTGTGGTATCTCAACTAACGCTGCGCGGTGAATTGTGTATGACAAATCAGCTAGGAACAACGCAACATAGCTAGTTACATTACTCGTAATGACCTGAAACACATGGATGTACAAACGTTCATAAATGTAGCTAACAGTGTTCGTTTAGCTATGCAAAGTCCTATGCCCAGAGGTGATAGCCTACTGTAGCTCATGAAATGAGGTCCGAATCTTGCGGTTCCGTGGGTGGTTTCGCTGGCGGTTTCGTCGTCTGGGAGCCAGGGCTGGTCTGGTTCGGTCTGGATGAGTGTTTCCTTCGGGAGACACGCTGGGGTGGATCTGGTCGCACCTTTGTCTCCGGCTGGTAGCGAGTTTGTGCTGCTCTTCTTGCGGGCGCTGAAACTCGGCTCTTACTTTATTGATCTCCGCTAGCAATGCGTCGCTAGCTCGGAGAATCTACGCCAGGACAGGGCCTTCGGCTCGACTGTCTGTGTCCCGTCCGCGTGGTGCGGCCTCCGGGAACGAGAGGGATACGTCCGTCTTGTTCGGACGTGTGAAGCAAGAGAGATACGTCCGTCTCCTTCGGACGTATGGGGCGAGAGAAGAGATACGTCCGTCTCCTTCGGACGTATGGAGCAAGAGAAGAGAGTTAGTAAAAGAAATGCACCCAGTTTTTAGTGGCATCGCTGCAGGGGGCATTTCCTGTTTACTGTGGTGGTCCTTGGTTGGGTGAGAGGTCGTAAAACTGCAACATCACTTCCCGTGAGATCGCGTTTCACGTTAAAAGCGATGTATGCGTTATTGTCCGTAAAAGTTGAACAAATAAAATGAACAAATCTATCTGTGGACGGCGCTGTACCTACACATTATACAACCAATTCTGTGGAGTAATTTCAGCTTAAGTTCTTGTCTGCACAGGGTGACACACACACCAACATCTTGTTAACAATGAACAACTCCTTGCTGATTAAATTATATGGCCTCAGAGGCAATGATACCAAGGTCAAAGAGAATCACAATACTGATTCATGCTACTAATTTCTACAGTGTGAAGGATACGTGGAACATGTTGGCAAAGTGTGTTGTATTTGCATGAATGCCACTTCTGAGGCCCTCTCAAACGAGAAGGGTTATGATTATTGAAAATGCTTCCACAGGAAAATTGAGTTTCAGTATTGATACTAATACTTGCATATCATATAACCAAATGAAATTAACAAATGATTGGGGTGATTAACAACTTGTAATGAACTTAGCTTTTAGTCAGTGTATTCAACATTATCTTGATGAACAATGCTGTCTGGTCAAATTTTAAATTTAATTGGATGTGAAATTCTAGTCAAGCTCATCTGAAATTTAATGTAGAAATGTTTGAAATACATTACAAAATGGTCACTTACATAACTTTAAAATGGCAGCCAAAATGTCAAGGGAGGTTTAACTGAATTTATTTATTGGGCCTTTTTCTTGGTTATCTGGGAAAAGACTACACAAGGAGACTCTGCAGCCTCCATGCCTCCTACCGATTGTCTTCCTAACTGCTTCTTTGATGGTTAAGACAGACAAGTTAGCACAAGAAATAGCATTTCTATATGAATTTCAAAGCTAAATCTAAGCCAAGTTTATTGTATTCTCAACTAAAACATTATACAAGCACTATTGGGAGGTCAGTCTGCATTGAATAACTGTTCTAGGTATCCCAGACAGCTACTTCAAAAACTTGCACTTGTAAAGTAGTGGTATTAAATTAGATAGAGTATTATAAATGAACCTGCTAATATAATGCATTTATTTTGTCAATCACATAAAGAGCAGATAAAATATAGTTATTTTTCTTTGAGGAGTATCATCCATCCATCAGCCTTAAGCACTGCCAAATGCTTTTCACTGGAAGGGACATTTTTCCTTCAAGCTATTATATTTCATTACCATTAATATCCAGACTTCTGGGAAGTATGCACTCAGGACCATTAATAGACATGGGTGCTCTCCGTTATAACAGATTAATGCTTGTTTTTTTTCCTCAGATACAGTCTTTCTGCATGAATAGTTCTAAAGCAGAATTGATTTTGATGCCCCAAGAAGTGCTGCTAAACTAATGGAAGTGTCTCTGTTTAGGAATTGATGATGATGTTGATGATGTGAGACAAGTAACCTTCGCTGTAGCTTATTTATTTTATTAAACTGTTCTCTGAAATTGAGACCATATGTAGTACAATTCATGATATCCTGCTTCTGAAAATGTTTGCAAAGACAACTATTGCTGCATTAGGCCTTTCTAGCAGTTCTGCAGTGCTTGGAAGAAGTCTGGATTATTTATCTGCTGATTTATTTGGCGGGGGGCCTAACTGTGATGCTTTGGTCAAAGACAGAAGCTTGTAAGAATTCATACAGGTTCCATCTAAGTGTGGTCTATTAAAGAGAGTAAATAATACTCGCAATGGACAAATAAGCTTGGTAATGCAAGGCAGGACCTCCTTCCTGGAACACCAGGCTCCACTCTCTGTACACCAGTTTAACTTACAAGAACATTTAATGATTCAGCAGATCATATGGTCAGTGTTCCTTACAACTTTCAAACTCTGGCATATTCAAACTCAATAGGAACATTCAACTCCATTCCACAGGCAGACACATTAATTATAAATTAATAAATTATAAAATGTACATTAATTTTATTCATTTTCCAGTTGCTCCCCCAGTGCCATTATGGGACATATTGTCACAATAGGAATTAGCGCTGTCATGAGATGCCCAAACTTGTATTACGACAAAATGTTTACCATTGGGTTTTTGTCACTGCAGAAGATTTTTGAGTTTTGTCTTCAGTGGTTTAACTGTTATCACTTTTACTCCTAAGAAATTACCACAGCTGATGTGGGGTGCTCATTCCACCACTTGTAGGCCAGTATTACATGAGGTATCATTACACCCTGGTAGGACCTGACTGCAGTTTAGCAGTGCCACATATTATTACTGTAGATAATCAATACTTTAACATTGTGAGGTCATCCTCCATAGGGCTCAGCGGTTCATCCCCTTGCCATAAACAGTAGTAAACAGAGTATAATATGAGGATCTACAGTGGGAGAATATGGGCACCATGGGCAACATGTTTGCTGTAAACAACGAGTGCTGATGTGATCTTGTGTTTCCGTGAGCATTGGCAGCACACGTGGTATGATAATCCAAAATTTGATTGCCATCCCTTTTATGTTGTGGTGTGCCATATGGTCATTTGTAGTTCACATAAATTCACTGAATCATTGTCCAATTTTTTCTCAAATCAGAAACGTAATCGCTAAGTGCACAAACTGAAACATAGATTGTGCATGTTTGCCTGATGGATTACAGGAATTGAGTCTGGTATAATATTTTACAAGACCAAACAGGCCCTTTTGTTTTGAGCAAATCAAATGGCAGTCTGAGAAGCAAGAATTAAAGGAAATATCTGCAGCTTATTGAAGATTTGTCTTTACGTCCTCTTTCAAGGATTATGGGGGGGTCGCACAGAGGGATTATGATAAATTTATTGCAAAGTGAAGCATCATTCACCACTGATTCTTCTCAACAGTACAGTTTAGCTGTTTACAACCACAAATGTGGTTAAATAAATGGTTAATGGAGTACTTTGCCATTATTTCCTAGGAAATGCAGCATGAAAAATGCCAAGCTGCAAAACAGCAGAGCTGCAGTCTCTGGTGTTTAGAATCAGCTCCAAATGCTTTGAACCACTATAAGGGCATTCTTTAAGACAAATCAGAAAAACCGACAATTGATGGCAACAGCTGAAGCTTGCAATGATTTCTCATGTTTTTTTTTTCTATAAGTGGTGTGTGGCATGTCAGCCATAGACCACTTGGTGACAATAACATGTCATTACTTAACCCTTGTTTCACAGTTGTTTTTTTCATTCTTGTCACACTCACTTTACTACTTGTCAAAAATTGTTTACTGCAGTCTTCAGATGGTCAAAATTTACTGCACTGTTGATCTGTGGTTAGGTGGTAAGCAATGAACGGTCAAAGGAATAGGGTCGTAATGACTTCTTCATTCTAGTTCTGACAGCTACTCAATCTTTATGTAAAACAAGAAAACTGCAATTGTCCATAAAGTCCATACATTATGTCACGGTGCAAAAAAGCATAACCTAGATCTGAAGAGACTGAATGAAGCTCATCCAGAAATGGCAAAGAAAGCAATTTGTTTGCTGGGAATTGCAAAGCAGCCAAATAATTACAAAATTTGCTTCCAAACTGGAGAGCAGGCTTAGGCACCAAACAGCTGAGTCTGGCTAATCTTACAAAGCTGTGAACTGAATATAGCTGGCAACCCACCCCTGTTTATTTGGACCTTCTTTGCAGTGAAATGTTGTATTCAGCAATGATGAATGTAAGATTTGCATTGCATAAAATCAATTTGTTGTTCAAGTTTTTTTCATACTAACAGTCTTATTACCATGCACTTTATTTTCATTTAGACAAATTGCCATCACCTAATATCTACAGATTCTAAAATCTTTCCAAAAACTGTTCTAACTTTCATTTGGAAGAATTAATCTGATCAGACAATTTTACCTCACCTGTTTGTAATTGTTTTCCTTAATTCTTGCCAGTTGTCAGCGGCTAGTTCTTTTTAATTTAATTATCCTTGACACAATAGCATTGTTTGTGCTCTTCACATCAAATTATTATATGCAGGTTAACAAAGATCAGTTTTGCCAATTTTTCCATTAAATGATCTAACAGTGCATAAGTGTATAAACGTAACAGTACCACATTATCCATCTCACGAACAGTGCACACATTAGTGTATGGATGATAGTCTTACTTTTCTAACATTGCACAGTTTATTGCTTGCAAACTTTTCCTGTCAAAGCCGGTTACTAAGATGATTACTTTTCTTCACATTGGCCATGATGCTAAAGTAATCTTACCAAACAGGTAAAATACATTTTTAACTATTTTTAATCAGGTGCATTAAAGAGTTAGACACAGTCAAATAAAAAAAAAAAATAAAAGCCACTTTCTGCCACCAGCCCCCTGTGTGACGGCACGCAAGCATTGGTCTATTGTGCGAGACTTCAGGAAACAAGCATACGGTTGTTCTTTGTTTACCATAGTGTGTGGTTGTGTGTTCATGTGTTAATTTATTGTTCTCGTAACGAATAGCACGCAATAAATTTTGAACATTGAATAATGTAAGGACGACTTTAGGCCTACAACAATGATAGCAAAATGTAAAAAAAAAAAATGTTATTCTTTTTTTTTTTTTTTTTTTGACAAAGCTAGGGAGCCACTAGAGAGGGGCTAAAGAGCCACATGCGGCTCGGGAGCTGCGGGTTGCTGACCCCTGGCCTATAGCATCCTCCAAAAAATCTTGATGGTGTCAAGGGTCAGTGTGATTTCTAGTTCACTGTTGATACCAAGACTGCCAGAAACCAAGTGTTTATAGTTGTTGATTGATGACTGTCCTTATGTTACATTTAAAAATAATAAATACAAATAACTAGAAGGTATCTGTTGGTGGGATGGGACAGGTTATAAGTATATCATTTCCATCATCAGTAGAATACCTGTGGGATTAATAAATGTATACATTTCCTGTACAATATTGGAAGTGTTTCTGCTTTGTCTGGTAGATGTGCTGTACAAACTGTAGTAAATGCAATGATTCATGCTAGTTTTGCTAAATGTCAAGTCTTCCTAAATTCTCCAGTTTATTCACTGCTATGGTAATTTTTTTGTATGGTTATGGGAGATCTTCAGCCAAAAAGCTCTGCAGACGCATGTGGCTCCAGCTTTGACATAAACTTGTCTGTTTTGAAGTTGGCAAAGTTAAGTGGAAATTGCTGAATCGCATAAACCCACTCACAATCCATGAGCATGTAATGTGTGTCAAATCAAGAGTAAATTATTCATGATGCCTGGACCAACTTCATTCATTGAAATGAGGCTGAATAATGATGTCCTATAAAAACACTTTCATGCATTTTTTTCCCTTTATGCAACCCTATTTTGTAAACGCCAAGCTAACATTAGGCTTGTTTCACCATGACAACCTCAGCAGTTGTGCAGGAGCAATGAGGTAAGACAAATGCAATCTTCCAATACACATAAACATGGCCAACAGATAGACTTTCAATGTGAAAACTAACTTCACCACAGTGAAGTGGGTGCCAGTTGGAGGATACGCATCTCTCCACTGACAACATCCAAGCAAATCACACTTGCCTGACAAATCACAAGGTGCCTGAGAGATGTGGAAATCCTGGCCAATTTATACCTATCTCTGGTGGGAAGCCAATCTGTTCCACTGCTGTGAGCTCCCAATTGTTGTCAGTGTTGGATTGATCCTGGGCTGTAGGGCTCAGCCTGCGCTCAAGTTGAACGCCTTGCCAACTGAGTATCTTGGGAGCCTATCCTAGGAAGCATATTGTAGCTTCTTTAGCTGTGGTGGACAGTATCTTATACATATTCTTTCTGAAGACTACAAATATTGTTGTCTCTGCCTCCTCATGATTAAAGACACTGCTCTTGCCAGCTGATTTTATATGACCAATATCACGTGTCCATGTTGGATAGCAACTTACTCTTAAGAAACACTGAACTGATGTCATACAAGTTCTAGAATTCCACAAAATACTTAATTAAAAATTCCATTATTCTTTATTGAAATACAGAATTTATTTTTACTTTGTTATAATAGTTTTTCACATTTATAAAAAACTGCCTTGTCAAAGCAGATGGTGTAAGGTTGATGATACAAACCTTTCATTCACAGCAAATCAAATATTTTGCAGCAATTTCTAATGGAAATATTGCCAAAGTTTCAATTGGAATCTACCTCACCTCATCTCACGGGTTCTACCACTTTCAATCTGCAGGAGATTTGCCCTTTAAGTACTGTGCAAGGTAATTCCTGAACGTCATCAAATTTTATTTCATGAAAAATATACCTTTGCCCTACTGCTTCAATAATCAGATGGGAAATGGAAAAAGTGCATGATGGCAGTTTACCAACCAATCAATGCACTTTTGTTTGTGAATAACATTGCTTTGGATTCAGTGGCATTTGCTTGGCAGTAGTGTGTGGCATATACTTGGAAATGAAGACAACAGCAACCCATCAAGACTACCTGAGAGAAGCCTGTTTTAACTGGTATGTCAGCGTATGTAATTATAAGGCATGACCTACTTAACACACTGTTTGCTAATATTGTTAAGCTGTTAAAGTTTTAAAACGGATCTCAAATCGTCTGTATCGACTTACTGTATCTAGTTACCTATTCCACTGATAAAAAGCTATTGTTAACCCAAAAAAAAATTTGGAAGCATAGGTCTTTAATGTAGTCTATATTATATCTAGGTCCAACTAAGTAAGGGATTTAACACAGACATACTTCTGACTGGAAAAAAAGTTTAGCAAATGTATCTCTTGATTTTCAAGTGATGGGTGGATAGTTAAATTTTTTTAAAATAAAGGTACAGCCTTTTTACTGCTAATGAGTAAATGAACCACAAAAGGTTAATATTCTGTAAATGTGCTGTAATGCTTTCTGCAGATGGAATTTAATAAGGTGTAATCATTGGAAATGGAAGCAATTAAAGTCACAGTACATGCTTCATTTAAACTTGTTTTAGTTAATTCCAGTCTTGAGCATTCCACTCCTGAACAGTTTTATGCCCAGGCTCAGCCCATTAATGGGAAATATGGACAGAGAGAGTTTGATAGCAGGTCAAAGTACAAATATTTTATTTAAAACTTGATTCATTGTCCTACTTTATCTGGGCCTCCTAAAACCCTCCTGAAGTGAATGTATGCAGTGGAGGCTTTTGAGCTTGAAACGGGAAAGGATGGAAACAGGACTTTAAATTGCTACCTGTCCTAAACCAGTTTTGATTGTTCTTCCTCATTCACAAGTGTTAATCTGATGTGTGCAACTCCAATTTCAAGTTGCAAACATCCCACAAGTTATTGTCTTACACGTGTGGAAACTCAAAGAAGACACATTTCCCAGACAGCAGGGACAAACAACATTATTAGTCATAATCTTTATTTAGCACAATGTTAAAATGTCATTAACCCTTTTGCATGTAAGTTCTAAAATATTTTCACCTGCCACCCAGCATGACATATTTTAGCTTGTGCACACCTGCTGTTCTAGAATTTGGTTATGATGTCATAAACAAACAGACTTTCTGCCCAGTGCGAGAAGCCCAGTTAGTTATACTAACTAACAAGGCATGGAAGTTGGTTGATATCTGAACTAATATCCTTTACTAAGCATATACCCCAACCCAGTATTCAATATGTGCACACATGATAGTCTGTTTTCCTTGGGGGAAACCAGCAGTGAATGTGGGTATGCTGGTTTACCCCCAATTCGTGGTACTCAGAAATATAGATACATAAATGTGAACTGTCTTATTTTGAAATATAATTTTGAGAATACATAATATGATATAAATTGCCTATAGTAAATATTTGTCTACTTTATTTTAGGGATAAATGAACTCACTTTATCTGTGGATGCATCAGTACAATTGTGCTGCTCGGTTGACTCAGCAAGTACAACATAGAAAACAGAATACCATCAAATACCAATTTGCTGTATTGAAATATTTAATCACACCCAGAAACACAGGATTTCAGTATTTTAATAATTTGTGCGTTAACCTTCTCATAGTTTTCACTACTGCATTTGCCATACTTTCTAACGTTAAATCACTGTTTCCTCAAAGCTAACACTAGCTAGAATTTTTCCGATTTGGGAGTCAGAAGTGTGTTATGCTGCTTATGTTGCAACTTTTGTGAATCTGGACTGAAAAATAAATGATCATATTGCATTTGCGGAACATTTTTATGTGGAAAAAGCAGTGGGTTTAGAACAAATGTTGCTTTGTTGCATCACTTGTAAATAGTTATTCTATTCTAGTGTTCTAATCGCAGCGGTTTGACGTACGCTGTACGGACCACTCTAGAATGATCACACCCATTTGACCATACACACAAAAGGGTTAAGATCTGCACCTTGACAGGCTTGCAATTAATATACTGTTTTTTCTTGCCGCCACAACTGGTCAAACAATTGAATAAAAAAAAAAAAAAAAATCAAAACATGGTCTCAGAAATTGTCAAAATGATGCATAATTTCATTGAAATTGCAATGGATATCAAGGATGGTTGGTTAGACCCTTTTACACAGGCCTGGGAAGCTGGATTTTTCCGGGGCCTTCCTGGTTTAGCACACATGGGAACACTACCTGGCCACAGAGTTGGGTCTGACCTGGTAAATTTCCACTTCCAATTTCCATCTGCTTCAGTGTCAAAGGGAGTTCTGATTCATGATTTGCATACGACACACTTCTTGCTTTTTGACACACATTTGTCTATTGTTGGTTGAACTCACAATTTCTGTCATGACGGGCATCAGAAAAGCTGTGTAGAGCTTGTTACCAACTTTGAGTTGTGATATTCTGAGAGAAATTTTATTTCATCACATGTGAACTTGTAAAATTGAACAATTTCTATTGAAAAATATTTTGGCTACATTTTTCTGCCACTCAGGTGAACATTTTATGATGTTATGCAACAAAAACATCAACATACCTGTTTCCGTTTGAGTCCTGTTGCTTGAGTTACTGCAACACTGTATCTAAAAGGCAAGTGTCACAATAACTCAATCTTCTATAGGCCCTGAGAGGATATAATACATCCCATCAAGCTAGCTATCAATGTAGTGACACAAGTTAACTAGCAAGTTCTGAAGTAGTTTGCTAAAATGAATATCTGTCAGCAATGAAATAAAAAGGATAATGAAGAAAAAGGGAGGAAGATGGGCAGCAATATGATGCTGAACCTTGAATAAAGGGACCTAGCCAGCTTCATATCTGTACAGCATGTAAGGGATAAACCACAACAGTCAGTGCAATTCCATGAAAAGATATCACATGATGAGGGATGTTATGTGGTCCCGATGCACAGGAATTCATTTATTGTCAAAAAGAAGCTGTGAATGGCTTTTGCGATGAAACATTGAAGACACTTTCTGTATGCACAACAGAACATTAATTTCTGCACAGATGTCATTGCATCAAGTTCCTCATCATTCTGTATCTAATGTCTTTTGCTATTTCCAGGCTGATGTTTGCTTTTGAGTTGATGGAGTGGCCAGTTATTAGGACTGCTGTAATGATCTTTCCAAGTTTCAAAATCTGTGTGCTTGCCATATAAATTTGGGAAAAATGTTACAATGATCCATTTTGATATTGTTCAGGGAGTGAAACAATATTACGGAATCATTGATACTTTGTTGCTAAGGTTATCTAAAATGGTGCTAAAATGTAGTGCATTAATTTAGAATGGTGATAAGGCTAGATTTACCACAACCATGTGACTATCATTATATACCTCAACAACTGCAGGATTTCTAACATTCACCTAACTCTGTATGTGGGCTATGTGGCCTAACTAAAACATGAGATTGCTGTCTATAAGCCATACTATGCTAGCTAGCTGTTTGAATTAGAGCAAAACAGTTTATTAAAGTTACTTTATAATGGAACAGCTTATTGCATGAAGACATTTGAGATATTCTTTTCATTCTTTATATTGTGAATTGTGCCACAGATCGTTTTGAAATTTTGTGAAATAATGTGGATTTTATATTTGTGATCATATATCACACTGAAACAATACATGTGTTAAAATGACAAGTTATAACCCTAAAAAAATGTTTTTTATACATAATTCACTTAGTATAAATTTAATTATGTCTATCATATGAATTAGGCATGAGTAGAGGACATACAACATTGTGGTTAGGATGAGGGGTTGACTACATTGATGTAATGGTCCAACAGGCCGTGATATATTGTGAATATAGTCACAGTTAAAGGGTGTTAGGCATGACGCACACTGGAGTGCCTGCAACCTTTTAGCTATGACTATATTCACAATAAACCATGGCATTGACTGCCTTATTGCTTTCACAAAATGAATACTTCATATTACAACAATATTAAGGATGAATTTTCAGAAAAAAAGTCACACCCTCTCACAGACATAAATTTCCTTCCTGCTGACCAGTATTTCATTATTTTTTCACCAGAATGTGTAGCAGTGATCTGTAGCCAGAATCAATAGTGGTGGTGCTTGCTTCTTTGCAAATCCTTGCCAACATATTTGCAAGAAACTTTATTTCTCCATTGATAGTGATGTAATTTACTAGCTAATTTACTACTAGTTTGGTATTTACCTGTATGTACCTAGTGATTAGCATAAACATTTCCTCAGATGTGCTCAGTTATCATCATCTAGCTAGACAACAAATGTATACAACTGTCTCTAGCTAGACAGCAAATTTATACAACGATTATACAACTGCCTTTATTATTACAACATACTTGTGGGCAGCAGTGAGGTGTAATAGTAAGGAGCAGGTCTTGTAACGGAAAGATTGCAGCTTTGATTACCTGCTGGAGCGCTGCTGCTGTACCCTTTGTGCTGCTGCAAGGTACTTAACCCACAATTGCCTCAATAAATATCTAGCTGTATAAGTGTATAACAAACTTGTAACCTCTGTAAGTCACTCTGGATAAGAGCGTCTGCTAAATGACAATAATGTATTGTAAATACCTAGCCAGCTAGTTAAGAAGTTGCAAGTTCTCTTTTTTGTCAGCATTTACTTTCGGTTTTGCTCAACACTATGGTCCTATGAAGTTGTCTATTTTTTTTAGCTACCGTTATTACCATTTATGTCCATTATACAATATCATACACTATTAATCAGTGAGAGTGAAATTCATGAAATTCAATGGAAATTTGAATGAATAAGGCTATGCTGATATGATGTTGCTGGCATCTGTGTTGTAAATAAATCTGCTTTTGGGGGGGGCACTGTTTTAAATGTTTTAAAATGGCATACCTTTTTTGCATTGTCTGCTGGTGCTAGTAGGCTATCTGGGTCTGTACATCCTATTTTTAAGAAGTAAACTGTCATTCATATATCAGAAAGGGCCACACAAGAAGTAACAGAACATTTGCATAAGATTTTTTTTTCTTTGAGTACAAAGGGGATGGGGCCACAGGTACACAAACTATTAATTCAGTATACCTGTGACTCTCTGAGTGCAGTGGGGGAGTAGGAGCCAGGTGGCTTATTTAAGCATAGTCTGAGGAAAGAAAGAAGTGAATGTGGTCAGTGAGGCAGTTGACTCACTGTGAGGTAATATTGGAAGGTGGATTGCTTCGCTTCCCTTCCCCTCCCTCCTGTTGTGTGCTGCGTTTGGTGTTTTGTAGCAAAGGTTGAAGTGGAGGCAAGCTGGAGCACACTAAAAAATAATTCAGTGGCTTTGTAATATCACAATAATAAAAAGCTATACTACCTTAATAAAGTCTCTGAATATCACAAGTGATTGAGTTGGACATACCAAAATAAATGCCTAAAAATCCAACAGTTAATTTTGTTTTATATTTACATCTATTATTTAAGTTTATTTCACGAAAAGAAATTAGCATTTGACTAACAAATTATATTTTTAAGATGTCCTTATTATTTTTTTTTTCAATCAAAATATTTGAGAAAGAAGTAATTATACTGATCAGTTTCAGGAACTACAATTACTGCTCATTCCAAATCAATATTCTTCGTCTTCAACAACTTAAGAAATTGAGTAAGTTGCGCTAAACGTCATGAACGTGGTCGCCATGTGTATGGGGCGCCAGGTGTAGCAGACCTTTTTGTAGACAGAATGCCTTCTGTGCTACGGAACGCATAAATTTATTACGAAACCATGTAACACTGTAACGCGTTTTGTCCACAAAAAACACAAAGGCGTTAGCATTGTGTCCACGAAAAATTGACGTCTACAAAAGTTCAAGCAACCTTTGCTTTCATGGACGGAATGCCTTCTGTAACTGCGCAGTCACAGAATATATTGTGCTAAATCCCTTTTGTGCACATCATACTTTCAGTAATATAGTCAGTAATATAGGCAAAGTGCATTCTGCCTTTTGTCCACAAAATGAAAAGCACAACGGTCAATTCAGTGGATGACAGGAATCATCATTTTTTTTCTGTGAACGAAAGTATGTGCTCTCCAATATTTGGACACAATGCTAACGCGTTTGTGTTTTTCGTGGACAAAACGCGTTACAGTGTTGCATGGTTTCATAATGAATTTATGCGTTTCATAGCACATAAGGCATTCTGTCTACGAAAAATGGTCTGTTACATTCAGCGCCCCATACATGTGTTGGGGGTAGTGGGCGGAGCTTCCCAGTGTTCCCACCATGCCTTGCGGCGATGGACTGTTGTGTGTTGTTTTACCCACTGTGAGTGTGCTTGTGTTCCGCTTTCATGTAGTTGCCTCCAGCCGTATTAGGTTGTATGCTTTTGTGGTGTTGCTGTTGCCTTAATAAAAGGTTGGTTGCTAACTTTAGTAATAGCAGTTTCAGTAACTTGCCATGGAGTTTTTATCTGAAGTAAAATACTCTTGGAATAGAGGGTGTAATGCACTTAGGGAGTTAAATAAATGCAATGTTTAGCTTGATAATTGCTTGTCCAGTTGCTGTTTTGTTAAATAATAATGCTGTTTTCAGTTATGTCTTCCTAGCATTTCAATTATATGTACTCATTTTTTAGTGGTTTTGACTTAGTTACTATTGCATTGACTTTGGGTTTTAATTGTATCTGTTCAATTTTATATGTCATGGTACTAAATGTAGTTATTCAGATCTACTTAAATTTTTTACTTACATTTACTCAATTCATAAGGTATATTTAAATGATTTCATAGCTTTAATATTTACTCTATTTTTAAGTGTAAAAATGTTTTACCAAAAAAATTGAGTACATCATAGTTTAAGTTTTTAGAGTGCAGGAGGAAGACACCATCAGGGAAGCCGGTAGACAGGGTTGAGTGAAAAGTTACCTGGAGTGGAGATTTTGGATGCAATCAGATCCGTAGGGAGAGCTGAGCCAGATGTCAGGGGGCATCCCTGCAGAGTAAGGGTGAAACTAGTGCTATACCACTGTACATTGCCATGTTTTGACTTGCAGGGGGGCCTGGAAACATTCCATAAGCTGATGGACCAGATACGGATCCACATTGAAGGTACTCAGGGGTGCATAGAGAGGACAACATCATCATAGAGGCAACTTGGAAGATCACAAACAATGGGCCTATGCATTGTTGGTTACAGCTCAGGAGGTTTGTTTTAAGCTGGAACTGAAGAAAGACTGATTTGGACTCAAGCCAGTTTAGTACCGAGGGCTCACCATTGACAGGAGAAATATGGAAACCCAAGAGAGTGACATGGAAGTCATCCACAATTGGGTCAGGCCCTAAAATAAGAAACAGGTGGGCTTGACAAGTTAGCACTGATCTCTTTCATTTTCTCTTTAACTTTGCCTCCCTTACTGTACCCTTCAGAGAGATAGCTGGAAAGACTTGGCCAAATATGGTGAATGGACTCCAGAGACAGAAGGTTCATTCTGAAATTGCAGGTGACCATGCGCTCTTGTCCAGTGTCACAAATTTAAAACAGGAAGTGTTCATCCAGATAGACACATCATAAACAGGGGTGGATGCCGTCTTCTCCCTGGAGGTCCAAAGTAGGGAACACTTGTCCTTCAGGTGTTGTACATAAGCTTCACATTGTTACACAAGAGAATGAATGCAAAAATAAAGAAACAACCTTAACCTGATGGACCTTGTCCTTACAATTGGTTGATTTCTTTAGCTGTCCACTAGGCGTAACGTAGAGGCCTTGTCAAAAGCAAGTACTCCATGGGCATCAGTTTTTCTAGATGGGGATATTAATCCTTCTCTAGGAATGCATGATTATGATTAAACTGAAACAATAATGTATATTAAATATTAATATTAAGTGGTATAAAGTTAAATGGAAGTTTAGAAGTCCTTCTTAACCCTTCCCACTCTTCTGAAATTGACTGTCATTGCCTCTCATACATTACTTTTAAAGGATTGAATTTCAGTGTAGCTGTATGAGACAAATTCATTATTCAGATTGTCGAGGACTGACTTCCACTCTAATTTATACACCTTTTGTAATCTCCACAAATTAATATTGTTTCCTTTACACTTGTAACTGAGGATTTACTACTTAACCACTTTGTTCATCTTAACATGCATCAAAATCAACACAGCATATGTATTCACCTAGTGCACAACCCTATACTATGAAATGTAAATGTTCCATATTCTTATTTCAAAATGCTGCTTTTCAAAGCTTCTCTGGTTTGTATGATATATACTGAGAATTTCTGCTGTGTGTAGATATAAGACCAAAACAAACCATGCAAGATCATCAAAACTTAAGAAAAATGGTAAATTCAATACATATTGGATATATTCATATCATTTAACCCCATAAACTCATGTTTCATCTGCAATGTACATCAGCAAATAGGCAAACGTGGTGACATAATTATTAGAAGTGAATAGTGTGTTTCACTGGATGTAGCACAATAGAAAATTAAAACCTAATACACAAGTTATGTAGTCGTTTTGCAACCAATTGATTGCTCTAAGCCAAGTAACCAGGGTTGGAACCAAAATTGAATAATAGCCCCCTCCAGTGTTAGCTCTGGGATGGTAATCGAACAGCAGGTTTTGGGTTTCAGCTCTCTTGGATGTGACCACACAGCTGGGAGGCACAGATGTGTGGGCTTAATGGTTAATTACTGTCTCCCTGGGACTCCCATAGATGTGAAGAAAAGGTCAGATGGGGGGAGATATGTACAGTTTGCTTTATTTATTACTGATCCCTGTGAAATTATGGTGCACACACATACATAAAATACCACACTAATGATAAAAACATTCAAATAAATCCCAGCTCAGCAATGGAGCATGTTATTCTAACCTTCATTGATAAAACACTGTCTGAGAAAGTGAAGTGAAAGTATAGAGTAGCAAAATATTCTTGCACAAAACATCTTTGTGTTTGAAAAAGAACACATCTGACTCTTTTCTATTCTATAATAATTCCAAATGAACAATTATTTATGCCATGAATGTGAGCCAAGGCCCCTAGTGGATAACCTAATTAGAATAAAGACTTGTGAGCCCCCTTCATAACAGTGCAGAAAGCCAGGATTCACTACAGCTGAAATATTTCATTCCCTTCAAATTGCATTAAAGTTACTTTCAAGGAGGCCTTACAATACAATTGTTTCACTACTGTTGGTTAAGATTCAGGATCATAATTCATTTTCAAATGAGTAGTTTTCACCTTTTGCAGTTATACAATCTATCCTGGGGAGGCACACTCTTCTGTACCTGTTACAATGTTAGTTAACAACAGTCCTGACTGCAGTGTTTACGGCGTGACAACTAGTATCACCACTTGCAGTGCCAAACATTATAAAAAGTTAACAAGATTAGTTAATGAGACCCATCAGTGTCTAAAACAGACTTTATTAAAATTGAAAGTATCTGTTTATTCAGTTAAGTCATTTTATAGACAGGTTATTCTGTAAACGACCTAATGAGCCTCAAAACCTTGGACATCGGTTCAGATTGCCCTGCAGAGCTGAAAGGTATGAGACAAAACTGAATTGTCACAAAGCCTCTTTTTGTCATAACAGCTGAAGCAGTGTAACAAATGTAAACAATATCCATCTGAATGCACACATTCAACAGTACAGTCTCTACTCTGCGATAGAAAATTGAGCATTCACATTCACCTGCAACATTTGGAGAAGGCTATGGATAAAATCAAGGATACAAACCATGAATTTCAAAGAGAAGTAATTATAAATCTGTGTGCGAAGTACATTTACAACAGTATTCAGTGTGATTTTGATCATTTGGAACTGAAGTTTATAATGCTATTTACCTCAGAATTATAAACTAGAATTACATTCACCACACATTTGTCAGCTCTCAATAAGTGGAAGTTGGGGAAAAAAAAAAAAAAAAAACTTAAAAGACCTCAATTTGTTTTTCTAAGGGAAGCAGTAAAGATTATGTTTGGGATGTAAAACAAATAAATATGATTAAATCCCAATTTTATTTATTAATTTCAAAAAGATTCACTACTGTATATACATTTGTGCAAAAACATTTAGAGGTTTGAAAGACTTTACATTGTGAGTTAATTTCAAGGCACATACATATTACAACAACAATATTTGTGTAGGAGGACTAAACAGAAATTTTGGTTCCTGATTAGCACAATCAATTTCTTCACTATACAGCTAATCCTCCAACAGTATGACATGGGCTAAACTTCAGTATTTTTTTCAAAGTTATCATTCAGGTCATTTGTCACACAGTTAATGTGTTATCTCAAATTCATTTATCTGAATACATTTGATGTGTGATACCTTTGATTCATATGGCAGATTGTAACTAAAAGCAGTTTTATCAAAATTATTTTAAAAATGATAAAATATTATTCTACTCAGATTACTCCATCAGTGAAATAAGAAATATGACAGTGGAATTGTTTGAGTTAATTGCTTGTCCGTAAGGAAAGCAAAAACTGAGTGTCTGCTATGGGTAATGTCCCTAATAAAAATGCAACTGTGTTTCTGTGTAATGTTGATCACATTCATAGCATATTTTAGAAGACTGTCATGGACTGGAGTAAATCACATATCTTTGAATATATCACACAAAACACATGGGCCATAATGGCACCAGGCTTAAAACTTTAGAGAAAGTAACAAAACATGAATGACACAGACATCTATACAAGCTTCCCCAATGCAGGCTAAGGTACCAAATGGATTCCAACCAACCCAACCTGGCCAGCTGTCCTTTTGATGGGCACTCTTCTTTTACAAAAGTCTTGTTGTCTGAAACATGTGACTAACTTCTGTTAAATATTCCGATTAAAGTTTTATACAAAGACTGAGGCAGAAAATTTATTGTGGTGGTGCTTATTTAAACAATTTTGCAATCTGTAATTGATAAGATACTTGGAAACACTTTGATGACCACAGAGAAGCTATTGCCAGTTTTGTTCAGATATCCTTTTTGCATACACACCAGTAAGTTTCAAATACAATATGGCAAAATATCAAGAAACATAAATCTTCAAACATCTGTTAAATTAAAAATGAAAGCAATGCTTGATTATTTAAGCCTCCAGTTTTGATTCATGATGCCAAGTCAAAAAGGGGTCTATATTTGTCCTTTACAGGACATAGATACATAGAGATAGGTTTAGAGATGATCTTGTCAAACTAACAGTGCATATGAAAATTAGACAAACAAAATTACCATTTTCTTGAAATATCAAATTCAGAAAAAAAGTAAATAATGGGAATAATGGTGCGCCCTTTACTATATATTGCAAAAGTACTTATATTTAATCTCTGTATGTTTCTTCCCTTGTTGGACAAATTTGTCTTTTAGAAACATATTCATGCTTATAAAGGATATTAAAACAGTCACTGCACTGTGTTGCTAATGATCAAGTTTATGATTGGTTTAAAATGGCCTACTAAATAGTATGAATGTGCTTGTTTGTGATGGCAATGTATTTACAATACTTATATTCCCGTATAAATAAATAAGCAAAGCTAATGATGACAAGGATTGCAGAAAACAAGACATCTTGCCTCGGCAGTATTCAAGTTGCTAATTCCTCTCTTATTTAGACTGAAAATAGCTGCCACCTTGTGGCCTGTGTTCACGTGTGGAGGAGGATGAGGACTAGTCTCCCAGCATTTAAAATCTAAACATTTTGGACAATTTTCATTGTTTTTCCTCTTGGATTATGATGGGCAAGGTAGTTTTTAGGAAATTTGTCTCCTTTCCAGTGTTATGATTCTCACAAAAGCTCATTTCCTGAATTGCTGGTTTTGTATTCCATGCGCGTTCTTTGTCCCATTAGAGGTGTACTACAGTTCTCCTTTAGAATAACACAATTTGTGTTTCCACTCTAGCCTAATCAGTACTGTTTATATCTTGTGACTGGTATTCATCTTAGCTACTGTACTGTTAATGGGTTTGTGTGGTTTTCCTTTAGCAAAGCGCATATTTTGCTTCTGTGGTTAACAAAGTGTGCCAGCCTCAATACTGCTGAAAAGTAAAACAAAACAGCTTCTGTAAGAAGTATCCAGGGAGGTTTGATTGTACAAATTAATCTGTACAGTACTTCATTCAATTTGGAAACTAAAAAAATGAAATAAAAAGCATACTACTAAGGAATAGAAAAGATAGCAGAATTATAGTCCACAGTATAAATTACATAGTAGACAGGTCTTGGAAAGGTATCTTTCACTGCATTCTTAATACAAATGTTTTAACATCTTCCGAACACCATCATGTATGGCAGAAATCTGCATCTGGAACATTGTTCTTGCAGTATGCTATGCTGTTGTTCCCAAACTGACAGTCTCTGAAGCCGACGCCCCCATTTGGGGTGTAAATGGGTTGTATTCGGAAATCTCCTTTGAGGAGCTGTTCATTATTTAAGGAGACTATCTGAAAGCTGGTTTCAGTCATTTCGAGGATAGAGTTATCCTTTTTTGTCCCTGCTTCACAGTAATCATCTTTTCTTCTCCCTCGGTTATATTTCCACTTTGATGAAGAGGACCTTCCTTTCTTGTGCATATGCCAGCAAAATACACTCAACAGCACCACGAGAACAACAATCACTGCTCCCCCTATCAATCCAGCCAGCAAAAATGGAGAGCTTAGGTCCTGCTGGGTGGCTTGCTCTGGGCCAGTGGCCTTGTTATTGGAGTCAAAAGAAGCAGACTTAGTCGTTGCCTCTGAACAAATTGCATCGTCTGCGGAATGGTAGTTATTGAAAGCGTCTAACGGGACTACACAAATGCGATATGTGGACTGAGGCTCCAGATTGCCTAGGCTTAGCCTCTGATGCTCACCACTCACCAGTCTCTCTTGCACAGTGTCACCTGTCAGGCTGTGATCCATCTTTACCCAAGACACCTTAAAGGCCATGACAGAAAAGATAGACATCCAGCTTACCTGAACACAAGTGTCATTCACAATGTGAAAGGAAATCTGAAGAGGCTCACGGTGGGGGGGATTGGAAAGTTTAGTCCTCTGTTCGTCATCTCCGTCTAAAGTTGGCAGGGGAATGGCATGGGACGATGGTGTGGGCGAAGGTAGATTGGATGGATGTGAGAAGAATGTTACCGAGGCAGGTTTGGTGGAGGTGATGAGGGGAAGGCGGGTGGGCAGGTGTGTGAAATGTGGCACGGGCGCCGTGCTGCTCGGGCACTGGATCAGGTCCATGTTGAGCTCTCTGATTACCATGCCGCGTACCCTCTCAGGCTTTTGGCACATAAATCCACGGACGTTGAGAGTCCCTGGCAGAGAGTTTAACCACACGATGACCCATTTAATGTTGCAGTCACAGTGCCACAAGTTGTTGCGAACAGTGAGCTGTCTCAGGCTGAAAAGGCCATCAAAGACTCCCTCTGTCAGAGACTGCAGCTGGTTGTTTGAAATATCCAGTTTCTCGAGCTGGCGGAGGTTGGAGAAGGATGTCACAGGGATCTCATTCATTTGATTATCCTGCAAGTTGAGTTTGACTAAAAACTCGGCCGGGAGGTTCGGGGGAGGGACGGTGAGGGAGTTGCGGGCCATGGACAGCTCTCTGAGATTAACCAAATCCTGGAAGGTGCCCGAGGCAATCCCTTCATTGGTGAGCAGGTTCCCATCTAGGATGAGGCGCTCCAGCTCTGTGACGTTCTTAAACGCTTCTTCCGCAATGACTGCAATGCGGTTCTCGTCCAGCCGCAACTCCTTCAGGTCCGCTGGCAGACCAATCGGAACGCTGCTCAGGTGGTTCTTAGTCAAAAACAAGAGTTTAAGGCTGACGGCTTCCCGAAAGGCAGCCTCCTCCACCCCTACGGTGGATATGGAATTGTCGTCCAGGTGCAGCTCCTCCAGCTTGGAGAGCTGAGCCAGGGCTGCTCTGGAGATTGTTTGGATATTATTCTCCTGAAGGTGGAGCACCCGGACATTTTTGGGTAAATTTAGGGGAAATTCATCCAGCTGGTTGCCATACAGATAAACTGTTTCAACAGAGGCGACATTGTGCAGCTCTACAGGAAATCCAGCATTGTTGATTTGGTTGTTGTGGAGGTAGAGAGTCTTGTAACCCTCCTGTATTCCAAGAGGCACTGATGTTAGACTCCGCTCGTTGCAGTAAACAAAAGTTTTGTCACAGCGACACTCCTCTGGACAGGATGTAGCCTGGTAGAACTGCACATGTAGTCCCAACAGTATGGCTATCCAAGATCTGACAAAAGTTGCCCAGTCTTTATTCCACACTCGTGCCTGTAACTCCATTATGCAAGGTAGGAGGGTCCTGGTAACTCTGACATACAAACAAATGGAAAAAAAAATGCAATAAAATCCACTGAAAAGGATTTATTTAAAAGCTTTTGGTGCTTTACTTTATTGGTGCGTACACTAGGTCGACGGAGTGTATGGCATAATCCTGCTATAATTGCCTATCCTAAGATCCAAACACAAGAGCAATAGGCTCATTAGCTCACATGGGTCCTTTGCTTGCATCTATCCATGCTCAGAGAGAAGATGAAAACTGAGGTCATCACATTTTGCTTTCAGCCCTGTGAGGACCAATTTAAAATCATGTGGCACAGAGCGACGTGGGGAGTGCTCAGCTGGTTTGTCATGCAGGACTCCTCTCTTACACACTTGTCACAGACTGCTGATCCCTGACAGAAGAAGCCTCCCTCGGATTTGACATTTGGATCCGGAGACCTATTTCAATAAAATAAATAGAAGATTAGTACTTCCCAAGACAGTTTCTTCTTGAAAAAGGCTCTCACACTTCATGTTTCCTGAGATTTATGGCCAGGCTTTCATCTGAAATTTCATCCCTTTTCATATCAAATATACAATGCACTGGGAAAAATAGATATAAAAGTGTATGCATTGCACCCTCATAATAAAACAAAAAGAACACTGTGCTTCAGTTTAAGTGTGCTCCCCTTGCAAGGCTTACGATTTGTGTGTGTGTGTGTGTGTGTGTGTGTTTTATGGCAGTTGGTATATTTTGCCACTGTGTAATTTGATTTTGCCATAACAGCTTCAAGTCTGAAATATATATGCATGTGGAGAAATGCTTCTTCCATCATGACATTTACACATTTGTTACAGAAACACATTGAATTGAGCTAAAGAAAAAAGCAAATACATTTTCAGAAAAGGCAATGACTCTCATCCTTAAGAAAGATCAATGTTCAAGATCATCACCACTTTTATATGTGCCTTCACTATCAAAGCCTGTGCAACTGTTTAATCTGTTAAATGTCATTATGATGGACAGGTTCACCGAAGGTTCACTTACACAGGCATTTAAAATATCCACCATAGTGTTAAAATGTCTCTACCATGAAAAAAATAAATTCATTAAGGAAAAAAAAATCTTTTGGTTTGATAACACAAACTGTCAAATGCAATACGACTGGAAAGGTTTTCTGTCCTACAAGCAATAGATGATTGATATAGGTTCTTTCTTAGTGGAAATATATACAGCAAGGTACACAAGGTCACAAGATTGACATGAGTCGCAGTAGACGTGAGATGGAGTTGCATTTCATGGCCTGTTTCTTTTTCAAAAAAGATATACGAATACTGCCTGTAATTCATTTACAGTACTGCAACCTCTCACACCATGGGGCCCCTCTTAAGAGGAAAAGTCCCTCTTCAAAGCGTTGAAAAACATCACCTTTGCCAACTTTCTTAAATTGTGTACTTTATAAACAGTGCAATGTGAGAGTGATCATTAAGAAAAAAAAATAGTCACAGTTTGTATGTCAAATCAAATGTATGTATTAAAACACTACTTTGGCAGATTGTAGCCTGCATGATTGATGCCTTTTAGGAATTGCTGGTCCATCCACATATTTATCTGCTCTTGTTTTTTACATTTGACCAAAAAATTTCTATGTAAAGATGTAATGGACAATTAAAGGCATGCCATTAATCAAAAACACAACCAAACAGAAAGGTTGAAAGGGATCTTAGGAAATCAGTCATTTGCAATAATCTGAATGTGCAGTATGCAGTGCATTTAAAATGCACAATAATACAATTACTGACAAAATGTCAGGCGATACGCATGTGGCATTTGCCTAAAATTGAAACTGTCAATAGAGAACATCCTCAAATGAATGAGGGGTTAAGTGATCATGAAGAGTGGTCCACTTTGCATTTCCTCCACAGCCAAGTTTCTTATTCAATTCATATGGATAAATCTACAGCATGGTGAAATGTCACCCCTGTTAACAGAGCGCCTAAATGAGGGAACCTCATTTCATAACTATTTGACCCAGATGTATGTGCTGATATGCCCATCACTGCAATAGGATTAAGCGTGGATTTACCGGAGAGAAACGCAATTAAAAGTTAACGATCATTATTAAGCAGAAATGGCAGGGAGCGGATCAGGTGAACTTCAAAGGCTGTGCAGTGAAGGGTGTTCATTTCAATAAGGTCTTGCAGTGGTTGATTTATGATACAGAACATTACAGAAGGGGTGTGAGCCAGGCTTTACATTGAGATGGCAAACATAACAGAGTGCTTACTCTAATTTCCTCAGATGAAATTATTAAAAAGCTGCCTATTTTGAAGCTCTTTTTTTTCTTTTTCATCATGTAAAGTGTTCAAAGGCTAATAATGAATTATGTAACCAATAAATAAATAAAATACATCTGAATACATATTAATGAACAATGTTATAAGCTGCTCCATTGTGTGTATGGTATAACAAAAGGATTTATTAATGGTGTGGAAAAAAAAAAATTCTAAGTGGACATACTTTTTTGGCAAATGTTAAATTAAAATCACTGCATCTACCATAAATTGTCATTAACAATACATTGACAGGTAGTGGAAAACTTAAAAAGTTTATTGGCTCATTTATTTTTGGCTGCCTAATTCCCATAACATTCAGTAATTTCATTTATTTATTTATTTATTTATTTATTTATTTATTTAATTAGTCTACGGCTCACTGAATCAATGGATAACCACATCAGTAAACTACCGTTTGAAACATTGATCTGTACCTTTTTTGGGGGAGGTTTTAGCCCTCTTCATCTTAAATCCTCATAATGTATCTTCATAGTATGTGACTTTTCCTGTCTGTTTCCCCCCTTTCCTTGGAGCACAGGCAGGCTTCACGCACTTGGGATAAGTGACAGTTTCCACGGCACCAGCAGTTCTCTTTGTGGTCCGAGCAGGTCGGTTCTTTGCTCCCTGGCGGTCGCTGATCTTGCAGGCAACATTCTGCTTCAGTCCAGGGGAAGGTTCTGTCCTCCTTTGCTGTCTGTGCTCCACTGCCGCTGTCTGAATCTGCCTCTGTCACCCCCGGCTCAGTCTGCACCTCAGCTCCGCACTCCCTTCCAGAGATTAAAGGATTACATTAGGCAAAGAGCTGGAAGAGACTTATTGCTCCCACTTCTTCCAAGAGCTCCCCCCCAAAACAGTGAGCATGCACTTCTCGAGACAGCACTCCGATCCTCCGGTCATAATGACTCTCGCATCTGATTGTTTATTGCTAATGTAAGACTTGCCTTCTCCCCCTGGAACCCCCGGGAGATGTTTACAGTAATGAATTCAGTTGATAGCGATCTCTCCCTACAGCTCTCCTCTCTTCTCTCTCTCTCTCTCTCTCTCTCTCTCTCGCTCTCTCTCTTGCTCTCTCTCTCCCTCCCTCACTCACTCCCTCAGTGTTTCTCACTCTGTCCCTCCCACCCTCACAGAATAAAGAATGCTCCTTTGCTGTAACACAAAGGCACCAGGAAATGGCAGTCTTTTTTCCTCTTGTTATTACCTCATGTCTTTATTTCTTGTTCTTGCTCTTTTTTGTATATGCACTATGAATGACTCAAAATTCAGTTTGACTTATTCTTCGGATAAACACATGAAGAAAAAAAAATCAATGTAGATTTATTTTAATTTACCATTTGTGTGAGCATAGTGTATTTTTTATTGTTATTTGTATTTGCACCAGGATACATTGCAGTACATATACATCGCAGTTTGTGATGGATAAAAATTAAAGCAGGTCTGAACATTTAATGTAATGATCTAATACAGAATATGCTACATTGGTTCTTCTTTTGTAAAATACATAGTAAATGGGAGAATGCTGAAGAACTTATATTTCTACTGAAACTCTAGCTAGAGGAATCTGTGTGCTGGTGGATATTTTATACTACCTAAATGTTAAGAGTTGCTGTACAGTGAGCTACAGTACACTGAGATTTGAGTGGTACAGTGTATCCTATGCATGGGTTTGCACAAGTTCTGACACTCCAGTGAGGAAGAAGACACAGGGCTCCTGCTGAGATGAAACAAATTCTTAATGAGTGTTTTACATTCTTGTGTGTTATGATTGAAGTGATGAAGTGAAGCAGTCCAATGCAAAAATTTGAAGCTTAAAGTGAAATACAAAAAAGAGCTTTTTCACACACACACACACACACACACACACACACACACACACACACACACACACACACACACACAGACAAATTGACTGTTAAGGTCCAATCAAGACAGCAGGCCATTGTGGACTTTGGAGAAGTGGGCCAACTACAGCATATGGCATGTATATATACAGCATTGTCCTCCTGAGTTCAAGTTTGACTGCTCTGTAATGCTGCAATTCGGCCCACGTGCTCTTGCAGCATCAGTAATTTCTTTTGACTCCACCCACTGGCAAAGCCTGATTCCATGCTTCTCCATGGTTCGCAGACTGAGGTTTAACCTCCCACCTCCCTGCCCATCAGCAGGTTTAGCTAGTCCACCTGTGGTGGGCTCTCTGATTTCTGATCCTGCACGTTAATTACCCCAACCGTGCTCAAGTAACAAACCTCTTGTGGCAGCGCATGCACCTGGAGTTGTAATGCTTCATGGAACAGTGGGAGGAGAGGAACTTTGGGAGCGGAATGAGATTTGATGTTAATATATTTTCCGCATGGCCTAGCCTGCCCCTACGCCATGATGAAGCAGAGCTTCATAAGCCGGCCACTCATGTTTTATTCCAAAGAGCGTGGAGGGCACCAGCCAGCTATTTTCTCCCCGACCTTGATGTTCCCTTGCCAGCTCGATTAGCATACACAATAAATGCTGAATGGAAATGGCTTGATATTGGCAATTGCTGTTTAATTACAGTTGTGTCCATTCTGTCAATGTAGATATTGGAGTGGCATCAAATTAATGACAAGCGGATGGCTTAATGGATGGCCTATGGGCGAAAAAATGCTATACAGTATGCTGATTTTGTCATGCATGATTGATCAGTCTTATCAATTTGCGATCATTAGTCACCGATGACAAGGGGGAATGTGAGACTTCTAACAGATGATGATGATGATGCATATTTTATAGAAGGAACAGTCTCTGCTGCCTTATGAAAATAAATTGGATATGTTTCAGGAAACACAACCCCCCTTTATTGTTTCTTGAGCTTGTTAGTGTAGGTAGCATCATTTATATTATATGTCAACATCCCACTTTTGTGTGTCATTCTCTGAAGCTTTTGAGTGTAATTTTTGGATGCCAAACACCACAGCTGTTGCCTTCCTATCCCCCCTCCATCCTCAAAATTAAATTTCCATCAAAATCTGGCTGTTTGATATTAATTAAATAATGGGCTATATGAAGCATGGAAAGGCGAGGATCTGTTTATAATCTTTAAACAGATTGGGTTTAAAACTGGAGGGGCATGTGTTCATATCAAATGAGATTATGGAGATAAAAGGCTTCAAAAGCAGGGCTAACTCCTTGTTTGTGGGCAGCACAATTGCACTGGATTGTATGAAACTGAAATGCATAGAAAATGTTCTGATATATGGCATATTAGATTGTTCTATGAAAGTCTCTAGTTTATAAATACATGCCTAATGTACACAGTTATGTATTTAGTTAAGTAGATAAATGTGTTTATTAACATTAAAGTTGATAGTTTTTAAGAGATTTTTAAGACTTCACAGTATGTACAATAAATGTATGGCAGCCAGTAAGCAGAGCTGCAGATTCAACACATCTTGTCAAGGTGGCAGTAGTGTACAGGATTGTATTCTAGCTGAAACAGGCTTGATCTTCAAGATCTTGTAATGGTTTTGTTTTTGCTATTTCTTAATGTCACTGAACAGTTTGTGGGGTGGAAGTATTTGAAATATTCCATCGACCAAACAGTGTACAAAACTTCATATGTTTAAAAATCTGTCTTATTCCGTGAGCCCCATGGTCTTATTTTGTGCTGATATTTATATGGGGAATACATTGTGAATATTCTTCTCCCATGTGCATCACAAATACAGGATGACCAGTCCCTTTGCAAATCTCACACACACATTTCACACTTTAGGCACACAATTATACCAAATGAATCGGATGTAAAGTATTACGCTATGCCATCATAACGTGATAGATTGATTTGAATTCCAGCTGACACTCAGAGGCCAAATAAATTGTCAGTTAATCGTCATAATATGACATCAAGTGATATGATCTGCATCTTCTCTTTTCTCCCACATCTTATGCTGGATAAATCAAATCCGCTCACAATAGTAACAGGTTTTAGACAATATACATTTATTTATATTTAAGTATCACTTAAATATAAGTATCACTTCAACTATGGATGCATATGTATGTCATTTTCTATCAAAAAGGGTCTTTGGGAAAGTTTGGTCGGTGAACGGACAAAACAGGCAATTCAAAAATCAAAACAAAAGAAACAAATACAAAGCAAACGTTCAGACCAAGGCAACTTAACTCCTTGATTTATTTAATCAGCACTTTTCTCAGCTGGAGGTGAATGCGCCTGGAAAATGAATGTTCCGCTGGGTCATTGCAGATGGACGTTGCTCGCATGTGTTTCAAGCTGTAAAAACAGTGACCGGTAACAAAAAAAAAAGCCTTGCTAGGCAGCAGGCGGCGATAGATATACAAGGGGGAATAAAAGGTTGTATCCTTTGCTTTTTCATGTCACAGCATATGTGAATGTCTGCTGAGGGGTTCAGCAAAGGAAGTCACTGTGCAGGTGGGTGCATTTTTGGACCCATGCTGATGCGCAGTAATTTGGTAAGTACTGCTACACGTACAATGACTCAACGTGTCATGTGAAATCTTAATTTGGCAACCTCAGTATTTGCTAGTAACTGTCACATTGACCTTGTGCTGCATTTGCACCTGCATTTATGTTGTGTTCGCCTCATCCAAGCATTCTAAAGCAAAGAACAACTGCTATTTGCATGCCGTAATGTATGTCTTGTCAGCAATAATACAGTGGATATCTGTTTTTATTTAAATTTACAAATGTTAATCTGCAATGAAGCAAAATAATATTAATGAATATAAATGACTCTTCTCTCTCAAGCCACAATGTACTTTTCTCCTCTGGTTTTGTCTTTATTTGATCACTTTAAAACAACTCTGTTGAAGTTACACATGAGGATTTGTTGAAGATTTTCCTTCTATCTCCAGTGGAGTGTGTAAAGTTACCACCTCAGAATGCAGTCTCTTTTGCAGTTACCTGCTTGACAGGGTATACTTCAAGGGTTGTATGTTTGTGACCACCCCATCCACCAGTCCTGATCCACCCATGTTGCAAACATGAATTTTCCTTGTTGTTATTTTGTTGACATTCACCCAACAAGGTAAAATTGACTCATGCCATGAAGGACTGCTATTTTGCATCACACTCTCAAAAATGTGTTTCATTTACAAAAGCAACACCATGTGTGACTCCTGATGTTCCAAACAGTCTGAAAGGTAGGCATATTCCCCTGAGAGCTTCATGCTTACCTGATACTGACTTCAAATTCGTTGTTATCCATGTGATGATATTTTTATCTGTGAACTGAGAGCTTCTGTAGTAAATAACAAATACTTTATAATTTTAAGGGTGGAAAAAATATTTACATAATTTCTGTTCTTGGCATTTTAATGTTGTAACTACGCCAATATCTGCTTTTGACAACATATGGTGAAATGTGACTGGTATTATTTACCATTTATCCACATGTCAGTAATTATGGGATGGGCATATATTTAACCCGATATATATGATGCTTTGCCTTTAACTCTAAGTGACAAATTTAACCAGGCTTTTTTCCCTGATATACAGACATCATTAATGCTTTATAAATGATAGGCTATGTGAAAAAGTCAGTCTTGCTGCTATGAACACCTTGACTTGGGGAATATCAGTCAAAATCCCTACCCATTTTTCTGTAATATGTACGTATCCTAATGAAAAGTTATTTGAGATACTAGTTCAAAAAGCATTAGTTATTCAATCTTGAGACTTTCTCTACAGAGTATTTGTTATGTAACTTAGCTTGTTGAGCCCTTTCATAAAGCCATCATAAACCATTTTCACATTACCAGAATTACTGATTATTTTTGACACAAGCATCCATCAATTATGATAATATATGAGAATGATGTGAAAACATTATATAACATATTGCAGTTCAATGTCATAATGTGTTATGGCTAGAATTTACACAGGTTTTACATTAGTCACATTACTTATTATGATTAATTCTGTTATGAATATAAACATAATGGCTTTTATACATATGTGACACTACTTTAAAATACCTTCTTGTAATTTGTGAATAAAGCGCTAAGTGATGAGAAACATATGTTGTTTCAGCCAAAACGCATAAGGAAATTGCTGTCAAAAGTGATGGACAACTGATGTAATGGCTTCTGATGTCATATGACAAATATTGGTGTTAAGTACCAAATAGATAAAAGGAATGATTGTAGATTGTTGATAGATAGAATGATAGATTGTTTCTCTGGGCACTTGTCGTTGGAAGCCTAAATTGTATAGTTTGAATTGATAGCTTGTGTTAACAGTTGGAGCTTGGTTGGAGCCATTGCCATTGGCCTTAATCTGTAATGCCCAACATGTGGTATTTGTGATTAGTTATTGTAACTGTAAATAGCATCTATACATGTAATCATAAATATTTTCTTCAGACATGCAGAGCTTCACAGAACACAAGCACTGTGTTTAGGGAAGAAGTTGAGCAGGTTTGCCATTAAAAGTGCAACCTGCAACTTCATCCCGAAAGGCTGTTGAAAAAAAACATGCAACCAGTCTTTGCCAATGAAGTGTAAATGTTTGGTTTTACCCCAAGATATTACATGAACACATCTGGTGAACTCTCTCCTCTACCACTGAATAAGATATGCACTGTCTATTGAAAAAATCCAGAGAAAAAGATACCCCTAATCCAAAAAAAGGCTCAAAACCTCAAACACACCAGGACTGAGGACCCAGTGTGCCCACTGTCCTATTCATCACACTGAGATTGTCAATCTCTCAGCCTGTGAGGTGAATTGTGAGTAGGCTCATATCACTGTTTTAATGCTCTTGTTGGTATAGTGCCTAATGCTTGTTTCTTTGGAGGCTGGGAAAAGGGAGTGTTACTGTTGAGGCATTAATGTTCTTATAGAGAGGAACCACTTTTACCACCATCCCAGCTGAAGCCTCCATTTCCCTTGTGTTAACTGTGTGGTCTTGATGGTGCTCCTTGATACGTTTGCACTTGTGACACATGTGAACCAAGAAAAAAGTGATAGCTCTCTGTCCATTGTGACCACGGAAGGAGGTCCTTGTGCTGGGGTAGGGCAACTAGAGTTAAGAGACAGCAAGACGCAGCATCCTCCACTCTACATACTTTGCCCTTTGTGGTCTGTGCCAATGTAAATGCATATCTCTAGTCCTGTACAAAAGGTGCAATACCCTCAACTCCTACTCTCTAAACTTCACTGTTTCTCAGATGAATTGGACCCTCTAGTAATGGCAGCAACTTATTCACCATGCCCTTGAAAGGGTTCTGTATGTATTATAGTATCTAGCATTTGTTGTGTTTATATTTCACACAAATGAAATATTACAGCTTCAGCTCAGAATTTTTAGTTCACTGCTCCCATATAAAAAAATGTCTCTCTGCAGATGTGTGAATTTGTGTGTGACAGCTAGTATTTCAACAACAGCAGGTGTGGCAGGTGTAAATTGCTGGCCAGCAAGTTGAATAATTTGAAATGATTGTCTTTGTTTTCTATGTCCATTGAATATTTTATATCCCAACAGAGCTCTATATGGTGTTCTCTCTCCCTGTTTGCCCCATTTAATAGCATCTTCTTACTGTAAATAATAATTTTTACTGAAATTTCTGGAAAGAAAAGAATGAATCACAGATTTTAACTATTTAGATTGCCAGCTAACTGTATTTTTTCAAGGAAAATTAGCTTCATAAAAACAAATTTATGAATAAAGGAGTGAATAAAATAAAACATTAAATAAATGAATTACGTTGTATTATTAACAATGTATTATAACAATAGCATCTTTTAAAATATGTATGCAGATGTAACTACAAGCTGTGTTTTGCATTTGTAAACAGTTCACAAAATTTGAAGATCACTGTTTAAGCAGAGAAGATGTGTCTGGCAGCTTATAATATGCATTAATAGTAGAAATATGGAAGATAATTACTTATTAAATATGATACATTAAGTCACATATGTGCTGTACTTTGATGGTAACTCTACCCCCTCAAACTATACATGCACAGTGCCATGCAAAAGTTTGGGCACCCCTGATCAGAATTTCTGTTTCTGTGAATAGCTAAGCAAGTAAAAGATGACCTGATTTCCAAAAGGCATACAGTTAAAGACACATTTCTTTAATATTTTAAGCAAGATTACTTTTTTATTTCCATCTTTTACAGTTTCAAAATAACAATAAAAGAAAAGGACCCAAAGCAAAAGTTTGGGCACCCTGCATAGTCAGTACTTAGTAACACCCCCTTTGGCAAGTATCACAGCTTGTAAACGCTTTTTGTAGCCAGCTAAGAGTCTTTCAATTCTTGTTTGGGGGATTTTCACCCATTCTTCCTTGCAAAAGGCTTCTAGTTCTGTGAGATTCTTGGGCTGTCTTGCATGCACTGCTCTTTTGAGGTCTATCCACAGATTTTCGATGATGTTTAGGTCGGGGGACTGTGAGGGCCATGGCAAAACTGTCAGCTTGCGCCTCTTGAGGTAGTCCATTGTGGATTTTGAGGTGTGTTTAGGATCATTATCCTGTTGTAGAAGCCATCCTCTTCATCTTCAGCTTTTTTTTCAGACAGTGTGATGTTTGCTTCCAGAATTTGCTGGTATTTAATTGAATCCATTCTTCCCTCTACCAGTGAAATGTTCCACGTGCCACTGGCAGCAACACAAGCCCAAAGCATGATCGATCCACCCCGTGCTTAACAGTTGGAGAAGTGTTCTTTTCATGAAATTCTGCACCCTTTTTTCTCCAAACATACCTTTGCTCATTGCGGCCAGAAAGTTCTATTTTAACTTCATCAGTCCACAGGACTTGTTTCCAAAATGCATCAGCCTTGTTTAGATGTTCCTTTGCAAACTCCTGACACTGAATTTTGTGGTGAGGATGCAGGAAAGGTTTTCTTATGATGACTCTTCCATGAATGTCATATTTGTGCAGGTGTCGCTGCACAGTAGAACAGTGCACCACCACTCCGGAGTCTGCTAAATCTTCCTGAAGGTCTTTTGCAGTCAAACAGGGGTTTTGATTTGTCTTTCTAGCAATCCTATGAGCAGTTCTCTTGGAAAGTTTTCTTGGTCTTCCAGACCTCAACTTGACCTCCACCGTTCCTGTTAACTGCCATTTCTTAATTACATTACGAACTGAGGAAACGGCTACCTGAAAACGATTTGCTATCTTCTTATAGCCTTCTCCTGCTTTGTGGGCATCAATTATTTTAATTTTCAGAGTGCTAGGCAGCTGCTTAGAGGAGCCCATGGCTGCTGATTGTTGGGACAAGGTTTGAGGAGTCAGAGTATTTATAAAGCTTTGAAATTTGCATCACCTGACCTTTCCTAAATATGACTGTGAACAAGCCATAGCCCTAACAAGCTAATTAAGGTCTGAGATCTTGGTAAAAGCTATTTGAGAGCTCAAATCTCTTGGGGTGCCCAAACTTTTGCATGGTGCTCCTTTCCTTTTTTTCACTCTAAAATTGTACAAAACAAAAATAATACACTAATCTTGCTTAAAATGTTGAAGAGAATGTTTCATCTTTAACTTTATGCCTTTTGGAGATCAGTTCATCTTCAACTCACTTAACTATTCACAGTAACAAAAATTCTGATCAGGGGTGCCCAAACTTTTGCATGGCACTGTATTATTGGCAACCAAACATCAATATTAACAAAGCAAACAAATAATTTGATACATTGCCTTTGCAAAAACATATGCCAAACACCGGTGTTCACAACTAGTGGAAGATAAAAATAAACATAAAATAATACTAGCCATTCTTCATGCGTGACCTCAGACTCTAAACTCATACCTGCTCTGTACTCCCAAAAATTCTTAGTACTGAGGAGAAACAGTTCAGCTGTCAGTTCAGTTTGAGAGCTGTCCAGATGGTCAAAGCCAAAGGCTGCTCCACTCTGCTGAGTTAGAGTGATTCTCACTGCATAAATGCCAGGTGGAGTCAGAAAGGGCTTGCTTCACTTGATCCGGGCTTCCAGTGCCTGAGAGACTCATGGTTTCCCTTCCTCCCACATGGAAACCATAGCAAAATGAGAAACTACTGACTGCCAAAATTAATCCCAGGGGTGCTTACTAAAATGAAATACAACAGACTTGTATCCACTTTGGTTCTTGAATCCAGAGTGGTACTAAAATGAGAACATTCATATCAACAGTAGTGCATTTTTTCCACAAACATTTGCCATCCATTGCTTTCTAAAACATTTATGACTCCTGCCATAACTAGACAAGTCAAGGGCTATTGCCAGTCTCTATCTAGCAAGTCAGCCCTCTGTGCCTTGTTTTTTTCTTTAAAGGAAAAATTCCCCACAACTGGATTCAGAGGAAAAATGTAATTAGGACATTATGACTCTAAATGTGTTACACTGTTACTTGATTATAGGAATTACCAATGGATGGCATTTAATTTAATGCATTTAATCACACTGAAATAAAATAGATTGCACATGATAATCTTACACATCCTTTTTAGAGACACATTTAGAAATAGCATGTGGATTATTACTGAGGGCAGGATGTAGTTAAATGGTTTCAGCAAATTATCTGTGAACCTGGGAATACTGGGCTTGAATCTTAGCTGCTTCAACCTTTGTTGTATCCTGGAGCAAGGTGTCTTGACTCAATTGGTCTAGAAGTAATTCTGTTGTAACAATTGGTTATGAGCACCAATCACAATAAGAGACATGATTAGCTCACTGTGCAAAAGACCCAATTCCAGGGAAAAACTCTTATTAAAAGAGTTTTAAACTCATACTGGTACTGTACGATCAGTGCTCCCTTTCCTATACTGTAAGTCAAATGATTACCTTTCATGGTGTTACTCAGTTTATAGTATTCTTTTATAATGAATTCAACTTGATTACCTATAGTCAAACAACACAATAGGCCTACATCGATGTCCAGCATTTTGTGGGCAATTTTATTACAAGTTGCACTATTATAACTGCATGTCAGCATTTTACAATGCATTTCAAAGTATCCTTGGGTATCCATTTCCTTTAGTTATAACTCTAGTTCGTACATGTCTTTTCAAAGATGTTAGTACAGTGGTAATACTCCAGATAGCCAGATTAGGTAGAGTTAGCTAGCCAACTCACTAACATTAGTTAGCTTACATATTTTTTAAGATATTGAATGGGGCAGTTTATTATCCATAAATATAATAAGGTAGTAAGAGAGAATGCAATGAAAACCACTTAGCTGTATAAAACCATTGCATTTCCGCACACCCTCAGCACTTTCCTGTTTGAAAGGAGCGAGCAGCGCATCAATTCAGTCTGCATGACATCCGCTACAATTTAAACAGTAGCTTGCTAGCAAGGTTACATCGAATACAGGCCCATCCATACTGCCAATCAAGAGACCATTGTGTAAATACAGTTGTAAATGGAAAAACTACTGTGTTAGAGCTGACACCATTGTCTTAGCAAGCTAGCTAGCTGGTGGTCTGAACAGCTAACTAAACACTTTAGAGCAATGGCAATCCAACATTGTCCATGTGTTTCAATCAGTTCCTGTGTGGGATGCAAGGGCACACAATATGCCTTCCACTCTTATTTAAATTGACGGCTCCATGTAAGAGTTCAACAATATGTTCAAATATTGTAATCCTTATGGCTGGTTTGCTTTTACTGTATTATTGTGTTGTTGTATCAATTTGCATTTATTCACAGTGTGCAACTTTGTACCACCCATTTTAAGAGAGAGGCCTACAGGGGGCATTAAGTTAAGCCTGAATCCCAAAAACTGAAAAATACAGTATTTTGGGTATTTATAGGGTATAGGGTGGTAATAGGGTATTTTGTCAGTTTTACCATCTTTAATGACAAATGCCAAACCATCTGGGAAATGTTCAAACATGCACTTATATGCATTGCTTTAAAAAAAAAAAAAAATTATTTTTGCCAGGTTTGTTTTCATATCAAACTTTTATGCATAAATTGCAGTGTAGCTCTTGGCTTTGAGTGGGGGTCAGAGCTGTGATCTTTGTTACCACTTGGCACAACTACTGACAAGGCATGAAAGGTTCACTGCTTAAACAACCCAAGTTACTTCACCATCTGTAAGAGGTTCACAGACACACTAGATGCTCACAGATCCATCCAAAGAAGTCATTTGCCTTCATGGATACCTGACCCCTGCTAGCATTCTAACTGCTCAACTGTCCCGTCTTCTACCCCTATATGTGAACAGACAGGACATTGGCAGAGTAGTGATTTTTGTTTTCATTCTTTATGACTCCATATCACTTAGCTTTGTCCATATGGAAGCTGATTTGCAAAACATGGAAACTGAAGGCAAGGAAGTAATTATACTACTGTTCCTCTGCATGATTTTGGGGACACTTCTGATGGGTGTGGCATCTTTTTTCTCCAATACTGCCATACAATTTTACACTTAATATATTAAGTTAGCAGCAATAAAATCACATGCTGTTAGCATAAGAGTATAGTTTGGCAATATTTTCTATTTGAAATGTTGGAAATGAGCAAATCTGAAGAAGTGGAGGATTAAATAATAGTAACCTCCATATTCAGCATAGTAAACTTAATCAGTTCTGTTAAAATGTTTCTTAAAATATGACTGTAATACACACACACACACACACACACACACACACACACATACATGTTTTTAATGTTTGCCAAAATAATGGAATATAACAGAATGCAAGGATCCTTCTGTACTGCATGATCTATTTATAGAAGGAGTGTGAAATGTAAATTATCAAGCCACAAAGTCACACATCTAACCACATCTATTTCTCCTCAGCCTACTTTGCCCATGTCATCCATTTTATCAGAACATGAACTGAGACAGACCAGTCTTGGCCTGGACCAAGATTATATAAATCCAAGAAAATTGAAGTACAAACACATTAAAGTAAAGCTACATCTGGGTGACTGTACAAGGCCGTATCAATTATTCCAATTTTTTAAGCCATACTATGCCCCTGCCAGACAAATGTGAGTTTGAAATTTATAATGTTCATTTTTTCATATTTTCTGCATTGTACTTTATTTGAGAGTAGCTGTCAGTGTAGATGGTTTCATTCAGAACATGTAAATTGAATGGCATGAACAAAAACCCTTTGTGCTTTACTTGTGGAAGTTTTAGTCTGGTGAGACAAAGATGGCTAGTTTGTAGATTACGCCTTGCTTTCCATATGGCATCACTGAAGCGGTAAACCCCTTCCCAATCTGTAATCCCATCTGGTCATTTTGGTGAGCCATCAGTTTTTGACCTTTTGCTTCCACATGTTAGCTACCAAAAAAAAAAAAAAAAAATTCTGCTCCACATTTGTCAGTGTGCCACACAAATAATGCTGTTTAAAATTTCCCATAACTCATGACAACACTATAACACAGTAATCCTGGGTATCAGATATAGTCGCCATATTTCACTCTTACTGCCTCATTTTCACCATTGACCATTGATGTAAGTGGGCTAATGGATGATGGTAATGCAAGATATATTAATGAGAAAGATCAGTTTCTGCTCTAATTATTTACCAGTGGGTTGTACCCAGGAAGATAATTCTTCCTCAGGTGGCACCGGGCCGAACACCAGCGTCTGCCACCCTGAGCAGATTAATTGAAGCATACCGCTGCAAATGAATCACATATGGCTAATATCCTTCTGCTCAACTTCACTCTGAAAGGGAAAATTATCTTTTTAGACCTACTTTATGACACTTCGCCTTTTCCATTCCTCACTAAAAGAGCAGCCAAGGTCATCAGTCGGAGCCCAGCTTTGAAATATATGAGATATAATGTATTGTATAATTCATATATTTTAGATTTGAACTCTGCTCTGCACAGTTCATCTCATGACATATTAGATTAATTACTGTGGCTCACAGAAGCAAAAGGCTGTGCACCTGTCCCATCTCAGTGATACATCAACATTAAGAAATCAGTGTTTAATAATTATTATTTAGGCTGGACAAGCCAAAAGTACAGCACTAGTCTCAGAAGTTCATCATTCAAATATGCTTTTATCATATGCTTATATCATTTTTTGAAACTATTTTTTGGGAAAAAAAAAAATCATCAATGTTTTTGCACTAATCCTTTGTAGTTACAAATCAATTACAAGTAATCTATTAATTCACAAGGATTGTCCTAATCAGACACATAGTGCAACATAACAAGGAATTGATTTTATTCTGCAAACTATCTTTCATGTGAATTTATTTTTTACTTATTTTTCTACTTATGCCACAAAAACAATCCACAAATTAACCTACATATTTGCTACTGTTTTTAAAGGGTGTTCACACAACATTTATGAGTTATAAATTTAAGTTTTTGAATGCTTTGTTAAAGATATCAGTCCTCTGGCGCTTATTTTTGTATATGTATGTATAAGTATAGGCACTATATTATTTCATTATTTTATTTCACTCTATTATTATGTACTTTATTATGTACTGAAATTTGTACATATGAGTAACTTGGCTTTTTGTATGTTGAAGGTATTTTTGTTATAGATATCAGTTTTTTGAATATGCATATTATATTAATAATGAGAAGCCAAACAAATGTGGTGAGAAATGCATTACATTATTGTCATTTAGCAGATGCTCTTACCCAGAGTGACTTGCACAGTTTTATCCATTTTTTACAGCTGGATATTTACTGAGGTGGTTATGGGTTAAATATCTTGCTCAGGGGTACAACAGCGGTACCCCAATCCCAGTGGGGAACTGAACCAGCAACCTTTCAGTTACGAGCCTTGGCATGGGTAAAGCAAAGATCTTTTTTCAATTTTTTTACCGCAGAATAGTACTCCAGCCCATACTTTTTTTTATTAAGCAAGTAAGCAAGGTTTTGCCATCTCTATGTCTCAGGATGGAACAACCTGATTATGCATCCTGGGAAATGCCTGCAAAACATGTAAACAGTTTTTGGTGGCATATTGGATTTCTCTACCAGACTGCAAACATCCTCAAGGTTGAATAAGAAACACTGATGTTTCCCCTCACTGACTGGTAGATTATCTTCTTTGTACAGGGGGTTGCCTTTAAAAAAGCTATTGTTTGTGTTCATGATAGCACCCTTACTTAATATTGGAACCATGCTTAATTTGACATTTGTTCTACATAGCTGGGGGGATATAAAGTGGGTTGCATTGATAAATAACTCAGGAAGATACAGACACATCTTGTTGGACACACAAGGAAATTGCATTCTAAAATTATAACACTTAAAGTTCATTTTGATTGTTTGGAAAAGCATAGCATTAGCTTTAAGATTCACAATGAACAGCATGAATGCTTTGTAATAGAAATGCTGTATTATGTTTTTTTTGTAGGATAAAACAACATTTTGGCTTTAACTTATTGTTTAAAAATATATACATATATATTAAATTAATATTAATATTAATATTAATGCAGTTAGGTCTGAGCCTTCATTAAGGTGATATCTGATGTTCTATTAAATGACAAAATTGTGAAAAATGCTCACAAATGAGAAACAATCACAACATTCATAGGTCAATAACAATAGGATAAACCAGTAGGAATATGATGCATGTATCCAATCATGCAAAGAGTTTCAGCAATTTAGAATTTACAGGATAGACCAATTACAGGCATTTGCAACTATAGACTAAGGGGGAATATTTTGGAATTCGTTTTATAATTTCAGTGGTTTCTTCCTTTATGAAACCCTGTTTGTGGATTAACCAATTTTACACTAGGTTAATCTCACTGTGACAAACCCTGCACTACAGGAGTGCTGAGGCAAGTTGAATGCAAGCCTCTGATACACTCATCTGAAGCCAAAGGCTATTTTTCGCACTACAACTCACACAGTGTGGTGTAGGGGAGTGAACAGTCATTGGGGGATAGGCACTATGCCACTGATGTCATCTGTGCAACTTGTAGGTGCCTGATGAAGCGCAGGGAGCCTGTGAGCGGCAAGATGAGTAAACCCTGGCTAACCTACCCTCCCCTTTACCTGGTGGAAAAAGCTAATTTGTTCTGCTGTTGTCCCAATCATTGCTGGAAAATGACACAGCCAGTTTCGGACCCAGGGTGCAGGGCTGACCCTGTGCTCAAAGTGAACAAATTACTGACTGATCCAGAAGATATAACATGAGCAGGAAGTGGAATGGGAAGAACGTGAAATGAGTCTCTGTTTAATTTCAAATGAGTAGTAAAAAGTTGCTATTTAAAACTTGCAAAATAACTGGAATTGATGGTGATTTAGGGCCTGGGCTAGAATCCAGTTCACAATTTGCACAACCTGAGCAACACAAAGTTAATTTCCACATAACACACACTACATGCAGATATTAGTGGACTTGTCAAAGTCTTTTAAAAATAAGTGCTACTGCTTAAATTGATCAGCTTCCTCTTGGACTGGCTATTTTGACAGCTTGATTGTGAACCATTCATGCAAACAATCCTGAATTTTGCTCAAGATTTTGTCTTTGTTTTGGAATTTGTGAAAGTAGCTCATTAGCAACATTAAACTCACAGTTCTTTATGTACTTACTGTCAATGAGAAAGCTTACCCTCACACATAATGTCTAGTCAGCCCGCAAAGCTGGCTGAATCCTAATGCCCTCCCTTGCTCACACATGCCCTCAGCTAACTTTGCTCCTCTTTAATTTGTCTCTATGGCTCCTAAGCCTTTTTTCTGCTTGCATAAAGGTAATGTGTCTAACGCTTTATTGGCCAGCACGAGAAAGCACCTGTATCATGTCCATAACTTTGTTCCTGGCCCTATTAAAGCTTGTGCTGCAGGTTTTTTAAGCAGTCAAAATAGTACATTGCCCTGCCCACACCTCTTGGCATGTATTTGAGACAACTGGCACTGTGTTACAGGCTTGCATTTTTCCATTGAAATTTGGGCCTCTGAGTATGTTTAGAAATATTTTGTTTCCAAGATTCAGTTCAGGGTGTCTTAATGGCCTTATTCATTGGATTGGTATAGAATACCACAAGAAATAATCACAGTTGACAGCAATGAAGACTAGTGTGCAATGACTGATGAAAAGGACATCAAGCAATCATGAGATGTTCTTCTGTTTTCACAGAATCTAATAGGAATAACTGGTGGATAGGACTCTAAGCAATGTTAAAATGTCCTTGACCATTTTCCTCGTGGGACATATGGAGTTCCATTGTCCAAAGTATTTTTGCCCAATTGGGTTTACTTTGTTTCAGTTCATTACTCAGTCAGATTTTGATGTTCACGCGGCTGTCTAAAAAAAAACATTACGTGCTTTGTACAAAACAAAACACTAGAGTGGATACACTTAAGGGGAATTTACTGCTAACTACTGCACATTTTGTAAAAAATCAGTGCATGATCATGTTGTCAGTTTACCGGCGGTAGTCTTAAAATTATATAAAAAGACAGAGGCAAAGTATACAATATCATTTAAGGCCATTGCCAATAGTTCTGCAAAGCCATGTTCTGAAAGAGTGTCAGGATCCTTGGGTGTACTAATTAGGCATGTTTTAGCTTTAACAAAGTGAACGGCATAAGTATAGGCAATGCTAACAAGGATATCTCTGAAATCAGCACAAAGACACAGTTTTAAAATGGAACTGCACACTGAGTGTGCGGTTGTAAAGACTGCTCAGCATTTTTCATCCAGGTGTTTAGCCAGCCTTCTCTGTAAGATCTCATCCTACATCCTTGAAAATAAGTTGCTGTTCCTGACGATGGTTGTGACATGTATGGATTCTGGATATTTTGCTGCAATGTTTCTTTTGACTCCTTTGAAATTACACACAACATGCTCGTTCACAGAGAAAGCGTGTTTTCATTTAGACATGTTTATGGAGTGATACATCAATGAAAAACAGGTGCAATCAATTGCACTGAGTATGTCTGGGAAGCCAGTGCTGGTGTACAAAATGTTTTAACTCATGCACTCCTCCCCAGATGTTGAGAAAGTGAACATATTGCTGCACTGATCAGGCAATACCAGCTCTGCTCTCATACCTGAACAATAACTTCTGTCATTACCACCAACCTCTCATTTGGCATTTCACAAATATTTTGCGATAAATATATACACTAACGTTTACTCAGAAAGTACTGACCTGATTTCCTTACAATTAACGCTTATTATTGCCTGTTTGCCTGTGTTTAAACACAGTCATTTCACTGTAACAGATAACAGTTTTGTGGGTATTAAACCTCTCTAAAAATGTGCAGTAAATCTGCCCATGAGTGTATGAATTTTGTAACTCATTGCTGGACGCCCATGTCCTGCCCATAACAGATACACAATGCCTATGAAAAAATCTTAACTAACGGGACATACAGTTAAAACTACAATATTACATTCAATGTCCCCAGTTGTACTCAGAGCAACAAACATGACCCAGTGTCCTTTCTTACTATCTGCATCTTAGATGTTGGCTTGTGTTTTACTTTAATCTCTTTTCAATAAGTAATAGTGAGTAATAATTTTATTGCGAGGTCTTGCAACACATGATTCTAGCTCAAGAATAAACAGGATGATGTAATTCTGTCTAATTCTTTAAAAAAAGACAGCCTATAATGCTGGTGGCAGTGTAGCATAGTGGTTAAGGAGCAGGATTTGTAACTGAAAGGTTGCTGGTTTGATTCCCTGCTGGGGCACTGCTGCTGTACCCCTGGGCAAGGTACTTAACCCACAATTGCCTCAGTAAATATCCAGCTGTATAAATGGATAACATTGTTAAAAAAAAAAAAAAAAACTGTAGCCGAAGCAAGTGGCTCTGTATAAGAGCGTCTGCTAAATGCCAGTGATGTAATGTAATGTAATGCTGGGACACTTACATGTGGATGATGACACATTTGTTGCATCAAACTGACATTCAAATCAAAGGAAATTAAATGCCAGGAAGATTCTTTCTTCATGAATGAATGTTCAACATGTCCCACATTTACTGTTAGCAATCTTCTTAAAAAGTGTTTTGCACTGTCTGGAAAATTAAATTCTACTTAGTAACAGGTGCTGAACACAGCACAGCAATGTGTTCAGGGATGCAATTACTCAATTATAACAGAATAACCTGGAGTTTGTTCCTATATACAAACAAATTTCACATCTGCTCCAGACCACTTGCACCATCTATGCAAGCACACAAATTTGAGCAAAACAATGTTTTTTTAACTCCATTCTGATAAAATTATATGTATAATGTTGTTATAAAGATGCCATTTTGACAGGGGCTTTCATAAAATCCTTAGCTGTATTTTTAATTACATGTGTGTGTGTGTGTGTGTGTGTGTGTGTGTGTGTGAGAGAGAGAGAGAGAGAGAGAGAGGGAGGGAGGGAGAGAGAGAGAGATTAGATTTTATGGTTAATTTTGGTTTATCTTTCAGTCCTTCCATATCTAATGACAGAAATCAGTGAATTATGTTAGATAAAGTATACTATATGTTTAAAAATGAGGCCTTTAATTGAAATCATTAGGTGGGTTATTATTGTTAAATTACATTACGTTCATTTAGCAGACACACTTATCCAGAGTGACTTCCAGCACAATAGAACATAAGTGTATCTGTTCAAGCTGAATGAGGAACAGTGCCAGACCAGGCTAAGAACACTCCCAGACCAGTGAGCATGAGCATAACACCATTCAAGCCCTGCCACAAGTTAACCTATGGAATCTGACTAGGTAACAGAAGCAGAGTATACTATGATACATCAGCCACTAGATCACAGAATCCAAAACACATCACAATACTGCACATGTAATAAACAGCAAATACTAGAAGTAGCAGGTGTTAGGGGGCAGGGACTGAGGTGGAACTGAGATGCAGTCTGAAGAGGTGGGTCTTCAGTTTATGAGCACCATAATGAAACTGTTTTCTATCAAAAGATAACAAAGAGCTTGATATATAGCTTGACACACTATGTTTTTAATACAATTAAGCATTGCATTTACTCTTAATATATCCATAGGCCTACAAAAAGTCTTGAACTTACAAAATTGAAAAACATGCATTATCTTACATTTGTAAAAGCATAACATTGCAACAACTGCGATAGATTCTAAGAAAATGTACTGGTATTATCTTGTGGGTTTTTTTCAGGTTATTTATGTCTGGCATATTTATGTTGGCCTATAAATTGTAACTTTGATTGTTTTAACACCATTTTAAGGGACGCAGTAAAGGTAGCTTTTAACACTGACACAGAACAGCCTTGCGAGTTAAAGGCATATATCAATACTCTGCAATTTCATTGACACAGGCCAGCATAAAGACTGTGCATAAATCTTACCATATAAATCCATCTCTCAAATATAAATATATAAATATATTACACTGTAGCAAAGTATTGCAGAGACTGAAACAGTTCTTTAAGATTATTTCATTTTTTGTCTTCTATTTCTTGTTATGAAGGTTGTGACACTTGTTCAGTAAGGCTGTGGTTTTCCATTCGATTTTTGAGATATAGACCTTTCTACATCAAAAAATACACTGCATTGATCCCAGTCAGGTGATCATTTATAACAGGATGATCTTGTTTTTATTAATGGCCCATCTATACTATCTGTACCTGGGGAGAATTAGTATACAGTTTGTGTTTTTTGACAACAGCCTTCAAAGATATGTGAAGCCGGGGGCCCTATGTTTCCAAACTATATATATAACATTGCACAAACATTGGCTGAGATTTGCAGGTATTATCTTATCGATGGAGGTTTGAAGATTTCAGACAAGCACAGGTATGTACATGTGGCAGTGGAGGATGAGTAATGCAGTATTTTCTTGCCAGGGTTTTTGGCAGGCAGAATTAAATGAGACAAAATAAAACCCACTGCATGATGTTTATCTTCCAACTGTATCCACTAATGAAGCGGAATTTGACAACGTTCAATTACAAACAGAACTGTGTCATGTTGTCTCTCTTGCGACAGATTTTGCTCCATATCCCTCCTCCATCCATCTCTCCTTCTGCAAAGAACATTTGATTATTGCTTGCCAATCTTTTAATTGTGTCATTTTCTCCACAAACTCTATGAATCCAAACATTTGGTGTGTGCAGCATTAAAAGCCAACTGTTCCATTACTCAGTCATTAATATGAATGTTCACACTTAAGAAGATCTAAATATTAAACCAAAGCTTACAGCTGCTATTTGTTACAAAACACAAAAGCAAAGCAATCAGTGCTGTGTTTCAAATCTGAAACCTTTCTATAATCAGACCACTTTTATCCATGAACAATCTATTTCAATTTTTGACAGAGGCTCTGATATAGTTAAAATTTTATTTAAAGAACAGGGAAGTTTCTCAAAATAGTGTTTGTAAAATTAAAGAAGGATTTCATCAGGAATCTGTTTTGGGTCCATTACTGTTTAGTGTATGCAACATATTGATTATGACATGACTGAAGGATGGCCCAGTACATTGGAGACGCAGTTAAAATTAAATGAGTACAAATAAAACAGATATTTGATGTTATGTATTTATGTCTCACCTTAGATTCCAATTTGGAGTTTGACAATTGAACAATTTTAGGAAACACTGTCTTTCCATGCAATTGCATTGTTAATGCATCTCAGTTTATTTATCTTTCTCATGGTCTCTCTCAAGCATCAGTCATTTACCCAATATTTAAAACCACACTTTGTAATTGAACATTGAAAATACTGCCTTTATATTTTTCATTGTTACTATTCTGAGAATATGAATTTGAAATATAATAAAATATCTTGTACAGCTTCAAAATGTTTGGGTTATGAGTATCAGTATGCAAAATAGTATTTCAAATGCTTAAATAGTCCACCAATAAATTAAAAAGACAATAATGATGTTAATATAAGGACAACTGTAAGTAGTATAGTGCAGCACATACAGCTTTGTCTGATTATAAAATCTGCAATGATGTGTAAAACATAATAATCCTCTTACAATTCATATATTTTTTTTATTATTCTTGATCAATTTACTGCAAATGTTTTGAACAGTTTATATTTAAAAACCCTTCCAGCATATTGGGAATTAGCCTTGTACATGATCGCTTGCTGCAATGAATGTGCTATACGTTTTCCACAACATTATTAAAGATGTTCTTTAACAGGAAAATTAAACCAGCAAGGATCATCAGTGAAAAGGTACTCAGATAAATATTTCAAGTAGTTAAAAGGAGGGGTTTCCAAAGCAACCATCATGACATTTCTCCCTCTGGTTGCATTTGGTCATACACAGATGTAGGACATCTTTATTATTTTCACTGAGTTTGGCTGGGCAAAGTGAAATCTTGCTATAATATGAAATGCAGTGGCAACGTGACTGTGTCTATGGAATATGTATCAAGAATAATTATTAAACTTTTGCTGTTGTTTTCAAAAATTGTAAATGCAGATATTAGAGAAAATTCCGAGAAAAGCATGATAACAATATACGGCCAACATAAATTTCACTGCACAGCATTCAAGAACATACTGTCCAGCCCGTTTATCTCACTAGTACTTTAGCAAGGCACTCCATTATCTTTGTTTAAAATGTACATAGAGGCTGTGTCTGTAAGTGGAATGCTACATTTGCTGTGTGATTAGCTCTTGGAGCACTGAGGTTTTGTGGGATTTTAGACTGGTGAAGCAGTGTAATTACAGCCTTTTAAAATGAGATTGAAGTCATTATGGAATTCAATTCAGCTTTCAATAACTTTTACTTATATGTACAAAAACAGAGTTTGTGTGAAGTACAGTGTGTAATATAATGGAAAAATGCATTGCAGTGAGAGCACTTCTGAAATGGGAGTTAAGGCCATATTACAATCGAGACAAATGAAATGGCTGCTAAACATTTTGGTATGTTAAACGAGTCTGCTCAAATTGCTACAACAGACACAACCCCAATAGGAAAATTTCTTGAGCCAAATGTGATTGAATTTATCTCCTGTCTTTCGTTGCAAGTTCCTTTATAGTGCAATGTAAAACATTTTCTCACAGCACTTTATTACATTAAGGATTTTTTTTTTTTGCAAGTGTACTGTGATCTGTTATGTAATTTGAATAGTAACACAGATGAGCATGTTTGAAAAGCAAAAGGTAATTAAGAATTCATAATGACAGTGATGGGTTTCCATGTAGCTCAAGGCTTCCCAACAAGGCCAGGTAACTAATTCATTAGCATTAGTATGCTGTGGAGTAAGGTCAACAAACAGCCAAACCATTGTGGTTAATTTTGTCACAAAGGGCATGATGATTCTTGTAAGTGTGGGTTTTCATCATTACCAGATGGAACATTAATATTTCTCATCTTATGTATCTTATCTTGTCATCGTTGACAACTATTTCAATGTTTTTGTTCAATACACTGCAGTTTGGATTTTCTTTAATCATTTTTGATGCTATATAAATATAGTCACAAGTTAACTAACATATCTACAATTTTACTTGCATATCTATGAGTGGCATAAAAAGCAGCTATACATGTCTGCAATTTCTCCCTCTCTCCCTCTCTCTCTCTTTTCAGTAAATTTGGGGTTTCATTCAGTTTAATATCAAAAAGAATGATAAATTCAGTTCAATTTATAAAAGTGACTTAATACTGTACATGTACCACATCAATGTTTAAATGCTTGCTACATTCAATAACAATTCCTTTAATTTCATTTTCCGGGGTTAATAACCTCAGTGCCTTTTTTTTAAATAAAGGTGTTTGTCTTTCTTTATGGTTACAATAGATTTTTGCCTACAGTCATAATGCAGATATTGGAAGGGTATGCAGTGTGATACTTGGTTCAGTTTAGCTTGTTACTAAAGCAGTAATACACAAGAGGGTGTGCATTATTAAGATTGTTGTCTTGACAGTGATGTCGTTTTTAGATACTGGCAAAGCCTGTTAGCATCACCAAGAGCCAATATTCACAATAAAGCACACATCAAGTGTATTTTTGCTTTAAAGAAAACAGATTCACATGCTAATTTTAAATGGATAACCTTAGGCCACAAAGTAGCTAGTCAGTCAGCAAGCATTAACTAACCTGTCGACACACTGAGTCAATTCGACACACCTCCAACTTCATCCATGGCAGCTAGGTAATCGCGCAGCTAAATTAACTAACTAGGATACTTCTCTTTTTGTACAGTTTTTGAAGTATGAGTACAGGCCCTGGTAATGTTCCTCCAATATTTTCTGTTCTCAAGGGACAGTTTCTAGTAGCACTGAAGGGAATTCTCTGCCTTGTGGCCACAATGTAGCATTTGCAGGGTTGTGTGAACTATAAATATCCCAATTTCTTAACTGACATTTCTAAAATACTGAAACAATACCTTATGCTAACAGTGACATGGTAGCAGTTCACTGTTGTGCTAACAAGCTGTCTTGTGTAATAATGAAATATGTGTCTGAAATATAGAAATTATGTAGGAGTACACACTACAGATCTAAGCCAGGGGTGAAAAGGTGCACAGTTACATGTAGCTAATGGATGGCAGGTTACATGTCCATATTATGTAGGGCACAGCAGGGCAGCATGATCCTGCACACCTCAGGTATGTACATAAGTCTGCTGTCTGCTGTGTCCAAACTCACCCACTGGTCTTTTAGCTCACTGATAGTGTGTGCCACCTCTGAAAAGTATGTGTATGTATAACAAGTACACACTTATGGCATATTATGGTAGAATGCAACCTCCTACAGAGTCTGTGGGTTGGCCAGCAGTGCAATCAGCAAGGAATTCAGCGTGTAACCCCTATCACCTACAGTATATACACATATATAATATATACAAAATTGTTTGTATGCATTAATAGTGAATATGGTGAATCTAGCCCAATGCATGTGCCATCTAAAGTAAGATTTTTTTCAGCCCTTTTTTGATCAAGCTCAGTTGAATTTAAGTGTCCTCATTTTGTTTTTCTGTGGAGTACTTTTATTTTGACATGTTACGTCCTGCGTTTTGAGACTGCTTTGCTTTTCCACAACAATATCATGGACAGTGAGACCTGCAGTCAAGGCTTCATTTCTGTGAGTGTGCACTACCTGCATATAAATTGGGAATGCTTGACCCCCAGTGCCATAATTTACTGCAAAGTCCTATAGTCACTCTAATGTGCTCTGTCTCTAAAATGCAGACCTTAAAGAAATGCCAGTATATTATGTCAGTGTCTCTGCCTGGTCCATTCCATCAAGAGAAAAGGCATTACCAACACAGATTATTAAAAAAAAAAAAAAAAAATCAAAAACAAAACATTTTTGACAATTTTCTCAAGTCTAAGTGAATAGATTTTTTCATTGCCTACTTCTGATTGACACAGGGTTGCAAGACATGATATATGTTGTTGCAATAGACTGGTCACTATTCAGGACTGAATTCTGGATTAAGCCATTTTTAAATATGTATTTCTATATTTGTATTTCAACTATGATTCAATTGCATTAGCTAATAGTATGACTGATTTGACTAATTTGGATTTAATTTGAGAATCTCATATCCTGGATCTAACAAAAAAAATCCACACTAGCTTAGCATTTTAACTTTGTATCTTACTGACCTCTTGTAAGACCTTACAATGTCTACTCTTAGCATAGTGATGCACTTATTTGTAAGTCACTCTGGGTAAGATCGTCTGCTAAATGATGTAATGTAATGTAATGTAATGTAAAGTAACATCTGTTTTTGGACACACAATCGGCATTAAATTGTCCTCATACCAAAAACTGAAATCCCTGGTGCCACAAACATTTTATAATACTGTAAAGTTATTCAAGGTAACACGGAAAATTCATACATATTAACAGTAAAGGGGTATAAAGACCGTATTAAGAAACAGATGTACTATGTCAAGCCCTGGTCAATTGTGCAATGCCACAGCCACTCTCTTGGCAAGACGAGAACATGTGCCTTTTTGTACTTTTATCAAATGTGGACAGGGAAAAGAAAATTACTCCGATAACTTACGACTGAGGCAAATATATAAAGTTACAAATCCTTGATAATGACACATTTTGATGTGGCACGAATACACCCAAGTTGGAATGTCTGAAAACAGCAGTCTGTGGTACTGCTGTATTATCTTCATTAATGGATATTGTTTTAACAGTGGTAGAATTTCAGAAATGATACAGCCTTCAAAAAAGGGGGGATTCTTGCTGTGTTCACTGTAACTGACCTGGAGTTGCGCTGTGCCAAAACAAACTGACTCACTTCTTGGAATCTTTCAATTTGCAATAATAAATCACAGTAGGAAGCAATTGCTGGGTGATCTGCTGAGGGTCTGAAATTCAAGCCTCCTTCGCGGGGGGGTGGGGGGGAGGATGTGGGGGCACCCTCAAAGAGAAGCAGCTCCCTGGAGCATTTCCATGCCATTTAATCATGTCTCCAACCAGCTGAACAAATGGGAATGGATGCTGTTCCCACCTTGAGATCTATTTGTTTGAGTGGGTAAAGAAAAGAGACAAATTCCAACGTGGAACAGCATATGTCACAGAAGTGATGAACTGTACAATGTGTTTAATGCCAAATAAGTAAGCTTGCACAAAGTCAAATAAGACAGTATGCTTAAAAAGAAGTCTTTGGCCATTATGTTTTCCAGGCCTATAATTTTAGCACCCACAATTCAGGGATATGTTAAGCTGAAAAAAATGCTTGATTTGTAGAAATGGAAAGCTTTTAATTTTCTAACTAGGCCAGTTCAGTTTCTCTGTTAGTTTAGCTGTCAAAATGGCAAATTAATTTGCTATGTTTAATTCAAGGAACACTTCTGCAGAACCCAAAAGAAACCACCCTCAGATGCCCCGCATACCCTAAAATTAATAAATTGTACCCTTACGTTATTTATTTGCATCCTCAATTGAACCAAGTGTGTATTTGATTCTATTCAAAGTGCATTATCAAAGGGAAGAGAATAGCAATGGACAGAGGTGAATAGTTTGAATTAAGTCCTTTATGAAAAGTCCTTTTTGAAATTGAATGTGGACCTTTGTGGTTGATATACAAGGATATGTTTGGCGTGGTAAACACAAAATAAACATTAGTTTTGATTGTGATAAAGTTGCTTTATTACATGTTAAAATGCTAGATTTCTGCTTAAATCACCATTATCAGCAATCTAAAATGACTTTTGCAATCTATATTTATTTTCAGCACAGACTTAGGACTAAATGGAAGTGAGAACAATTTGTAAGAAACAGTGAATGGATAGTTACACACACTGCATAACTGATTTTATGTTAGTTATTTTTAAATGCTTATCACTATATCCCTCAGTATTCTCAAAGTAACACTGAATGTAAGCACATTTTTGTTTTGAGAAAATAAAGGCTGATCAATGCAGACTAGTAATAAAAATGCGAAATGGAAACAAAGCAAGAATGTAAATGCATATTATATAATAATAAAGTAAGAATGTAAATAAATATGCAGGTTCAAGCAAAAACAAAGGCTGTTTGACAATGCACTGCTAGTCAGTGGTATAGTTTGAGAACTGTGAATGTGTAACAGATAAACATGATGAAAAAATAGTGTGGGAAGGCAGACTTTCTTTCAAATTGCCCATTTACTGTGTGATGTATTTTCACTGGGGTTGTAGTGTTAGGCCATAAACATAATTATTTCCACATGCCCATCCAAGAAAAAGACTGGAAAGTTGTGGCTTTTCCCCTGCTCTCTTCAAAACATACTATATCATTCCCTTTTAGCTTACTTTTGTCTTTCTCTTTCAACATGTTAAGTGTGCTACTTTAGATTAGCGGTGGTAAAAGTATGAACATGTTGCTACTTTAGAGGCACAGAGAGGCAATATAACTCTGCAGAACTTGTGAAATGACCCCTCTGGAAACTAATGTTCAGATGTGAGTTTTAAATAAAAGGGGGGGGGGGACTTTTTTGAGTTATAATGAAAGCTGTGGTAAATGTATGAATATATTAAGTGAAAATCAGACAAATAGCAACAATCTTTATCATATTATATTATATTATATTATATTATATATGTTGTAGTAGTGCTAGGTAGAGGTAGACACACAAATCTTGCAAGTACTGCTGAACTGTTGAATAGTGCTGAAAGCCAACCTTAACTTGCGGTCAGCAGCTTGAGGTTGAAACAGAGTGGGTAGGAGACACTACTAGCTCAACAGTGAAAGCTCCACAAGACCAATAGTTACCAAGTTTGTTATGGAGGCAATTCTGCTTTCCAGTTTTGGGTTCAAATTAGACAGCAAAGACAGCATAACCAATAAGGCCAGTTTACACTGCAAACAAAGACTTGCACACAGAAGTAGTGTGACTAGTTTACACTTGTTAGTCAGCACTGTGCAAGAGTGAATGGGTGGCCCACACAATAGATAATGCAACTGTTTTAGGATGGAAGCAAAGTATGATGAAATGCCCGCACTCAGTTTCACTATGAAATATCTCAATAGGACATCAAAACAAAAAGTCTATACTATTTAAATGTTTGAATGGTTAACATCAAGTAGACAATTATTATTATTAAAAAAAAAAACTGTCTATAAGGCACAAATGTACAGATTTTAATAATTTAATGCCTACAGTCAGGTGGTGTTTAGAATCCCCAAACAGGCAGCAAAACACTCCATTATATATGCATCTGTAGGAAAGGGGAAACGTCCAAAAAAATCCAAATAATATGTGCTGAAATATTGAAATATTTGAAAGCATTCTTTTCATAACAGAACAAGAAGACAAATAAAGAGGGATGTGTACTGTTGTCCTTGTTCAAACCATTGATCGTTGCCTACTAATCCTGCCAGATTCTACTTCATCAAAATGTCTGGCTGGGGTGGCTTTGCAAGTGCCACCCATTATGAACAGAGAGAAGCCCCACTGGCCTTCGTCTTTTCTAACCCCATTAAAAGCAGGTGGACAGCTATGGTGAAGCAGTAGCCACAGTTCATTTTTCCTGCTCTTCGCTGAGGTTGATGCTTTGCTCTTTGCTGGTTGACTGCCAGCGCAGGCCTCCTAATGTGAAAGACACAAGGTGAGGACTTCCACTTACTAAACAGCACTGTTTCAGCCAGGTAATCGACTGAGCATGGCATTGCAATTTGACCTCCTGAGCTAGGTCACATTTCTCTTTAAAAAAGAAAGTGCAGACATCACAATGAAAATGAAAATGTTCAACCAAATACAGCCTTGCTGCAAATATACATCTTGTGTGTTAGAGCTATTGTAACCATGGTATATCCAGTATTTCCTAGATTAAATGCAAAACTGTTACCTTTTAAATTGATTTCAATAGCATATGGCTCTGTTAAACATAATTAGAAACTTATTTAAAACTTTGTAATTGCATTCAAGAGATATTAATCACGCACAGACAGGCTTTAAAAACAGTAATGAATAGTAAATAATCAGCTATTTAGGAATGTGATCATTGCTAAATTTGGTGATTGTGGCTGCCGCAAATAAATGGATGCAGTGCACTCCACCCATTTGCAGGTCCAAGGCTTGGACTGACTTTTTTGGCTGCATTAAACAAAAAGCTAGATACAAATAACAATTACGAACAGACTTTCAGCGCACCCCTCCTGCCCCTTCATGAAAATAAAATTAAAATAAATTCAGCCACATTTTCCCTCACGGGAATAATATTTTTTACAGCCAAGAAACACAACACACACTTTAATAGCAGCACATGTTTTCCAAATTGAATGGCTTGCTAAATACATTCCTTCTGACTTTTAATGATACAGCATTATGTACAACACTATGTTTTTACTTATTATACAACCATTGTTACACTGGCAACTATACCATTTACCTTCTAATGCATCAGTGAAATAAATGAAAGTTAATGGTTGCTGCAGTCCATTAGGCATATCTCAGCAGGAGGTAGGAAGATAAATGCACAGTTGTCTCAAAAATAATTTGGGTTTTGAAGAACAGAATACAGAAGCTAGAACCCCTGCTAAGAGGCAGTGTATATTTCCACTATCTTCACCGTGCTCAACAGGATTGCTTTTGAAACCCCAGAGGTTATTCTGAGCCGGTCACAAAACTATGCTCCCTAAAACATACAGAGACAAATGAGATGTGCATTTTTAAAAATTAATGTTGTTTCTCATTCAGCAAAATATGTCAAGTATTCTCCATTAACCTCTTGTCAGTTCAGTTAATTTAGTTCTGTTATGTTATCCATACTCAGGCCCAGTTTTTGAGCAATGAGTGGATGTGTATCAGCTAGCACCTGACTGTACAGAACATAACACATGTTTGTAACCCCTGAATAGATCCTATTATAATGGATATATAGGTTAATAGTGAGGTTTACAGTTCAGACTATAAGATAATATACTTTCATACCAAGTAACTACTGTTCTCAATTTCATTTTTACAATAATGTGTTCTTGCAACATATTTCTGCTTTGCTTTCAGGATGAAAAGTACTTTAGACAATTCTAGTCACTTGGATGGGTTTTGTTGTGTTATGTGATGAAAAAATGGGATTTCTGACATTCTAAATTTGTAGGAATATACTGTAAAGCGTGGCAAAATCTGAAACAATTGAGCCACATGAATGTGACTGGCCTTTAGAGCAACTGTTCCATGAGGGTGTCTGTATTATTTTTACATAAGCACAGTGGCGTCAGCCACCTGTCAGCTAAAGCCATTGCTGAAATGGATCTTAAGTGCCATCACACAGTTTGCAATGCTATCATTTTAACTGTACTGTTGCAACATGCCAGCATTTTCTGATCAGCGACGCGGTTGATTTTTATTTTTATTTTTCATATACAAATAAATCTCATTTTTGCAGTTGTTTGTATTAATGAAAGAAGCCAAAGGTATCATGATGGTAGAGTGTTAATTTCCCTAAACTAACTCTGAGAAGTACCATTTAATCAAATTGTGCCTATAATATTTCTTCGCTCATTTCCATTCTTTACATTCTTCAACCTTACAAAAATGATACATGACAAATTCAAAACAAGAACACTAAAAATTATGACTGCATTAAAAAAGAAAACAATTTATATTGCATGATACACTGACATATTTGTAAATTACAATTTGCATGTCAGAAGAGTCTCACAAGTATGAATTACTCAGTTCTCAAAAACAAAAACAATCCAAGCATGTGATATAATCACTACTGTTCAAATATCATGCCATCAATTTTTTTTTTTGTACAGTGCTGTTCAGAAACAGCTCATAGAATCCCATAGCAAAATACTGTTAGGTAATCCATTTCCACTTAGTGATTCGATCTTTCTCTTCTGGTTCTGTTTTACATCAAAACAACATAACAACATTACAACAGAAAAATCTCAGTTAAGGAGGACAGCTCCAGTTTTTTTTTTTTTTTTTTTTTTAGATATTACAATTATACACAATGACTGAATGTGCTGTCAAACAAATTGATTAAGGGTCAGTTCAAAATTAAAATCCATTATGAACCACTAGTATTCATTATTTGAGGCATCATAAAAAGGTTACAAGTGGTTGAAACCTGGGTTTTGGACAATTTTCTTTGTGTATAAACTGCTCATAGTTACTATAATATATTCCATTAAATGACTGGCTTTACAAAATAATTTCAGTTGGAAAAATTTCTACAGTTGTATCACTGTTATCTAAGGAGTTGCCTAAATAAACGTCAAAGCACAAAGATTACATATTTATCAGTCTTATTATGATTAATATTACATATTTTTCAATCTTATCATATTAAGTGCATGAGGATACTGTAGGTTATAAAACAGCCACAGCTCATAGACCATATGCTGAAAACAAAGCGTGATGCTCCTTCAGTAATTCACAAGAGTATACCCAACAGGTATGAAGTAAACTTTTTGAAATGCTTTCCCAACTTACACTGCTAATTTCCTATTATTTTGTTGCAGTTTATTATCAAGTTATATTATCAAGAGAGACCTGGCTCTACTTTTTACTGTGGTCATTTTCTGATTGGTTTAATCATAACTACAGTGATTAAGTTTGTACTTGTGCTTCTCAGTTGGTGTTCAATGTAAAAACACAAACGAAAAAAAACAATTAAATTACCACTCTGCTAAGTGCTGTAGGATCTGATATCTGCTTATCCACTTTTACTTTTAGTTACATTTAGTTCACCAGTTAAACACAGAAGAGTTGCTTACCTTACAGAGGCAGTCAGTTTCAGTGAGGCTTTGGAACATGAACTCCTGAGACTGAGCAGACATCCACCAGGTCGCTCCTCAACTGCGCGTGAAGAACTTGTTAAGTTTAAGACCGACTAACACGGCGCCGAGGAACGCCAGGCACTACTCAGTGACTCAGAGGCCCTCTCAGTGAGATCAACACCTCTCTCTTTCCTCTCCCCGAGCGTAACTTAACCCTTTCCCTCCTCATCACTGGACCTGCCGCCACAACTACTTCCTGCAAGTTGCCTTTTTTTTAACCCTATGTCAGTGGATGTGCTCACTTGGTGGAGTAGGATTTCAAGGCCCTAGAGCTATCAGAATTGCATGGGGAGGATTAGAAAACAAAAGGAAGAGCAACAGGGCAGGCAGGGGGCAGGAGGCAGGAACGGCACAGGAATAAAAAAAGCACAGACAGATGCAGATAGCACAGGGGTGAACTGGTGGGGCCGCAGCCTCTGCATGCAAACGAAGAAAACCTGAGAATCTGATATGTAAAAATTCCTTTGGCTTCAGAATGTCAGACCCACAGTGCACAAAGCTTAGAAGCTTTCCATTCCATTAAGAAAGGGAAATGTGGTTTAGCTGTGCTGCAAATGGAATGAGAACATTGCAGCAAGTCTGAAATTAAGAGCTAGCACTGCTTCAGCAAACACTGACAATAAACATCTACCACGTTACAGCTCTGACAGTTTATTGTGGCTAATATTAACCACAAGGGTTGCAGCAGTGCTGTATGCATGAAAATTTCTCTTTGTCTCTGTTGGCGCTTGTAAATAATGAATCCATGAGAATGCTCAGATTGAGTAACAGTACATTAATTATTTAGCAGGGTAATGAAAAGAACTTTGATAATGCTCACACAGCCTTCCAATGGCTTAAGTGTCTGTTCATTTAAAACATCTGTGATCTTTTGTCTACCGGAATTCAATAAATGATTCTAAAAGACGGTGCATATTCCTCTGTTGCACCGGGCTGTGATTCACGCATAGGAAAGGCATTACACAGGGGCACATTTTGGATGTTTACTTTGGAAAGCTGTGGTGTTAGTCGCAGATTAGATGGTCTAATTTGTGAACTGTGTAAATAAGAGAAATCAGATTGGACAAATGTGCAAATTGCTGGGGGTTTGAGTAACATAGATAAATGATGCAACAGTCAGCTGTGACCCGATGAAATCAGTGATTAATACAAATACAACAAACACAATAAATTATAAACTATTTAATTCCCAAGCATAATTCTGGATAATTTTATCACCACTTGACATATTACTGGTATAATGCTGGGATGATCAAATAAGACAAGGAGAAAACCTGTAAAAAGATGTGTCCTGTGATAAGCACATGTTCCATGTATGTGGGTGTACAGCACTGCATAAGTGAAGCACTGGAGAGGCTTCAAGAGATCAAGAAAACTTCTGTTAGGGTACTTATCTGAATTATACTTCTGTTTTGATTTTTGTTCATTTCTACATCCACATGACTGATGTCCTGAATGTATTTTTTTTCATTTCCCAGAATGCTGGTATGCAAACATTATTATTATTACTATTATTATTAATGTAGCTTAAGCTCACTTAGATGTTAAGAGTTCCCTGGTTTTACATGCTTGCTAATTGGTTGTCTGATTGTTTAGCGGTGGGTGTAGTGAAACATTTGTGGGGTGGTTAACACTGGATTTAATTAACGCATGAAACTGATTTCTGGTTAGGAGAGTTGCTGTAGTCATAGGCATCATTTACACTGGGGATGCTGGGGACATGTCCCCACCACTTTTTGTCATGGCCCATTTCATCCCCACCACTTTTTTAAAGCCTTAGTTTAGTTAGTTGAACACATCGAACCCGTCGTTTTCCCCAGCACTTTTCAAAACAAACTGACTCCCATGGCTGTAATACTATGAAATACACGTTAAATATTAAAATTAAACGTTAAATAAATAAACGTTAAATAGTTCTTCTTTAGTGAACCATGCATGGAGTACAAAATTTATGCAAATTAATGGATGTTTGTTTTATTGCATTAGACGGTTCGTGCGTCTGCTTCCGCTCTCGCGCTGTTCTGCCCTCCGTTTTCTTTTTTTCTGCAGATTGGCGCCCCGCTGTGATTGGGTGAGGAACGAGTGGGAAGATTTAAAAGGAGGAACCCTCAGGATGGAGCGGCGCTTCCCCTCTTGTTAATGGCCGTCTGTGAACTGATAGAGCGATATCTCTGTTTTGTTGTATATTTGTAAATACTTTGTGCTACCGTCTTGTGATTTAGCCAGTGGGGGTGTAGTAGTAGGGGGTGGGTGCCTTTTCTGTTGGGTTTTTTTTTTTTTCCTTCTGTTTTTGGATAGTTAGGGAGTCAGGGAAGAGACTGTATTTTTGTTTTCTCATTTTCTTTGGTTAGGTAATTTATTCCCTGTCTCCTAAGCAAGTTTTGTTCTGTTTGTTATTTTGGCCTTGCCCACCCCTGAAGTTTGTGTTTAATAAAACAACCCTGGTTTTATTTACGGTTTGTGTGTTCTGGACTGAACAAGAAAGGGAGGTGTCCACACATTCTATTTTATGTTACACCTTACCCTAGACGGGGTCGTAACAGACATGTTCATGAACAAGTACTTTCGCTAGCTAGGATCTGTATTGGGAGTGGTGTCTATAGACAGTAGACGTCAGCCACAATGTTAAGTCTACCAATAAATCTGTTTAGATATATCAGTCTATACTAATCCCCAATGCCATTCTGTTAAATGGACAGTGAGCTTGGCATATAACTTGCAAGTTAGCAACTCAAAAATTTAAAACTTTATGGTGTGGTGTGTGTGTGTGGTGTGTGTGTGTGTGTGTGTGTGTGTGTGTGTGTGTGTGTGTGTGTGTGTGTGTGCCTGTGTGTATGCTAGCTGAAAAGCAAAATATTACTTATATTAGTAACCTTAAAAAGATATATACATAAAAAGATACACATAAAACAATATATAGAGAGAAATAATTTTGGGTTTCAAGAAAAAATGGAATGCATCAACAATCCATTTCAAGACTAACCGGCAAGATGAATTTTAGAAATATTATTTGTACAAAAACTCTGTACAATACGGAATATTATTTATTTGGACACTGTACGGCATAAATTTAACAGTTTTTTTCTTTTTAAAGTATTCAAAATTATTGTGCTGAGTGAGTAGGCAATTAATTTATAGTTATATTTTCTTGTTTGTTACTCAAACTGTTAAGAGAGCACAGTATTTCAATAAACTTTTAATAAAGGCCTGGTCCACAGTTCGATATGCAGGATTTTATTTCATAAGAGAGGAGGCTACAATTAGGAAGTGTAAGAAGTTCTAGCTAAACATTTCCAGAATCCTTCACTCTCCGTTTTTCACATTAATAAACATTTGACTGGATCCTCACCAACTAAAAGCACATACAGAGTGTCTCACTACAGTGGATTAAAGGAAATCCATTCTCACGCATTTCCTCCCTTCAGGAATCCAATGCATTGGTATGTGGTATTGTTTGTGTAGATGACTTTCTGTGCACACACACCCTTTTCAGATTTATAGCTGACTGCGTGTGTTTTCCACATGTTTTGTGTTTTTTGGCAATCATGGTGCTGGAGTCTTTTTTCCCAATTGGCATTGTGCTGAAATAGAGCTGAGAGTAAAATGTGCAGTCTGAGATGATTGCTTACTATGCCTTACTTTTTGCTCATGACACTCCACAGGCTTAGTTCTGTAATCATAATGTGTGACCTCAAATGAAGCTTCTCATAATTTGTGATATGGCTGCACTGCATGATTTTATTCTTTGTGAATACAACTAGTGAAACGACCAAGGCCAAAGAGGCCAAAGACCATGTCAGAAAATCATATTTATTAACGGATGGAATGTATTCATACCACATCTTCACAGTCATTAACCACTCAGTGTTGCACCTCATGACTGCAATGTATATTTAGATTTGGAATTATATGTAGTGTTTCAGCTTTTGCTGTATTGCACCATGTTTGCCTAGTATGTTTCCCCATGTTCATCTAAATTTTCATCTTTAACACCACTGATTTGCATAGTTATGATTCAAACTCTGAAAGAGCATTGAGCATGCCTCCTCTGACTGTGGAGGAGAAGGAAGAGATGGCATTCAATCAGATTTAAGATAATCGGAGTGGGTTGTTATGGAGATAGCTTAGCAGTAAATGGACACTAATAGAAAAATGCAATTAATGTCTCAGATTGGATTGTGGGACAGATATAATGCAATCCTGCTTTCATTTTAGGCAATTAGATGTTGTGTAATATGTAATAATGAATTTATATCAAGTTCATTTACAAGGTGTCCATATAGTTGTATATAAAAAATAAATAAATAAATAAAAATGTTGACAAGTGCAGTATATTAAACTCTTTCCAATTTGGCTAAATTTAGCCATTCAAATCATTGAAAATAAACCTTTTTGACAGAGATCAGTTTCTCACAATGACTACATTATTATGTTAAAGAGCCATCATGTATATGAGTATTCATGAAGTGATCTGACAAATTTTGTCTTTAAGCCCTAACTCCTGTTCAAAAGGGGTGATGAGACATTAAGTCCTTGTGCTCAATCTCAAACCAAACACATATGTAATAATTAATTACATTTTCTTTCATAACATATTTCATTACTTGTTTTAATTTCTGTAAATATTTTATTCAAATTATGTGATTTAGGACTGTCACAGTACAAGTGATTGGATTTTACACTACAAAGGCATTTTCTAGCCATTCTTCTACTTTCAAACATGAAAAGGACTTCGATAAAAAATAACTTTTCAACCTATCACTAATAAAGATTCATTTACACCATCAGTTTTATATAAGGATAAAGAGAGCATGAGGGCACTGTCTCTCTATGTAACATGTTGCTGTATTCTGTGTCTTCAGGCATAAAAACAACCAGTCTTCGCAGTTACAGTGGTTACTGATTATAGTCTCTAAGCTGTTATGATATCTAAATTGGAGGAAATTTGCCAGGTAATCTTGACTAGTTCTCCAAGCAGCCTCACAAACTTCATGTGTGTTACTTTGACACTCACCCATGTTTATAGGGCATGGAGTATCTGAATAATTATATCCTGTGATTTTCATGATGCAACAGGTATTAATTTATTAGTTTACCATGAAGTAAAATACCCAGGGAGGGAGTTGTAGACTACATCTCCTCGTGATGTAAATATATGTGATATAGAAAATAATGTTAGACTGGGCATTGCTTTGAGTGATATTCACTCTAAATTACACTCTTTAGTCCTGGAGGAAAATAAAAATTTTCCTGACAACATTTGGCAGTCATTTGGTCAGTTTTTGCATATTTTATACTACTGAAAAAGAAAATGCAAGTTTATCCAAGTTTATCTAATGAACAAATGTTTTGTGGGCATTTATTGTCAGAATTAGTATAGCATCTTGGCATTTAATTGCACACATTGGAGCTTATGTTCCTGGGATCACTAACTGCCAAAGCTAAAGATAGGATTAAAATAAACTGTAATGAGATGATGACGTAATGGTGGTGAATATACAGCTGTTGCCCCAATGAAGGCCATATTTATTTTTGAAATGACTTAATCGTTACTGGTGGGATTGTTATTATTGTAAGCAGAAATGTGGCTGGGAAACTTCAATGGAGAAAAACATGTTCCAAAAAATAATGTTTTCACATCTGTCATCTTGGTATAATGATGCAGTCATATTTTTTCCTCTCTTCAGTTGCATTGATGTTTTGTCTCCTATAGCTAAAGCTGCAAGTAGTAGCATTGGTGCGCAATGAGACAGACAAACCCTGGCCGAGCTACCCACCCCTATCCCCTAACAGAATGAAGCCAATTTGTTCCATACCTGTGGGCTTGTCAGCTGATGACATGGCCAGGATGGAATCTAGGCCGTACAGCTCAGCTTGCTTTCAAAGTGAACACCTTAACCACTGAGTAGGAGCCCTTGTTTTGTCTTTTCAAAAGGAGATACACAAATGGATACCATTATGGATGAAATTATGCTTACATCTATTTTGGAATCATAATGACTTAATGACAATATTGTGGAGATTGTGGCGGAATTTCCAACAAAACACATCCATACGCAATAAGAGTGTGCTATAATTAAAAAAAAATGAACAACATTTAATGCAGTACAATAGACCAGGCCTTTCAGAACTATACAGAGCATTATAAATTAAGGAAATCATATGCCTCATCAAAAAGAACAGGAGACAATGATGACAATTCCTCTCAAGTTTGCAGTTAACCCTTAAGAAATTAAAGAGTTTATGAGATTTATGTTCCATGAAATTCAGAGAAAGCACTAGAATTCAGATTACTGTATGCAATTCATGCTAAAAAATGGACATTTATATGCATATGCCCAGCCCATGTAAACCTGTCGCAGAAACTCTCATCAAACTGACTTTAGTATCTCAGTGATTGTTTATGTCTGATCCAGTTATGTTCATGTTCCTTGCTGTGACAGGAATGCTGAGTGCATGTTTCAAACAAACCAATTAATAGTCCTGCTTATATTGTATAGCTGTTGGAAATGATGTAAAATTGCATATGCATTTTCATCATAATTAAAATCATACAGAGAAACAGAGAAATTCCAAAACTGAAGTGTCTGAAAGTGCTTTGACTTCAGGGAGGGGGTGCTGTGTTATGCAGATGAGGAGCCACACAAGGGCTGGAGGGTTGAGATAAGAATAATACCTGCCTCAGGCAAAACCCCAAACTTTATTTTCTTCTTTGAGGTGGCATTATGCAGTTGCCATCTTAATTATGCTATAATGTCCCTTCCCTGACACTGTCACATTTCAAGAAAAATCTCTTCATATAAATTTTCCTCACTTACTGTACATCACTAACATTCTTGCATCATGTTCATGTTTGTATATGTCTGTTTAATCTTGTAAAAATAAGAAACATTAGAGCAATTGTTAAGCTTCCTTTTATATACACAAGTGTTATTTTTCCCAACTTGAGAAGGGCATGTCTTCTATAGTAGAATATTGCTGGATCCATTGTACTTCAGTGGAATGTGCTTCTCTCATGATGCTGGACTTAAATTCCACTGAGTCTGAGATCTAAGCCATGCTACAGATGGTCAATATTCTGTCCAACCTTTACCTCTGTCTCTTTGGATGGTAACCCACAGTCAAATGTTCTGTTCCTCATCAGCCAGTTGTCTGGCTCATGTATTGTATAGCTTTTGTTGACAAACTGTTAAACAAGTTAAACTAAGGAAGGAACACAATGATCTATTTACTGTACATGTTCCAGGTTTGTATTTGTTGATATATTTTTAAACCTCTATAATTTGCTGTGTGTACATGGCAATATGCTAAAGTTTGCCAATTATATATCATATGTACATGCTTACATGTCTTGGAAAAATCATTGAACTTAATGAATAATTTTCTGTTGAGTGTATGCATAGACAATAAACTGCTTTGTGTGCAGTTAAAGAAGGACCTTTTTGTTTTATAAAGCAACAATGTTTTTTTCCTCACTTTCCACTTAAACATTTTTTCATAGCACAGGTGCAACATAATGTTTGTAGTGAGATAGTTAACAGAGAACTCTATGGGTCATCATTACTTCTCTGCAAGAGTCCTGTCTAATTCCTCAGGGGTTCAGCCTACAATGCTATGGGGAAATGTCACCAAGCCCAATAGATCTGTGTTCTGCTTAAGGTGGTGAGGGAGATTAGGACAAAGGAGTGCATGCTGGAAACTGTGACTGATAAGTTTATATGGTGGTCTTAATTTCGTTTGACACTCAAGCTCCTTTCCTGAATCTCAGCTCCTGAATAAAACCCATCCTTAAAACAAATAAAAGACAGAAATATTCACAAGTAAAGTACAATATACCACAAGCAAAGGAAATTAAACCCCTGACTTTTAGTCTCTCAAGAGTTTAATTAATCGGTTTGTGTGTTTTAATACTGAGTGATACAGGGCATCAGTCTTAAAATGAGGGAAAAAAAGATCAATACCTTGAGGGTAGCATCTGAAAGGTTGTAGGTTGAAGAGGAAGGAATGCTTTACATTTTGTTCCAGTATTTCTCTTCCTGCAGTTGTAGTTACATGATTTTGAGGCAAAGAAATGCTACCTTTAGAAAGATGCTCTTGCAGAGATACTGAACAATTATCCAAAATCTAATTTGTAGAGATAAATATACATAGTGCCCAAATATACATAGTGCCTGAATATTAATGCTAGTATTCGTGTTTAGCGTGTCCCCCGATCTCTTCAACAGCAACAAAGACTGCACAATTTGTATTTTAATAGTTTCTCAACAGCATAATTCAGTCACCATGATTTTTAATTCAGTCCTCAGATGTGCTTCTTGTGTCAAATTCAAACTTTTTCTTAATTGTTCAATTAAAAAAAAAAAACAGAAAAGGGTTGGGTTCATGGGCAATTTTAAATGTACATGGTGATCCCAATCCAATGTGAAGGAGTGACAAAAATTTACAATGGTAATTGCTAAGTGAATGTACAAAGTTAAATAGTTTGTATTTATTTTGAATGTATAAGGAAAATAAAAGTGCATGAGGTGAAATTTCACCATGCTTCAAACTATAAGCTTATAAGCATACTTTTGTCTGGCTCTGCAGCGGTTGTTTCTCTTTTTTTCTGTTGAAAGATGCATGAACTAAAGTATCATATTGGCCCACTTCAGTGTTTGTGGAGAATGACCTACCCATGGTATGTAGATAAGCTAATGAATATTGATTGCTGCAGTTCACATTTATTCCAAAAGAGGGAGTAAATGCCCATTTTCTGCAAGCCAGATCATAGCTTATTGAGAACATAGCAAACTCCCAATCCAATTGAGCCAGGGAACAAGATCACTCAACATCACACAAATACAGTAACCTACAGTACATAATATACTTTCAGACAGAGGGGAATGGTGTTTTTGGTAGCACATTTTGGGCAGACTTCAATGACATCATTTACTGACTTGGGATAATGTCTCTGGTCAAAACCATAATGCTCATAGTGCTGACTGATTACGGTTAAGAAAAATATGAAAGTGGGTTTTAAAACCTGCATGTTTTTTTTTTTTTTTAATTGTAGGCTATCCTCTCCCACCCTGATCTTTCCCATTAGTGTCAAGCACGGTTTTAAATGGAGAGACAGCTGAAATGTAACTTAAATAAATCTGCAGGAAATAGCATAATAATGTCAGTACCTTTGATTAAAAAGTGATTAAAAGGTTCTGATTTCCTAACTCTTGACAAATGCAATATAGCATCTACAGCACAGTTCATACATTGTGTTGTTTGTGAATTGGTAGGCTTTTCACAGATACATATGAATGAAGCAGCTTTAAAGAAAACAAGTTATGCATTAAATAATATAGAACTGCCAGGCACAGAAATGGAGTAACAATAAATTTACAGTACATGCGTATTATTGTAGCCTGTGGTGTAATAACAAGCCCATCGTCTCCATATATTATAGGTAAGATCAGCAGTAATGTGGGGGCAGCTACTTCATAGCTAGGCTATTTCAAGAAGCTCATTTGGTTTTTCTGGCTATAAAGCTAGTGTAAAGATTCTGTTTCTTGAGACAACAGAGCCTGGATACATAACAGACTTTATGATATATATTACTAATAAAAATATCAGTTATACCAACCACCACTGACAAAAATAACTGTAACTTTACTACAAGTTATTTGTATGTTTGTTTGTATGTATGTATAGTTTATGTATGTATATAGCTGGTAAGGTAAAATAGATCAAATTGATAACCTGAACAAATACAAGCATTATTGTGTGTTAATTAAAAAAAAAAAAAAAAAAAATATGGAGAAATGCATTCATATGAACTTTCAGCAGTCAGTCAATATAAAGCTGGGAAATGGGTGTCAGGCCTTTTCAGTCATGTTTGGTTCACAGTTTTGGGTAATGAACCCTCTAACATGAACACAAAACTACAGATAACAAATAACAATACATACTTGTTATTTGTTCAGGTGAACATACTGGCAATAACCTTGACGAAGTGTAAAGTTATTGAAAGGTTGCTGCAGTGAGATTCCATTCTTGCAGAAATGTGCATCAACACACCAATGGAATGTCACACCAATGAGGATATGTACTGGTATTTGATGTTGGCTTATGTTGCACCACAATTTTAAAGCAACACTCAACTGTGACAATGTATTCAAATAGTAATAAATAGGAAAAAGAGCAGGTGGTAAATATTTTTCAGTTTATTCAAATTGTAGTAAATTGGCCTCCTCTACACTCCCTCATCACATCACCAAACCTCAGTGAGGTAAGCTCATATGGCTGCAATTTTATGACCTTCGGCTGCGTTACACCTTCCACTTAGACAAATTCTTGTAAAATTATCAACAGAATATAAAATTGTCTTTCATGAAGGAGTAAAGACAGCATGACACTGCTTACAAGTGTTGAAGGACCTAAGCGAAAAGATTGTATTACCAAGAGAAGATAGTGGCACACTCTTACCAGATCAATAGCACTGGTTTGAACAGTGTCTAAACATAAAACCTCAGTGGAATTCTCCAGTATTTGTCTCACTATGTATTCTACACATTAAATGGCAGACTTGTCCCAAGAGCTTTCTGGTAATAGATATTTTTGTTAGTAACAGGATTTTCTATAGTCCATGCTGGCAATTATTCACATTTGATGGCTTTTCCATCCCTGAGGTGAAGATAAGGACAAAACACATTGATTAAATTGTTTTGAATCAATTCATTCCCTGACAGACTAAAACACAAAATTATGAGATTTAGTTAAGGTCTGTCTTCAGTGTTGGAACATATGATTAGATTAGTTGAATGAATATTAAGAGATTAAATAAATGATCCAAATTGTTAATTGGTCTTCATGCATCTTACTAAGGCTATTGTTGTCAGTCAGGATTACTCATAGTTATGGTTTCCAAACAAAAAAATGAACCCTTCTCCAACAGCTTTGAAACTAAATGCATATAATCACACACAACTACACTACACATTGTACTCTGACAAGCTTGTGCTATGGACCACTTAGATAAATGTTTTGGTTTTGATTCAGCTTAACTAAATGTTTATCATTTCTTAACATTAGCTTATCCAGCAAAGTATCCATAAAAGCATGTAATAAATTTTAACCCTTACTTATTTTACTATTTCAACTTGACAAAGTTGTTGCGTTTCTGTAAACATTACTAACACTGATGTTAAGTGGTTGTAGTAATTATTACCTTTACACTAATGAAATCTTAGTAATAAAGCTGTTTTGAAAGTTGTAATGAATAAGTATTCACTTACAGCATTGGTAATTTAATGAAATGTTTTCTTGTTTTTTATCAGAGTCTTTTATCTCAAATATTTTTTTTTCTAGAACATCAGACCAGGAAAGTAATGGAGCATCTATACCATTTTTGTTTTTTAACGTCTTTGAAGTGGCAAATTTAACTGTTATGACATCTTTGCATTTCAGTCACACTACACTACAGATGACAGATGAAGTTAAGGTGTAAAGCAGCCAGTTTCCCTCAGATGTCCTTGGCATATGTTCATGCTTAAATATTGAGATTTTTTCTGTAATTATGATATTGATACTAGTACTGTTAAAAGAGAAAAATTGTTAAACTAGATCAACTCCTGTAGGTTTTTAAATATAGCATCCATTACATGACTCTGTAAAATATAAAAAATCCAGCTGTTGCAAAAACTACAGAAAATTCAACAAAAAAGTGAAATTGCCATACGACAGTAGCTATTTCATTAACTGTCAGAGTTAATAAAAATCCACTCCTGTTCCCCTCACAAAGTGAAACAACCTGTTTTAAGACATAGTAATTTGATTAGCCTAATAATTTTATTGACACTTCACTAAAATTAGCACAGCTAACCAAGCCACTACTGTACTTGAACTAAAAGTATGATTCAATTTGCTGAGTCATCTTGATAGCGGACAAAATTGCATGTTCAGTGAAAAGGATAATGACATTTCTCCATAGCAAACTCCATTGAACTAACGTAGCTAGGTAGTCAACATTATGTTGCTCTCATTGTAGCCTTTTAGCTAGCAAAATATGATAGCTCGTGAGTGAGTAATCAGTGACCTATTTTAAATTAGCAAGTTAATCTTATCCACGCAAGTAACTGAGCTTAGTAGCATCTTGTTGCTTAAAAACATAGAGGTGATTTATATTTGTATATTAACTACTATAGGTGTGCAGAGAAGGCATGATTTGTGTTCTAATCTGTATTACTATTTGTATTCAGAGGGGGTACAGAACAAAGTTAAGCTGCCAATGATGTTGTCTATAACAAAATTAAGTAATGCGGATTTTGAGACTTTAATGCTCAAAGGATTAATACTGTGGTTAATAAAGCATAACTGACAAATTCTAAATGTTAGTATACATCAGTGGAATAAAAATGGGGCTGCCGGGTAGTCACACAGCTTTGACTAAAATTTCACTCTTGATATCATTAGCCATCTGTATAAGCTTCCGTGATATAAATAAATTTGTATATTATTTTAATTTATATGTGTATCATCATATTTAGTGAAGAAAAAAAAATGAATGCAATAAACAGCTTCTAAGTGTGTGGTTAATGAACTGGGTGTAAAGTTTCACTTATGGCCTTAATGCTGCTTGTTGTGTAAGTGTACTGCAGGAAAAAAAGTCATTAACACAATAAACAAATATAAGACAGCTTTGGAAGTTTGCCTTCCCCTGGAACACAAAGACTGCAGATGTAATGAAATGGAGATCCATGGTGGGGGAGGTGAGTTAAAGGAGCTTACAGGTGGTGTAGCACAGCTCCAGCCATTGCAATCCAGGGTGAAATACAACTTAAAGAGAAAAAGGTGGAAAAATAACAGATTGACTTTCACCCTAAGCAAGGAAGGTTCATTCTCTATCGCTAGTCTACACTGACAAACAGTGACCACAGATGCAGAATGCACATAGTTGCAGTGTTATTGTATCTATAGTACAAAAAAGAGGCCAGATATATTAGCTTCACATAGTTTGTTTGTTACTCAGGATAAATTTATTTTCTGTCCCTTTCAAAAATAGTTGTTTGTCAGGTGGGAGTCATCTGTATTGTATAGAATGAAAGTTCTCGATTGTCCGAATGCCAGCACCTTCTAATTGTAGCTTATAACAGCAATGGCTTACTAGTATTAGCAAGTTAGGCATCACTTTTAAAAGCAGTCAGTTATATTATTTGTTGATTTGGTCTATGAAATCAACATCAGTCAAATGCTGTCAACATTTATTGTGTCTGTCCTGTTGGTGATGGAGGCAATTCATTTACATGCTGTAATGTTTCTGGCATATACGGCCTCCTGGCTGAGGAGCCACAGCTGCAGGTAAAACCAGTCGTCAGCAGTGGTTTCCATGACCATATATGACCTCTGTGCTGACAGATTTCTGTTGTGAGGACAAAGTCCTCTTGAAGTCAATGGAAATTTATGTTAGGAAAGAAAATTCAGGAAGATGATGACGGTCTCTGTGTAGGGAAAAACATGTTTGTGAGTTACCAGTGGGAGGGGAAAATATGTGGCAAAACTGGGTTAACAATCACATCTGTACACAACACTCTACTTTAAAGGGCCAGCCGTCAGGGGTCTCAACACCTTAATCGATATACCCCCATATCTGTTGAAAAAAATCAGAATGATTCAAATCAGTTTCAACGAGGACCACTGCTGTTTGTCATGTATTGAGTGCTGTTTGCTGTTAAATATCTTGCAGCGGAAAATGGTAACTGGGAAGAGTAGTAATCAGATGAGCTATAGCGGCAGTGGCAGAAAAGAGAAATGTTTAGAGACAACTTTAAATGTGTTGTATTATTGTTGGAAGTTAACAGTTCTGTTTATTGCATCTGTTTGCAATCTATTTTTTCTTCATTAGTCTAAATTCTATTTTTAAAATAGCCTCAACTGGTTTATCCAGTGCATTCAAACATGTGAAATGCCCTTTGTTTTAATAATATATCTTATTTGGCCTTGTCCCAAAACCACATGTACATTACATTTCTGCAGTACAATTGTACATCATCACAGAATTATTGTCTTTACATCAGGGAAATAATCATCATGAATACATAAATGAAACATATGTATATTTATCATTGTATTTATAAAATAATGTGTGTTGTTCCACTGAGCAGCATCTCCAAGTTTGCAATACCTTTCTTTTCTAATTAATTATGTCATGCTGCTATGTCTCCCCAACTGTCCAACAACCCAGGGTTTTTCATTTTTTAGTGAAAATACAGTGACCTAAATACATCTCCCATGAGTGGTGTAGAGTGTGTTTAATGCAGTTTTTGTGGTAAATTCAAGTTAGGCATTAATGCATCTAGAATTTTGGATGTGTTTGCTTTAATACAAACTTCATCCAGAAGTGCCATTTCACTGTGGAAGCTTTAAAGATGTATGCCAGTCCACATTGATAATCTACAATACGAATATAAGAAATATGGTAATAACAAATTTTTTAAATGATGGAAATGGAGTGTTTTGGAGGGCTCTTCATAGTTATGCATACTCCTCAAAAAACATTCTATGACATATAAAAAGTACATATTTAATATTTTGCTGATATTGTCCTGTCCAAATGTTGGTACAGCAGGTTGTTCAATGAGGAGCTAGAAATGACATAAAGCATTGTATTTTTGTGACTCAAGTTATGAGTCACAAAAAACGCACGGATGTATTAAATATGCAACAAAATGCCTAAAATTCAAGACATCATGCCTAAAAATCAAGACACTAATGAGTGTATTAATATCTTCAAAGACCATCCTTATCATTTTTCTGAAAAAGTTATATTTCAGGTTTTGATATTACAGGTTTTGCAGGCATGCATACTTCTCTTTCTTAAACCCAGCAACACAAGAAAGAGGACAATAATTTATGAAGAGGGCACTGCATGTTTGCCAGCCATGTTCATCATCCTGCCCAATGATTTCTGCACTTCCAGTGACAGTCTTGAAATTGAAATGTGCAATAAACACCAGCCTTCTGCCCTAGCTCACAAACTCATTTCAAGGTCAATATTGTGTGCGTGCGTGTGTGTGTGTGTGTGTGTGTGTGTGTGTGTGTGTGTGTGTGTGTGTGTGTGTGTGTGTGTGTGTGTGTGTGTGTGTGTGTGCATGTGTGTGTGTGTGTGTACGCTTAGACACTAACCAGGCTACATGAAACAACCAGATATTGCCATACATGTTGATCTAGTAATAGCTCTATGCTCAAATACAGATAATATGAACAATTTTTCTCTTAATTTTAATCAGTCATATTTGAGAGCACTTGATTCCTTAAGCAGAAAACCACCAAATGAAATGCATTTTTAACATTTAAATACTTCTGCACTGTAATTACAAAGGGAAATGCTGATGCCTTGTGTGCATTTGTACCTGTACAGTGGAAACAATTGCCAAGTGTTTCGATTTTGTCTGAAAGAAGTAGCAAGGTAGGAGTGCAGATACCCCAGTGAGAAGGAAAACACCCACCCACCACAGCTTGGAAGATGTAATTGCTGCATGTTGTCTCCTGCAGCCAAGTTAAGATCAAGCCTAAGAAGCTCACCGGCTGTGAGACACAGGTGGGCCCACCATCATAGTGGTCTAAGGCAGCTATGAGGAATCCCACAGAGGCAGCTGGTACAAATGAACACAGTGGATTCAGAAATGATGAAGAGGACACACTTTAGTTCTGTGTGGAAGAGATAGAAAAGCCAAGCCTCACTGCCATATAGTAAAGTCAATGTGTATGTTTGAATAAGACAAGGAAAGGAAGCTGTGGCAGTGTTGGGCAAATGTTAATGCATTTATGTGTCTTTGTTTTACAATTTTGTGTCATGACAATATGATTTTGTCAGTGTTTTCTGTCTTAGTTATGTTTCACATATTTATGTTTAAATGTTTTGCTTGTCTAATGTGTACTGTCTACCACCAGGAGCATCTTATCAAAAGTGCTATAAAAATACAGTTCATTATTATCATCTCAACACAGTATCACTCATCGATGGAAGCAAACACGATGGTGAGAAAATCTGACCATTAGCTTGTCATAATTATGAGTAATAAGAGATAATGGTAATGATAATGATCTTTATATAAACTTGATGTATTGACTAAGTGGTAGGCTCAGGCTGGGTCCCCATTGGTGTTTTCGACATCGAGGAGGCACTGTTTGACAAAACTGAACATGTAAGATTCAAAGCAGAGGAAACAGAATTATTTATGAGACAGGTCAAAGGTATACAGTAGTCCAGATAATATTCCTTATTCTATTTATGGTCATATGATGAATAAGATGCTTACATGGACCATAAATGGACCATGTCATATTCTTGTGTAGTTACTCAGAGTATACCACTTTTCATTGGGCCATGCCCTTGTTTGCAATGGACACCACGTCACACACGTCCTCACACAGTATAAGACCTATGGGTTTGGTGAAGGAAATGACCAACTTGGTACAAGCAAGGCTTTTCTTGTATGGTACTGATTTTTTTGGCAGTACACATTTAACAACCTGCTTGTGCTTTACAATAGGGTTTGCTTGTGGTGGCGCAAAATTAGGGCCCTTTGTTCTGACCACACCCTCATTTTCACCCCGTATCCCTCATCCTCCTACATAGGACAAGTGCCATGATATTTGGAGGGGATTACCAACTTGGTGCAAGCGAGGCATTTCTCGCAAATTGGCACTTTTAGCAGCAGGAATACACCATGAAATTAGAGACCAAGATGTAGAATAGTTCCAAACTTACCTGTAATTCTAAAAGAACACTTTGATGCTGCCAAAGACAAGCATTAAGAACACATATCATTACTCATTGAAATTTTTCATTATTTCAAGTAAGCTACAAGGATAATACAAAGGCAGGACAGTTTCCAGGTTGATAAAGCAGGACAATGTCTAGGTTAATACAGAAGAGTTTAAAATCAAGGAAAGAATACCAAGATTTCATTTGTGCATTTTAACAATAATATTCAGAAATTACATTATATTGTTTATATACAGCTATATTTAACTCCTTTTCACAAGTAATCTTTAACAGGCCTCAGTGGGTTAGAATTTGTGAGTTGAGTATGCCATTAAAAAACACTTATGGGTTCTACTTTGTAAAAGGGGGTTGGGGGGGTTACTTGTAACAGAGACATTTTGCTTTGCAGAACGCAGTCCAAAGACAGATGGTTAGTTCTTCAGATTCTCAAGGGGAGTTGCTGCAAATGTGTATTTGGGAAATTAATAGGAAAGCTATTTATTCCATATCTTCTTGCCTTGGACTTAGATTTCTACAGAGAGAGGCACCACTTTGTTTTATGCTTTGGAAGGATAATATGTTTTCTCTTGTTGGAATATTGCAAGCTTACTCCAGATTCCTGCTAGATACCAAACCCCCCTGGCACTGATGAAAATATATATGAATTAATTTGGCATAACTTTTCCCAGGTCTCTGGGTTCAATTTTCTTTTTTTGACATTTTTCTGAAAGCATAGTGGAACTACCAAATAATAAGTGGTACCAACAAGTGGGTTTTGTTGATATAAAAAAAAATCAGGGTCATGTGAATTCCTTTACAGTGACCACCTCTGTGTTTAAAGCAGCCCATGATTCATGGGAAACAAAACATAAATGTTATTATGTCATGATGTTAAAACACTAAATATACCTCAAGTCATGTTAGCATTAGCATTAGTAAATTTAGTTTGCCGAGTTGCCTTTCACAGATATAACATTTGTGATGGAATATTTTCTCTGTTTTCAAAGACAAGATTAAAATCATCTTTGAAAACATTAGGTGAACTGGAATAGACCGCTGTGTCACACAGCTTTCAGTCAGATGCTTGCAAAATAGTTTCTTTCACCATATGTCATATGGATCTATTCAGGCAGAGTATCAAATGCTACTTCCTATGAAGAGATTTTCTCATCACAAAACCATTCATTTATTTATCACGTATGGCCCTATGGATTAATCAACAGCTAGAGACCATATTGAAACCAACGGAAACATTCTTTTTCAAGATAGTTTCTACTTTTTCCTCCATCCTTTTAAAACAGTCATAATAATGAAGAGGGGAGAAAACACTGTATTGGTTTAAATGAATAATCTCCCCTGCATAAAATCAAATCCTCCCTGAGCACCTCAATCAATATGTGAATCAATATTTATCTCTGGGATTGAGATGAATAAGAAAGAACCGTTGAAAGTACTCTGTAAATAGTCCTCTTCAGGTATTATAAAAAAGTGACTTATTGTAAATATTTTGTCTATTTTGTAAATATATAACCTGTTCTTGTGGTTTGCCTTCAGAAAAGACTTCTTCTTTTAATCTGGCAGTGAGTGCCACATTTACACAGGCAGTGTTAAATGGTACTTTTTGTATCCTGAAGATGGAATTAGTTTTGGAGATCTTCAGTTGTTACTTTTGAATTTTTGGTTGCCTCCTGAAATGTTTATTTCACACTCCATGGTGGCAATATACACTTGGGTCCTCTTTCTGGCATTGTGACCACAGCACTAACTGTTATAAATGTGTTAATAATGAACACAATGTTATGTTTATTTTTTATTTATTTACTTTTTTTTTATTTTTGAACTACTTGAGGTTGAGGTCAATGGCCATTTGCCTGCAGTATTCGGAGTGCTCCCTGAACTTAATTATGATAATGCATGCTAGTAATGAATTTCTTCTGTGTCTTACCTCCTTTTATCTCGAAGGAAATCTGGAAATCCTTGAAGACCTCTTTGCTGTCCCAGAAGTTTTCATGTAACTTACAAAGAGCATAATTCTGGTATAGATTTGGCACAGAAAAGCACAAAACTGCAAAGAGGGATATATATCTCCATTGACTGACCTAATTATTGTAAGTCTTGCAGTCTTGTCTATATCAGACTATTTAAATAAAACTCAAGTTAATTTCTCAATTTCTTTCTCAATTGTAGGACTAATCATATGGCTCATGATATTATTATTGAATGTTTTTTTATTTTTTAATTCAAAAATGTTGATGAAACTAAGAATCTTTACATCACTTTAAATCAGGCCTATTCAAATAGCGGCTGGGGGCTGGGTCCGAACTGAAGAGTAATTTGTGATGGCCCTTTAAGTTCTTTACAACTAATTAAAAGAAATATAATTCCATTTTATACTTTCTGTATGGTCCTGCTTCAGAAGTATTCCTATTTGTTCCATCCCAATCAATGTAACCAAGCCATCCCTGGCTGATGCAAGCTGCCATGTTCTGCTCTTGTCTGCTCTCGGCACCTGTTGCTAGCTAGTTTCACCACCAAAATTTCGCTTTCTTCTTAAAAAAAAAAAGTTGACACATAATACTCTGTCAATGGACAGAGAAGTATATGTTTATGTCAGCTTATATGAGGGCTGTGTGTTTACTATGCAATGAGTGCATATCAGTGACAAAAGAATATAAGTTGCATTTTAAGACAAACTATGCTAACCTTGATACAACATTCCCACTGAGCTATGATGCTCGCCACCAGAAGACTCAGCGGATAACCTCCTGCTATAAGCAATGACGTGGCACCATGTTTTGGGCTTTTAGAGAGCAAAAGAGACACACATCTGCATTGCTACGAGTGGCATGACATAAGCCAAAAAGAAAAAGACCATTTATGGACACAGAGACTGTCAAGGAGGGTATGCTAGCGTCAATCAAGGAGGTGGTTACTGATGAGCAAACCTGAAACAGCGAGATTGATTCAATGAAAAAAAATCCATTATCAGACACATCAGCTGTAAGGAGAGCGGAGGACCTTGCATCAGGATGTCTTCGGGACTCTTGGACAGACAGAGAAAGGCCGAGGTGATGTCCCTTGCCGTGGATGAGTCAACCGACAACAGCGATGTAGCACACTTGTGTCTGTATGTTAGATTCTTTGATCACGAATGCTTTTGGGAAGATCTACAGTACTTGGAGTAATTCCTTTGAAGGGACACACAACTGATGAGACAATTTTTCATAAAATTGTTTCATTCTTTGAGAACAGGCTGGATTTGGAAAGTAGTATTATGCTGGTAATGGACGGTGTGCCTGCGATGGCTGGCAGGACACAGGGCCTGTCTGCTAGGTTGGGTGCTGTGGCTCCACAGCGGAGATCGTTACATTGCCTTATCCACCAAAGCCTGTTGTGTGCCAAACTTAGTGGCAAGATAAAAGAGACAATGGACTCTTTCATTGCAATTATTAGCTTTATTTCTTCAACCTCCTTTGAATGTAAATGATTTATGTGTCTTGATGCAATGCCATACTGTGCACTCATGTGTTGTTGCAGTTTTTGTTGATGCAGTTTGTATGCACTATAGTGAATGGTACAAGCTGTGTGCCTGCAGGGTCATTTCACTCATATTGCTGACACTGTACCCTGTGCAATAGTTGTGGTGTGGAAAAGCATCTCTCAGTTCTTGAAAGAATTTGAAGGATTAGAGACAGAGTTTCTTCCAGCTGGTTTTTAGATAACATAGAGCTCATTCTCCATCAGAATTTTGGCAAAATATGCGTACTTTTGATAGATTGCTGAAGATGGCGGCGCGCATAGACGCAGCGGCTCAGTGCTCTTACTCTCAGGGCTTTGTATTGTTGTTTGTGTACGTGTTGTTTCTCGTCCTTACTACATTCTGTTGGGCAAACAACATCTACGGCCGGAAGGAGGCGGAGGCAGCGCAGGGAGAGGAAACAAAGGCGAGGCTGCAGGGCCGGTGCGCTAGCGAGGCTACGTAAGCAGCCACACAAACCACCACTTCCCAGCCTTTTCCTCACTAACACAAGATCCCTCGCAAACAAAATGGATGAACTGAGGCTACAGGCTGCAACGAACAACATTGTCAGAGACAGTTGCATTCTACTCATCACTGAGACCTGGTTACATTCTTCCATTCCGGACTCTGCTATCGAGCTAGCAGGCTACACGGCACAGCGTCATGATAGGACCAGCGACTCCGGTAAGAGCAGAGGAGGGGGACTATGTGTGTATGTCCATAACAACTGGTGCACTAACATAGCGACTGTAGCCAGTCACTGCTCCCCGGACCTGGAGTGTGTGACTGTTAAATGCAGGCCCATTTACCTTCCTAGGGAGTTTACTGTGGTCATGATAACTGCCATGTATATTCCACCGGATGCTAATGCTAGCTCGGCTCTCGGACATTTGTATAGCAGCATTAGCTTACAGCAGAGCAGGTATTCTGACACTGTGCATATAATAGCTGGGGACTTCAACCACGCGGATTTAAAAGCAGTGCTCCCTAAATTCCACCAGCATGTGAAGTGTGCTACCAGAGGAGCTTACACACTGGACAAGGTCTACACTAACATCAAGCTGGGCTACAGGGCTAGACCATCACCACACCTGGGCCAGTCTGACCACATGTCCCTGCTCTTGATCCCAGCATACACTCCCCTCAGGAAAACTGCTCTTACCACCATCAGGACTGTTAAAATCTGGCCTGATGGAGCCGCTTAGCAGCTGCAGGACTGTTTTAACAGAACCAACTGGGACATCTTTGAACACCAGGACCTGGAGGTGTTTACAGACACTGTCTTGTGTTACATAAAGAACTGCACAGACACTGTCACAGTGCCCAATAGGAAGCCCTGGATGACCAGGGAGGTCCAGCGGCTGCTTAAGGAGAGGAACACCGCCTTCAGGTCTGGCGACAGGGCTCTCTACAGCACGGCCCGAGTCAACCTGAAGAGAGGCATCAGTAAGGCCAAGGCAGACTACAGGAGGAGAATCGATGACCACCTGGACAGCAACAACAGCAGGCAGGTGTGGCAGGCAGTCCAGCACCTCACCAACTTCAGGCCCGGCCCCGGAGCTGCTGAGGGTGACGCCTCGCTGGCAGAGGAGTTGAACCTCTTCTTTGCCTGCTTCGAGGCGGAGTCACAAGAAACAGCCATGCTTCACCCAGAGGCCCACAGCAACTTCAACTTCACCCTCACTGTAGAAGAGTGCGAGGTGAGGAACACGCTAAGTGCCATAAACCCAAGGAAGGCTGCGGGCCCTGACGGCGTCTCCGGACGGGTGCTGAAGGACTGTGCGGACCAGTTGGCTGGGATCTTTACTAGGATCTTCAACAGGTCCCTATCCCAGTTTGCTGTTCCACCCTGCCTCCTCCATCACCAGCCTCAATAATTACTGGCCAGTGGCACTCACCCCTGTGGTGATGAAGTGCTTTGAAAAACTGGTACGGAGTCACATCATATCACTCCTACCCCCCACCTTTGACCCACACCAGTTTGCATACAGGGCAAATAGGTCCACGGAGGATGCTGTAGCCACAGCTCTTCACGCTGCGTTGACCCACCTGGAACAGCAGGGGAGCTACGCTCAGCTCCTCTTTGTGGACTACAGCTCGGCATTTAACACCATTCTCCCCGACAGACTGGTGTGTAAACTGTTGGACCTGGGTCTGCCTTACTCCACATGTCTTTGGATTAAAGACCTCCTGACAGGACGCACACAGAGGGTTAGAGTAGGCCCCCACATCTCCTCAGCTCTCAGCCTCAGCACGGGCTCCCCTCAGGGCTGTGTGCTAAGCCCCCTGCTCTATACCCTCTACACATATGACTTCACCCCTGTCCACTCCAGCAACACCTTTGTCAAGTTTGCCGACGACACCACAGTGGTGGGGCTCATCTCAGGGGGCAATGAGTCCGCCTACCGGGACGAGGTGGAGCAGCTGTCAGTGTGGTGCAGAGACAACAACCTGCTCCTGAACACGTCAAAGACAAAGGAGTTGGTCATCGATTTCAGGAGTGAAAAACCGGACATTCAGCCCATAATCATTGGCAGGGACTGTGGGGAGAGGGTCACGGACTTCCGTTTTCTGGGAGTTTACATTCAGAAGGACCTGACCTGGGGCATGAACACCACAGAACTGGTAAAGAAGGCACAGCAGAGACTCTACTTTCTGAGGGTCCTAAGGAAGAACAACATCGCCCAGAGACTGCTGGTGTCCTTCTACCGCTCCACCATAGAGAGCATTCTTACTTATTGCCTCTGTGTGTGGTTTTCCAGCTGCACTGTGGCACACAGGAAAGAGCTGCGGAGGGTCGTCAGGACTGCTGAGGCAATCATTGGGTGCCCTCTCCCCACCCTAGAGGAACTGCACAGTTCCCGCTGCCTCAAGACAGCCCATAACATCATAAAGGACACATCCCACCCCGGTTGCTCTCTGTTCGAACTGCTACCGTCAGGCAGACGGTATAGAGCCATTAGAACAAGGACAAACCGACTCAAAAACAGTTTTTATCCCACAGTACAAGCTCTAAATGCCACGAACAAATGTTCACCTTCACTGTGAATTAAGGGATTGTGCAATAAATGTTCATGGCTCTTCATTGTGCAATAAGGGTTTTATCTCTGTATTAAGGGATCTGTGCAATTTTTGTGAATTTCTGTGCAATTTACTGGCAAATGTAGACATATCTGTGTGGTTTTTACTTGTGTTCTACTTTTTTACTTTTATATAGCCTTACTTTTTAAATTACTTGTATAGTTTATTTATTAGCTTTTTCTTCATTTTTGGTCCTTTGCACTGTGAGGTTTGCACTCAATTCTCGTTGTAGACGTTACAATGACAATAAAGAATTATTTTATTCTATTCTATTCTATGTCAGCAATGGAGGATGCTGACATGAACAACTGGTCCCTCTTGTTCCCCTCTCAGGAGATCTCGTAAACTTCCTGCTTTTCCTTAATCATATCCAGTGACTAAAGAAAAGTCTTTCCTATTTAATAACTCACTGATCCTTGGTGTGGAGAAGCTGGCCAACACTTCTCACAAAATGAGCATAAAACAGCAACGGTTCAAACGATAAAACAATTTCCTTTAAAACCGAAAAAAACAAAAGAATCAGCCTATGCAAAGAGACAGCAGGAGCCAAAGTGAGCCTCTCTGCTCTCCAGTCCCACACCTGTATTTAATTAGCCTTTAATTAGGCAGGTTTGGCTTGTTAACCAATGCGCTGGTTCCCAGATAAATTACAAACATGCAAACAATTAACAGGTTGTGGATGGAATTGGTAAAATAAGATCCATTATTAGTAGAGATAGTAAAGGACCCTTGAACATTTCACAAACAACAAAAACAATTAACATTCCGTTTCTAGGGGGAGGTGAAGGCTCCTATTCACACTTGGTCTTTTATTCCAGTCCGCCATTATAAAACTGGAAATTAGTGGAGGTGGAATTCAATAAAATGTGACATGTTCTTTGGTTACATTGCCTGAAAGTTCACGTTGTGCTACTCATTGCATTCCACACATTCTGAATAGGGCTGTGTTTGTGAAATGTAAAATCTTGCATTTTCCATATTCTCTTTATTTTTTGCTTAAAATAATCATAAGACTTGGTATGATGCACATGAAGCATCTGGCAAAAGGATTTAAAAAGGGGTGGTAGCATGTATTATTAGTTAAGGAACTAGGCTTATGATACCACATAACATAATACTATATAATATGGCTGATACAAAAAAATAAATCCGTCTCCGGTGCAGCCTCCCTGTAACTGTATGGTACAGCTAATAACTGTATCATAATAAAGGGACTCAAATGTACATAACAATCATTTTGAATTTAATATTTTACATTTCAACATGTTTAATCTTCTGTGGAAAAGGACTATGGGTACACAAAGTTGTACACCAGTTATCAATGACATTTTTACATTTTATTTACAAATCAGCCACGATGAGTGTAAAACACACTTAACTGTGCTTTCAAGGATATAGTGTAAGTGTTTTTAATATTGCAGCCTTCCCTAATGTTCTAATTTTTCAATGATACCAGATGAAAACATGTTCAGGCATGTGAATAAATCCTTTTGACAGGTCTTTTGTTCTTATAAAGAATATTACAGACATTGCTTCCAAGAACTGGCATGATAACTTCATATTCTGGAACATCACTGGCTGATCATTTGATCTGCAACATGGACTACAGGGATGTCTGCTTGTCATGTGAACATTACTACTTACTTGCTTAAACTTCAGCTGATGGGGAGTGAGACCAGCCTTTTGGGAGTTTGTCATTCATTAGGACATAACTTGTAACTCTGGGTAAGGTCCAGTGATTTTAAGTGGTAAATTAAAATTGTGAAATATAGCCAAAAGCACAAAGTTAGGCCCCTCTGTATTCTTTAGCCAATCTAATTGTTACTCCTGAGTATTATCCACCACATATTGGTTGGTGATGCACTACAAATTTAAAAAATTTGAGAGAAGCATGAATTCATGCAAAAATCCATTGATCAAATATTATGAGCTGTGGCAGCCATGTTAAATGACTACAGTATGGAAATGATTGTCTTCTAAAATTGTACCACCCATTCACCTTTTCCTACAATACATAGTCAACAAGTTCATTGTTGTAGGTGTTTGTGGGTTACATTTCATGGTCATTATATTGAATAAACAAGATTATATCACTAGTTTCATATGTCCTTTTAATTTCCAACTTGCTATGTTTGATTTAAATACAAACATACATTTAGACTAACATTTATATAGACCCATGTTTGGCATAACAATGGGCTTGACTGCCTCCAAAAGGAATATGGACATCATTTGACTATCTATTGGAAAACAGACGTAGTTTCATGGCAACTGATCAGTGTTATCACACGGTTTTGCCTTGTTGGAAACTGGACAGAAATGTAGCAATAATACAAGCAGCACTAATGATAATCCAGCAAATAGTTTGTAAGCCTAATTAGTAGACAGGGATTTGTGCACTAGGGCTACAGTATGAAGACCCTGTGATGCAGAGCTTTAATTAAGGCCTAGTTAAAAATATATATATTTCTGTGTGGAAAGACCTTTTGAGAGAGTCAAAAAGCCATGCAATCTCTCTTTCACTCTCATCTGTCTAGAATCATCCTTTATATAAAGAGCCTTTGAAAGTAAGCACACCTAAATAACTCCAAATGCTATTTAACTTGCCTATTTACAGACATAAAGTGACATTCTGCCAAAACTGCCACAAATATGGCAGCCTCTTCTCTTTCAAATTCAAATTAGAATTGCTCTTTCATGTGGTATGAGTCACCTTGTATCTCTCACATGAAAAGGGAAAAAAGAACTTCAAGTAGTTCAAGTTAGTTTCAGCTTCATCTCTGTAGCTACTATCCTAGTTTCCGTAACTGAGAATTGCCATGTGTCACTATTATGATAAATGCATTAAAATGAAACCATATGCATTGACTTGCTTTATTTAAAATGGATACTGTAAGCATCATCATTATATATTTTGACATGGCCATATGTTAAATTTTATAACACTGTCCTCTCAGATAACTGTCATTATTCCATTCTGTAGTTTTTATATATAGACCTTTTTAAATGAACACACACGTGTTCAGAGAACCTCCATTGCACCATTTCACCATTATACATCTTGCCTGTATCTTGTTCCTGTAGTTAAGGTATTAATTATGATTTTTTCAAGAAGGATTTTCACATCTTTAGTGAGTTAATACATCATTATAAATGTTTAAATACGCCTCAGTCAAAAGCCGCTGTTTCTCCTTTCACACCTGTACCAGCATATCTGGGGTGAAACAAAGCCCTGCAGAAAGGAAACTATACTGTAAGAGTTTCAACCATTCTGTGTTTTCAGAGCTTCAAGTCTCAATATCAGAGAATGAATTATGGCCAAATGTACACGTGCACAAATTCAGAATAGGACTAGAATATCTTATCAGTAATAAATGACTACAAATGTTGGTTGCACAATGTATTGATGTTTGGGCAATTTCTGACTGTTGTTAAACATATCTGATTAGGTAAACTTTTTCCACTCAGCTACAGGGTAGACACACCTTTATATACTACCCAAAGCAGTAGCCCCCATACTATGGACATCTTTAATATTATTAGATAATGGCAATGAAGGAAGCCCTGGGGGTCAATATGGTCTTAATCCCATACCTTGGGTACCTCTTTATGGGGTAATCCATGTTGTTTAGCAGGGTCTGGCTCCCACCTGCAGTTAGAGGGTTAAATAAATATCTACAGCCTGACTTTGTTTCTCAAAGGTGACATAATGCAATCAGCCAAACTTCCTGAAACAGGTTAAACTCTCTCCTTTTTTGTCAAAAAACCAATGAAATATAACTTTCTGCAAAAGGAAAACACATAACCATGACTACCCTGAAGCAAGCTGTAAATTGATGTAATGTGATGCTGTTAAACTGAATAAGCTTTGCTTGAATTAACAGAACTGAAATAGTTGCAAACACTTTGAATGAATTGAATACTCTGTCATCCCCACAACAATCATTTCAGCTTTACTTCCATGTATGAACTCTACAGCTTGTGTCTGGTCCCTTTGGCATTGATTTTACAGTATATAATGAAACACTGTCAGGCTTTCAGGTAGAAGGACCCAGGCGCAGACCGGGATGACAAACCAGGCGTTTATTGAAGGATATCCAAAATCGTAGTAACAGAACAGTCCGAGTCAAAACCAGAGAATCCACAAGCAGAAAATCCAAGACACTAGGCAAAGGTCAAAATCCAACAAAACAGGCAGAGAGTCAAAAAAAAAAAAAAAAAAAAAAAAAAAAACAGAGCAAGCAAACAACAAACAGGCGGGAACGAAACAGACCGAAACACTGTGACGAACTGGCAAAGAAACAGAACAGATAGAGGGGTATAAATACACAGACTGATGATGAGACAACAGGGACCAGGTGTGCAGGCTGGGCTTCAGTTGGTGGGTGTGGCAGCAGGGCAGATAGGCGGGACAGGAGGTGGGGCGATAGCTGAAAACAAAAACGAAAGCACATGCACCAAGAAAGACAAAACAAATGACACACCCACACTGACAGACCGGAAGACAAGCAGGACATCACATGGAAGGACTGACACACTTGGATATAATTAATGGAATTGTGCTGCTGTAAAAGTGATACTATGATCCTTTTGATCAGTATAAAAACATTTCTGCCTAAAAATAGCTTTAAATTGACTGCAGCCAGGATATACACATCCTTTGAAAGGATTGATAATTTATTCAAAGTTTTAATTTGAATGCTATTTCTGTGTTCTACATTTAGATGTGTAGTGTAGTGAAGTGTAGCAATTTTTGTATGCTGAAAATCTCTGTGTATTTATTTGCAGAAATTTGGTTATAGTGTGTGAAGGGCTCATCCTGTGCAAGTACTCAAAAATAATCTTGTATTTTAATGGAAACAAAGACAGGCAAGGATGGAAGATGTTCTACAGGCATCCTACAAATCAGCACAGATAGCACTATATGGTAAGAGGTTAATCATGAAATATATTTCCTTTTACATACAAAAAGGAGTGTTACTATTTGATGAAGTGCACCAGCTGAATAAAAAAGAAAACAAATATATTTAAGCCATACTCCATAATCAGTTATGCTTCTATTCTTCTTTCAATTTTACCAGTGAGCTTGCTGCAGCTTTTTAAACATTCCCTTTTTGTGGTTCGAAAAGATTTCCCTGGTTGGTCACAACTTCCAAATTATGGATCAGAACAGTGTAAAGGGGAAATACATAGGCTCCACAACTAGATTGCTCTCATTGTGTAAAAATACTCATAGTTTCAATGGACTACCACATTCCCAATAACCTGTCTAAACAGCTTGATGGCCCAAATGGTATGTGAGACCTTCAAGAGCACAATTTTTAGCAATTATCAGTCCACTCACATAACTTGGGCCTTATACCTTTTTGTTAGGGAAAAAATAATAATGTTATTTTTTGTTTTCTAAAATAATATCTAAAATCAAATTTTCAATAAGATCAACAATCAAAAACACTGATTTCAGAGGCTTTGCTTCAATATATCCTATCAATAAATGTATGCATAAGATATTTAAAGTTGATCTCAAACAAAGGACTTTTTGATAATCTCTTAATCATAATTTTTTCTCCTGTTCTATGTACACATACAGCACAAATCAATTTTGGAAAGACATACAAAATTAAAATGTATATTGTTCATGTGATTTGTTCAGCTTAGTATAGATCTATGCCATAATTTGCCATATGGAGCATCACAATTTATATTTCATCTTTACAGATTTAATTTACAGAACCTCTGCACATTCTGTAGAGGGCACATACGTAGGGAAACCATACACTTTCTGTAGTTGCCTTTTGAAGGAAAGAAAACTTTACTGAACCTCTGAAATTATTAGATACCAGAAATTACAAAGGATTTACAAACTAACATTTGAAAGCTGCCATATTTCAATTTGCTTCATTTTTTGTTTGGTATATTATGCAACTTCGTCCTTCTACCTTTGAAATGCAGTTACTTCTGTTCATAAACATCCATATTTGTTAATGCATAATTTCACTCTTCAGATAATAAAACAATGACTAGTTGCAAACAATGACTAGGCATGCAATTTAAAGTTTATAGAACCTCACTCTTAAACACTAACACTTCACGTTCAGACCACTAAAAACTAAGGGACGCTTTAGGAACTTAAATTGTTGGCTGAGGGTCTTTATTAATTGCTTGGCAAACTTGTAGTGTTTTTGTCATTTATATCACCACTATCGAAATTTCTACCATTTTCAGTCTTTTCAATTTACTCTAAGCTGTAGTCTTTGCTGCATTCAGTCAATAAATAAACAAATTTTTGCTCCTGTAAATGGTATTGCTTTTTGTATTTGGAAACTAGTTTTGCTGCCTGATATATTGCAAATATTGATCGTTATTTCTTCACTGGACTGAATTTGGTTTCCATCTTTTAAATTGGTCTATATCTGGGAATTGGAATTCAGGAATGGGGGCAGATGGAGACTTGTGACCAAGTGCCAGACATTAAATAGTGAAGACAATTACACACTGACTTTTCCTGATAATTAATCAGCATTCACCTGTGAACCCTTCTCAGACTGCTCAGCTCATTGTTGTGCAGATGTGCTGTAGGCCTACTTTAAAAGCAAGCACGTAGCTTTAAGGTCATAATTATGCATATAAACAGTTTCTGCTCATGGTTCAACCTGCCAATGTGATTTATTGTTGGAGACCAGATTTTAATTCAGTCACAGAGCACTGAGAGTCCCTGCTCCCATCTCCTCAGAGTCACTTCCATAGGACCCAATTAGAGAGCAATCAAAGACCTGTTTCAGTAATATGCCTGTTTGTGTCCTCGTCAAAGCTTTAAAATAAAATTAAAAAAAAAAAAACAAAAACAAAACAAAGAAGTTGCATATTCCCAACATTCAATAAATAATAATTAATAGTTCCATCATTAAATATGGCCCTGCCAATAAAAGCCTGTTGGTAGAGTTCAGCACATCATCAGGTTAACTGTTTCTGGATGCCATGCTGCTAATTGTTTAAATGTGTTAAAATGCTATGTAAATTGTTATTCGTTTGTTAGCTAAGGATAATCTACCTGAATGTTGACCATGGCCCAGATGCGATGTAGGTTTGTCATGCACCTTGAGTGATGAAAGCGCTTTTTTTCTAAATTTTTCTGAATGTATGCATTGTTTTCAGGTTTTGTGCTTATGATGTCAAAATGACATCTACAAGCACTGGTAATATGTGCATTCAACAGTGAATTATCTTTTCTTGAATTTATGATGCTCATATTCAACAACAGCTGAGTTTTGTCAGAATTATGTAGCTAATAAGAAAGGTTTGGTTTGTAGACAATATCAACTATCTGCTTCATTTTTAAAGTATGAAATTCACATGAACAGAGACCTCTCACTGAGGAAAACATACATACATATGCAGAAATACACACATACAAAACATTATAAATATGAAAATATTTAGTGTAAACGTGCACATTGTTGTCACTCTCTGGTAATGGATAACCTGGAACACTTGGATTTTGGATGGCTTGTCCATGAAAACCTAAAACAGGCCTTTAATGACTTTGATGCATTTTTACTGTTAAGCAAGAATGAGTTAGACAAGTATTAATCTCTATAATTACCCGCTTTATTTATATAAATACACAATGAGATATACATAAATGGTGGTTGAAATGTATGCTGTTTGTACATTCTAGACTTTCTTTAAAAATCTGCTATTGTATCATAACATAATATTTGTATGGTATTTCATAATAAATTATAGGATTAACTGTTCTGCAAACAAGATCCTGTATACTGAGAACAGTAAGAGGCATGCTTACCATCACAGCACTTGGTCAGCACAGCACAACTCACAGGTTACTTTGAAAAGATTGAAATGCTTTCTGTTTAACTCAGCTAGCCTCTTTGATTGAGAGGTTGCAGCTGCTGTAGGTACTCATTTAGTTTCTGAAAAGCTTTTCACTGGACAATAAAGGACCTTTTTCAACCATTGTTGCTATTCCTGAAAGATTTACATGTCTTTCCATGTTCATAAGCTTTTGTCACCATAGGGCATTTGACTGAGAGAACACTCCATTCACACACTGTTCCCACTGTTTCCTTACTGCTGTAGATCTGTCGCTGTTTATCTGCTTTGTGGTGGAAATGTCAGCAACCAGGCACAAAAGTGGGTTACTTGACCACCACTGACTGGCAAGGATATTCCTGCAACTTAGTGCTCTACTATGTTTGAAGGACGATGAAGCTCATGCTAAATCATTTTATAAACAGATATCAGTGCTGCTTTATGGGAAAACTGAAAATTGCAGACCTAAAAAAGAAAAATAACTAAACAAATTACTTCCCATCTGAAGAGTATAAAAGCTTGTGGAGACCAGACGTTTCTGCTTCAGTTCCTGTAAATAACTCTCACCTCTGATTAGACAGACTCCACTAACTCCTAACAGGATTTTAATCCCACTATGTGATACCATTAAATCAATGACAAGTTGTTACTCTGAAGAGTGGATGACTGTAATTTTTCAGCATTTGGAAATCAACCAAGAATGGGCTTTGATGGTGTATTTTTGTGATAAAAAACAGACCAGAACCATTTCATCTTCAAAATGCCAGTCACAGTATTAAACGAAAGAGTAGGATAAATCTGCAAAGATTTGCTTTACTGGAGTTGAGGCATTTATTTTAACAGACATTCAGTACAAACAAAACACATACCTTTACTGACCTGATCAGTGGTATTATATATCAAACTATTAAAGAAGGCAAGTCATTGCAGAGGTACATTTGTTCATTAATATGTTTAATCGCCCCATCCCAATGTGATTTGTCAGATCTAGTGAGTCACATTTTACAGGTGTTTGGACCTTCTTCATCTGGCACTGTCTCCCATGCAATAAACCGTTGTTCCCATAGCAATGTGCCTTCAGAAAAGCAATGTTTATATCCCCCCTGTGTCTTTTACCAATCTTTTCCCAAATTGTTTTTCTTCCTGTAATTACTAAGCCACCTGTTTGGACTTTTATTTAAGAATAGGACTGTTCTATTTTCTAAAAACTAAAACATCAGTGTAATTCTCAACATCTGTCAAATTGTATGAAGTGATACATTCTAAAGTGTGTTTTTTTTTATTCCAGTGTAGCTATTAAAACACTGTATTAAAAATCCATGTGACAGGACTCGGGGTGTATCGATTTAATCCCCCAGAGAGCCCCGTGTGACATTCGATTCCAATGTGGAAGCGTTATTATAAATAATCTTAAAATTGCTGTGCATCTGTCACAGTACAGTGAATGCAGGACCCCGGGGGATAATGACACTCCTGGACCAGGATAAAATTTGCCATGCATAATCGACAGCACACGCGTGCAAGATTATTTTTGGGGAGCAGAAAGAAGGGGCAGTGCAATAACACAGGTGATAAAGACTCAGCGTGATCCTGGCTGTCACGGTACACAGTACACGGAGGCAAACTGTCATAGGGAGGTGCATTATTTTGCCCATGACAGAAACATTCAGAAATAAACACTGAAATGGTTTTGTCATGTGAATCTCTTTCTGGGTGTTTTCTTTCTCCAACTACCCTCATTCTCGCTCCCTTTTTTAAATATTAGGGACATGAGATTTCAGGTTGAGTTTGGATTCAACCTTTTTGTTATAAATGAATTTGATCTAGGAGGCCAGTCTCCCAAAGCTTTTGCAAGTTCTCACTTCTGACTCCTTCCTTAGAGACCGTGCCAGGATTAATGCTGTCTGAGAATCTGGCCGGCTTGATTCACATTAATATTTAATTCCTCACTTTTATCTTCTCACAAGACGCTGAGCTGGAAACCCCTTGCATTATGCTAGGATTTTGGCTTCAGACTTGTTGTGAAAAAGCCACCAAAGATTCAGAGAGCACTCTATATGGAGTTGAAAAAGCAACTGGCAGCTGATCAATGGAACTCTGAGCTCATTGGCTGTTTGAATGATGACCTCCAGCATCATAGCTACAAAAATCCCTGGTATCCTAACTCAGATATTGACTGCTGTTAGAATCTGCCAAACATGATACCCTTGGGTGTTACTCGGTGTGGAGTTGTGTTGGCTCTGTCTTTCTTATTTATGTACACATTTTTTTTTCTGGAGGCAGTAAATAAAGAATTTGTACAAAATCAAAATAGGCATCACTTAAATTAGTTATTGAAAGTTTTGATCAAATTACTTTGGGTTTTTTTTTTTTTTTTATTGTATCCACAGGAGGGCCATGTTCACAAGAGTGCAATGTTAACAGGAGTAACAAGAGAACAGCATTACCACCAAAAACATTTTCAAACATTTCTTCTGCAACTTTTACAACTTCTTAAACTTTAACTTACAAACTTGTATAATAATTTACAAACATAGAGTAACCTAGATGATTGAAATAAGTTGTATCAATGGTATAATCCTAGTTTATATTGATAAATTAAGTAAACTGTGTTGCAATAAAAATGCTATGTTTCAAATACACTGCATTTGCATTCCACCAAAGTGTAAGACTGACCAAGAATATAATAAGTGAGAATATGAATATTAAATAATAAATAATATTAATTAAGGCTATTTATTTTTAACCAAATCTGAATAACCTATTTGTGGATAGATCCTTCCATACTACATTATTTTCAAGTTTCATTTTAGTTCTTTCCATAACTGTTTCCAGGAAACCTCAATAGTCAGTGACACGTTAAGCTTAGGGACGTCAGCATGCCACATTAAATTACACTGTCAGGCTGATATATTAATCACAAGCATGAAAGCAACCATTGACCCTTGAGTTAAATATTTTACATTCCCCCAGATTCCTATGGAGCTTGTAGTGTAAATAATCACATTGAGACACAGAAAGTTTCAAAGGCAAAGGCGGATGGAGAGCATCATCAGAAATTCTTAAATAGAAATTAATATGAACTTACTTGTTGATGGTATTTCATCTGTGGATTGTATAAATACCTCAGCATTTGATGAAGGATAGAGATACACATAACATTGGTTTATGTTATGAGTTTATTAATGCGGCAAAAGTGTGCTGCCCAAATGCTAAAATTGTTTTTCCATTTCAGACTTATAGTCAACTTCTACAGAGGAGAACTTTGATGTAACAATTACAAATAACCATAGCCTGGAGGCTGAGAAGACCCAGGCTTCATTACAGGAGATTGTAGAGTCATTTCTAATTTTGGCTAATTGAAGCAACCACACTGAGATGTACCTGAGCATTGTACTTTCCATTCCAACCCCTCACAGACAAAAAAAGAATAAATAATCTTCTTCATCTAAATCATCTTCTAGCTTCTAATCTTCTTCTAAATAATCTTAACCCCAACAGAGCAATGCTCATGTCCCAGCCATTTGTGCTGCTGTTGTGTATATGATTTGTTTTATTGAGTGCATGTCAGTGTGGTTCTGGTTAGGGCTTGACCTGACCAAAGGGTTGCAAGTCGGAATCCCCAGTGGGACCTTGCACTTGAACCCAATAACAAGACATCCACCATCTCCCTCTAAGTGCTACAGTGAACATTCAGCTACATTGAATGATTACATATAAATTTAAAGTTGCACCTTACAATTCAGAATAATAGGGTAATCATTTAATAAACATGTAGTTGCATGCCACTGTGAAGCATTACAGTCAGCACTGGCAATGTCAATTTCCGTTGAAAAAATAAAATTTGGGAGATTGATCGGTATTTCATCAGATATAAAGTAATTTGTTTCTAATGTATGTTTCCAGAAATAAGATAAGATGATAATACCACTTACATAATAAATATTAAATTATTTATATAAAATATATACATGTAGTTACCATGTTGGTTCATTCTTTAAGTTTCTTTCTAAGTGTGTTTGCAATTAACAGGTCCTTTATTGATTCTGCAAAACATTCCTTAGGGTGAACGTTATAGGTTAATCTTCTAACATCCTTCACCTTATTCATTCCAATGATTTGAAAATGTTATGAAGTGTTTTTTTTTTTTTTTTTTTTAATTGACTATTTTGGGTTAGGTCTGGGTTTTAGCTCTAAAAGTTCAGTGCAGAAATTTTGACCTGCATCGTTCTTGTTACAATATATTGTCATGTATTATCATTTAAATTTAGCAGAACTGATTTGGCATTAAATGTGTATTATGAATAAATAATGTCATGTTCATACAGGTTTTTACATAGAACTGGAACAGCTGATGTTGTCAACAGTAGCTGTAGCCAGTGCCTACCCAGGTAGCAAATTGCTATACCCAACAGCTAGCTATAGCTAGCAGCACATACATGGCCAAATAGTTACTCCTATGTAGCAAATTTATGTTTTAATTAATATTTAATTTATTGTCCCTTTGTTGTGAGGTGCATTTAAGGACACCATTCCAGGAAGCCAGTGAGAATCAAAAATTTCAATGTCTGTCCCAATTTCAATCTAGTATGGCAGAAGAATTAGTATGGTCATCTGACCTTGGCTTAAAAATGGTATCCTTTTACAGGTAAGAAATGTCCCAGGGCTATACCATTTTGACACTGCATACTGAACTGAAATAGGCTGATTTTTCCCAGAATGAAAAGAAAGTATCATATACAAATGTACCAGAGTGCCTGATAAACTGTGGTTTTAAATAATTTTTCAAAATCAAATAATTTTAAACTATTTTATGACTGAAAAGTAAAATGTAAAAGGAAAGTATACATTCTTTGAATTAGATTACTTTCTTTATAAAATTCCTGTTAATTTTAATATTTTACCATTCCAGCAATTTTAGTAGCTGAGAAGGAAAGGTAAATGGAAGTACCAACCAAAATGAAAGGTACAGCTTCTGCTTATTTACTGTATTATTTCAGAGACATAAAGAATAATGTTGTTTTAAAGTGATCCTCATATTTGAAAAACCTCTGACCCACTTTATGTGAGCGCATTTGCTTTATGTCGTGTTCATTTTGATTATTTTTACTCATTGTTCACTTTCATTTTGGAAGTCCCATTGTTGAGATGGTTAGACTTCCTGCCTTCGAAAGGCCAATCTGTGAGAAACACTGACCAAAGAAGGAGGAGACAGACATTCTTAGACATGCTAAATGTCTAATTTCTCTGAAAAAGACACTTACAGATCCCCCACTCCACCAGCAATTAATTCTCTGTAGAATAACAACTGGTGGTGTATACCCTAAGGACGATAGCTGGTATGGAAGAGGCTAGATATTTTCACTCACACTCTCTCAGTTTTCACACCAAAGTAATCTCATCTCCTTGGGTAATCATTTGGGCCCCCGTCAGTGGAAAATAACCCCATGACCTGCAAAGATTAAGATCACCTTGAATTATTAATTTCTCTCTTTTCAGGGGACAGGTTGCAGAGGCACCATTTGAATGCCAGATGGTGTATTTAGACTGTCACTGAGCCTGTGTCAACAGGCAAATCTTCTTGATAATAAGACATGGGTGTCTCATGAAATAACTATACTGTCTAGACAAAGATTCATATTTTCTCTTTGCTTATGTCACACTGACTAGGCAAAAGAATCCTACCTGGAAGACATTTTTGTTATTATTAAAAATATGTATCCATGTACAGTATGTGGAATGTCTGAAAAGCACCAAGTCATCATAACATATAAATCATACTGTATTGGCCATATACAATTGTTTAGTTTGACTAAACTGCCTCCCATCCCCCTACGGATGCTACAAGCTTATAAACATAGGGATGGCTTGCTATCAAAAAAATATGCAGATTATGCTTACAATTTATGAAATAATAAATTTTATCTTGTTGTTAATATGAGAGAAAAAGCCCTAAACAACAATGAAAAATATGGGTTATTCCATTTATTACTTTTTTCTTCTTCTTTCACTCATCTCATTTTTCACCCTTCCACTTTTTGTCCAGAGCAATGCACTTCATCCAAAACCTTAAATTTTCTGTTTATTTTCACGCTGTTTTTAAATTTTTCAATTACAGTGTTTCCTCCCCTCATCGGAGCACTGTTTACAGCCATGACTTTGGTACAGCATCCCCAAGACCTCATTCACACACCGCAGTGTGCTCTATCCTGAATCGCTGTCAGATGGTTTCCGCTTCATTTTCCCTTTAAATTCCTCTAAGTCTCTGCCCCCCTGTTCAGCTGTGCAGTCAGTGGCCCTCGCCGGCACTTCATCTTGTTCTCCTGCCAGCTCGGGATATCACCCCAGCATCTGGTTCTGATATTCCTAAATTAACAGGAAGGCCTTTCATTTTTTTAATGCGCACCGGCTCTCTGATGCCAACAGCGGCTATACCATTCCTGTCAGAGACACGGGCCTGGCCACAGTCACGCTGCCTTTTAAACGCTATCTTGATGCAGTGTCTACAGAGCAAGTAGCTGATAGTTTTTTGTGTTAAGTAGACTGTTGTGTTAACATCTCTGATTTGATTTGAATCCCAGTGCTGTCCTGTCCCGCAAGGTATGTAGCGCCACCCTCCAGGAATGACATAATGCTTATATTGCCCATGTGGGAGTCGAACGCTGCTCTGCCCGGATCAATTTTTAAAACATGTGCAGATTATAAAGGATGTCACAGAGATGAAAGCTGACTCCTTCACTACGGTGGAGCACAGCTGAGCAAGCCAGTTTTGTTAGTCAGAAAGGAAATGCATGATTGAAGATTCCGAAATGATAGCTAACACATGGGTGAGACTCAAAACAACACTTGGAAAGTTTATTAAAACAGTTGTTACTGATTAAAAGTGTATGGTTTTGTTTTGATATTTTAATTATTATTTATGCTGTTTTAGTATTCCATACTTCCACACTTGTGACCTTGCTTCTCAATGATAGGTATAATGTGCTGTTTTTACGTTTATTGTTCATGTATATTTCCTCTGCAAATGCATAACAATTATGTTAGAAATTCACATACCTTCTGTCATAAAATCAGAGACATTTCAAAACTGAAATTTCTTCAAATGATTCCAGCTGTGTTTCTGGTGTTAAACTTTCTTTAGAAGAGCTGTCAGTCACACTGGAATGATAAAGTAAAAAAAGGAAAAAGAATCAGTGCATACTTCATTTTTTTAAAATTTTGAATATCTCCTGCTGTTTTTTGTCAAAAAATTCTCCTTTTGGTTTTACTAACAATATTCAATTACAATCTTGCTTCCAACTTCTTCTTTTTTTCTTCTTGTTCTTGTTCTTCCTCTTCTTCTTCTTCTTCTTCTTCTTCTTCTTCTTCTTCTTCTTATTATTATTATTATTATTATTATTATTATTATTGGGGGTTATAGGATGTTCATATATGAGGTTACTGTTGAGCTATATGGGATTTGGGTGAAGCAAGTGATAAACATTTATGTTTGGATTGGAAAATCAATGGAATACATCATGATCACTATATAGGATATTCTGGAGGGAGTGAGGTCAACCAGTGGACTGCAGGGAGTACTTCTTTCTAGCTTTTAGCTAAATGACCATGATTTGTTATAATTAAATATTTATAAGTATTTATGGATTCAATCTGCTTTCTCCTTGATTTCTCACATGTTAGAAGAAAGCAAAGAATTTTAAAGCATGAATGTTTCACAGTGGGCATAGAGAATTTTATAGCAGGAGCTGTAGACAGTACAAAAATGTTTATTTTTCCTTAGCTCAATAAAAAGCCTCTTCTCATCTTTGGGTAATACCAAATATGTTTTGTTCACCTGACATTACAATTGTATATATGTCCTTCTTGAAATTCAGAGAAATCCTTAAAAATCCTTCCTCTATTTAAATACTGTATCTCCTGTCAAAAACCACATTAGCCTTTCTCACTTCTCCAAAGGAGCATGTCTCTTGGACCAGACAAGTGTCATTTTCAGCATCGTTTGAATGCTGCCCATGCATGTATTAGAGGATGATTGGAACATAAACTCATTCCATTTTAAACTATTCGAGGAACTGAGAAATGAGGCAGTAGTAATTGACATAAAGGACTCTCCCCCGCTCATGAGCTGTGTCCACATCTGAAATGAAATTTATCCTGATTTTTGTGACATGAAGCAGCTTGGTTTAAAAGTACACCCCCAAGGTCAGGACACTGGCCTCTTCTTTTTAATGCTGAGTGCCAAGCAAATCTTTGATATAGGTCTGCTGAGAATTTTTCCCACAACCTCAATGGCTAAGTGCAGATAATCACGTAACAGTAATAATAACAATAATAAAATAATAATAATACTTATTTTGTCACTTCCCTCTTCCACATAGGATACTGAACACAAATCAATATTGTTTGCTTCTGGAATGTGTGTTTCTGCAATGTTGTCCTTTAACTACTTAACATTTGTATTTGTATTTGTAGGATTTATTTTAGCACTTCCAATAAATATGTATCTTTATCTGTATCTTTTATAAACCATCACAAATTAAGTTTAGATCATGATTTCTGTTGGTTAATAAAGTATATTGTGGAAATAAATAATAATTATTGATAAATTATCCACAAACAACTCTACTGTGGGTCACTGGCACCTTTTCAAAATGTCAAAGGACTGTTTCTTCAGCTCACTGAAATGTAATGTCAAAATGCAAATTGATGTAACTAGACCTTCTTCATTCAACTCTTTTCCTGTGGAAGTTAGTAAAAAAATGTCATTTGAAACAAATCTGCATAATATCACATTAATTCAGTCTGGTCTTGGCTAAAAGCCTGACTTATCTAATAGTTTAAGCCCTATTTAAATTATGCTGTACATACATTAAGGCGTAATGCTCTTCTACAGGCCATGAAGAACCTTCCTTTATTAGATGTGACTGAATGATAATGAAAGTGCTAATGCAATGGCAGGGCAGTTGACATGACTCAAAGGTTAGCCCAGGCAAATTCTTAATCAGCTTAAAATGTCAGAGAACTAACCTTGGGTCCAAATAAGTGGATATCCAGGTATTGGTACTCTTTTCACGCAAGCACATTGACATACTGACACTGTCCTGATGAAAGTGTCTTTCCAGGCTGGTTGTTTATTGTTTAAGCGTCTGCATGAGAAAAGATACTGTTTATATTCAAGAAAATGAGAAAATAAATTTGCTTTCCACCACCTCAAAAAATATTGGAATTTGCATCTAAGAATGCAATTCCTATGTGATGAATAAATAGAAAACATGCATTTGTATTCAATGTGTTTGGTGTACTGTATGTAATATGTACACTTCATACCCTCATGATATGGGAATTCTGCTAGCTTCTGAACATCAATTTGTTTTCTGAGCCAGATCACATAATAGATGTGAAAATGTTTAAAAATGTTTGTCATTCATTGTTCAAAGCCCTGACGTAGCCCAGTGGAATTAAATAAAGTAAAAGACAAATGTTGTCTTGCCTCCCCAGCTCTGTCAAGCTTAAAATCTTGCTTACATTTTGTTAAGGAGTTGTGCCTTGGAGACAAAATTAGTTTTAAAAATGTGAATTCTTAACACAGTCACATAGCAATATTCTGAAAATGGAACTTGTTTTTTTTAAAAAGCAAGAATGTTGCCTACAGCATAGATTATAGATAATAGATATCTGCTTACAGCAAAGTATATGATCAAATATTTAATGCAACATGTGAATATTTTTGTCATGCCTTTCAGGGAAGGACTCCAAAATTTACTTTTTTTCCTATTAATTAACCATGAGTTTGAAACTCATGAGTCATCATCTGTATTTGGTTCCTAACCTGCAAAGCATTGTGAAACACTTCATTAGCAAATTCTTTCATCTGGTTTGTACTTAGACCCTGGAAAAGTGGAGTCTAATGATAATCAACTTTACCTTTTGTCTCTGGTTCCTTTTCTCTTGACAAAAGCTCGAAACTGCATCATTTTAATGATAAACAAATGCTTCCCCTGATTGGAATTTTCTGCTCTACAACAATGTCTTTTTTGAAGAAAATGAGGACTCAGGTGAATGCAAGCAAAGCAGTGCCGTGGGATTTTGGAAAACAGTATACATCACTTTGGCAAATCCTACAGCTAGAGTCAGTATAAATCAGTTTAAATTGTCCAGCAATGGCCTTGTGAAAGACTGCGTTCAAACACCATTCCATTGACTAATTGACACCATTTAATTGATCTATTTTCCAGTGCATTTCTCCCTAGTTTCATAGTTTACTGACAGGCAAGTGGCTTTAAGTGTGTGTTTCTGTTCAAGATAGAGGCCCTCACGGTAGGCTGTGTAATATATGAGGCCAGCTCTGAGATGCAACACAGGGTGAGTGATTATCAATCCCTGAGAGTCCCACGAGTAGCAGACTGTTCAAGAACCATGCCCAGCATAACCTCCAGTGGTATAATTATTCAACATTAGCCTTACAGAGATACAAACCCATTTGGCTGTGAAAGTAACTGCTCCCAAATGTCACTTTTCACCATTTTCTAATACAGCTGTCAATTGTCAATGTTTTAGGCTTTAGTTCACTGCTCAGTGTTTGAGAACACTGAATAAACTGGGTATAACAAACAGAAAATGTAGCAGTTAAAAGTGAAGGGCAAAGACAAAGAAAACAAATATAATGCCTGATAAATGCATTGAAGCAAAGATTATTTTACATTTTATTAAAAGGTAATATGATCATTATTACTATTTATGTGCATTTTCATGAGTGTAAAGTATGATGTGACAAGCTAATTTCACAAAGCTGTGGTTGTTGTTGTTACTGATTAATGTGTTTGTCATCAGACACCATGTTTAATTCCTGCTGGGTGTATCCGAGAGGCTGTTATCTCAAATGCCGAATTTATTGCTCACCTAGGGTTTCCTCATAGAACACAAACCTTGATAATGACTTTGACAGTGTTTTTTAATGCTATGTGCTAGTGAACACACAGATCACAGGAATATGTTCTACATGTCCAAAGAACAGCAACCTCTTGGAGGTGACTGTTAAAAACCAATAACAATATGGACACATAGCCTGTGAGTTTTTGTCATTATTTTTTAAGTTGCATAACATTGCACATTTACCACAGATGCCACTTTCCAGAGTAACACACTATATGGCCAAAAGTATGTGGACACCTGACCATCACACCTCTATGAGCTTATTGGAAATCCCATTCCAAAACCATGGACATTAATATGGAGTTGCCAGCGTGTGTCTGTGGCAATTTGTGCCCACTCAGCCAAAAGAGCATTTGTGAGGTCAGGCACTGATGTTGGACGAGAAGGCCTGGCTCGCAATCGGCATTCTAATTCATCCCAAAGGTGTTCAATGGGGTTGAGGTCAGGGCTCTGTGCAGGCCGCTGGAGTTCCTCCACACCAAACTCGTCAAACCATGTCTTTATGGATGTTGCTTTGTGCACAGGGGCACAGTCATGCTGGAACAGGAAAGGGCCTTCCCCAAACTAATCCACAAAGTTGGAAGCATACAATTGTCTAAAATGTCTTTGTATGCTGTAGCCTTAGTGTTACCCTTCACTGGAACTAAGGGGCCTATCCCAAACCCTTAAAAGCAGCCCCAGACCATCATCCCTCCTCCACCAAACTTTACAGTAGGCACTGTGCATTCCGGTAGGTAGCACTCTCCTGGCATCCACCAAACCCAGAGTTGTCCATCAGAATGCCAGATAGTGAAGCGTGATTCATCACTCCAGAGAACACGTTCCGCTGCTCCAGAGTCCAGTGGCGACGTGCTTTGCACCACTCCAGCCGTCGTTTGGCATCGCGCATAGTGATGTTGGGCTTGTGTGCAGCTGCTAGGCCACGGAAACCCATTTCATGAAGCTCCCGACGGACAGTTCTTGTGCTGATGTTGCAGCCAGAGACAGTTTGGAACTCTGTAGTGAGTGATTCAACAGAGGATACACAGTTTTTACGTGCTGCGCGCTTCAGCATTTGGTGGCCCCGCTTTGTAAGTTTGCGTGGTCTACCGCTTCATGGCTGAGCTGTTGTTGCTCCTAGACTCTTCCACTTGACAATAATAGCACTTACAGTTGACCCGGGCAGATCTAGCAGGGCAGAAATTTTGCAAATTGACTTGTTGCAAAGATGGCATCCTACGACAGTGTCACGTTTAAAGTCACTGAGCTCTCCAGTACGACCTGTCGGGGAAGTGAGGATTTAATAAAACTTCAATGGTCTGAACCCAGCGGTCTTAGAAATTAACGCCCTTGTTTATCGTCCGGCACTCTGAATACCGAACACAAATTACGCTAATTACTAAAACTCCTCACTTAACCAACATGTAAAATAATAATAAAATGATTTAATTTAATAATTATTATCAAAGATATTAACTATCAATTAAATCACCGAATTCGTTGATAGGAGTCTGGTGGATCAACCTTTGCCAGAAATATAGAGCCACAACTGGAGTAAATTAAAAAGGTTTATTGAGCAGTTACACTAAGACAAGACAAAATTCAAAGTCTGGGCTACAGACCTGGTCCACTACCATAACAGACACTAAATTACATACAGACATTAACAAAACAAGAACATGGATGGATCACAGAATGGTGAATGAATGCGTGCAGAGAAAATTACCCAAGCCAATTGTTTACCTCTTCCAAGGAAGAACACAGGAACCACTCACGATAGCAGCAAAACTCCAAAAGGAAAAATGCAAAAAGTTGCAGGATAAACTGAGCCACGGACTGGATGACTGAACGGATGACTGAGCGTAGGCAAGGAACTGAGCTGTGGCAAAAACTGATCAACGACCAAAGACTGAGCCAAGAGGCCTGTTCTAGGCCTGACTTAAGAAGAAGCTCTCTCCACCTCCCTGACCCATGCATGATTAATTTTATGGTTGGGGAGTGCCTGGAAGTTTCTCCAGGACTTAATTTTGTCCTTGCGATCCAAACATCTGGAAATACCAGATATATTTTCAAGACTCTCATCTTTGCATTCAGCTCTTCATGAGCATCGCAATGACACCAAACATTAATAGGCATGGGCTGAGAGGAGAGAGTTAGCTGAGAGGAATTGGTAAAATGGTGGTTTTGCTGCTATATTGAGAAATACATGTGTTATCACACAACGTTGGGTTTTCCACATTTTTCCATGACATGAGAGTACAACTACTGTGGGGTACAAAAGGGTAAGTGATCCGAACGTATAGGTACACACAAAGAAACACACACACACACACACACACGCTGATTGTGCTCAGGAAGGGGAGAAGGGGGGAGAGAAGGCAACCCCCTGCAGCTGTGGTCTACCAGGATGTTACAGCTTAAGCAATTTAGATTGGCTAAAAAGGCAGAGTTCTTTAAGATTATATTAGAAGTATTTGGCGCCTAAACCTTTCAGATTACCAAACATGACTGTAGCCACCGTTCAGCCAAGGATTCTACATCCGAGGGGCAGATTCATGCTTACCAATAAACAAAGCGGGCGTATCACGCCCTACTTCCGCTTTTATCTGGCAAAATAATGTGAATCCAAACAGTCAATCATTATGGTTGAGGTTTTAAGTATCTGACTAGGTTTTAGGTGACTTCTTGTAATCTTAAAGTGTGGATACTTATTTTAAGTAGGTATGTGATCCATGGTCACTGATTTTGGGGTATTTATGGTGGTAGACCACTTGCCCTCTTGCCTGCTATGTGTGTGTATTTGTTGACGTATCTTATCTGTGCTTGTTCTGGTCCTGAGTAGGGAAAGGAATCCTAGAAAACCCAGACCAGGGCAAATAACCATAAAATGCATGGTACTCTCCCGACAGACCCATTCTACTTCCAAGGTTTGTCTATGGAGATTGCATGGCTATATGCTTGATTTCATGCACCTGTTAACAATCGGTGTGGCTGAAACACCTGAACTCAAAAATTAGGAGGGGTGTCCACATACTTTTGGCCATATAGTGCAAAGCATGATGGAAGCTCTATGGTCAATTGCAAACTTTTGTGTAGTTCCATTGTACAAGCTAATACTCATTAGTGTACTAAGAATAGGTGGAGTTTCTAAGCATAGGTGGAGGCCTTTTGGTTTCTGGGGGAGGGTAAGATGATGAAATCACTTGTAAGCCTCAGACTCCAATTCATGTTAATATACAGGAAACCTTCATAGGAAAAAGCTAGCTAGCTATTAAGTTAGGCACTAAGCATATGACCCCAAAATAAACAACAACAAAAAAGATCATTAACAGTGTTCACCTTTAATATAGCTGCAAGAAGCTCTCTCTTCTACAAAAGTTTCACGCTGATGTAGCCATCCCAACCAGCAAAGTGAGACCAGACTACATGTGTGTCTATAAAGCACAAGGCTGAACCCCAGTTACACTGCTGCCACCCCATCATATGACTAGCCAACTATTTGCACATTCTCCTGGCTGTTTGAATGTAAGGCTTTCTGTATCTCATTGCAAATTCCATGAGCACTTGGATAAAGTGTCTGACAACAGACACAATTTGGTCTACCCTCCCTTCATCAGGGCCATGGAATGGTAAGCCAAGCTTTTCATGTAGTTTGGCAATATGAAAAAATGACATTCAGCAGAAGAACACCTCTTATTTCTGCACTGAATATTCAATCCAAATGAATTTCAAATAGCAACAGGTAGAAAATGAATGCTAATTTGTACTGGTTACCCCCCCCGGAAAACTGGTTTGGTGAGGCTGGCACAAACCTTGACAATGCAGGTAGGTGATGCTGTCTTTTCTTGTTGCTGCAGTGGTAAAATTTCCAAGCCCTTGGCCATTGCTGCTGGTGATGCTGGGTTGGAGATTTTTACTTATTTATCAGCACCTTTCTTAAAAAAAAGTTTCATATTCCCATTGTTAGGCCAGACTGTTAATGCGGGGCTACTACTGTTATGTGGGAAATCTACAATTTGTAATAGTATGGTGTACTGTTATTTGGATGAGACAAAGACAGTGAAGAAATATTGCACAAAAACAGACATAATGATACAGAAAACATCATAGCATCATTTGGGCAGCTCTCCTCCTTCTACCACTGCATTCTTTATTTAAATTGATGCAAAACGCACTGTGCTTGGAACACAAATTCCAGAGGGATTGGCAGTTAGATAGTTAAAGGTGAATGGGTTTTTTGTCCTGTGTAGTAATGAGAGACACTACTTAGTCACACCACAATTATGTAAAGCAGAGGCAGCTGACTTAATTCCTTGAGGGCCAGACGTATTTTACAAACTCTGTTCTTAATGGCTTAATTAACCCAATAATTAATTCAGTTTGACATTTCTGCAAACAATAAATCTCAGCTGAAGACTGCATTTAAATATACCGAGGAGCTACTGCTGTCTACTGCTGTGCACTGGTAAACATATAGAAATTCTCTTTTTTGCCTGTTTATAAATTGAGGTATACAGGCCATGGATTGATATGTAAAACTGCACATAAGTCTGGAGGATTATTATTATTATTATTATTATTATTATTATTATTATTATTATTGTTGTTGTTGTTGTTGTTGTCATTGTTGTTGCATATGGTTTAATGTGAAATAAATGTATTATTTATTAGTATTAACTAATATTATTTTTAGCCTTTTATAATGCTGCGATCTGCATTTGAACAGCATGTATTTTTTCTGCCATAGTACTGTGAAACCGGCCTGTGGTCACTTCAGTTTTGAACATGAAGTACATTGGATCTCTAAGATTGCATCAGGTCTCATTTTATTCACTTCTGTATTTGTGGACAGAAGGCTGTGCCTGCACTTAATAATATTGTGTAAAGAAGTCTTATCAGCAGCTATGTGTTGCTGAAGATGTCTCCCCGAAATTATTACAGGACAGAGAAAGTAAATTGCTTCAGAAATGACCTGCAGGGTTGCAGGTGTGTGTTCCTATGACAACAGAATTGAAAATTATCATTCACATCTTAAGTGTTCATCAAAAAGTGATGATAAAAAAAAAAAAAAACTTTAAAATGATGGTGTTCAAGTAAACAGATCACAGTAAGATGATCACTGAGCACTATGTGACATGTATCTCTTGCAATTAGAATTTGAAAGGGTGAACTCCTTGCCTTTTACCCTGTGGACTTAAATTATGTAACATACTTCACAGAGCGAAGTTTGACAGTGAGACTCCTGGTAATTATTTGCAAGTCCCCTTGCAAGAGTGACAGTGTTGGGTGTTATGGTATACATCTAAAATGAAGAAATGGAGAGAGTGTGTGCAGTTTATGTGTTTTGACTGAAGAACAGATTTTAGTAAGTGTCCCACACATTAGGTCTCGGGTTGCAACATTAAACATATTAACCCTTTGTGGGATATTGGGCTGTGGATGAAGATCTGGGCTTGTCATTAAAAGGTTGCACTGCCATTGTATCTCATGAGCTAGGCTTTTGACCTGGTTGTTTCAATGACTACATGACGAATGTATTGCTCAGGGTGGAATTGTTTGTTTCTTGTGAGAAAAACGTATGTCTCATTCAAAAAGGACATTCTAAATCTGAATCATTATTTTCCCATATGAAAGCAATGCACAAAAAACAAATGAGAAAACAATATTCAATTCCTGTGAAACAACTGATAACTGCATGTAGAAAACAAAATGAGACATCACTGAAACAAATAATAAATGAGCTGAAGAATAATTAGAGTTAGAATTGGAATTATTCAAAGACTATGCATGCATACAATATGACTGTTGTCATTATTACAAAATAAAATGTACACAAAATAGTAAAAACCAAAAGCCTGATTTGATAAATAAGTGTTTACTTGAATTACCAATTACTTTATAATTATATCAGTTAGCTTTTATAGACAAAGAAAGAAACCTGGATAGAAACTTTATATAGACATGAGATAAAATAACTGCAGCAGAATCATTCTGTAATAATAGTCACTCTGATAATGGAACTATTCATACATAATTTAAGTGTCAAACTGCAGAGGCATACCATAAGTTTTTGAGAAGGATCATCTGAGACTTCTTCTTCATCTCAGATTGGGACAAGCCTGACGTTATGCACAACAAATGATTAAGTCGTTTGAGACACACTTCAGGATTTATTTATTTATTTTTCCCAGTATCATGCTGACCCTAAATGGAGATTTCTATCAGATATTTGTCATGAAAAATACTCCTCAAGTTTGAGATACCATCTTATGTCTCACTGCAACCTTATAGTCTTCTCATTTTGTCTAGGAAAATTACAAAAGAAAACAAAGACATTTCAGCAGCACTTTTCATATTAGCTGGTTAGATAGATATTTATATAACATAACTTGTGTAATTGTCTTCTGTGCAATGCTTACTAGTAATTAACCTTTAATGGTGGCACACAGGTTAATTCTCTTTAGCATACGATACCATTTTGAACATATCACAAAATAATGAGAATCTCTGCTGTATCTGCTGGGAAGTGTGAATGAACATGTCATTCATTAAGCACTGCCTGGCTGAAAAGTGTAGGTGGGTAAAAAAAATAATAATAATAAAAAACATTATGTGTAACTGTATTACAACTTCTTCATTTTAACTATGTTATGCCTGAAATGCAATCAAAAACATATTTTGGAAAGGTCAAATACCAACAAACCCATATGATGTAAGCCACTCTAGGATTTCAAAATAAAACCCCACAAATGCAATAATTAGAATACAACAATAAGAGCCTCCCAGCAAGTGGTTATATAGTAATCTTCAAAGAAACATCTAACATCTTTAACGGTATCAGAAGGTCTGCTGATAAATTAAGGAATCTTAGTAGAGGCTCTTTATCTAATTAGGTGGCCTCTCAAAATTCACTTTTTTTTCTTCTGCAACACATTATTGTAATTACCAAACTGAAGGTTAATGATAACTAACATTCTTCCAGCGGGCAACACTGAAAAGGAAATTGTACTTGCAAATGAAACACTTCAGCTGCCTGAGACTGATGATGGTTAATCCCCCTTCCCCCACCCAGGTGCACATGAAGAAAAATGGTTTCTGAGCAAGTTAGTGTGAGGAAAAAATATATGATTATCTACGGAAGCAAACAAATGAGAACAGGGCTCTTCAAAAAACTAGTTTCTCAGCTGTGCATATTCTACATTTTAGTTTTAGATTTTTTTTTTTTTTTTTTCCGAAGCCAGAAAATGTTGCTGTGGTAATAGATTCAGAACAGGTGCGGGCTGCATATGTTTTCAAAATCCCAGGAAAAGGGGAAAAACCAGACAGATGTTCACTGTTTGCATTCCACCTGGTTGTCTCTTGATCATTGGAGAAGCTCCGTCCTATGGTGTACAGAGAGGGGTGAGTCCACAAATGACCTAATATTAAGAATCCTATTCTTCTTATTGTCTTCGTGGTAAACCCATGTTTCCTGACAATTGCAATACCTCATGGATTGGCATTGGCGTTATCATGCGAAAAAGAGGATTCTTGAATGCAAGGAAGGAAATTCTTATATTAAGGTCTCTCGGTGACTGCATCATATCTACCAATTAATAGCATTCTGTCCTGAAAAAAATTTTGGAAAGATATCCCTAAATGTGCTTAGCATTTCACAGTCTGGCCACCTGTGTCCACAATGTCTAGCAAAACAAAGAATGTAACACGTTAATAGTAAATGTAAAGTCATAAGCTGACTATCCACAGTTTATATGACAGGCATTGTAGACTCTCCCTCCCCTGAAGTACTGTTATATTTGCTTAACAAGATTTACCTTTTACTTCATAACAGGCAAACTCTGGTACATTTGATACAAATTAAAACCCCAGAGGCAATATATTGACACTTTTTTGTCAGACAATGAATACATGAAAAATTCAATTAGATGATTCTTATTTTACTTCTCTTGCTCCCCAGAGAGCAGCACAGCTTTTTAAATATGAAATCTATGTCACTGATCAATGCAGTAGATCTTCTTGGCATTTAAACTCAAATTAAGTCCCTTTTCCAAAGACTGATGATTCTTGCTGTCACTATATTCCACACAACATTTCACCAAAAGCAAGTTTCATTTAGGTTTGTGTTATAAATAAAGATCTTAGCCCAAAGTTATTCTTTGAGAAATTGTAAAGGATTTACCATAGTTTACCATGTCAATTATCAGGAATATTAAAGTTCTTTTACTGTTTAGATAATTGCCTTCAAGATATTATTAGATAACATTTTAAGAAAATGTATCAGATTTTTTTTCTGTAAGATGAAGCCCTTTAATTATGCATGATTGAACACTGTGACCAAAGTGTAATTCGAAAGGGCTGAGCAACACCTTCCTTTTTCACGCTTGTGTTAACTGGGCAGTTTCCAGCTGTAGTTGGTGCAAAATCTGTTGGAAAGTGTATCATGAGCTGGTGAGCTTGGAGTGAACAGCACAGGGTTAGGAGAGTGTGAGACAGGTCTTCCCTGTTTGACAGATATAATCCATGGGTGGCAGGCAGGGTAGTGGTGTGTGGCTTCGCTCCCAGTGATTCCTAAATGCATTATCTAGAGACAGACGATGTCTGTTTTGTTGTTTTTAATTTTTGGGGATATGGTTTGATCAGCTGACTGACTCATACAGCTCATACAGCCAAGAAACCATCATCATTATTGCTCCTTGATGACTCTGCATTGTCAGAGTGTTGTGTGTGGGCACTGGAGCAAAACCACACACCACTACTCTACCCACCACCTGTGGATTGTATCTGTCAAACAGGGGAGGCCTGTCTCACACTCTTCTGGCCCTGTGCCGTTGACCCCCAGCTCACCAGATCATGAATTACACTTGGTTGGATTATTTGCAATGACGAAAGGTTTGACTAATATTTACCTGACTAATATTTACTTGGTTCATGACATATGTTCTATATTGGCAAGTCATCTATCATTCAGTTATTATAAAGTGTACTGGATTTCTTCCACTGCTCGCAATTGTATCATTGCATTTCTCATTCCAACAGTTTTGCTTTTGCCCAGTGTAAACAGCAGTATTTAGACTGGGAGCCTGGTTGGCAAGGGGTGCCTTTGGTTTCATTTTGTCCCTTTTTCAGTTTCTTTTAATCTAACTTTAACTTAATAACCCTGGATTAATTTCACAGCTGCTCATTTTCCAACCTAAGCAGGTCATTTCCCCCCTAGGAAGGTGAGTTAGGGGGTCACTAAGGAATAGTCTCTGTTTCAAGGTGCATTCCCTCAGCTGCCTTCAGTACTCTTGCCTCTCCAAAGTGTTGACTTTTTAGCTTACCTGCCTTCAATTTCTGTGATTTATGGCAATATTGTGACTCTACTGGGTCTCCTGTTCATGCATTAATGCGTCATTGCTTTTAGCCTACTGCCCTGGGGTGACAAGCCTGCTGTGGTAGCCCTACCCACTACTGAAGTAAGCGGAGGGACCAGTTTTCAGTGCAGGTCTTGGTGGGGCCCTGTCATTCAGTGGTAACTGCTGACAATGCACACTGGGGTGTAGTGCACAACAGCAAGGGGATCAACTGGGGATCAACTGCTGGTGCCCCTGGCAGATGTTTTAACAGGATACAGTGGAGGTGAAGACAGTTCACTTGTTTACAGTACATCTGCTTCAAAATCATCACTTGCGTAGCAGACAACACAGCGTTGTCACCCTGTTTTGATTTCTCTCTCTGATTAAAAAAAATAGTTGCAGGCACATCCTTTTGTTAAGGCTAACAAAGTAACTTTGGCTCTATAAGCCTCTAACTGAGAATGAAGGAATCACTTTTATCAAAAGTCAGAGCAAAGCAATGCTCAGTCACCTCATGAATATACTTTTTTGCTATATCATGCATGGTACTGAGAAATCAATTTGGGCAAAACAACCCAACAGCTTGGGTTTCAAATCAGCCATGCCATTCACCAACAATGACCGGGAGCCCACAGTGGTGAAACAAAATTGTTTTGTTCAACAAAGGATGAGGGTGGGTAAGTCAGCCATATTTCCCTCATTCCACCACTCTCTTGGCACCCTGCCACTGGTCAGGCAGCTGTAAATCGTAAGGGTGACATCATTGGAGGCTAACCCCATCCTGAGCGACCACTATACTTTAATGCACTGATGAACTCATAGTGTGAAAAATAGTCACATTAGCTTGCAGATGTATCAGAGAATTACATTGACCTAAACCCTACACTTCTGCACAAGTGTAGAGGTTGTCTCAGTGGGAGTAGATTAAGCAGTACAATTGGCAATTGCCAGTGTTGGGTTAAAAAGGTGAAAAAAGCAAAATAAGGAAATACAAAAACAGGAAGTACCCCATTCAGCCTAACAAGCCTCATCATATTGTCAATAGACTAGAGTGTATCTAGGACTGTGTTCAACCTGATCTTGAACACTCTTTAACCACTATAAGTCCTCATAAACTAGTCTATGCATTAATAACTCCATGAAAGGAAAACTAACTAGAGTCAGTGTGCAGTTTACTGTAAACTAATTTCCATTTATGTCCTATTATTATGCTAGCAGATCTTAGTTTGAAACACCCTCTGTAGTCCACCTTTGAAAATAAAAAATCTCTGCAGTATGTCCTTTGACTGACACTGTAGAGATTAAATATCTCATCACCACTTATATTTTTGATATGTGGAATGAGTCGTAAGCTTGTATTACTAAGGAATACAAAGAGATACTATTCAAACATAGCACCTGATTGAAACTGACCACAAAATGTTTTTCTTAGTGTTAATTAAATATTTTTGATGTTTTTTCCATTTAATTTGGTTTTACTTTCCATTTTAGCACTCACTGAAATTTACCAAAAAAAAAAAACAACTTTGGGTTATGAAAAATATGTTGTTCGAAGGTGATGTAAGGATGAAACATTCTGTTTGATTGACAAAGGCCTAGAGTTTGCCTACAAGGCTCCAAATATGCTCCAGTAAAATGCTCCAAATTTCACTGAGACAATGGATAGAAAATTGTTTCAATGTGGCATTTATAGTAAAGAAATAGCACATCTCTAATAGCTCCACATCACCAAGTGCTACAGCCACTACTTCACAGTGTGAGCCATGGTACTTACGTCAAAGCATCCAGGCCATGTCTGAGATGGACAGTGGAGGAAAAACAGTCCTGCAGAATTTAAATCATTCATGACAGGAAGAGCCAGAGGCAACGGGAAGGTCATAACCCTGACCCTGTTGAAACAAAGCAATGACATCTATTCATTAGGGACGTATTTGTTTTTTTTTCAATGTGTCAAGCTATCTTTAAGCTTGCAGTATGGTCACCAAAAACCTAGAGATGACATGCATGCGCTAAAAAGGGTAATGGTCAGCCTCAATGGTAAGAGATTTTATAGTACATGTAAATTGGAAGAAAGGATAATGGCCGCATAACTTCTAATTGCTTTGACAAAATTGTATATCCACATATCAGAAGCTGTCTGTTTGTTTTCCTGGAATGGTAGCATGACATGCAAAAGAACAGCCTCAACAGAGCCAAGAGTGCGAAACATGAACTGGGACACAGACCAGGAAAGTAATTAAAAAGAAAAGAAAAAAGCATGTGGCTGAAAAGTTAACCAAGGATTTTGTACCGATATACATATGTAGTTTTGTAAACATAAATTTGAAGGGTTCCATTTGCACCTTTGACATTTGATTTACAAGATTTGTCAGGTTAGCAGGGATGACAGGAAATTACCACTGACAGAATCACAAGAGAGAAGTGGATTGAGGACTGTTTGGTTTTCCCTTTCCTTGTACTCATGGCCAGAAGTTTATTAATAGAGAAAACCTACAGGGTGCTTATCTTGGCTTGCATGTATCTGTGGCATTTCCTCTTATGCCTCATGCTAGTCATATATATATGTGTGTGTGTGTGTGTGTGTGTGTGTGTGTGTGTGTGTGTGTGTGTGTGTGTGTGTTGGAACGACTCCATTCACTCATATTAAGGCATACCATCTTAGGAATTGTACTACCTTAATTGTCCCAAGGTCATGATAGACTGAAAGAACTAACCATTCAGTAAAACACAACTAAGATGTCTATCATTGATCAAATTCGCAAATTCATTGATTAGAATTTGCAGCAATAGAATCTACCAAATATATGCCAACAACTACTGCAGACTGCTGTGCAAAGTTATTTTTGTTTGTTTCTATTAAAACTGTTGCTGCATTTTAGATATTCTCTACAGTACATAATAAAACAAGTCCTCCATTCCAATTATTGATATTAAAGTTACAATTTTTGCTGTATTACTTCATATAAGTAGAGAAAGCATTATTCAAAAGAAATGCTAGCCAATATTCTGTGATTCCTTTCATAAATTGGTCATGTTTTTTTTTTTTTCTTTCATTTGAAAAATGAAAAGAACGCCATCTTTCTTTTGGTCACTACCAAATGTAAAATGTCAGCAGACAGTGCCTGAAATTCAGCTCTGCTGAATTTGATTGTTCTCCTTATACAGTGTGTGTGTGTGTGTGGGGGGTGTGTGTGTGTGTGTGTTACATACATATATTTCTACCCACAAAAGAATTTAGCTGACACAACAGAAACATTTACAAACAGAATGCATACTCTTACATCTTGCTCCTGCAGTCAGAAAGTGTACATTCTGATCCATTTCAGATAGAGGGTCCTCTGTGATACATTGGAAAACACAGCAGTATCAGATAAAAATAAATTAAATATGGAAATGGTTTAGATGAATTTTGTGGCACAGAACCAGACAGTTTAATGAATCCCTATATTGTGGTGTGTACAAAAAGTAAATATTTATCTATTTAGCACTGTCAACTAAAGATCACTTCTCACCATACAGGTAGCTAGATAAGCATAGTCATAACTCAGGTTAGCTAACAAGTTAGCTAACTGTCTTTGTCTCTTTGTATCTAAAAATTTTCTTTTTTCCAAAGCTGAAAAAAGCCTACATCTTGATGCTGTATTGATATGGAATATGGCCCACCAGCTCCTAACATCCCAGTCTCAATGCCCCAATATCTCTGCTTTCAACTCAAAGCTTCTAAGGAAAATAATGATTTCTGACATTTGAAGGTTTTAGTTTCTCTTAAAGTATTTACATAGTGAGACATACACCTGGGATTTGGGAAGATTAATTTCATCCAAGCATATTCATTCTTTGGTTTTAATTGAACATGACAAAGCAAGCTTCTCCACCAATACGTTAGTCAGTAAATGACATATTCTCAGGTTGTGCAACACAATAGTTACGAGTAACACATAAAGGTTAATGCCTGCTGGTGTGGTTTTCTAACTTTGCAGCATAGGTTGAAAGGTTGAAACAGTGCAGACCATCTGCTTCCAAGTGATGAACACAATGAATGAAATGAACAAATTAATTTATTTATTACTAAAACATTAAATATATAAAACAAATTGGTTTTTATGTTCCCCAGGACCAGAATTTTCAAGACTACTGAAATTAATTAGAGTATTTATTAGGGAAAAGGTTTAGCATGACAGGACTAAGAAGCAAGTCTGCTGGGATCTTTAGCTTGATTTGGAGTCCAGTCCTGCAAGGAGGAAACAAGCACATCAGCGCAGCCATAGGCCGGAGCTGAGAGGCCCCCATTTGGACCTTCTGAACCAGACAGGGCCGCTCCTGGCTGACAGGCAAAGACAGCAGAGCCCCGGATCTGGCCAGACAGAGGTAGCCAGTCAAAGCCAGGTAAAAGACCCTTGAACACTGAAACCTGCAGACAGAAGGAGAAGGACAAAAGACAGAATTATAGGAGGAGATGGGATATGCAGAAAGCTGATAGAACAGGAGAGAGAGGTTGGTAGGCAATTCATACACATCATTAACAGGTTTCAACTGGTTTGGGGAGAGTGGGCGTGGATGTAGGAATTGCCTGTTCTTTCTATTTCAGGAAGTAAATGTAATTATGTGATACAAACACTTTGAATGCAATACTAACTTTTTTAATGAAAAAATTACAAAATGTAGGCTAATGACAAAACTGAAAAAATACTTAAGTTCACTATGACTGGTAATTAGTATAGACTGCTTATTTAGGAATAATTGTGCCATGACTTGCAACAATAATTTCAACACCACTTATGCACAGTGCACATTCATACATGCATGTGTAAAGATCAATTTGACTTGAATTTAAATGTATATAGAGAGGATGGAAAATTCTAAAACCAGCCAAAGACAATGCATCTTATTTTGTCCTTCAGGGCCCATATTCATCAAGCATTTGAAAATTATTCCTAAGCATCCTGCTAAAAGTACTTTTAGGAGTAAAAAAGACTGAAATGCAACATAGATGTATGATGGGTCACCAGTTCTTGAACTATGCACCGGCAAGCAGTCATGGGAATGAAATTGTTAGCCATGGTTTTTGGAGCTACTCTACTTTACTCTACTCTACTTGGAGTGACTAGGTGACATCCTAGGGGGACAAAATTACAGTATTTTCAATTAAAAAATTTTCCCAGTCGCCAGAAAGAACCAAAGAAACAAAGTTTAAATGGCTATCATTACAGCGGTATGTGGTGACGTTCTTCTCACAGAGGGCATGACAACATCTCTGAAGAGTCTGGTGACAAATAAATACCAACCTTATCTGACTCTATTGTTGAATGCATGCAAAATGTATTTGTTCTCGGTGGGAACACTGCTTCGATGTAGCCACCTAATGGCAACTCCTAACAGGTCAGGACAGCTTGTGAGGATTCCTAAAGACCTGCTGAGGTAGGAGTGCTTTTGATTCTTAAGAATCTTGATAAATTGCATTTACTCTTAAGAGTAAGAGTTGGACTAATTTGGCTCTTTAAATTAACTCTCAAAATTTTCAAGTTTTTAGGAACTGTTTCCTACTTTGAGACGTTACATGAATACAGGCCCTGGTCTCATTTTGCAGGTGCCTATGAAATCATGATGCAAATAAAAGACAGATACAATATCTAAATTAGTTTCATATTTATAATAATCCCAGATCAGTCCTTAACCTCTATGTTTAAGCAATAACAAATTATAAAAATAGTATCAGATGTGGAAAAGAAACAATAATTAAAGTAAAATGAGACCCATTTCCATTCCATCATAACTAAAAAAACATTTTTTCAAATAGATTTTCTCATGCTTAATCAAAATGTTTCAAAGTTTCTGATATTGCAGAGACAGGTAACAGTGCCAAAACTATACAGTGAGAAATGTGAGTAGCAACCACCTCTGAGTCACTTCAGACTTCAATTTGATTAATGGCACTCAGATTAAGGGTTAAATAGCTTAAATACACATCATTTATACCCACTTCCCTTAAATGTGTTTGTTGACAAGTTGTGAAAGGTGTTCTTAACCTTTACTTAAGTATGAAGAGGTTATAATGCAGCCACAGAGGGTAAAAGGTAAGGTTATTTCACTGTCATCTACTCTAAACTGCTGCAGTGATGAATGAGGCCTTATCTAAAAGCCTGTGAAAATAACCAGCATTTGGGCCACTTCAAGTGTGTAACTGCTGGGTGCAATGGAATTTTCCCCTAATCAGAACCATCTGCACCCAGTGAGAGAGATATGCATCTAAATCCTACAGCGGAAAGCAAGGCAACCCCTCCGTTGGTTGTCACAGCAAGCAAGTCACAGCTCTGAAAACAGTCTTACTCTTTGAGGTGAATTTCTATTACAAAAAGTGCAAAATGCATGACATGCAAATTACTATTAGGGAATGTGGACACCATATTTAAATCTATTTTTCATCTTTTTTTCAACTTTAACTTCAGTGCAATTAACTTTCTCAATGTTCACACAGCAAATATGCACACAAAATAAATGTTTTAGTTCCTTCAAATAGTTTTGGTATCCTCCAAAGCTGTAACTTTATTGTGAGTAAAGTTTATCTTCATCAGAGTTGGACAATGATAAGTCAGGTTTTGATGAAGGCCACCATTGAACCATAACATTGAAAGGGGGAGGGTTCAGAGGAGGAGGTCAGAGGAGTTCAGAGAGAAAAGATGTTGTCTCAATCCTCTAGGTAGGTTTTGAGTCTATACTGTGGTGAAAATGAGCCAGAACACACCACCTGGCTCAGGGAGTGAATTATGTAACTGGATCCGCGTTCTGATGATCTTTCTACTGTTTCACCAAAAACCATCCCTCAGGTGTATATGGCTGACCATAACGTCTGTGGCAGCTGGAAAGGCCAGCTCTGTTTACCATTGTTTCTCTTGCTTTAAGTGGATTCATTTTTTGGAAATGTTGGAATTTCTAATCCATATATGTTGCACACATAGTGAGGTAAGTTTTTAATTACCACTGGATGCACCCTTCTGCCACCTCTGGACTGCTAGTTTTCAGTCTCAAATCTCCGTAAACTCCATTCCCATATTAACAGCTTCCAAGCTCAAACAGCCTACAGCTTCCTTACATTAAGCCTCCAGATTTCCACGAGTTGTAAGTCATTCTCTCACTTAAATGTTACAGATATCTTTCTTTCATACTTTCAATGATTTATTGTTGTTTTTTGATGGATCATACTTGGGAATTGAACTGGCAGCCTTCTGTAGCCTTTGGTTATGAGCCCTGCTCCTTAACACTATACCATGCTGCTGCCACTGTAAACAACCAAATTAGTTAGCAAGCAAGAGTAATCAATCATCAGTCTCTGCATTACAATCCCTGCTCTTTACCACCACACAAGAAATGAGGTATGTGTGCTATGTAGTCTGTGGAATATTTTATCCCCTATACTATGTCATATTCCTGAATCCCAAACCCAAATTCTCACTACACTGACAATCTTCAGTCAGTAGAAAAAAGCAACACAGGTGTACAAAAGGCAAACAGTTTTTTATTCTCCAGCCCTGTAAGAACTATACTCTATCTCTCTTTATAGACAGATCCAAGAAAATTCAGGTTAGTCTCCATAAAATGGCAGTCTTGTATAGAGGCACAAAAGTGCTTTGGTGGAATGATTAATTATTTTTGTATCTGGGGGAATGGCATTGTGTATTTTGTAACAGGTCATCTTGATCATATATAAAGTGATAAAAATACTGGCTTAATGTCATGATTCCATATTCATTCTTCAAGCCTCAAACAAGTACAGGTCCTCCACAGCCTCACTGATAATGGGCTGTTGCAAAAAAATTGGAATAAAGAACATACAAGTTTGAGAACTGCAGAGTTGGAACTCCACCCTGACAGTGGCTTGTTCATATTCTCTAACAATATAACACACTTTTAGTCATGACAGAATTTTTTTTGTTTTACATCTATTTCACTTCTACTGCTTTTCAACAACCATTTCAGCAATGACGAGATTCAAAAAAACGTATTGGAAACATGGTAAGATTTTGGATGGAAAGGCAACACCAGAGTTTACACCAACAAGTCTGTAGGATACCGAATAAGCTTAATTGTTTGTATGTGAATGCTGAATTCATTCTTTCAAACTTAAGAAAATCATCATTTAGCTTTTAATGAAGAACTTGGGAAAATATTTGAGTAAATCTATTAGTGTATTCATTATTATATCTCTCATCTCACATTTCTTACCATTAAATCTGATTTTTGTATTAATCTCACAAACATCATTTTGTTTACCTTATATCAGCCTCACAAAAAATAAATTAAAAAATAAAGATAAAAAATAAAGGAATAGAGAAAGTCTATAGTCTGTTAATTATGCCTGGGCCTCCTGGATTTCCCTTTGCGTACCTCTGTCACAACATATTGTTATCGGACCTATTGGTGTGATTTGTGTAAAATTAGATGATATGGAGTTAAGTTGTTTTATCAAGGGTATACTGATCAGAATCCTAAGGCCCAGAATGTACTATAATAAACTAATTTATAATTGGGAGGATGATGCCATTCACTCCAGTTTATTCTGAAAACTATAATTTATGGAATGTATACAATGATTAAAGTTCTGTGTTACTATCGCACAAATTCTATGTCACATTGTGTGGTTTGCTGTAGGAAAAGGCAATATTGCATCATTAGCTTTATTTTAAACAACATGCTGTACAAACTAACTAGCAGTAAAATGAAACATGAGTTGGCTAGTCTTAGTAAAGAAGATGTGGAACCTAAGGTGCCTAGGTTCTTTGTTATAATTCAATAAGTCTTGATGGACAAAACCTGGTGGAAATTTTATAAAGAATTTGTATTATTTCCATTTATAGAAGTCCCACTTGATTGAAACTAACTATAAAAAAGATCTTTAAATCATTTTATTGGATGCATGTCAGGAATTTCATAAAGAGCACCAGGTGAAGGTCTGTACTGCAGGCTGAATTTGACAAGCAGATGGTTTTACACAAAGTTTTCAATTTCCTCTCTTTGTGGGCTTTTGTGATCTGAATGGTCCTCACATGGCTTTAACAGCACTGTAGAACAAATGTAAATTGCAATATGTGGGTTTATATTGCCTATCATTTAGTACTATTTTAACTGATGGATACTGAAGTACCATATGAATTGTGAAGTGCTGCATTTATATATCAGTATAGATTGACTTCTCACTGAGGACACATCGCACATACTGAGGCCCTAAACCTTTTTTATTAGATAGTATAAAAGTTACTTTTATACAGTGTTACTTTATTGCACCTTTCAGTGTGTGTTCTTTAATCAAGGTATATTATTTCGATCAACTTCTGCAGTGGTCATGAAGCAGGTTTGGAAGTTTGTGTAAGAGTGCTTTCCTAGCTCTTCAGGCTTTACAGCCATCTGTGTAGGAGACTTAAGCTGAAGGAGGAGATTCATGCACCATCTGACATAAAAACAACAGCAATTCAATGTATACAATCCATGACTTAATGTGAACAATCTGCTCTATGCATAAAATGTGCTGTGGAGTGCTATTTAGATCTTATGCAAGTAACATTTTAACAAGTATAATATTTTAAATGTTTTCCAGCAAAAAATCCAATATGTACTTTTTTTCTTTAATTGCTGCTTTTGTTCCTATTTAATTAGGGGTATGAATTAATATGGAGGATACTCTGCAGTATGTTCTCAATAGCCCATTTGATTTCTAAACCTTAACATGTATTGTCCCTCAGCTTCCTCATATTCCTACTTAGCACTGATGTTATATTTTATTATATCATCTTGTGCCTTTTAATTTATTATATTGCTGTCAGTTATTTTAGTCATTTCTAGTAATAAGATGCAAAAGTCATTATGACAACTGCATGTAATATACTATTTTTACTTTTTTTAGGCATCATGTCCACTGTCTGGTCATTGAAATCTTTTTATAATTATACAAATAATTAGTATTTGTTTTGAAAGAACTGAGGTATATAAAAGTTTTCTGAACAATGCCACAGACTCTTTAAGATTTTGAGTATTCCAACTACATAAAATGTGAAAATGTTTGCTTTAAAAGAATTTACTCATTTGCTGAGGTATCAACTGCCACTCAGACATTTGCACAACAACTACGATTCCAGCTTAATCTCAGAAATGCATTTGTAGTTTGTCAATGGCCAGCTCAGTTCCAAATGGGTAAATTATCTCATCTACATAAACCTTTCCATAGGGATGCAGAAGCATGTAAGCATACATGCACGCATTCATGGGGTAACTCTTTTTAGTGGAGTGACTGTGAAACTTGATTTCTAAAAGGCAAGGTTGTTCCAGGAAGTACAAGTGCAATATACACCTCATTATTTAAAATCATTCTTTACTGCTTTTTGTATTCTTAAGATATTGGCCTCTCTAAAAAGCAAAAACAAAAGTACTGTGTTGTTAGGCAGAATTCAAAAGCACATCAATCAATACAATATGCCATTATTCATATGTCATATAGATTTTTCATTCCTGATAAATAAATTAAATATCAAAATGAAATTCAGAGATCTTGTTTTGGTTTCAGTATTACACTGAACTGAAAGATCATGTTTACTTTCCTTCACCATTTTGAATGATTTAACAATTTTCTGTACAATCCCATGCATGCAATTGTTCAAACACCAAAGTTGACTGACTTGCAAATTATTCTTCTGCAAATCCTAAGTAGCCTATAGAACTCACCTAGGTGTAACCTTAAATCTTTAAAGACATAGAGGTCTGTGTACGCTTAACACTAGGTTTACTATGAAGTACGACATTGGTAGAGTATGGGATGGGATATATATCCCATATCTGTACCTCAAGCACTGCCATCTTGAAATGATGTAATATGTTACGTCACGGGCTTGGTTGTGATCTCTGCCTTTAGCCTATACTCATTCATAATCATATTTGTCTAAAATTCCAAATTTAAAGGGAGGCAAAATACAGTGTTCATATTGATATAGAGCCTATTTCAGTATGAGGTATGCCTATGAGCCTTTTAGGCGAGTTTGCACTATACGTTTATGACTAAGGCTAATTTGGTTGCAACTTCGGCAAATTTTATGAATGACACCATGAAAGTCAGAAATGAGAGTAAATTATTTTTCTTTTAGTCTCCTGGTGCCTCATTTGTCAGCAAATTTACTTGAAAAATAAAGCTTATTGCAATCATTATTTACATATCCCTCATGTACACTGAATAGTTCACAGACTATAATAAAACATTTCAATTCCGTTTGTTCTCACACTGAATATGTGACACCATCAAGTTTCCAAGTCATCATTCATTCCTAAACAGACTAGAGAATAATAATGTAATTTCTTCTGCAGAGGGGCACATCTCCATGAAATTTCAAAGTTGAAATCTTCAACCTTGGGTTCCACATACTTTACATACAACAAACTTTTCAGATGTCGATGAGCATCAGAGGACTTACAGCTGTACTAGGCTACAACATGACCTTAATTATGAGAGACCCAAGTCTTTGAGAAAAAATTGCAACATTTTAATTATGCATTTGGGAAACTGGGCTTCAGCTGTCGCTGAGAACTTCATTTATTTGCTTTGTCTTTCACCTAATGAATTAGCTGACTGACTATGTTATAAGCTCTCTTACCTTACCATGCTTGATAAGCATGTCTTCACGCTTTCTTCTCTGACTAGAACAGTTTCTTTCCTTCATTGGTCCGTCTTCCCTACACTGTAGGTAGAAAAATCAAATAATGATGGGACTCTTCCTGGCTTCAATTAATTAGTTTCCTTCCGGACCAGCTTGCAATTCATTTACTAGTTAGCTAGCTAAGAATGGTTCCTTTAGTTTGACAAAATAGCTAATTATCCACCTCATTTAATAATGAGTTTGTATGGTGGATCTGACTGCCTTGCTGTATGGTTTTACGTGTCATGAAATATCTCCATGCTACCTCTGCATTAACTTCCAGACCCACCCACATCAATCACAAAAATATTTTTTGTAAGCCATAACAGGTAATAATACTCATATAACGTTAGCAGGAAATGTTAGCAAGCTTTCTTTGGAAGTTTGGTTTGGAAGCTAATACTGAAGGTAATATTTGCTATTGAGCGTTGTTTTGCTACCACACTTCACTGTTGGTGATTCACTAAACTATCGACCAGACCTGTGATGTCACAGGTTTCAGATGTTAAGATGGCTGAGTGGAGTGAGTTGAGTCAGGGAGGTAAAAAGTCATTTTTTGGCCAATGTATGAGCTGTACCTTTTTATTGACAAAATTGTTATACAATTCCTAAAATGAAATACTTCCTAAAATATTTAATTTTTTAGGCCAATTGAGACAATTTCAATTGGATTATGGATTCAAATTATCCAATCATTAATGAGTTCAAAGAGCATAGTCTAATGTTATTTTATTAACACTAACATTATATTTAGAAATGTAAGGCTACTGGTACAGTGGCAACCCTACCAGGAGAGTATCCTGCTAAAGCAAGAACACATCTGAAATGGCAGTAGCTATAATAGCTATAACAAAACACACAAAACAGCAAAACATCTGCATGAATGTCTTTTTATCTTAAGAGTGAGCTGTATTTCCTTTTTTCAATAAAAGGAAATACTCTGATCTGTATTTGCCAGATGTGTCACACAAAGAGAAAATAAATTAGTTGACTTTAATACCTTTGATTCAATGACAATTGAATTGAATCTGATAACAGTTTCTGGATTATTCTGAATCATACCTGACAGCACTTCATTAACAATAGTCAGTCATATCCAGAAACTCACTTAAGTGGACATAACAAATGCTTCATGTAAAGGATATACTTTTTTAAAGCTAACCAACAATGAAAACATTATGTTCTGCTGTCAGAAATAAGTTAACCTTAAAGCTGCTTAAGTGATCCAAAAAGCACAGAGAAGGGTACAGTATGACTGCAATATCTGTTTAATACCAGGACATGATGAATGATTTTCTGGGAAATCTTTGAAATGGTAATGATTTCCCAGTTCTGTCATTGAAACGTTTGTTTAAAGCTTGTGGATCTTGAAGGAATAATCTGGAGACAATCTTCCTGTCCAGTGAACTATTGCAATGTGATATGCCTATTGAAATGACTCTAGCATTTATATACAGAAATATATACAATGAGAAGGTCAGTCCTACTGGTTTAAATGCTAATTTCAAGAGATTATTCTTGTTTCTCAGAATAAACAGTAGGTAACAAAATTACAATGAGCCTAATATGAGCCTTTAATCCTTTAATTAGGATTTAATTTTATTGATCTTGATCTTAAAGCTTAATATAATCAGGCATGATTATAAATCATGATCTAATCATGACCTGATGTTGGTACAATACTGATCATTTGAACACAGTCTATGAAATATTTAAAGTGAGACCTTCAATAAGTATTATTCAATAAAAGACTACATGAGTGCCTTTAACTTAACCCATACAAAAAATGTGTGTAGAGATATTTTAGAAAATTATTTTTCTCAATCAATAATATTTTAAATATTTTAAATAATTATTTATATTTTGGTATATTGCATAATAGTGTTGATATGCATTAAATTATTTTAAATGTGACAGAACCAGAGATGAGGGCTGTGGGATAAAATGACGGACCAAACACAATGTAAAATGAAAGGAGTGTAGGACATTTGTTGCAACAGACATGCACTGCCCACAGCAACACCCCAAACAAAAAAAGAAAAAAAAAATCCTTACTATGTTTGGAGCCTACCTGCATGTCCCTCTCTATTACTGGCCAGCTGGTTCCCAGTGCAGCAAACAAATCCAAATAAGCAGGCAAGAGCATAGCCAAACACAATCAAGCATCAAACACCAATGCAGTTTTTCATGCAGTTAGTCAGTACACAATTTCAGTTGTCAGCTCAGTCTAAACACTACGCACTTTTGCCATCCTTTTTATTTATTTATTTATTTATTTATTTTCCACCACCACTCCTCTGGTCCCATTACAATGTATTTGCACTATATTCCTAGGGTGAACAACATATATCTCAGTATTTTATATATATTTAATTCCCATATTGGAAGTACACAATCATCTTTTCTCCTCTGCTCATAGTCATGAACAGTACTCCACAGCGCTTTGAAATATAATTATCTAGCATTGAGCCTGATACGAATACAGAGAAAAATGTAAAGTAAATGGTTCAACAAAGCCAAAATGCTTTTATCTCTATAGTCACCATATATCTCTGTAGATAGATGAGTTTCTTTTCTGGGAAATAATCAGTACATGTTCAGACAGAACTAAGACAAATTTTCCATGTAGACAGGGGCCTGTATGGCAAAATGAAAATAACATTTCTCTGATAAAGTTTTCTGCTTTTCCAACAATAAAATGCTCCTTTGGAAACCTTTATTGATGTAAATGAATGTATCCCCATATGTATTCCTGTAAGGAAGTCTTAATGAATGAATGAGTGTTATGAATGTAGGTCTTAAGATACAGCATAAGGTAACCTATTAATTGTGTGTGCATTATATAAACTGTAGAATTTGTAGAATATGTCAGGCCTCACCCTTTCATTGCCACGCTCTGACCTTCTTTCATATTTCGTTGTTATTTTTATCTTTTACTGGATCTACTACACCTTCATTCATGTGCCTGAAGCATGTTTTAGTTTTTTCCTCCATGAGTTTGCCTTATTCAGTAGCTTTGCTTGACTGTGTCACTTTTTTACATTGTGACACATTGCAACATTGATAATCCCTAAAAAACATCAATGAGTCTAGTATCACTAAAAAATAAATAAAAATAAATATAACAGAAATCATATCCAAAGTATGGTATATGATTAGAGTATGTTTTGTAAAATATGCCTGCTCATACATTTGGTCCAGCCAGATATCTCAAAGAACCGTTTACAGGGGTCATTGAAGAATGTGCCTCATATATAAATTGTCATGCCAAAAGGTAGAATTTTTAAAATGAGATAGAAAGATGTGTTCCATCAGATATATCATTTTGAACTGTCAATAGAACGGAGGCATTCTAGGGATCTAGCCTCTAACACACAAGATGTGAAAGACATGCATCAAACTAGGGGTCAATATTGCTCCTTTTCGGTGCTGCTATTTGAAATGATGTCACAAGCACTTCTGGAATCTTTTAAACAAATATGATAATGATGGATAAAATACTGTTATCACTGAAATAGCGCTTGCATATAGAAAGTTTGAATTTTTTCATTGGAAAAATGGAGCAAGATGGGGTAAAACTAAAGCATTTTATATTATATGTAAAACATATTTTTTTCCTGTCTATCCTGGTTTTGCTAAATATTTCTTGAAAATCATTATTTCTTGTTTCTGACCATTTACAACAAAAAAACACTCTGAATACTGTATAGTTTAATTCCTTGAACATGCAACCCATTGGACCCAAAGATATTGTGGGTTAACAAAGAATGGCCATGTAGATGAGGAAATACCCCAATCCCAGAAGTCTCAAGTACATGTTGTTCTTAACTTTCTTGTTGTGGCATTCATCGCTTCATCCTGGTTTGTCCTGATTTGCATTGCAATGTGGACTCCCATTTTTCAAGAGGAAAAAGGAATCATTTTATTTATTTGAGTTTGTTTTGAAAGCAACATCATTTGATTTCCTTTTTAAGTTAACATTAAATTAATCTCATTCATTCTTACATGTTTTTTTTATATCAAGCAAGTGACCTGTGTTGGCTGTCTTCAAAAACAGTCAGGGAAAGGTGAAGCTCAGATACTTTCATTATTTCATATCGGCCAACCACAAACTATCATTCTTAAAGAACATTACATTTCTCTCTCCAAAAATGTGAATGCTGTCAAACTGCTGTCCAAAGTAGACATTGATAATGCCCAGGTACTGATTCCAATTGTGACTGTGATTGGTTGACCTCAAAACCAAAGGTTTCTTCCATTTATTTCCTCCAACTGAAGCACTGCTTCCCATTAATGTACCATGAGAGCTAGAATAGTAAATCAGTCCTTTAATTTCAAAATAATGTCTCAAATGGCTTGCAAATTACCAATGCTGCTTTGCACATTACTATTAGATTAATACTGCCAATTTTTTTTCTGCAATGTGAGTTTGCATCCATTAAAAGAAAGCCTTTGTGAAATGCAATACTCTCCAAGATTAGGGGGGAGCCTTGTAAATAAACTTAATTTCACCCATGTTCAGCCTCCTGAAATGTAAAGTAAGAGGAATGTCTCATAATAATACACAACTTTTTTGTCACTGCGGTCCCAAGAACAATAGGTCCCAAGAATTTTAGTACAATGAAAGTATATGCCACTTTTTACAAGTTGTACTGTTCCGCCATTTCCAAGTAGCCTATGGCCCATACTATGAATAAATTCTGCAGACTACACTGACTAAACTGATATTGAAGAAACCAATAATAACCAATAATCTTTTGTTACTTTGTTAGGACAGCCGTAACATTAGTACAAGCACATTCATTCTCCAATGTTAAAGCCATTTTTTGGCTCTTTCATAAGCTAGAGCTATTTCAAAAGTGACATGGACAAAATTTCATATGCAATGTGAACTCATCAGGGAAGTGTTTGGAATTGTTTGTTCAAACTGGGCTGATATTTACAAGTTCAAAAAAGTAAGTAAATAAAAATAAATAAATAAATAAAAAAACAAAAGAACACAAGTCAAGTAAGAGTGCTGTGGTGCTCATATTTGAATTTCCTGTCCTTTTTGGCTTTGAGTTGCTCTCACTTCCACTTAAAATGTTGTAATAGTACCTTTTGAAGAGGAATATGCCTGTGCTTAATTAATTAGTTAGGCATGGCTGCTCTTGCTTCAAAAAATGCTCTTTGAAGTCTGAGTCAGCAGTTGTCTCCATAATAAATTATTCATGTTTATGACTGAAAAAAATGTTCAGTTTGATTACAAAAATGCAACCGCAGCCTGAATGTTCAATTATCACTGTCTCGAAAAGAAACAACAAAAAAAGTGATCTATACTCCAGACAGGACTACAGTTAGCCCCTAATAGAGATGTTAGTTAATGGGTTTGTATTTTCAATTATCTTTAAATAGCTCTCAATTTTGAGCATTGACAGTATTGCAATTATTTGAGTTAGGTTAGCAATAAGCATGCATTTTTATGACCTGTCTCCACAGCACACAACAGAAACCCAAGATGCCCCACTGTCCCCTTTAAAAAATACAATAAAGAAGGAAAACACACACAAACACAGAAAACAGATGCTCTGTGTATATATACAGCTGTGGAAAGCTCATAGCATGGGAGATAACACCACCTAACTGGAGTGTAGCTGATTACATATAGGCACACTGTAGTGTGAATTTGTATTTATAAATAGGATTTACAACTTCATGAGAGAGGCTGCTCTTTCATCTTACGTTTAACCTAAAACTTCTATTCTAATTGTGCCTAATTAAACCTCAAACATTTCAGCAAATAAACTACATCAGTTTTATAATCAATAAAGCGACTATGCATTTCCTTACAAAGGCATCATATATCATGTTAACATGCTGGCTAACAAAAAATTCACACAAAACCTGTGAGTGTCAAGAAAGTAGTCTGAAACTTGCTTTAATCATGGAAGCTCAAAACACACTTGAAACTTGCATAACAATGGAGTGCTGCTGGGTTAGCCTGAGGTCAAAGCCAGCAAGCCCACAAAAATTGACGGAAAGTCTGCAGGTATTCATTGCAGAGTGGACCAAAAAAAAGGTTAAGGTAAATCTGTCATCCAAGCCTGCTGGCCTGACATGCTTTGGGAAATAGCATTTGCAGTTCATACAGCTCTTCCACACAGTCTTGGGCCTTGTTTCCCAATAGCAATTGATCTTTGAGGTTAAGAAGGGTTTTACAGTGTGATTTAAAGAACGTTCGTAAATTTCTACATGCATTTCCCGGAACAACCATAAGAGCAGGGACAACAGCACAACAATAAAGAACATGTTTATAGTTCCTGTCTGCTCAAAAAGGTAGTGAAAATGTTGTTGAATCAATCTGATAATAACCATTTGGACTGCCTGATGTACGCAATGCAGTAAAATATGTCATATACAAAATGGAAATTAATCAAACAACACAATGGAAGCATTCTATACGGTACGAACAGATTAGTTTTCATGTTATATACTATTTTACTTACACAAGAAAGGACATGGAGAGCAATTATTTTCAGAAGTGGATGATTAAGCTTTATGTAAGCATTGTTTTAATGTAGCCAGATATATAAATGAATGTCTACATTAATTCAAACTGTCATCAGATCCAGCACTAGCGGGTAATTAACTCCTACACCTTTATTATACTATAATTCACTTAACTAGAACTAGGCATTCAATTAAGCGAGACGTGATTCAGATGTCATATAACCATCATCAAATAAACACCACTGTTTAAGGCTTACATTGAGACCCTGCCCTTGAAGTTCACCACTTCAGTTACATGCATCAATCATCCCCCACCATGTCATATTTTATTTTTAATCTTATTGTTTTCAGCTTCCTTTCTCCCCAAAGTTTTCCACTTCAGTTATCTGAACCAATCACTCAAGCCACCAAATTTATATGTGGGTAGCTTACATTTCATTTCTGTGTGTGTGTGTGTGTGTGTGTGTGTATATATATATATATATATATATATATATATATACACTCACCGGCCACTTTATTAGGCACACCTGTCCAACTGCTCGTTAACGCAAATTCCTAATCAACCAATCACATGGCAGCAACTCAATGCATTTAGGCATGTAGACACACGATCTGCTGAAGTTCAAACCGAGCATCAGAATGGGGAAGAAAGGTGATTTAAGTGACTTTGAACGTGGCATGGTTGTTGGTGCCAGACGGGCTGGTCTGAGTATTTCAGAAACTGCTGATCTACTGGGATTTTCACGCACAACCATCTCTAGGGTTTACAGAGAATGGTCCGAAAAAGAGAAAATATCCAGTGAGTGGCAGTTCTGTGGGCGAAAATGCCTTGTTGATGCCAGAGGTCAGAGGAGAATGACCAGACTGGTTCGAGCTGATAGAAAGGCAACAGTAACTCAAATAACCACTCGTTACAACCAAGGTATGCAGAAGAGCATCTCTGAACGCACAACTCGAACCTTGAGGCAGATGGGCTACAGCATCTCCTGTATAAGAACAGGAAACTGAGGCTACAATTCGCACAGGCTCACCTGAATTGGACAATAGAAGATTGGAAAAACGTTGCCTGGTCTGATGAGTCTTGATTTCTGCTGCGACATTCGGATGGTAGGGTCAGAATTTTCAACAACATGAAAGCATGGATCCATCCTGCCTTGTATCAACGGTTCAGGCTGGTGGTGGTGGTGTAATGGTGTGGGGGATATTTTCTTGGCACTCTTTGGGCCCCTTAGTACCAATTGAGCATCGTTGCAACGCCACAGCCTACCTGAGTAACCATGTCCATCCCTTTATGACCAACCCATCTTCTGATGGCTACTTCCAGCAGGATAACGCGCCATGTCATAAAGCTCGAATCATCTCAGACTGGTTTCTTGAACATGACAATGAGTTCACTGTACTCAAATGGCCTCCACAATCACCAGATCTCAATCCAATAGAGCACCTTTGGGATGTGGTGTCGCATCATGGATGTGCAGCCGACAAATCTGCAGCAACTGCGTGATGCTATCATGTCAATATGGACCAAACTCTCTGAGGAATGTTTCCAGTACCTTGTTGAATCTATGCCACGACGGATTAAGGCAGTTCTGAAGGCAAAAGGGGGTCCAACCCAGTACTAGCAAGGTGTACCTAATAAAGTGGCCAGTGAGTGTATATATATATATATATATATATATATACACATATATATTATGAGGGGCCAAACAGGAAATATATAAAGATAAAGCTGAATATATAAATGTAACTCTGAATATATAAATTCAATTCCTGAATATATAAATGTTTTATATATTTATATAAAATTTTACAGTACAATCAAAGATAATCAAACAAAAACATTAAATAATTTAAATTTGAACGAGGCAATAATTTGGACTTCATCAAGGGGTCCTCATTTTCTTGGTATTAGGACCTTTCAAGTAGGGGAGCCGAATTTCACAGGGGCTGTTTATCAATCCGCGGCTGTTTATCAATACCAAGAAGACTAAGAACATATTTGTGTTCTTGAGAAGAACGTTCTTGCCAAGTGTCCTTGACGAGAACGGTTTAATGTTTTTGTTTTATTATCTTTGATTGTACCTTAAAATTTTACTGATGGTAATGTTAAACTTGTTTTGCTCACTCAGTAGCCTACAAAGGAAAAAAAAGAAATTATTCAAAAAAGAAAAACGAGTGTCTTGTGATATGCCTGAGTATAAACTAACTTTTATATATTCAGAGTTACTTTTATATATTCAGGAGTTACATATATTCAGGAATTGAATTTATATATTCAGAGTTATATTTATATATTCGGGAATTGAATTTATATATTCAGAATTACATTTATATATTCAGGAATTGAATTTATACATCCAGAGTTACATTTATATATTCAGGAAATATATTTATATATTCAGAGTTACATTTATATATTCAGAGTCACTTTTATATATTCGGGAATTGAATTTATATATTCAGAGTTACATTTATATATTTGGGAATTGAATTTATATATTCAGCTTTAAATTTATATATTTCCTGTTTGGCCCCTCATACTCATTATATATATATATATATATATATATATATATATATATATATATATATATATATATATATAAGTAGGGGATGCATTTATATTCATATTTTCACCTTAGGGAAACATTTTTGGTTTGATTGTAGTTATTAATCATCCATAATTTAGTGACGATTTACATCCATTCATTGACTGATGCACAATGTTCAAAAGAAAGACAAGGTAAAAATGTATTGGTGAGAAAGCAGTCTTTTATTTAAGTGGAAATCAGTGCTTGCCCGTCAACCGGTCATACCAAGCTAAGGTATTAAATTGGGAGTTTTCAATGATTTCTGCAGGTGCTATTTCACAGTCCATACATGACACTCTGTAAATGAAATATGGACATGGTTTTAATGATCAACTTAGTCTTAAGATGCTTTGGGAAAACAAGGCCCTGGATTCCTTACATATACATGAATAAAGCCTTTAATAAAGCCTCTATACAAATACCACTTTTCTCCAGATGTCTTTTCAGCTAATTAAATATCCTTGAAACTATTCAGCTGTTAGATAATTTGTTCTATTCAAATGTATAGATGTTTACTAAAATACCTTCTTACAACTGACACATTTTTTAAAAATGTCTGTGTAGTACATGTAGAACTGCAAATTCCCCTGACTAAATTTCCTGAGAATCAACAGTACTGAGCTTAATATTAAATGACAGCAAACAGATCAGTTTCTGAGAATGAAGCTGTAGTTCATTGCATGGGATGCTAATGAGTAAACCCTAGTATGTGTGATTCACAAGAGCCTAATTTATGTTTTCTCTGTGGAAGCATGTGTTGAAAGTCCACTGGTGCTACTTTGTGCACACAGGATGTAGTTCAATGCAAAAGTATGTTGAAATTACTTCTGAGGGTACAGAAACATCATTAAACATTATTCTGGCTTCAATGACATGTTAGGTTCAGTGTACACACACATGTGCACAGACACATTAAAATTATCACAAAAAAAATCAGATATGGAGAATTTCAAAGTATAGTATATGTTTGTATTTTTTGATAATGCTATTGTTGGGTTCTGAGTAATCATGACTCTTTAACATTCCTTTAATGTACAACAGTATTGTAATTTAAAAAGTCAATGCTTATATTTTTATATAAACTATGGATTAAAAAAAATAGAGCAAAGAAAAAATATTGCATAGACATTCAAGGATATTCATTCCAAACATTAACAGAAGCCAATCAATCTAATGTTAGCTTTGTTTTAGGTTTGAGGATAGCAGAGGTGATACAGTGCAGCTGTCTCATGTAGCAACTGGAGCCCAATTCACAGAAACACGCAAAGTGCAAGTGAGGGAGCCATCACTTCACATGATGCTGTAGCTGCAGAACATTAGTAAATGCTTGTTGATGAAGGCAGTGGATTAAAGAATGGCTTATAGTGCATGTAGAAGAGGGCACGGATATTCCCCGTAAAGATAAGGAGAGCCTTTATTTCCCAAAGTTCTGTGTGTGTGTGTGTGTGTGTGTGTGAGAGAGAGAGAGAGAGAGAGAGACAGAGAGAGAGAGACAGAGAGAGAGAGAGAGACGCACTGGCTATAGTGACAGCCAGAGAGAGAGAGGGGAGAAGAGAGAGTGTGGCATGAGAAGCAGTGTTCAGTATGACATCCGCACCAGTGTTTTTGGATGGTTGTCTCACTTGTGCATGTGCTGTGAAGCCTATTTAACACGCTTACCTTTGAAGACAATACTGCTTCAGCAGGGTCGGCAGTGGAGGTGGGGTGGCCTAGGGAAGAGACAGGAGAAACAACTAGTTACTGCAATAATTTGTAAATATTTTTTCAACAAATTCAACCACAACCTTTCACCTCAGCCCTTTGTCTAGGATCTGTATGGTGGGGTAGTGGTGGATACCTGCAGTGGTAAGGATCTGGGAGGTTGATTCAGGTTCCGACACAAGCAATAAAGCAGAAGTTACACATGAGCTAATAGAGTACCAATTTACCTTGCAAGATAGCTAAATTAAACAGTGCAAGTTCAGGGTAAAGTATGTAAATTGCAGAAAAGCACAGATGTATATGGCTGGCTAACTAGGCAGTGTTAATAGCGAGCTCCTCATAAAAACTCACCTAGCTAATTATTATAGCTAGCTAGCAAGTTATTTCCAACAGATAGCCAATATTATTTTCAATGAGAAATTTAACCAACTTTCAGATTCACATATTGAGTAACCTATGCTTGCAGACATGACTTTCAGGCACTTAATACCGTTTCCAATGACATACAACTATGCAATTGGATCTTCACATGCTGATCTGAAAACAACAAAATGGAACCAGTATCACTGCCAAAGCTGACTTGCCTGATTTGCCTGACTTGCTTGTGTCTGGAACAAACTAGTGTAACATCATCTTCAGCACTGCAGCTCTGTAGGCTATAGTAATTGTTGGTTGGTGATTTTATTAAACTATTTTGTAAAGATTTAATGGCGGAAAACAAGTTAGGCTGTCCTCATATTCATCTTTTATTTTTATTAAAATCAAAATGGATTCAGTATTACCTACTCGTAATGTTATAGCAAGAAAAAAATAGTTTTGGCTTAATTGCCCCTATACTCAGAGACAGCACTGTACTGACAGTTACTACCATGCAGATTTTAGACATAAAAAATAAGCAATATTTGCAATTAAACTTATAAAATATAATAACAATGTGTATATCTGAAACAACAAATATCCAGTTCACAAACATTATTTTCTACTGCAAAATTCAATCTAGTATGGTAACTTTGGTTAAGAATGGGGAGTGCAACCTTTCTGGGTGGTTGGGTGATGCAAATTTCATAGAGGTGCCTTGTGCTCCCTGGAATATCAAACACAATCAAACCAATATGTAGTCTGTCTATGTATTCTCTGAAGGGGGCAGTGGGTGGCGAGTTACTTAATCTGGATTGGGATGTCTTCAAGCCAGTGATGCACCTATTTCAAACACTATTTAGACAGGAATAGTTGAGGACAAGTGAGTGAAAATGGTATTTGAGATGGAGACAGAGAGGGGATAACAATTAATTGGGTACCTTCTTGATTAGAACATTGTAATAAGAGAGATGGAGTCTACAGTGTTTTTCCAAAATGAAATGAATCCAATGGGGGGCAAGGGGGCAGGCCAAGGCACAGGATGTGGATGGTACCTAATCACTCAGGTATGATGTGTAAATCGATACTCTCCTTGACCTCAAACCTGGGAGAAATGGGATACGTCACTGAAAAAAATGCCACATACACAAATGCATCACTTGTACTGGTCACTGCAAGATGGGTACTTTGCACTTTGTAACAAGGACAGAATTGATGAAGCCATACTTTCCAAACGGATTAAGCATATTTTTGATGGTATCTTGAGTCGTGACATTCCACCGGGAACTTTGGCAAATTCTGCCTTTGTTTCCTCTGCTAATGAAAAAGAGGTTATGACCTCTCTACAATCCCCTGGTTTAATTTATTCACAGTGGCTTTTTAGCACTGTTTGTTTTGATCAGTTCTTAATGCATTATTCACCCCCTTTCATGTGTAACTGATTAAACTAATTTTAATATGTTACCAAGGTTAGAGAACTCATTAAGCATTCAAAGCATAGATCGATAGCCAAGTCAGGCTTCGACGTGACTCCACCATTGAATTTATAATGCTAAATGGATTATGCCAATAAGAGGCAACATATGTTAAACTGCGGTCATCCATGTTTTCACATCGCTCACATATCAAATCTTCATACTATGGTATTGCCCCTTTTGGTGTCTTTGAGAACCAGATATACCAATATCAGTTCTATGCATGTTTGCGCTAGTACATGGTACAAATACAGAACAAAATACACAGATTCAAGCTACATGGGCAAATATTTATAACATTACATTACATGCATTTATCCAGAGCAACTTCCAGCACAACAGAAAGAAAGTATATCCATTCAAGTTAAATGAGCAACAGTGTCAGACCGGGCTAACAACACTCCCAAATCAGTGAGTCCCAAATATATCAAATAATGTAATGTCAACAGTAAATGCTATACTGAAATGATTTCTGACATGGTTGTGTTCATCTGTCCATCCAGTGGAGCATCCCCACCCTGTGTTTCAGTTTAAATTGACCTCATGTGGCACCAGCTGCATCTGCTCTCATCTTTGAATTTAATTGGGTTCTGCACCTTTACCTCTTGCTTGATGGACAATCCTCATATCTATTTAAGAAACCATCGGAATAATTAAAAGGTAATGGAATAATAAGTAGTGTCCATATATTAATTACAAAGACAGGTCATGGACAAGAGAAATAGATGGACCCATCTGTCTTTCCTCTAAATGTTTGTCAATCATGACACGTCAATCATTTTTAGCTGCAGAAATAGGTTAGTATTATTTGTATTATGCTGTATAATGTGCAAGTATTAGAATATAACGGTATACATATTCATTATGTGATAGTCAATGAAATGCAAGAAAGTATAATATAAAGACAAATATAACTATGAACATAAATATAAATAATATTTTTTTTAATGGAATGGCCTTTTTTTTTTAACTTTTTCACTCAGTTTGGAACACCCAGTTGTATCAAACATGATGCCACTCATCGCTAAAACCACATTAACAATCCAGGAGATCATAGACAAACACATGCACTCCTATGTAAAATGCCACGCCAAACAGTTGTTCTTTTCACACTGCAGTCCCTATGTCAGGTTTGCAGAGACATGAAATAGAGGAAGACATTTTATGCGCAGCTATATACATGCAGATGGAGGGCATCAGACTGACCAGCAGTGTGCAATGGGATGAACAATCCCTGGCTGGCCTACGCTCCCCTCTCTCTGGCAGAATGAACCTGTCCAATAGAGCTCAACTTGCAATCAAAGCCACGTCTTTAACACTGGGGTACTCAGGAGCCCAGTACAAAATATGTTCTGGAATATTCTTGGCTACCTAGAAAACCACAGTAGGACATATGAAAATGAAAACGTACACTGAAAGTGTATTAAACAGGTAATCCCATAAACAGATGTTCACTTTGAACACAAACAATGAAATACAGAGCAATCCGTGCAAATGAGAGACAAGCATTTGACTTCAGTTTCTTCAGCATCATTTTAATTCAGTTTAAAGTATATTATTTGCTTTACTCCAGTATGTGAAAGGGGGAAATACCTCCAAGTCCTGTTACAGTGCAGTCATGCTTATGGAGGAAGAACATAGCTATGTAAGGTGTACTGCAGTGTGTAATGATGATGCTGGTTGTATTGTCAGTCTCATCATTACCAGCTAAATATATTTTTATTTTTACCAGTCACATCTCCCCACCATTTACCCATCAATGACAAATTTTCACCTTTTAATTAGTATGATGTGTATATATTAGGGATGTGCAACTCCATCACTGAGGCAGATGTGATACACATCTTGATCCGATACATTAACGATACATATGAAGTAACTACTAATGTGATACAACACGATTCACCCCTATTGCGATGCAGTGCGATTCAACATGATTTGATTCAACACAATACAATTCAACGCGATACGATGCGATGCAAAAGAATATGATGCTATGCAATTCAATACGGTACAGATAGTTTGATTTTATTTCTTTGGTTCTTCTTAAGCAGACAGGAAATCATAAATTAACTAAAAAGTGCCATTTTTACTTCATATATTTGTTTCTCTAGTACTGCAACTCAGTAAGCATCTCATTTATGCTGTTTCTTTTCTTTATAGCGGCATGGCATATTTTGCAAATTGCATGCGTCTTGTCAAATTGTCCATCTCTCTTGAAAAATCCGAAGTGTCGCCAAACATTTGATTTGTAGCAATTCGGTGGAATGTGTAGCTCTTCCTCCTCCATGATAATCTGTGACTCGCCCAGACACGCCTCCAGCTCGCACGAGACTTGGCCGAGAGACTTGACAAGAATTGGCCACTGACAGCACGGCAGTGGAGATGAGAGAGCGCGCTTGAGAAACAGTTTAGAGGGGAGGAATTAATCTAAATATAAAATTATGGGTCACAAATTATTGGTCACATTTCTAAATAATAAAGGCACAGGGCCTCTACTAATAATTATATATAAATAAATTGGATTTTACCGATGCAAAGATGGTAGAAACGATGCATCCCAAGTTCATCTCAAATTGTATCCGGTGCACACTTAATCAGGGAAATCGCATCATGAACTTTATGCCGGTGCACCAATGCAAATCAGTGAATCTTACCATGTCTAGTATATATGTGCATGTCAAATGGTTTCTGATGACAGCTACTGCAATCAATGAGATCATAGTTATATTGATGTGGCAAAAAAAAAAACAAAACAAAAAAAAACAGAAAATATCAGTAAATCAAAAAAGCATAATGAAAGCAAATGTACAGACTATATTTCTGCCAAGTATGCTAGAAACATTTGAAGAAACATTTGAAATTTGAAAATCCAGAAAAAATCAGAATAAAAATACAGTGAGCTAAATATCCTGCTAAAATAACCTAAACCTAACTGGTGTCATAAGAATAATGTGGTTAAAACTGTTATGCTCATGATTGATGATCTCAATAATGCTGTCAGTGCTTGATGAAGTCTACTGGATTGAATATGGGTTAAGCATACAGTAGACAAATGTGTTTGTTTTAAAGTGGCATAATGAAACAATTCTGAAAAGTTTGATCTTCCTTACTGGAGTGACAGTAAATGGGTAAAGATTCTGACAACTGCAAGGTCATTTGGTTAGGCATCTGGTTCAGCTGTGTTCTCCAGTCATAAATGACTCATAAACAATCCAGAATAATTTAATAGCCTCAATTTCAGCAAAGTCACAGTGACACAGGTCCTTTTCTGTACAGCAGATTAATGCACCTACTGACATTGCTTGTCATGCCCAATCTCCATTGTCCTAAGTTATATAAATGTTACTGTTACTACTACAGAGCAGTAGTAATTTTGCTCGATAACACTGGTCTGCCTTACAGCAGTGGTCTACTAGCCATGTACTTGGTTTGAGAACAAGATGAAAGCCTGTGTGTTTTGTCTTTGGTGAAGATTATTTAGTCTATCAAAATGCATACTTATTACAGTCTTACAAAAGTTTTTTGACAAGGTCCATACTTCTACCCTGTGCCACAATGTGGTGTGGGGATTCATAACTGGAAATACATGGTATGGGATGACAATTCACAAATCAAAACGATGCCATTACAAGTCTTCCTGACTATAAGTGTGACAGATTGAAATTTCCATATCCTAAATTTCTACATTTTTCAAGTTGATACAACATAAAAAAAATGTAAACAGAGCACATGTTCTTCTGGCTCCAACAGCCAGAAAACATATATACTTTTCTCTGTCAGTAAGGTAGATGATTATGAAAAATGCAGTGGGCAAAGCAGCAATAACAGATTAGAACAAGGTATATATCTGTATATATTATGGTTTGCAAAGAAAGTGAATGATTCTCTACCGTATAGCAACTATAGCCAAGCAATGCTATCAATAATAGGTGGACCATACATCCTAGCAGAGTCATCCAGACTCTGGACAGCCTGTTTACAGGTTGTGACTGCCAGTGCAATGGGAAAATATATATTTATATATGTATATCCACAGTGTTCATGCTGGAACCTTACTCTGACCAATTAGTGTAGCTGTGCCATCTTTTGGCTGTAGTTAGAAACGCAGTGCAGACACGTAACTGCAGACTTTAACCTCTTTAGCGAGAATTTGATGCCTGCTGTTTGATCAATGAATATAAAGGGGGATGAAATGAGAAAAGTCTTATCTACTAAAAACTTGCAGGCAAACAACCATTTATGCAGGTCTATAGCCCTGGCCCAGGCAACCTTTTAATTAACATTGCTCCAAAGCAGTTGACATTGTGTTGACTTTAACACCAACAGCCCTTTTTTGTACAAATAGAGTTACATTTTACATTCATTGGTTTCACACTATTTGTCAGTTTATTTTCTAGACAGCTTTGTAATTATGACGGCACAGATGCAATTGCATTTGTTTGAGGGGTTTCACAATCGGAAGTAGAAGACCCTTGTTTCTTTGAAATCAACCTCATTATTGCACCCCTTCGATGCAGATTTTTTTCTCAGACCAACTTCTCTGAACACTGGATTCAGGCTGAAGGGAGGTTGACCCATAATCGCATGTCTGAGGACATCATTGGTGAGTTACTGTATGGAAAAGGAAAGCAATTCCCTGCCACGCTAAGGCATGTGATGTCCATAAACTGTACCTCTGTCCTTTGCTTCAGGCATTGCTGCACACGGACCAAAGTTAGAACACCTGCCAGGCTGTGCTCTCATGTGAGTTAGCAACTCCTCACGCACACCAGCAATACAGCTCAGCACCACCGCCAAGCACAGACAGCTGGAAACCATTAAAATTTAAACGAGAGATATCAATTACCTTTTACCAAGCAGCACATGCCACAGCTGATTGCTACCTGAAGAAGGCAGCTACACAGATAAACCGGTTCCCGCTTAAAGAAAAGCAAAAATAAGGCTGGGATATTACTCACCCTGGTGATCTCAGCTGTCATGTGAGGAGTGCACACTGTCTCCCAAATTATATTCCAGTGGGAGACATGGTTATAGAATGGAGATCAAAGCCTGGAACATCTTGCTCTCCCTCTTCCCCTGTATGAGAAAACAAGTTCACCTCTGTGGCTTTCTTCAAGGATAGTGTCTGAAGCAAAATAAGCTATGTCTGCAAAAAAAACCTGAATGAATGTGCTCCAGTTTCAAACTTTGGTTTGCTTCAAAAATAATTACTTTTTTCCCCTCTGAGAGAGATTTATCCTTCTTTTAAATAGGAAAAATAACTGTAAAGTTGCAGGCGTATCAGAGTCTTCCGGGGTTTCTGCAACCATTTTTGTCAAATATCCAACATTAATACCAACAGATAAGTTTATTTTAAATGCTGCCTCCACTTTTCCTATTGTCAAGTCTACTGTGCTTTTATGCAGGCAGAATCACAGTCAAAACATGTCACTGCTTTTGCAGATCTGAGTCCCAAGTGACAATAAAAAGAGTCTGGTAGAAGTAAGGGCTATGCACTTGCTGGTGCTCACAGCTCATTCCTGCACAGATCCTAATTAGAAACACAAATGGAATTCATGTTAAACATGTCTCACATTTTAGTGATTTAACACTGCAAATTAAATTACGTAATCAAATGATGTATTGTTTGCATTAACATTTTCAAACATGAACCTTTTACATTAAAGTTGTAAAACATTAGTTAATATACTGGATAATATAAGACCAGGTATGGGGGAATGCAGTTAATGTATTTTGTCAAAAAATATAACAAACATGTATTAATAGGAATGAAAAAGTATATTTAAAATAGTTATTTCTTGTTATTTGAAAAAAAAGTATTTTGAATAGAAATATTGGTTTTGTTGAATATCAAAATTCTTAAATCTGGCCTATAGGTTTCGCTCTAGAAGATGTATGGATTTGGAGAATGTAACTACTTAACTGTACAGGCTAATAGCGCTACTTCAAAAACAACATATAATGTTACTGAAAAGAGAGTGAAGTTTACACAAATTGAAGTTTAAGGTCCTTAAAACCTAACCTAGAAGGATATTTGCTGGTTCACAGTGACAGGGTTCAAGACTGAAAATAATGTGTATACATGTCATACATGCCTTTCATTGAAATAAATATCACATTACAGCTGTCACGGAGACTGTGGCAGAGCAGGCAGGACCAAGCGTACAGGGCTTGGTATGATTTTCACCACTCTCCAAGGACTGCGGTGGCTTACATGTGCCATGTGGTAGCTGTGGATGTTTGGTCCCGTTCCCCCTCTCCCAACCTGTTGCTGTTAAGGTGACAGCAGCTTGGTCCCTCTATACCACTGGGCCATTTCAGCATGCAGTGGGGTCTCTTGTTAGTCTATCCTGATTGGCTGTCAGCTCTGATTTACATGAGGTCACATCAACCTCAGTCTGTCACACAAATTAACATTTTTGCTTTCCCCTTTTCATCCAGCATCCAAGAAGAGACTGAGCAGGAATTTATGGCAATGTGTTATCCTTGTACCGTCCTTGGTGCCATCAACTCCATCCACACGCAATTGCATGCACTGTCAGTCAATGGTGTCATTAATGTCAACCGTAAGGGTGACTATTCAATCAAGGTTCAAGTACTTTTGTAATACCAGTTGTATCATTACACTTATATGCACTAACTACTGTAGATCAGCTCACGGCTTATCCATTCTGAACAACTCTGATATACCTGCAGCATTTTCAGAGGCATGACCTTCTGAACAGGTGGCTAATAGGTGACAATGGCAATCCATTAAAAACATTGTCCATAACGCCATGCATTGGGTACACTACTCAAAAGGTAACAGTTTGTTTATTAGTCTCTTGTCACAGGCTCAGAGTACAGTTAAATTAACTTCAGGAAAGTTTAAAATGCATTTTAGGTACTTGGATAAGTTGACTTGTATACCACAGTGCAGCCCTCAGGGTGTCAGCACATTCATTATGGCACCTTGTGTTCTGCACAATATGGATGTCACATTGATCTCACAAGGGACACAGTGCGGAACGTGAGGCAGTGTGATGGAGAACAGTATGTTCTGGTGGCAAAGGGCCAGACGCTCTACCAGCATGGGTCGTGAGGGACAGGCTAGCGAAGAGCCATTTCCTTAATAGTATGTGTCTTGTCACATCTGAACGCAGCATGCTTGTCCAATAAGTCAGAAAGCTAACGATTTATTAACACAAGTAAGGTCAACTGAATCAAATTTCATTCATTCATTCCATTTGTCTGTCTACTTCTCCCTTGGGTGAGGGGCATGGGTGAGACGTGCGGGTTGATGGCTTGATGAGGAGGCCAGGTGGCATCCTGTTTCCCCTCCAGTATATAGTGCACATCTATAACTCATTAAACACTGCTCCAGCCCACTTTCCATGTGTACTTTTACGTCAGATTGTCAAAATCCCAGATTTCCCTGGTCACACCTGTTTGACTGTGTGACAGACCCCTTGCACACTGCATTAGATGCTAGCATTTTTACCATTCAAATTGTGTTGGTGTGGTGCTTTTAGGCCAATGGTGCTCTTAGGCCCATTAAAGAGAGTGAAGCATGGAAGAAGCCAAGCTGCAAATATTGCATATTGAAATATTGAATTTGCTACTTGTAAATATTGCAAGTAGCAAATTCACCAATGAGAAGGGTCTTTGGCCCTGCACTCCTGCAGCACAAGAACTACCTAGTTTAAGTCAGAGTAGCTCTCCACAACATTGCAACTATAGATAGAGTTTGGCCAGTTGGAGAACAGATGCCATCTTGTAATCCAAGCTTGTATTGTACTGGCTATACATTAATCTTGAATTGTGTAAACCTTAAGGTGACAGGTAAAGCGCAAATATTTGTCATTTTAGTGCAATACCTGAATGGATATATAAATTGCGTGGGACTGAACTGGATGCTGTTTCTCAAATACACCTTATACACATATATTTCTATAGGTGAAGATATTACATCAAGAAGACCTTGTCACTTGTGTGTATACATATGGATACAAAAACACAAGCAAAAAAAATCATGATAACAAGACAAAATGTTGGGTGAGATAAAAATTAACCCACAGGAATGGTAGATGTACAATGGTACTCATGAATGATGATTAGTAGAATTGCAGTATTACTGCAACCTAGTTGCAAATCTATATTAATGTGACTATTTGGGACCTGTAAAGTTTAGAGTATTATGCGGTAGTGTTTTAAACTTTATGATGGTGGAAAAATTGTTAGGGCCAATAAAACAGGACCAAGTTACAGGAAATTTAGTACACATTGCATTGCAATGTATCAGTTTGTAAGCATGCCTGTTTATTTGTGTGACTCTTTGTGGCCAACATGGTATGTTGTAACTAGACTTATTTTTGGTATCCATCATTTTAATGGCAGTTAGTGTTTTTTTATATTAACTGACTTAAGGAGCAAATATGCATTTGACATGAAACTTCTTTCTTTTCTTAAAATATTTTTCTCTTGAGATTACATATGCCGACATGAACTGCAAGTCACGTGTTACTGATATCTAATTGAGCTGACCTTGAATTGTTAAATTGAGGCAGAAGATCAAAGATAACAAATGTGATTCTCTTGCATGGACTCCCCCTTCATTACAAGGATTGCATCGGTCTTCAAGCTCATTAATAAACCTGGCACTGAGCAAATAGTTGTAAATCGCTCAATAAGATGATTTTTCCCCTATTTCTACTTTAATTAAATGTTGGAGGAGTAAGAGTGTATTGGGAAAGAAATGTGCAGTTTCACCCTGTTAAAGACGTCTCATAATGCACCACAATTAATACAGTATAAGCAATAAAATATTTTGTTTTTTTGCAATAAACCTAGGCAGTCTGGGCAAATCTGAACAGATTACAATAGGATTCACTCTTGAAATAAATTAATTTACATTATTACCAATAACATCTGATTTATGCCCTGGTTAGCTCACATTGATTAGATCAATATACGAGATCGTGATTGCATTTAAGAATACTTTAATCAAGTTGGATCTTATATTCCAAATACACTTTACCCATCCATGTTTCGGATTTTATATCAGTTTGTCTTGAGTGAAGTACTGTAAATAAACCATTATATTACATTGTACAATAGAATATCTCAAGAAGCCATCTCTCAGTACAACTGGCAAAGAAAACAAAAATTAGGGTGTGACTGAACAAATGCTTGTGCATGTAAGTGGGTGGGAGATGGATTAGCACTAAATGGCACAGTCTGATTAAAAAAAGAAAATATGGTTGTGGACATATCTGTTGATGTCTCCTCTGTTGCCTGACAGATTTGATGAGGTGCAGAAACTTGATTCTTATTAACTGACCATGTAAGCCTAACTGTATAAGGACATATGTCAGAATTTATTCTACTCATACTTCAGTTGTTCATTATATTGCTTCTGTGGTTTATAGACATTTTGTCATTTTCTTTACTTTGGAACTTTGAAGTTTTTTTTTTTTTTTTTTTTTTTAGAAAGATAGAAAAATGTTCTTTCTTGAAAGCTCAGCCAGAATTTACAAAGCAAGACAACACAAAAATGTAATTACCCTGTTTCAAAGACCATCAAAGGATCATTCTGAAATGGGATTCACTTTGCATATGTTATTCATCTATTCAACGAAGATTGCTGTTCGGGTTGTGCTCATCAGTGCCTTCATTCTCTCCTTTTCATGTCCCAGCAATGCATTTTTATATAATATGACTTAAAATTCCCAGAAGGTTTCATTTATTCAAATTATTTTTGCTTAGCTAATTCTGTCCCTCAGGTAATTTCACGCTGCTACAATGCATGTTTCAAACTCATATTCTTAATGACACACTATTGTTGGTATTTTATAGTCTGGTTTATCATGAGAAACTTCCAGGGTTTTACATATACTTTTAAGATCGCAATTCTTATTGGTCTTATTGGTCAACTGTGAGAAATAGAAAAAGGATCTGTGTCCTGAGCCAAATGATGGTGGTTGGTTTTTGTACTGTGGAAATTTTGCAATGTAGAGCTGATACAATCTACATTATCATAAACAGACACAAGTATGTGTGAAACCCTGTTTTAGGCCCAAGTAGGTATTTAGATGTGACATTGTAATGACTTTATTAGGTTGAGTCCTACTACATATGAAAATCACCTGTATACAAAATAGCCTGTATGCTAAGTGCATGCATATGCTGTTGTAGCATACAGAAGCAGAAAAATCAACAGTTTTTTCAATGACTGTCTTGTTGCATATTGATTAATATTGATTAATATTTATTTATGGGGTAAATATATGGGATAGTTACAAGTGTCAAACAGTGATGCTGATCACAGCTATATAGGAAATGCTGCAATGGACAAAATGTTAAATTTTAGTTGAAAGACAGGCTCCAATACATTTGTTGCACAGGATTTGTGCATAGCAGACTATCTGCTGTACATGTCTAAGATGATTTTGTACTTCTTCTTCTCAGTAACTTCATAGCAGTCAAGCCAGCAAAGAACAAAGAATGAAAAAGGATTTTTGAGCTGACTATCTGCAACATGCCATGCCGAATTGCTCTTGAAGTTCATTTTTCAGTACAGTAAAAACAGTAGAAGCAAACTTCTAACATGTTTGATAATTGGACAGACATGTTGAAATGGGGAATATGGCCAAACTGTGTAGAAAGAAAAGAGTAGCATAATTTCAAAGCCAGCTGCATGACACTGAGTCAATGTCTCATTGCTTTTGAGTGGACTTTATTCAATGGACATTTAGGGTACTCAGCTGAATGTACCAAATACCCCATGCACTGTGTGGGGGAAAAAAATCATAAATAAAAATATGCCCTTCTTGCTTACACACTGACCCAAAACATGTTCTAACAATTGAAAAAATTGCCTGTTGAAACATAATGGTATACAGGCTACACCAGTGTTATTGTTTTAATGTAAGCACTTCCCAAAAGCCTCCCAATGTCCTTGCCCCCAGGAAATGTCTTTCATAAGCAGTGGGAATGGTTCCCTGAATTCAAGTGGGAAAATCTCCTTTCTCCTTTCTGCTAGGTCTGCTAGCTGTGTGTATCTGCATGCTGCTGTTTTCATAGTTCATGTGCCTACACTATCCTGTACAATTAGCTTGTTTTATAAAAGATGGCAATGACGCCAGCTGCCATCTCTCTCCTTGTTCCTCTCATGTGTGCCTTCTCATGTCTGTAAATGGTAAGATGACGTGTGTGTGTGTGTAGGTGGTTGGATGGGTGTCTCTGTCCAGGGGGATGGTAGGAAATAATAAACATTTCCATCTGAAAACCAGCCTAGAAAGAACACTCATAAGCAAACAGCGTGAGGCCATGTTTCAAAGGCCATTTGTTTCTAATTCTCTCGAGGAGCCCCTGAGCAAAACAAAAAAATGTGTGATTTTATTGGAGGATATGCTGGCATACTATGCTTTTCTTATAAAGGTATGCATTATTTATTATGAGGAATATAAACCATTTGATTGTCTCTGCCATTGGAAGTCACAGGACCTTAACAGTTACTGCTTTCACTCCCATCACCAGTCAGTGCATATATGACTCTAAATACCAAAAAACATCAAATTTCATCAAATTGCTTTTATTAACCGTCTAGATAGAGCAATTCTTAATTTATATCCCCTTGATCAGCAGTATATGCCCCCGTTTAAGTGTAACCTTAGGCAATCTATTCAGGAATGTGCAAGTGAGGGGAAACTATTCACACATTTTCCATGGTATCTGCGTGATTATGACCATGAGCAAAGAAAAGATGAAAAACTTCTAGGAAAATGCTGAAATTCTCTGATGCATGTTAACCATAGGTTTCTTGTCATTTATTTTATGTATTTTTTCACTTTGCCTTTTTGATGGACAATATCATATGTTAGGAATAAATTATTCTTAACAATTAAATAATTGTGAATGTGAATTATGAATGTTAGGCCTGTTTTTGCGTTTTGACAGGCTAGAATTTCAAATATCTGACCTGTTCTTTCATTTTAAAATGTCTTCAAAATGTCTTTATCTTTCTAACAATAAACAGCCTCATGTGATGTCAAAAGCTTGGAAATGGTACACTTCAATACATGAGACTAGATGCATATCAACAGAGGACTGTAAATAACAAGTCATTGGTGAGGATCACATTTATTTGGAGTATCCATGTAACCACATAGAATTTGTAAAACAGGTAATTTCCTTTGTCAGCATCAGGAATGCATACTGTCAAGGAAGTCACCTATCACCTACAATGTTATTTAATTTATTTGTACTTATGTCTCTGTAGATATTATCATTTAATCACACAATCCTGTTACTCCCCTTTGCCTCAATGGGTTAGCTTTAAGACTTTATGTGCAAAAACATTGGTAATCATGGTGTTAATCCTAGTTATACTTACTATTAATTATAAAGAAATATATTTTTATCTAATCAAATATATGTGTACGTACAAAATAAATCATACTCGCACACAGTGTCATAAGGCTTGTCCATGTAAGTACAGTGTGCATATAAGGATTAACTGAATGGATATGTGGCAACCTTCTTGTGTTGCTGTCAGGGGGATTTGTCATATGAGGACCATTTGTTGAAAGACTTCAGTCCCTAGTAGGTGCTGGAGATCTCATGCCCCAGGCTGTCAGCTGAGGGCATCACTGGCAGGGGTAAAAATAACCAGCTGTCACATAGATACTGGCTTGAAGTAGGAGAAAAAAGATGTTGAGACAAAGCAATAAAAAGGGGAGGCAGAAAAGAACAACTTTGGATCCATGACAACAGAAAAAGAATGACAGACAACACTTCTCCTGGAAAACTCCCATGAAAGGCATGGCTACTACAATGCGGGCTTTCTCAGATGGTAGTTTAAACATGTTTGCTTGATGAAGTCAGAAACACTTCTTAAAAAGGATCTTCTGTGGAAAACACATCCTTGATGGGAAATTGGGGCATACACACACTTTCTGTGCCCTTCTGTTACTTTTGCCATAATGATTGTTAACTGGCATCTGTTCAATTACAGCTACTTTTCTGGGTTTACTTTATAGACAGCTTCCTTCAATATTGTGATATTCTTAAATATATAACTAATATCAATGTACAATTTATCAGGATGGTAAGCATTCAGATACTCAGGAACTTGGGCATATTTATATATTTGAAAACTTTGCATGCCGGATATGGTGAAAAATCTATAATTTAGCTTTTTCAAAACATTCTAATATGGCAGCAGTGTAATGCAAACTGAAAAGGTGATGTAGAAGCACTTTTGACAGAGACCCAGTGACCTAATGGAAAACTTGGAGAATGGCCATTTATTGTTGTAGATGTATAGCTGAAGGACACAACATTATTAAAGCTGTGAAACTTTGGGTAGACACACATGTGAACTACTTCACTTTTCTCATTGCACTGTAGTCAGCTCTAATTTTCCTTGTTAACGTGGAAAAATATGTCTGCAGACCATGTTCTTATGTAAATTATAGAATGGATTACACTGCAGACCAAACATCTGTATTTTCATTGGCCTAGATCCAGACTCTCCTAGATCCTGACAATAGTTAACAACATAACACTAGGGTGCAGTTTTGTGTAAAGAATACAGAAATAAAAAATAAATAACCATAGTTAAACATAACAAAATGATAGTAAAAATGAGAAGATGAGGTCCCTCATTCACACTGTGGCATCTGTGTTTGTTTCCTCTGGAAGCTGTCTGTGGTGGACATTTAACTTGGCAGGTTGTGAATGCTTTAGTCTTACATTCAGGGATATTAAATAGCAGGCACATTTGTCAATGTTCTAACTGTGGAAACATGGTTGCAAGTACCAAAGGAAAAAAGAAAATGAAAAGAACAGAACTCATCGTCTTAGGGGCTATTCATTTTGCCTCTGGTGGTTAATGGTCAGTGGTTACAACTGATATTTTCAACAAAAAGGAGAGTAAAACCAGTCCTTTTCTGGTGGAAAGTTTCAAACCTCAAGTCGCGAAACATGGTTTGTGGGTTGTTGAGTAGAACTTCTCTGAAAACTGGAGAAAAAATGCTTTGTAGTGGGCAACTCACTTCTTGATAACTCAAATGCAGCTAAGGGGGCATGAAATAAACATGTTTTAGTGTTAACAGTTGTAATATGCATATTGTAATCAAACAAATATCACTATAATAAAGCATGAACAGATGCCAAGGACAGGGAAGGAAAATGCCTACTTCATACCTTTTTCATATGGGATTTGTAGTATATCATAAACAAAGTGTAAGTAGTGTTGTTAAACTGTATAACCACCTAAGACCCATTTTAAAAAACTCTGCATGGATGCACCACAATAAGTATTGCTCCCCCCCAACATTTAATATGAGCATCACAACCCTGATAATATGCATACTAAGATTCAGTCCAAGTTTTCAGTGCTGCAGTTTTGAGCAGTACTGAGGAGTCAGAAAGATGTTGAGACCACTTTCTTTCTTCTCAACCACTTTGATTAATCAACAGCTTTTAGTCTGAAGAAAAAATATTCACACTGCTGCTGGACAACCACTCTCCTCTCCTCCAGTGTTGTCCCAATGGTGATGGGAAACACGACACCTTGATACCTTGTAAGTTCTGTAGGTGTGATTGGTGGACCAGATACACAGATAAAATATACTAAAAATACATAGGCATTGTACATGTCATGTGTGTTTGAATTCACATCCTGAGAGTATTTTTCATTCTTACATTGAGGGGAGTAAGCACAAGAAGAGATGTAAATGTAATACCTATCATTAATTGTGAAGTACAAATCATGGCACAGATAAAGGAAGTAGTAAATCACAAGTTACTCCAGCTAAAAGACAATCAATTTAGCTGGAGAGATAGCTAAATTAACCCTTTCCTGCGTACGGTCACACCGGTGTGATTAGCCGTTTAGCACGTACAGTCAAACCGGTGCGATTAGAACACTACATTAGAAAAATTCTAGCTAATGTTAGCTTTGAGGAAACAGTGAATTAACGTTAAAAAGTATAGCAAATGCGACGGTGAAAACTATGAGAAGCTTAATAATGCTAATGAAAACATAACGAACCATGTAATGTAACATGCACGCTACATGTTACATTACACTCACGTGCAAAAGGGTTAAAGAATTTATGTGGTGAAATATGTTGCTTACAGAGAACTACAGGTGTAACAAGAAGGCTATTTCATTTGCTAGCTATTACAGCTCATTCCTTAACTTCCCTACTCTGTGATTTATCACAGAGTTGTGGTTCCATTTGTGGTAATTTTGTTTGTTTTATTAACTGACATGGAAATTGGTTTTCAAACATACCTTGTCAATTAGTTCTACCACATTAGTACTTCTAAGTTATAAGAATAGAAGAATAGTTAGAATATTTAACTCTACTCTTCTCTGTTAGCTGCTTCCAAGTGCACCTACTCCTTCTTGACTCCCCCTCTCCTTGGTTGGCCATTTCCTTGTATTCCTCTTCTCCACTGCTGACCCCCTATATTATGGCCAGGCAAGCATTCATCCCTGTTAATCAGTGACAACTGGTGATAACCACCTACACCCTTGCCTACAGGCCAGTGTAATCTCATCCATACACTTCAAGCCATAAGTGCTGCAAACCACACCCTGCTTAAATCTGTCAGCTATAAAACCAGTAATCCTGAAACTAATTTCCTTATCATTACATATATAGTGTAGTGTAGCAAAGCGTTACGGAGCAGCACTTGTATCTGAAAGGTTGCCAGCTTGATTCCCTGCTGGGGCAATGCCGTTGTACCCTTAGGCAAGGTACTTAACTCAGAATTGCCTCAGTAAAGGTTCAGCTGTAATAAATGGGTAACATGTAAAAATTGTAAGCTATGTAAGTTGCTTTGGGTAAGTGTGTCTGTTAAATGCCAATAATGTAACATATATAGTGAAATTATAAATAAATATTATGAAAGAAGTGGTTGTTTTACTAGTTCATTCCTCAACTGAGTTTACGCTTTGCAAAAAGTATATAGACAGGCATTCAAGAGCACAGCATCTCAAGGGAAAAACTACAGAAAGTGTGTGAGGGCTCCCCTGACTTTGAGTAATCCCTTTAAAAGCATCCCATAAACCTTGTTCCCAGGATACAAATTCCCAATCTGTGCTCAGAATTCAATCCTATTACACACACACACCAACTGGTAATGCACTTCTTTCCCATATAATGTATGGTACAAGCATGCTGTTTCTTCCTTAAAATGGAACTGGAGTGCAACAAAATATCCTCCCCGTCCATGTGCTGGCACGATGTATAGATCTGAGTTAATCTGACATTATGTTCAAACATGGGTAGGCATATTCAGGTGGGGTAGCTAACGGGAATGGCTACAATTGTCTCAAAGTCACACATGTCCAATTGTCTCCATGGGTAACAATAACTTCAATTATTCTGAATCCCTTGACAGTAAATGCAACATGTCAATCACAGCAACTGAATTATAATGATAATTAGAAGGTTGTGAGTTAGACTGCCTGACAACATTCAGCTGCATGTGCTAAAATCGAATATGCTTATATCCACGCTTAATTACACTGCTATAGCAGATCCAAGAAATCATTAATTTGGTTCACAATGAATCCTGTAAGTTATGGGTACAACTTTAAACAATGCTTACACTATATATTTGTGGTTTTTTATGTGCTTACTGTTGAATCTACAATCTCCCCCAAGCCTTCCTCATCAACCTCCCACATCCCCCGCCTCCTCACACAGGCTTAGTTTTGAGTTTACCACGTTGGCTAAGCCTTCCCATTCTACATCGTTACTTCATCAGTAACCACAATAAATACTGTCTTTTAAAAGTGTTGCTTTTCCCTTGCGAGCAGCAGGGAAATGGGACACCCTCAGCTTGTGTCTCTGATGTATGAGTCTTCATTAGAGAGCTTTCATTTGCTCTGCACTCTTATCACCCTGTGAGGATGAGCAGCTACAAATTACAAAATTGATTAGTCCCTGATTAACATCGGACAGTGCAGGTTCGATGCTTTTAAGCTTGTAAGAATGGATCCCAGGAAGAGAGTCAATATAATTTAAGAATCCTAATGATCCACTTTTTCATGTTGGGAGCATGACTCGGAGGCACTGCAGTTTAGAGATGCTCATGAAAATCTATACCACCATCTTTATTTTCAAAGTTAATGACTTTCTCAGTTCCACAGACTCAGATGGATTAAATTATCCTGAACAAAATGGCTCCCAAAATGCAAGCACTTTAAAAGTATGAAAGACTGGTTGAAAAGTTGAATATCATCTCTCAGCTCTTTGTAACTAAGCATACAATCTGCTGGCAATGCTCAGAAATGTAGAGTAAAACAGATGATAATATGCATCTAATTTTTGCATTCCTATTGAGTAAAGAGATGTATTCAGACTAATGACATAAAGCTTAGGAAAGCATGTAAACAGTGCAAGACAATTGCAATCTTTTGACAATTTATGCAATGATTGATCTGAGATACTAAATTAGCCTGCATTCATTTTTTATTAGCTAGTGTTCAGTATATTTCAGAACATCTGTCAATACACTGTAAATATGTATTAGTTACATACCTGCTATATCTTACACAAATAGAAGGGATGGGCTGCAAAAGGAGAGTTAAGCGAGAAATACAGTCTCAGTAGATGATTAGTATATTTCGTGTAAAATTCACTTTTTTCATATAGTTGACAAAGAAACCACAACATAATTACTTTTTATTTTTGTCCTGTTCTGTCAGCAAGGATGCAACTGTCCATGGGATGCATTCATACCCTGGGACTACCATAGCTTTTAAGTAAACAGTGAAGAACAGGATGTTCTCTTCTTTGGAGCTCTCTGATTGGCTAATCTGCTCAATCTTCAGAATGTGGCATGTGGTTGTTAGGTCAGTGCATTCATGCTGGCAATATGAATGCATTAATACCAGCATTCATATTGCCAGCATTTTCCTTCATTTCCTACTAAGACAGATGCTAGCAAATTGATATACGTGCGCTGGAAAGAAAGTGAACACATTTGTAATGGCTCCAATTCACTTCAGAGTCACTGCTGATGAAAAACATGGCAGTGTAAAGGTGTTTCATTTGTGAAACTTCAGGAGCATGAGAGAGTGAAGTCCTGTGGAGCATCAGGATAGAAGAATTTCTCTGTTATGCATATTTCTACTTACCAATTTTCCTGGCTTGAGACAATGTGTGTGTGTGTGTGTGCGTGTGTGTGTGTGCGTGTGTGTGTGTGTGTGTCAATTAAGCAGCCTCTCTCATGTTTCCTACATTCAACTGTTGTTAAGATGTTACTTGATTGAGCCCCAGCTGTTCAGATGCCTCCTGCCAAGTCTACTGCCTCATGGTCCAATTTAAAGAGCCAAGATACATATATCCATGATATTTTTATTTTGACTACCATCCTCAAGACTCACATACTGCAGCAATTATCTTTGGTTCTTGTGCAGTAAAAGTTGGTATACACTGAACATGTTTAATAAACAGACAATCAAAGTCAGGTGTACCCATACATGTATATGTTCAAATTTAGACTAATTCTATCTTATTGTTGCCAGCCCCATGTGACTCTAAACAGTCACATATAAAATATCTACAGCTATATATGCCATTCTCTGTGTCTCTCTGGGTTTAGTAGATTTGTAGATCTGGCTCTTAGTCTTCACCTTTAACAGTACCTGTTTGTGTCAGCTAATTTATGTCTGCGGCACTTTGTGGACTTACCTATGGAACAGGACTCACTCTGCTTTAAGCCATAGTCTGGCGGCCTCACGCGTGTTGTGTTACAGGGGTTTCTCATTGTCCTTTGTTCACTTTCTCTGATCTGAAGCATCTGTTGCCTAGTGATTGCTGTGCCCCAGGGCAAATCTGGTCAAAATATTCTGTTTATAGTTAGTTCTCCAAGATGCAGCATCTGCCGTTGCATGATTGTGCTGTTCAGTGGAACCAGTTCCATTTATGAGAACCTGTATATACTTATTTGTCCTTGACACGTAACACTAGTTTATAAAGGATGTGCTGACATCTTTTCCTCACAACATAAGATGATTGTAATACGGTATACAGCGCATTAGCAGTCTTTTTTGATGGAAAATGTGAGGTTTGGTTAGCATCCTTGTTCTCTGAGTGAAAGCCACTGGGCCAGAGGTGCAGGATGGCCCAGATTTGTTGGTCTTTTACGGAATGTGACAAACAGTCACGCATATGGACATGTTAGTGTGACTCTCATTCACATGTTGCTGTGGAAACATCATTGCACTTCATTATACTGCCCAGTCTTTCACTCAGAGAACATGTTTGCATTGCTAGGCTTGCTTTCGCTGACATTTCTGGGCTCAGAAGTGATGATTTATAAATAAAAAAAAAAATCATTACGGCTTTCACAACAATCTGTTCATTGCCTTAAAATAACAACCCTCCATTGACATTTACAAAATAACACACACAGATTTGTCTGCATTCATTTTGATAAGTTAATTGTGTACCTGTTATCAGATGTGGAAAAATAATTTCAGTGATAAGCTGAAAATATAAGTGTTATTTTGTATGTTTTTGCTTAGTAGACACACTTATCCAGGGCTTATGCGTTTATGTGATTTTTACACAACTGAATAGCACTGGGTAAGTTATTAAAGCAATTCAGGGTAAGTGCTTTTTAGGGCTGCCCCCTCATAGTTGACTAAACGTTAGTCGATGAGAAGAGTCTTAGTCGACCAAGTCACAGAAAAAAAACCCCTCAAACGCCATTCGGGAGCTGCGCCTTGTTGTTAAAAAGTTATCAGACTATGTCGGGCAGGAAATCATCCAAAGTGTGGGATCATTTCCAGCGTGTAAAGGACGACTCCAAGAAAGTGACACGCAAACTCTGCATGCAAAGATTCGCCTATCATTCGTCTACCTCAACGATAACTTATCATCTGAAACATGTAGGGGAGAGCCGGTACATAAGTAACACGTGACGAAAGTAACACAGCGATTTTTTGTCTGATATGCCTGACTGCGTCAGCATGTACAGCATGCAACACTTACGAGAACCCCGAAAAATCGCGTGTATACATCATACTTTCGCAGAGTTATACCCGAGAAGCTGTTTTCGATCACGGAAAGTAAATTCACTCAAGTGGTAATTTTTTTAGACAAGTTGTGTCTATTGTTTCATGGGTCATAGTCATGATCATTTGACAGATTAATTAGTAGGCTACTTTAGATTAATTAGTTTGCCCTGTCAGAGTTTTTCAGTTTAGAAGCAAGTCAGGTTTAACTGTCAGGAGTCATTGAGATGATTATAACAGTTGTTTCTCTACAGTAACAATGATACTTATTAGGCTATAGTATTATACATAAGTCGTTCCACATTTGTACAAAATAGCACCTGGTATTGATAGAACACACATGTGGGTTGTTGATCAAAATGAAAATTAGTTTCTGTCTGTAAAGTTATCTTTCTTCATTAACAATAATAATAATAATAATAATAATAATAATAATACATTTTATTTTAGAGCGCCTTTCAAGTCACCCAAGGACACTGCACAATAAAACCAAGAATAACACGTCATAGGAGCAGCATATAGGACAACATATAGGCACACTGTACACTTACTAAAAGACATTGTACTATCAGTGGGGGATAAGTGTTTGACAGCAGTCAGAAAATATAAAATAAAATAAAACAAAACAAAACAAAACACAGCAAAGACCCATATAAGTGAGGAGATATGACAAGACTGAGCAGGTTGAAGTAGCATAGGAAAGAGATGAAAATGACAGGGGATGGGGTAAGATGTAAGGGACAGTTAGGAGTAGGAGGGAAAAGCCAGAGTAAAAAGGTGAGTTTTTAGCATAGATTTGAAAGTGGAAAGTGAAGTGCATTGACGTAGTGCAAGTGGGAGGGTGTTCCAGAGTTTAGGGCCAACCACGCTAAACGCCCTGTCACCCATGGAACGAAGATGGGCAGAGGGGGTGGATAGGAGGTGAGCATCAGTGGAGCGTAGGGTACGGGTCGGTTGGTATGGGGTTAAGAGGTTTGAAAGATAAGAGGGTGCTAGATTATGTTGGGCTTTGAAAACGAGCAGAATGATTTTGAATTGAATACGGTATTGTACAGGGAGCCAGTGTAATTGATGGAGTATGGGAGTGATATGTTGCCAGGGCCTAGTACGGGTGAGAACTCTTGCAGCTGAATTTTGTACATATTGAAGTCTGTTTATTCTCTTTGCTGAGACACCAATGAGCAGGGCATTACAGTAATCAAGTCTGGAGGTTATGAAAGCATGAGGGTCTCAGCAGTGGTGGAGTTAAGTGAGGGTCGGAGTCTGGAAATGTTTTTGAGGTGGAAGAAGACTGTTTTAGTGCTGTATTTTATGTGAGAATCAAAGGAGAGGGTAGAATCAATTATGACACCAAGGTTTTTTTTCATTCAGAGGTAGTAGTGGTGAAATAGCCAGGGATGGACAACTGTGAATGTTTAAGCTTTTTCAGCACCACTGGTGTGGCAATGAGGATGGCTTCTGTCTTGTCATGGTTAAGTTTGAGAAAATTCTGTGTCATCCAGTTGCTGATGGCATTGAGGCAGGTGACCAAACTGGAGGGAGGGAGTGTGTGGGAGGGCTTTGTGTGAATATAAATTTGTGTGTCGTCAGCATAGCAGTGAAAGTTTAAACCATACTGACGTAAAATGTGACCAAGGGGGAGGATGTAGATGATGAAGAGCAGAGGACCTAGGACAGAACCCTGGGGGACACCATGCGAGAGGGGTGAGCTGGGGGACCTTAAATTACCAATGGAGACAAACTGTTCCCTACCCGTGAGATATGATCTAAACCAGGAGAGTGGGATGCCAGTGATACCCAAAAGTGTTTCCAAGCGGGTGATCAGTGTGTTGTGACAGATCGTATCAAAGGCAGCTGTGAGGTCCAGCAGTAAGAGAATACTGACATGGCCTGTATCAGCAGCAATGAGTAGGTCGTTTACGACCTTGACCAGGGCCGTCTCGGTACTGTGCTTAGCCCGAAAACCGGACTGAAACACTTCCCATAGGCTGAAATGGGTCAGGTGTTCCTGGAGCTGTGAGGTTACAGTGCGCTCAAGAAGTTTGGCAACAAATGGCAGGTTGGAAAACATTATTAACGTTATTAAGCTTCTCATAGTTTTCAGTTAGCATTTGCTACATTTTTAAATTTTAAATCGCTGTTTCCTCAAAGCTAAAATTAGCTAGATTTTTTCCAATCTAGTGTTCTAATCGCACCGGCATACGCGCTAAATGGCTAACCACACCGGTGTCCGTACGTGGGAAAGGGTACAGACATTACGAATAACATTAACGAATTGCAAATTTAAGGCTATATGCAGCTAAATAAATATATTGTCATATGCGCTATTAGGCTTATCCAAGTGTTCGTGGGGACTGGGGAAGCTAAATTACCTTGCTTACTGCATGTTTAACTCCATGTTCTGTTTTTTATTTATCATTTGTTTTCTAAGTTATTGTGTTGGTGTTACAAGCTCATAAGTTGTGTTATGTTATAGGCTACTTTGTTGAAATAAATTAACAAAATGTTCAGTCTCCTTGCTGGTTGTTCTAACACATTCAGAATCATTGCCGCTTTTCCTGTTAGCATTGTCGTTAACAGGCGGTTCGCTTTGTGCGTGCGCTTGTAAAATTTATATTTTAAAGGCTCATTATTACGGTTTTGTATTTCTCTGTAACGTAGCACAGTGTTAACAATGTTACTTATAACATTCTTTCTCAGCCCTGGAACTCAAACCATTTTCTGATGCCCCCAAAAATAATCAATATATAGGCTATTTAAATAATTAAATTAATATCATAAACGTGCAACGACTAGTCGTCTAATGGCTTGAACTAACGACTACTAGTCGACTAGGAAAATCTTTAGTCGGGGGCAGCCCTAGTGCTTTTCTCAAGAGAACAATGAGAGTGCATAATTTGGGAATTAAACCTGCAACTATCTGGTTACAAATCCAGTTCCTTTACCACTATCCCACATTTCTTCCCCGATACTGTAAATGTCTGCAGCCCTTGCCTCTGATACTACTGATATAAGAAACCAGTGTGCAAAGTATGACACTTGAAAGACAAGTGAGACTGTGAAACAGTGTGAAAAAAACCTCTTCCTTTTCTCCTTGACAGATGATATATTATAGATGACAACACTGGGAAAACTACAACCCCAACTCTTGAAGCAGCTCTTTGATTTATACCCCCTGCTGCCCTCGCTTGGCCATTGGGCTTAAGAAATGTAGATGCAGTTTACGTTTAACTGGATATTGAAGTCTCTGTTCATGTAGATGTTTGTGAGGGTACTAAGACATGAGGGACACTTTTAACCACACTCCTGCCTTAACAAGGGCTCCAGGACCCATAAATGAATAAAATCATAAAAATATATTCTGCTTTTTTGTGAATTTTTTAATGGTCATCTCAATTTGATGAGGTCGGTGACTTTAACTTTGACTTTAACCTTGGTAATGCACGTTACTAACGTTTTTTTTTTTTCTTCTGTGTGTTACTTTATTTTACACCCAAGTATTTGATGCTTCAGATGCCTGGTTTCAGAAGCTTCCATTGCACTTGCAAAATGCAGAATGCTGGTTCAGATATCTTTTTGCTGGGCTTTACTTAAAAAGGTTACTTAAAACAAGCCTCCTACTTCATCTGAGTAAATTTGAGTAAATATTTTCTCGAAATAAAATGAATTATTTGAGAACAATATGAACTTTCTCTGTGTGATGATATTAATAACAAAAGACAACGTTTTAAGCAGGAAAAAAATGATGCAATATGTTTTTTTTTATAGCAGATTCATTTTTATTTCTGTTTAATCAGGGGTTTGGGGAGCACTATATATGTGCATGGTATGTTACACTAGTTACACTGCACAGCTGCTACAGTGGTGGTGTCCCTTTACAAATATTAATAATTCCTCCATACGCATTTTTGGCTATGACCCCGCTCTTGACTGCATTCATAAGCCATAGTCAGTGGTGATAAATCGTTCTTGATCTGGATCTATCCCAGTCACATTTCCTTGGAACTGTACACTTAATGCCAAGGCCATAGAAAACCCAAATCAACTGAGTGCTTTGTATCTGGTGTGATATCTGCAGGGTAAGCCTCTTGACCTTCAGAATAGGATGGATTATCTGAGCGGGTTAGTCTGTCTCCCAGCAATTCCGTGTACCCTGAGGACCTAATTGATTTCAGGGAATGCAGTATATCTGAAAACCTTGCTCATTTCTGTGCTCAGTGTTTTGTTGCAAAATCAGTGGGTTTAAATGCGGCTTCTGCGGACAGCTTTAAAGTGTCACTGAGAATGTTTTATCCTTTCAATTTTCATCCAGTAAATGAGAAGAAGGCATTCAAGTCTTTTACAGACTAGTGTGCAGTCTTACAAACAAGACTTTTGGATTAAGAGCCTGCAGAAAGCCTCTCACTAATTCACATGCTAGATAAGAGCAGGACATTGTGCTATGCTTAGGTCTAATAAATGTTTACAAAAGGATTATTTATATCTATTAGCAGGCCACTTCACTACACCATCAACACAGTTTCCTTATAAAGGGAACAGTAGACTTCTCAGCAATTCTTGGAATCTGATACAAATAATGCAGCATGATGTATTTTTAAGTGCAGGTGGAACCTTAAATCACTTAATCACTGGGAGAAGTAGGTTTCTGAGGAGCTCACAATAGATTCTTTTCTATAGAATATAATGTGTTTTTGTGGCATATGCTTTCATAAGATGTGATGATGATGACTCCTCCTTTTGTTGACAGCTCTTCCTCAGAATGCCAAAATAATTTTCATTTGTCTAATGGCTGTGGTACAACTTTACCAAAATGTACTACAACAGGAAGAACTGGACAACAGTCCATTTCTGTGTTTGAAGGAAGGAATATGAATTCCGCTGGACGTGCACATCAGAACAGGAATGAAGTGCCATGCAAAACCATCTTACATACCAGGCCATTTGTCATGATTCAGAAAGTCTGACTGAATTTAAGCTGGACATAGTTTCACTTTCACTTCCACTACCATCCTTAAAAGATAAACATTTTCCACTCAAAACCTGTTGTGTAGTAAGAACAGCAAAACAAAGAAAAGGATTTTCCATCTTTATTCTCCTTATCCTTAACTTTTATTTTCAGGTTTTTCACAGATCACCCTTCATAAACAAATCATTAAATTCCCTTCATATACTCCAGTATTTCATTGTGTATTTCCACATAGAGATGCTCCTTAAATTTTGATAATCACAGTTTTATATTTTAAGTTCACTGTGTCTTTATTTTTTGTCCGTGATGAAACAAAATGTGAAAAGATTAGATGAAAATGGCATAATGGAGGCTAGCACTTCCCCTCTAGCTTCTTTCATCTTAAGAAATTTAATGAGCCATATTTACTGTGTTACATCAAACTAATATTGGTCATTGTGAAATGTTTCAATTTGGGAACACTAGCAAATAGTGTGTTAAACACATGAAAGCCCAGTGAGTTATTCAGCATTTCTTTGCATTTGCAACTGTTGACTTGGAGCCAGAGCCGAGCAATTTCCATAGCAATGACAAAACCAGGCCTGAAAGGAACTCTAATGCCGTTACAATGCACAAATGATGCAAGCTGTACCCAACTGCATTTTTAAATGCACTCTTATCACCATTTGACATACACCTTTTTAAAAGGGAATTTTCTCTGCAAGGAAATGTGAAAGGCAGTTGTTGTCAAGGGGATTGGAGCTGAATAGCAAAGCATGGCTGGAAGCGATCTCTGATCGTCATGGTGATAGTTTACAGCTCCACAGCGGTCAGAAGACAGATGTTTACAGAGTCTATACACAAACATATGAAAAAAGAAATGGCCACAGCAAAAAGCTAAGGCAGCTTGTGACATTAACGACAACAATATGACTGTGCTACGACTGTGCTACTGTTTTCACAGTACTTATATTTGTTCACAGCAGTTCTCTTACTTTGAATATTGATTTTAATGTATGGGTGACGAAGTGTAAAATATAGTTAATCTGATTTTAGACCTGTCATTTGTCCAATGTAATCTCACTGAATTGACCTTCCCTTCTCCTTCCTGAAAGTTCAATCCCAATCAACATCTACATTAACCCCATGGCTATGTGAACCTCACTCATCTCCAATATACAAACTTTCATGTAATGAATGAGAGATGCAAACAAATTTAATGAAAGGTAAATGCATACATACAAAAGGAGCAAGGTTATTTTTTTATAAACCCTAGTAAAAAGATCCAGGAATACAATATATACAGGTCTTGGTTTTACAGTTCTTGGATTTAAGCCAAAAGAAGATCATACATGGTCAAAATGTATGAAGAACATACATGGTCTTTTTACATGCTGTTGTGCATTTGCATCCATGTACTCAGGTAAACATGACAAAATACAGCTGCAATATGTAGTCAAGTCAAACCGCTTTTGTCAACACTCCCCATATATTTCATATTTCCTTTAATACCCATTTTCTTGCATTTAGTTCCCTTTTATAACTTTCCTGTTCCAGTACCAGCTCTATGATCTCATGCTTTCAGCTCAGACATATCAATCTGTAGTCTAGGTGGCCAATATGAATCCCTGTTATCTGTCGATGAGAAACTATATGTACTTAAAATGCTGGATTTTTTTCCGGAGGTCTGACCTTGTCATCGATTGTCACCTGCACATTCAGAAAAATAGGAAACAGTTGAAATGGAAGATGAATACAAATTTTGTTTTTTATTTTCCTTGGGGGCCAAAGCAGTGAGGTTTTTAGTCTACATTTCTGATTTACATGTTAACAGATGGTGGATGGCATTTCTTATGCTTTCTCTTTATACATCAAATTGCAGGCCACATCTGGCTTTGGCTATGTTTCCAAACTAGTAACAGATGTGACAGCACATTTACCTGACAGTCTCAACTGAAAGAAAGGTGTTGCACAACAAAACATAAATGCATCATTTAGCTGAACAGCATTTTAAAGTTCCTCTGGGAAAATGGGAGATCACAGAATGAGCTAAACAAATTGCAAGGGGAAAGACAACCATAAACTGACAGATGAAGTAGGGGGCTTGTTTTAAATTGCCTCAAGTAAAGAATGAATCCATGTTTTTGGTCTTAAGTTATCAAACATATTTAAAAAAATCTGTTTGGTCTGACCCCAAAATATTCATTTCAGACATTACATTTAATTTAATTTCATTTAATAATTATTTGATAACTATGGGGCAGCACTATAGCATAGTGGTTAAGGGGCTTGACTCATAACCGAAGGTTACTGGTTACTGGTTTCTGGTTTGATTCCATGCTAGAACACTGCTGCTTGGGCAAGGTACTTAACCCGCATGTGCCTCAGTAAATATCCGGTTGTATAAATGGATAACATAAAAAAAACTGTAACCGATGTAAGTTGCTCTCAATAAAAGCATCTGCTAAATGCCAATAATGTAATAATACCAAGGAGCTGTAATAACTGATTCAATAAGACCAAGGAGCTGGTGGTGGACAGAGCAGGAAGCCCCCAGTCCCTATTACCATCCAGGAGGAGGAAATAGAGATGGTGGACTCGTACAGGTTCCTGGGAGTGCACATAAACAATAAACTGGATTGGACGGACAACACCGAGGCCCTCCATAGGAAAAGACAGAGCAGAGTGTTGTTTCTTAGGAGGCTCAGGTCCTTCGATGTGCGCAGCAGACTACTGCAGATGTTCTACCGGTCTGTGGTAGCCAGCACAGTGGTGTGCTGGGGAGGTGGCATCAAGGCTGGGGAGACCAACAGACTTAACAAGCTGGTGAGGAAGGCCAGCTCTGTTGTTGGACTAAAACTGGATAGTCTGGAGGCAGTGGTGGAGAGGAGGATGAGGGATAAAATCAGGACCATCCTGGGCAACCCCTCCCATCCCCTCTATGATGAGCTGTAGCAGATGGGGAGCACCTTCAGCCACAGGCTCATCTTCCCCAAGTGCAAGACGGAGCCATTTAGGCGTTCCTTTGTGCCACCAGGCTGTACAACAGCGCCTGAGACCCCCAGCCAATGCCTTTTTCCTATTTGTCACCTGCCCCCCCCCTTCCCGCCAACCTATCAACCTGTCATGCCATTTTGCACTACATGTACATTTGGACACTGTAAATACCTGAACCTGTTTTGCTCATTTGTTTACTGCTCACTATCACATCTTTTTGCACTACATGCACACTTGTTTGCTCATTTGTTGTATTTTATTGTTTACTATTATATTATACATTATAGTATATTATATTTATTGTATTTTTATCTACACTTTACCTGTCTGTCTGCTGCTGGTAACACCCAAATTTCCCTGCCTGGGGAAAAATAAAGTGTTATCTTATCTTATTAAAAATGTTACCTTTGAAAGTGGATCAGTTGTAACATTTCAGAATGTTACATGGAAAAGACAGGCTGCAAATGTTTAGGCATGAAGTGGATTTATGAATTATTTGAGTTTTTTTTTTTTTTTACATCAACAGTCTTTTGGGTTTAGAAAAGACATTCCTGTAACAGTTTATAATGCATCAACTCCCAAGTTGTTTTTTTTTTTTTTTTTTGGCTACTCCTATCCAGTCCCATCCTGGTATACAGGAGGGTCAGATCATGGTCTTTTCTAACAAGTAAGCACAAAATACCTCATATGCCCATACGGAGTTCTATACCTAAGTTTGCCATTTTATAGTTGGCCCAGACAGCTCTCTGATACACTGTTTCAACTAAATGAAAACATTGATTTTTGTTTCTTTAAATTCTATGGTAATAAAGCAGAAGGCAAAAAGCAATCTATGCTGTTCAGTCTCTTTATATCAAACAAACATAAAGTAGTTTTACATTCTTGTAAAATAACAGTGCTGAGAATGTGATGTGATGCTGTATCTCAGGTTAGGGCATGTTTATGTAAGTAATTTAGGGTTACATTTCCAGGGTAGTACCCAAAGGCTGGTGCGATTTTTAACTTTCAGTTACTTGTTTCGGTGATAGAATGCCAAAGTACCATCACACCATAGTGTTAGAGCAAATAATTTATTATTCAATATGGCTACAGCGTGCACAGCAACGTGACTGGCAACCATGTATGCAGCCATAATTGCATCACTGTATGATAGTAATATCGCTGTCATGTGTTCTGAGCAAAGCATAAATTGAAATTGACCTTGGTCTTTTGTAGTAGGGCTTTATGCACAATAAAAACATATTAAGAATTAGATTTCTTAAATGTCTGTATCAAAGTGGTTTTACCCTGGTACAACATATCTTAGAAAATTACACACTTTATAGCTATGTTTTACATACTTACTGTGATCCAAGGTATACAAGAAAATACTTCTTTTTTCCACAAGTCACTCTCTGCTACAAAAAACATGTTTTTTCTTTGATTTATCAAATTTCAATTATTCCACACAGGAACATATGAGTGGAGGAATATATTTCTGAGACATTCTGAACCTTAAATAAATTCTGTCTCTCATGATGTGAAAGTTTGCAAAGTATTACAGTCTGCAGGGTGTTTCAACAGGGTCCGCAGTATGGGGTGTTATGAGAAAGGAGGAAAAGATTGACATTTGTTCAAACAGAGAGAGCCATATGGCTATAACATTCTGTGCTGGTTAGAAAGCACAACTGCCCTGTTGATCTGTCTTACACTTATAATTATTCATGGTATACCAGCAGTATTCTAATATTGCCATGAATGGAAGCAATGCCTTCAAAACTGTCTAGTCAGCATTAGGGGATTCATAAATCAAAATCATATATTCAGTCTGGCCACTGTTGGTCATAAAGAGGTCATAATGACACTGTCAAATTGTCAGATCAAGCACTGTTATACCATGGTTTTCTTGAGTGGTGGGTATGGTTATAATTTTACTGAATATAATTGCCCATACGCATCAATATAGCACCTGCAAATCTTTTTCTATATGGCAAGAATCACCATCTTTATCTCACTTCTGCACCATAACAATGATGCAGAAATATATCTGGAAGAGCAGAACTATAGCATTAATGTCTTACAGTTAGCATCTTTTGTTGTCCCGTATTGAGGTGGCAATCAAGCTGACAGAAAGGCACTACAGGAAGTGTGCTAGATCAATGTGTAACATGAAAAATCCTGATCAATTTTTATCAGATGTAACTGATATGAAAGCCAAGAAGTAAATTCTAAGGTCACATAAGGAGGACACATTAGGACCCAGTTATGCATTGCTCCTGCATTTGACCCTTTATACTGGCCAGCCTAATCAAATTTCACCAAAACGTTAAGGTGTTTTCATTGTAAATTCAGTGCATTCTTCGTTACCTTTTGGAGAAGGTATCCATTAGGATATTTCAATATTAGCAAACAAGACAATTTGAGATGGTTTCCTATCTTCAGAGTATTTAATCCTCATACACTGCCCAATATTCAGTGCAATGCACTAAACACTCTTTGTATACTAAGTTCTATGATATGAAATATCCATCTAGCAATATGCAAATATGCAGAAAGGAGTAGAGATACAATTTGTGTCTTAAAGAAAATAAGTTGCTAAAAACTGTCATGTCATTGAAACATTTCACTTTGGTAAAATAAGTACTGTGTTTACAAGAAGCCAACAGGTCTGGTTTTATTGGCTGTGAAGTTTTATAATCCACCTGACATCCTTTCACAGAAATATAACAACATGGTGAGACTCTTTTCAGCCTCTTCAGACTCAAAAACTGATTTTACTGTTTATTCAAGAAACTTTACAGGGTATGTTAAAGGGCTTTATATAAGTTATTGTTTTCAGATTTAATTGAATTTTCATTTAAATATACTATTTTTGCATTTGTTGTAACATTGTTACAGTAAATTTGAATGTTTCCATGAAATGTATGCGCTGGTTTCAGCTATATTTTAGAATTTTGGTATGGAAATTATGGATCATTTACTAGAATGCTGTGCAGCAAAGTAATGGCTCATTCATAATCCTGTGTAAAATTTTCTCTGCAATTTGGTCTCTGCCTTTGAAATGTTGCCTTCATATTCATTTCCTTAAAATTGCATTATTAAGCCTCTTGGAATAATAGAACAACGAGGAAGCTATAGTTCCCTGCCTTCTGCCCTTCTGTCTTCAGGCTTGATATCATAGTAAACTGACAATGTGCTTGCAGGCTCTCTGTTATTGGCATTTCTTCATCCAAAGAAATCTGTAGTTTGTGATTAAATCGCATGGAGAGGGATGTTGGAATGACACTGGGAGGTCGTGACTTAGGTCTTTACTTATTATCATTACCAGCATCTCTGTCCGTAAGTAGTCAGCTAGCAGGAAGTAACCTTGCTAGATGAGCCCAAGGTATTATGTTAGGGTTTACAGCTAGGGTAGTTAGATTGAACAGTAGTGCTCTCACTAAGAGATAAATGTCACAATGGCAAAAACCTATCTCAAAAATTAGATTGCCATTGAATCCAATCAAAAGGACATTCAAAGCATCCTTCAGATGCTTTATGTTATAGAATATTGGATGTCCTTATTTTCATCTTATGTAGAAAGTGATGCAAAAACTACTACAAAATAAAGGAAATGAAATTACATATGCCAAAGATTCCAATCAAAGAATACAGAATATCATCAACTGCTAGTTGATTTATGTAGTATAATATTCACCATCCTTGCTCTGAAAGTAGTGCCTGAGAATATCCAGATGAAGAGGTATGAAGGTGGACAAATTTCCTATGAAGCGTAGTGCTTCAATACATTCTCCAAGCAGGTAGTTATTTCACAGCAGCAAGTTGAATTCAGTACCAGCAATGTTTGAATCAGTCATGGCAACTGTATCGGCAGTTCAGCTCAATGCTATCTTATGTCTCATACATTTATATTTTTTGATCTTGTTTTTTTGGAAACATTTCATTTCCTCATGGGCTGCTGCTCTGTGATCTCTAGAAAAATGTTTCTCCTTCAGTCTGCAGGTAGAGTGGGACCATTTTCTATGATACAGATCATAACTTCAAATACTTCAAAATGTTTCATTCCACCACCTATAACATGTACCCCTGAATGGTCATCAGAGGAATCCATATATAGTGCCTATCAGCATGTGTAGCCATTCTAATAGTAGCAGGTGTAGTCATATTGTAATAGCTCCTACTTACAGAAGGGAAGAGGTGGTTATCCAAAGGCAGAAAGATGACGATGCTGAGGGGTCTGAACAACACAACTCTTAATTACTCAGATTTGCATGTCATTCCTGCCAGCAACAATAAAAGCCCTCTGCCCCCTGCCGTCCGAGGGATTGATTTGATGCAACCATAAATGACAATGGTGCAATCTTCCGTGTCATACAACTACAACTTATCCATTGTATTGTAATGCCAAATTTTGTACCTTTCTTTCATGTATGCATTATATGTCAACCCAGCCTGCCATTTACTATTAAAAGGTATGTAATTTCAACTGTAAGGGCACTCTGTGGCTCTTGTAACACAGGACATTCTGAGGGTTAAACAAGATTTCTTGCTGCTGGCCAAGTGCTCCACCACTGTGAGTTCTTTAAGACCTTGGACATGCTGTTTATCCATTGGAACCCTGATGCTGTGTCCATCTCACACAGCACCTTTTGGAATGATCCACTGCTCACTGCAATCACAGAGACATCTGAACCTCAGTGAATGGTATGATGCCTCTTTTTGATTTGTTTTGCCCACATGAACAAGTACGCGCTGAAGGCCTATTCTTCTTAATGATTGTCTACTTCTTTGTCACCACTTTTTATCTTCAGATGGTGTAGTGGTAAGAAGCAGAGCTTGTAACCAAAAGGTTATCAATTAGGTTTCCATTTGAGACACTACTGGTATAACCTTAACCCAGACTCCCTCAGTAAATATTTAGCGGCATAAATTTATAACTTGCACTGAAAAAGTTCTGAGCTACACATTTAAGAATAATGGACATAATCAGTATGTAAAAGCAATGACATCATCTTTGGCATCTGTAATGCAACCAACTGAAACCTTTCTATATACAGTAGACGTTTAAGTGCATCCCTATCAACAGTGTGAATTTAGACAGGAGTATAAAAAGTATCATGTTGTACATAATAAACTATATGAAAAATTTAAGGATAAATATATACTTTTGGCAGAGGTCATTAAATGTTATTTAAATGGAAAAACATAAATACAATTTCAAAATCAAAATGCATGTTTTGATACTGCACTTTTCACTGTGTAATTTAGGGATTGAAATATCACATCCTTCTTCACCACTGTGCAAATAATGTTTATTTCCAAGCAAATATGAAAAATATATCTTCACTTGAGCCAGGAATTGCCTGGGCCCCAGCAGGTAAAACTGCATGAAATATGGTATGACTTTAAAATTGGTGAATTAGGCCAAGCTGTCTGGAACTGATGTACTGGAATTGAGTTTCTGCTTGTAGATGATACTTTTTAACTACTCGGGAGACTGGTAAAAGGGAGAGGGCAACAGCAGAACTTCTATTTGATTGATTTAAAAATGAACAGATTTCCATTGAAAATTTGCCTCTGTATCACATAAGGTTGATCTTATCTGTTTTGTTTTTCATTTTGTGACGTGTCCTGCTGCTTACATTGGCCCTTACCCTTGACAAAGTAAACAGTGTTTAACCTTCCGAATCTGCCATTAATTATAATTAAGCGTTTCAAAGGGGCCAACTGCAGTTTTGAACAATCCTAGCACAAACAGAAATACAATAAATTAAACACACACAGCCAAGCTGTGTTGATTGGGAGAGTTTCCTTGTCATTTCTTTGCTGTATTTTGAATAAAAGTAAGCTGTACTTGCCAGTTTACCTAAAGCCTGTAGTATTTCTGGAATTGCATCATGCCTGGTCTTGGTTTTTTGCTTCTTCTATAAACCCTGGTAAGCTAACTAATGCAATAATAATAATAAAAAAAATGCGTACCTGGTGGGAGAATGAAGTACAGCTAGGCCTAATTTCCACCTATATCCTCTTGTTCTGCTGTAGTCTGCTTTAATCTCTTTTTGAAATGTAAAAGCCTCAATCAAATCCCCCTTGAGTCTCATTTTACTGAGACTAAAGAGATTAAGTGTCTCGTTTCATAACAGATATATTTGATATACTTCTCAATCCTCTCCAAATTGGAATTTCAGTGTCATATATACTATTTAGTAAAAGGTTTAAGGGAATAACTGAGTAGAAATATTATGCAGAAAACAAAGGAAATTCTTTATTGTATTAATTCCTTTGAGTTCACAATACTACACATTTTGTATTCTGATGTGTAACATGTGTTTTGCTAACATTGCACATCATAAAATTCAATCTCTCAGATACAGAAATATGGAATTGTGACAGATTTGGAATGGGAATTTGGAAATTGCATTCTCAAATATTCACAGATCATACGGTCTGGATATTACACAGGGCATGGCTCATAGGAATTCTGGATTTATTACCTCCACATTTGCTAATAGACTCCAATACATATCCATTTTGTGAAAGAAATCTATTCTTTCTGAGAAAATATGAAAGAAATGGTTAACTCTTCTTTACCTTAATAAGAGCATTTAACAGCTCTGTATCTCTTAGAAAAGTAATAACACAGGTAAAAGATAAAGACATATCAAGGTTTCCTGCTTTACTGTCCGGAGTTACCGTAGTTATTTTTTTCTGGTTTAATTTTATTAGCTAAGTGGAAGTGGGACACAGTGGCAGACATGCTACATGTAGGTAAGCTTGTCTGTCTCTACAACTGGACTTTTTTTCAAACAGCTTGTATCTCAAAATCTAGACAGATACAGTCTCATTTTTTGTTTTAATATCTACAGCAACATGTGACAAGAACCCATTGGCATGCTGATATAATACCAGGTTTGCATGAAATGTGTTGTTGGATATATACAACAGTTGAGTGAGATGGCAAATAAAAATGTTCACGTTCAGCTTAGGTTTATGAGTAGTCATCAGTGTAACAGTAAGTCTGTGTGGCAGGTTACCGGGCAACCCAAAGGGCTGGCAGATAGCCTCCTACTCAGCTGTGCAGGCTGGAAATAGCCTTGATCTGCACTTAAAGGGCAATACAAGGCTGGATTTGTAGAATTTGGAGACTATAGTTTGTGGAATTGTTTATGTACAGATAAATCTAATATGGAAGACACATTTAGTAGATAGATACACAGTGTGCCTCAGAATGACTTTGCACTCCACAGAGGTGAAACAAATATAAGGAAAATTTGCTTTAACAGTCAACACATTTAATTATTACATCACATTTTTCCTTAATTGCATGCATATCCTATACTTTTCTATCAGAAAATATTGCTTGTGTTTGTATCTTTACATTGTTTTTACAAAATAACATAAAGTATAATTATTTGCAAGCATCACTAAAAGCAAAGCAACAAAAGAATAACTAAATATGGAGCAGATTAGACAAAGCTGGCATGTTTTCCAGTCTGTGTTGCTGACAGCTTGGTCTACAGTATGTGACTACTGTACCATTTAATACAAATGCACATATGCAAATGAGCAGCTGATGGCTTGACTTATGATGTAAGATACTGACAGCTTGACCATGCTGAATGAACTCTCAATACACCAAATTAAAAACATGGTAATAGTAATAAATAAATATATAAATAGAAATGATGACATATGAAAAGTACTCTGTGGTCAATTTTGTATTTATTTATTTATTATTTGGGGAAAAATCTTTTCTATTTTGCAATGGTTTACATTAGCTCCAAGAAAAAAAACTATAACTGCATTGTGTTATATTCAAAATTAACACATTATTTGTCAGCTTTGAAACATTGAATAGGTGAGAGGCATTTAAGTTGATTAAGCCAGCCTTATGAATAAAAAGGTAAACTTAAATAATCAGGATGAGGCTATGCCTGTATATATTTACATCTTTATTGTATTTTGTTGATTAATTTGAAGGTTTAAAAGGTTATACTGCTGTTTATTGCAACCTTAATCCCAAGAAAGTATCTGAAATGTTTAGCAGCCCTCATCACAAACCCGAAACTTAAAGCAGCATTGTGCCAAAGTTGTATGTAAGCCCAGCATTTGCTACTTTTAAATAAAAAGTGTGATGTGTGTGTAACACGAGGTTTTGTACAGCTGGTCCCACATCATGCATACATGTAGAGATATATTCTGCAACATCACCACACCTCATTCTGCTTTAAATATAGTGTCTGTGGTAACCGCTGACACTCAGCGGTTGCAGATATGCTCATAACAAATGTATGTTGTTATTGTCATTTAGCAGATGCTTTTATCCAGAGCAACTTACATATGTTACAATTTTTACATGTTATCCATTTATACAGCAGATATATTACTAAGGCAATTGTGGATTAAGTATGTTGTCCGAAGGGTACAGCAGCAGTGCCCCAGCAGGGAATCAAATTGGCAACCTTTTGATTATAAACCCTGCTCCTTACCTCTATGCTACACTGCCATCCTAGAGTTCTCTCTGCAGAAAGTTATTCCCATAGGCAAAGGAGGCATATGCTCCAGAGAATTTCTTCCCACAGCTTGCTTTGTGCTTTTAAATAGTCAGAGGCCATATCACAGAAAAAAAAATTGTTATGTAAAACTCTCATTTTTGGATGCAACTAAGCACCCTTGTGTCACCCAGCCACTTACTCACCCACTCACTTATCCAGTCTTACTCTCTCCCTCAATCACTCACTGACTCAGTGGCTCCCCAGAGTGATGATAGTATGTTTGCTTTACATTAGCCAGAAGGTATGTATAAGGATATCCACCACCAGGGTACAATATGAGTTGTTCCATATGTGTGGTTCAGAACCCTCACCAACAGGAGGAGAAGACCTGGTTCTGGAGTTATATGCTTCTTTAAATGCAATCCCAAAAAGGATATTACATATTTTGTACACATATGCATATAGATATTGAATAATAATTTTTTATTGGACTTCTCATATAGGACTGGACAAAAAATCTAGGAACATTTTCTTATAAAAATATACAGAAGTAGTATAAACATCTCATTAGCAAGCTATGAATTCTGACATGCTAACGTTTTCAGTACCAGAGCAACATTATACTCTTTATTATGGCTCTGAATATATTTTGCATAAATATGAACAGATTTTCACTGTAAGAAGTTGTTCCATAGGTAAACTACAACATTCTACAAAGCTTTGTAAGAGATGACCTTACAATGGAGAACAAAAATGAAATTTCTGTACAGAAACTAAATAATTTGATAAGCAAGATCAAAAGTTTATTTTGAACAACTAGAAGATGTCCCACAGTTCTACAGCTCAACCTTGTTTTCAAGAGCAATATGAGATGAGGCAGTCTCCATGAAAAAGGAAAGTCTTCAGGAACAAGGTCTGGTGTGGTGTGAACATTGCAGTACAGCAGTTTAGAATTCATCAAATTAGTCAATTCTGAGAGTGCTGTTATTGACTGAAAGAATGGATTGAACTCATTCACTGTCATACTTATGAGTGTAATTTATCAGACACATTGGGAAAATTAACCTATGAAGAAAATGCTGTAGTAAAACTGCACATTTGTGAATTGAACAACCAACTTTCTAAAAACATTTACATGAAGCCAGTGATTCAGCCATTGCTCTGAAAAGACATCTGCTATCCATTTGAACTGCATGCATACAATTAATATTACCACATCCAGGTTGACCTTAATCAGGAATAGTTATTGCAATGGTAATACACAGATGCATAATACGAATCATGCACAAAATAACTTCTGAAGAGTGCTGAAAAGAAAAAAAAAGCCATACATTACATTTACCTTTACCTGCTTAGCAGATACTCTTATCCAGTGTGACTTACATTCATCACAATTCTTACCTGTTATCAGTTTATAGCTGGACATTTTATTGAGACAACTGTGGGTTAAGTACATTGCCCAAGGGTACAACAGTAGTGCCCAATGGGGAATCAGTCTAGCAAGTTTCTGCATTTAACCACTACACCTGAATACAGATATGGCTATACATAGTACAGGCATATTTTTTAAAATTATTTTTATTATTACTTTTATTATTAATTACTATTATTTTTATTATTACTAATAATTGCACATAATTTGGAATGTGTAATGCTTTTTCCCCATTTTCTCCCAATTCAGAATGCCTTATTATGTCATAGACATGCCATCTATCGCTGCAAATCCCACTGACAATTTTGGAGGGCACGGACAAACACATGATCTCCTCCAAAACACCTCATGTCACCTAGCTGGGAAGGGAGCATTTATTTTTCTGTTAATACAGTTAGGTAATTTGATTGTATTCAGTTTACCTAAGTTTACCTATTAAGTTTTCAGGTACTTGTATATATTAAGCTTACACCCCAGCATTCAGCCTCCAGTCAATTACATCCCTAACAAGGATACATTGCAGCACAAGGATCAAATAAGTTGGCCAAGTTCTCATATAGTATGCTCAGATTTTTATCACCCCAGAGAGTGATTGGTTTAATCCACTTCTTCATAACATTAGGTGTTCCACAGTATTCTGTATGGCCACATTTGAACTAAACTGCAAACATGTATGAAGACCCTAGAAAAGATTGCCAGAATTGGGAATTTTTGATATTTTTGTTATTTTTTGTTATTTTTGTTAATAATATTTCTGCATGTGACCACCTCAGGATGACTACATGAAGTGTGTAAGTGGTAGTTCTGTACGATTTCTCTATGAAGTTATTTCAGAGTTGATAAGATTGGTTAAACAGACTCGATTTTCCTAAGATGGAAAATCGAGAGGAAGAGGTTGATGTCAGAGACGTCACAATGAGAGGCAATCAATCTTGCCCTGGGTGGAGACACACGGGTTCCCTGGACTTTGTTGCTCAGGAGTGCACACCAAAGAGTCAGGGGACTGAACACTGACATACCCTACCCTCTGCATCTGAACAGCTTCTCCCCTTTTCCACCCTGAGGCACCCTTTTTTCTGTCATAATTAGTGTTTATATGTTTTCCCTGGTTTTTGTAGCCACTGTTACTGGTGTGGAAAAACATTTACACTGCTGCAAACCATTCAAATATAATGTGGCACAAATGCACAAATAGATGTTTTATTGTTAGCAAATCAAATGTATTTAGTGTCTTTGTGCACATTGACTTTTACCCTTGCAACAACATTGCCCTGTGTGAAAGAAATTAGTAGGATTTCATGTGTAAGTTTAAATGTGTCTTTCAAACCATATTTACATTGTTCTAAAATATTAATAATATTATAGTTATTACAATTATATTTAAGTACAATAATATTATTATCTTGTTTAAATTTATTCACATTTTGATGGTGGATTTATGCATATTGTACTTTTTTGTTTAGGTAAAATACATGAACTTGTTAAAAACCCATACTAATTTCATGACAAAAGTCTAGCAAACATCCTTGCAGGGTCAGGATAAGGCAGCTAGCCACAGCCTGGGAGTTGTAGTTCCTGTTGTAACACAATCTTACTGCTGCACCTGGTGCTTCATTAGCTGTAACTCATTGTCTTTCACCTCTCTGCCAGTGTGTACATGTTAGGAATGTAAAATTGAATTACAAAGCGCAACAGTCTGTGCAAAAGCTGATAATGAAGAAAGCCCGGACAGGTTTCCTGAAAACTTTGAGGAACAATGCTAAATCCATGCCCCCTCCCCCCCCACAGCCATGCTATGCATATGAATAGGCTAAGCATAAAAGTGCATATGTATGACATTATGTTTATTTTTTGGATCGAAAGTGGTTGTTTTGTTTTTGTTTTTCCCGTCCTACCCTCTGCAGTTCAGAAAGACAAAATCAATAGTCATGAATATTTTATCATTTAGAGTTGCAGGGTATGAGTACCAATACTTTCAGTACATGGTGTATCTCATTGGAAAACATGACATAATTTAAAACATGTGAGCAGAATACAGAGGTAGCAAAGGAGGGGTAATTGACGGGCATATAATAACTTCCTGTTGTCTCAATAATATCGGGAAATGGTAGATAGTGAACATGCAAATGAGGCCAGCAATAAATGTGAGAAGAAAAAAAAACCCTAATTTTCAACAACTTAGATAACTAGTTACACATTACCAATATGTCTGTGTGGCTATAAATGGCTGTTGTAATCCACTACTATTTTGTTTCACATCGAATGACACAAGTCTTTCTATACAGGGTTTCCTGCCTACAGTGTTTTGCTTGGGGTTTGAATCCCATTAGAGCCCCAGTGATTACAATATGACAAACATTATGGTGACATTTTACTGAAGGAACTATATCACATAAGAAGTATGTATTCAAATGATATTTTGACCTAAAGAGTACAGCTGAAAAAGCTTTAATATGACCCATAATCACAGGAGTCTGGATAGCCTCACTCACTTTTATGATTTGTTCTAAGTTTCAAGGTGGAGCTATAAATCTGTATTGCAGATTTCAACATCTGATAAGGTCACCAGAATCATATCTTTGAAGCTTCAAAGTTCATAGCTTCAAAGTTGTTAAAACTCAATAAGCTTTGGGCCACCAAACAACAAGAATTTAATCCAGTGAAAGTACATTTCAAGTGTAAATAAAAGTGACCCAAGTCCAAAGAGAGACAAAATTGAAATATGAATGCCACTCCCCACTAACAGGGGCTCCAAAAATGTTCCATGTTATTAATGTCAGTGGAATGTTAACTGTGTGCATTACTGATTAACTCTATGAAAGTAAACAAAAAATAGTGTATATCACAGAAGTGCTCATATATATATATATATATATATATATATATATATATATATATATATATATATATATATATATATATATATTCAGCAGTAATCTGTGATATTTGGACACAAATGCACAAATGCACTGGAGGGCTTCTTCCACAACACAAGGGAGACCCATTTTCTCTGAAAAGGCAAGATAAGATTGATGTTGTTTTTATCAAAGAAAATATTCTCAAGTCTTGCCTGGCATTGTAATCTTTGATAGTTCCCATATACCTCTTGCCATAATAAAACAGTGAAAATAAATGTAAAATATGCATTAAATAGATTTATAAGTATAGTAAATACATACTTTCAGTGAATTTAATTATGCATCATTTCTAACAACTATTCTTGTTAACCTTTCCCCTTCTAATGTTATTCTTAGGAAAAATAATTATTTTAAAAGCTAACCCTAGCCTGCAAAAAGACTCAGTGAAAGTTACAGATAAAGGTCATTGTGACTTGAAACATGAACACTCATTAAAAAAAGACAAAACTGCAAAGTTAGACTGTTTTTTAAGCCAGGAGTCTTTGGTGCAAAGTTGACTTCAGCAGATGCTCTTTGGACTTAATTACAGAGTCCATTTCATTGTCATCATTATGTCTGCCCATTAAGATTTAATCAGCTTCTCATATATCAATTTATCTTCACTGACCGGGAATAGATAGATTCTTTTTTATACCTCAGATTTATGGAAATATGAACAGTATATGAGTGTGTGTTTTGTATTACATATTTCCCTTCTCAAATTCTAAAATAATGACTGATGGGGATATTATTATCTAAGAGCAAATTAATCTAAATGTCTCTGTTCCAGAGATGTATTACATTAAGTATTTTAACAAAATATCATTTTATTCCAGTATGGTTTTCAGTTCTTTAATTTTCCAAACAGTTATTCAATGTAAATTCTGTCATTTCATGTTCAGCGAAAGTGACATGTTACTGTGTACCTTATACAGTGTTCCTGTACTCATTTCTAACTGCTAACAAGGGTTATACATTCACTCTCAGGACTGAGTGAGGATGTGCCATTTTTAAATTGCATTGGAAAAGCTTTGCTGTTTGTTATTCAGATGAGAAGTTCAGAAATCCCCCTCTCCCTTCTCTAGATTATTTCAGAAAGCTGTGGATCCTAAACTAAACACAGGGATTTTTGACGAGTTATGAAAAGAAATCACCGGTGCTGGCAATATAGTGCCTGCCATTCTTTTGAACTTATATTTGGTCGTATTTCCTCTATCACATGTTGTGTGCTCTGTATGTCTACATTGCTTCATGATTTAAAAATTTTGCAAAACAATTGCAAAGTTATTAATATTTAAATTCTTTTTTGAGAAAAAAAAGGCATTGTGCAAATCAAATGGGAACTGTGCTCACACTGAGCCGTCTTGTCTGCACCAGTCAATCACGCTACAAGTAGCAGCATGCTGTGAGCATATGACTCTGTACAGAAGGCAATTGCCTGTAATTCATCCAGGTGCTCAGCTGCCGCCTCTTGCTGGACTTGCTCTCGCTGCAATGTGACGGGAGAGGATACAGAATTAGTCAAATGAAGATCCAGTGATGAGGAAAAATACAGACTAATTTTCCAAACATCTGGAGCCCAGTCAGATTTTATCAAAAGCAACAATGTGCTGGGATGTAAAGTCAGCAACAAAGTCCCTCTGGGTAACGTGAGGTGAAGCCAATCCATGCCTTCAACTCGTTCCATTGAGTCGGATGATGGACCTGAGGTTCTAGTTGCAGTAGGAGATTCACTGGAAAAAAATAATAGTCAGATTAGATTAGTTCCTGTTCAAGGCAGATGACAGATCACCCCCCTTCCCCCATAAAAGGCATATTTTTGGTGAAGAAAAGTACTTTGGAATTTAATCTGCATAAAATTAGTGGAATGGTAATCAGTGTATGACTTCTGAACATCAGTGCTGCTTGTGGAATGGAATTAGTGTTGAAGCTAATGAAATGACACTTTTAACTTCAACTTTATGAATACTTTCTGTTGGCATATACTTGACTGAAAATTGTCAGAAATAAGTGGCACATGTAATGAATATGGCACATTTAATGAATATGATATGAGTTTATGGTTTAGCATACCATAGAAATTTTTCATGACTTTATTTTCCCAATTTATCTAACCCCACATATACACTGTTGTATATTAAACTTGTGTTGTGTACCCAAGAGACTCATTAAGAACTTTGTTTATTTAATTAAGTAGACAATGGCTTTGTCTTCTGTTATGTTTGAATCTATAATGAAATGTCACAAGATTAAGGTTTTACCCTGTGCATATCTTTGCCATGATGTCTCACTTCAACTGATTTTGCAGTGACATATTCTGGAGGTCAGATCTATCTATCTATCTATCTATCTATCTACATTGTTGGTGCACTGGCTTTGGCTGCCTTTAAAAGAATGTAGTTATGCATTTTGCAAATCACGTTCAAAGATATGGGCCTTGCTACATGGTTTACTAATGCATAATATATTAGAATAAAATAGACATCTACTAGAACTACAAACATCCACATCAGTAAGAAACCAATAGACAATACCTTGACATTGTAAACAGTACATTTTCACTGACCATCGTGAAGGCACGTGAGGACATCTAATCCAAAATTCAGTTCATGTATGCTTATCCACACATGACTGGTCACAAAATAAGACAAAGGTTTTACACTCTAAATAACATAACCTTAAAACAATACATTCATATGTCTATATTATTACCATGCTATATAAATAAGTGTAAATGTGCATGTGCATCCATGCTGAAGGTGAATAAAATGGTTTGAACATGTGAACCAACCAATGAAAGGGTATCTGTGTGCTCTGTGTGCTTTAAGACTGAGCCAGTGCTCCCTACCTCCACTGTAATGCAGTCCAATTCTTTCCTTTGCCTTGAGCTGGGATCTCATTCTTTTCCTGTCAGCTGTGCACCTGACCTTGCTTTTCCCCATCAGATGTGATTTTTTTTTTGTGCTTTGTGGGGCTTTGTGAAATGCTGGGGAACTGATATAGTGTAGTTGCGGGCAGAGCAGAGAGCAGTGAGCAGTAAAAATGTCATCTTTTAATCATGCAGAAATGTAGGAGGTTGGTTATTGACTGCCCTTGGTGGAGATCACATGATTTACCAATCCTTTAAGTGTCTCCATTTCAGACGTGTGAAAATACAGGTGGGAAAATAACACTGTATTTATTTAAGTATATATAAACAGATGTAATTTATGATTTATCCCCTCCCCCTGACTTTTGGTAAAAAATTTTCTGCAATGATGATCATGACTTGGTCACTACCATTCTGAAAGGTGCAGAGAGGAAAACTTATTAATGTTACCCATTTCAAAGGAGGATCGAGGCAATTAGCAATGGGGGAGTTGGGTGAGGTCCAGAAACCCCATTGCATTAATCAGCAGTTTTCACCATCAGACAAAATGCATATGAAAGAGGGCCATCTGGTGGAGGCAAACGGTGATGTTCTACTTATGGAATCACATCTTTTGGCTGTTTTGAGTAAAAAAAAGGAAAAAATGGAGAGTTGAGTTCTATACGTCCATATGTGTCTGCAATATAAAAATGAATTAACACTCCACCATGCATTATGCGTCATTAGCACTGTACAGAACTGACAAATCCAGTGATCAGATGTATTTGTAAAGACTTTTTAAAGTGTTATTTGTTACCAGTGATCTGTGGTCAACCATCTTGAACCACGGAAAGGACAGGAACACTTTATCTATATGAGCACAATCATAAATCAAAGCCTTTTGAAAGTGAAGACTGGGGGGAAATGCAAATGTTCTAATAAGCAGAAAATGATTATTGGAAGGAGTCCATCCATCAGAATGAACAGATTAGTGTATTTGAAAGTAAATATTGAATTAACGAGAGGGAAAGAGTGTTTGCAGTCCTATATCAATCCATGTGAAGGATTCAATTTTAGAATTGATGCTTAAATTGTATCCGGGTCACTGGCCTTTTAAATTGCATTTCTAATTTCTTGCTCTTTTAGCTCCAGTAATCTGTTGGCTTGATTCTAGCAGGGAAACAGCAAAACAACAGCTTGAATTCTAATATGCATGTGCCGGCTATAATTATATGTAAAGGAAGATTTGGGGTGCAGGAGCACAAACCATATTCACACACCTACCATTGATCAGCCAGTTTAGCTGAATGCTTTTGACTTTGGAATTCAAAAGGTTCCACTGAGGCACATAAAAAGCCACTGAATAATAATGATTTCACAAAAGGAAAAACAACAAAGAGCTTTGTTCTTTCATTCCTGCATTTCTGTTGCCTTTGAGTGCAGCCCTGCACTGTGGAATATCTCAAGTACTTGCAATTGGGAAGAGCAAAATTATTGCATTTGGGCGTTTAGGTCATTGTGTGTCTGTTGTGGGTTCTTTGAATTTTAATGAGGTTTATAAAAGGGATTTTTAATCTTCCTGACACATGAATGTAGCTCATTATATTTTGAATTAATGTCATAATATCCAGTAGACTTAAGGGATTGTCCCAGCTTCTACCAATGTAATGTATTTCAGATAAATGAGTGCCACTCACAGAAATCATCATATTAAATCTGTTAAGAATTAAAACTGGTAAAGAATCATAATAATTGTTCTAAAGTATAAGTGTTCATATTTCCTCAGAAAATATTGTCATATCCACTATACAGAGCATCCATGTAATTATTCGTATACACATTAATAAGTTTTCTTTTGTTTTTACTTAAGTATATGAAATGCAAGAACAAAGATTATATATGTTTACAGTTGAGGATTGTGTGGAACTTTCTTACATGTTTCTTATACACTTTTGGAAATCAATGTGCTAAAAGATGGTGGCATAAGCCAGCACTTCAAATGATATTGCAACAATGACCTTTATGGCTGGGATTTTGCTGTTGCCCGTCTCTTTGAAGAAAAGGTCACTGAGACTTGACGTGAATTAATACATTGTGGCCTGTGTGATTGGAAAGTATAATTGTGTTCCCTATTTAGATTTGCCACAAACATTAATTATCGCTCCACCACTGCAGACGGACTAGCATCGTTTCTCTATTTAATTTTCCTAGGATTTACCAAATAGGTAGCAGTTTATTTTAATGTCAGCATATAAAGCACCAGCTCAGCTCAACAGATCCCAAGTACAAGTAACTAAATAGCAAGCAAATACGAGTAATAAAATAATATTAAGGTATGTTTTGTTTGTTTCATTGACACATCATTACCAAAGCATTAAGGTTATTCCTAGAAATAATGAGTCTATATGTTTGGGATATGTAATACAGCAAACAGCAGCTGCTTTCTTAGTTGAGTAAGTATGCAACACATTAGCTAACTCATTATATATTGACAAGCTAGATAGCCACCTCAACCAGCCCTGGCTGGGTGCTTTACCACACCCCAATGTCATGAAGTCTGAATTTTATTTGTAAATGACTTACGTTTTGCAATTGCCAAAACTGTAGGAAGGCAGCAAAAAATTGTTAGACAGAATAGCAAAAATATTCACAAATTATGCAAAGGTAAATGTGGGTAATCTCAGTAGGAATTGGATGGGCCAACCTAATTTCATGAAAAAGTAGTCAAATTCAGGTTGTATAGGTATAGGTCTAGTTACATAGGTACCAACAACCCTTAATTTTGCTGGTTGGCATACCTGCCATCCCAGTATGGAACTGGAATGGATTTTATTCATTATTTTCTTGGTCTTTGCTATACTAGTTGAAAGGGCCCTGCTTGAGGCTACAGACGAGTTGTTGAATAACAGCGCTGTACTGTAATGATACTGGTAGCTGCTTGAGTAGTTTTGGCTACTTTATACTCATTCGACATAATCTATGCACATTTGTCCTAATTTTCATGTCTACACTTACCCCTCAGATGCAACATTTTGAGAATCTGCCCACCATAATATTATTTACATTCTATGTAGACTATCCATTAGCCATGCAACAATATGAAAACTGCAATTTCCTTTACAATTAAGCCCATCACCCAACCACACACGTTTCAAAGTCGTACTGTATCTTTCCTAGATTAATTATTGTTGTTAAACAGTTCACCAATTTCACTGAGAAGGATTCTCTGCCTCCTTTAGGATTGTGGAGTAATAATGCCAGTAGATGAAGTATTGGCCACTACAGGGTTCCTACTAGAGAGCGTGTGATTCATCCAAGTGCAGTCAAAATCCTTAAATGATGGTATAAATATAAGGACTGTATTTCAAGTTTATGTGTATGCATGTAGGAATACATGTACGAATGAATATAGGTATTTATGATGACGTGTGTGGTTTATCTTCATTGACACATATTATCTTTTTTTTAAAATGGTAACTAAATTTTATAGGACATAAACAGCTCAGCTCAACGTTGCCCAGCAACTTCCCCACACTAAGTGGCCATGCAGCTGGCTTAGCAGGTTAACTGGCATATGACTTGAAGAATTCATAACACTCCCTGTCAGCATATACTGACACTTCAAAAACATACACTCAGAATATAACAATCAATATTGTATTCATTTTACTTGTAGTGTGCCTCCATGCTAATGCTATTTCCCACTGCTTCCACCAGCACAACAGTCACATTACCATAACAACAGAAATTTGAGGGCATGGTAATTTACAGATGTTCTCTTTGGAAAACACTGAGTGTGCATCTTATATGAATTTACTCAAATACTATGATATACTGGGTTTAAATATCAATTTCCGTTTGAATATAGGTGTTCATTATTGATAGTTCTTGGCATTATTAATGACATAGAACCTTTGTATCGGTTTATGCAGTTTAATTGCAGTTTATCCTGAATTCAATGCCAGTGTTAATTATGTTTTACTACATGTATTATTGTGTTGAAACCAGTCAAAGATCCAAGCAGAGATGAATGCCCAAATCGGCTGAAGCGTGGCACAAGCCTCTTTTGTTTAATAAATCTGTAAGAGAGGATCATCTGGCCTCATTTCTCTCTGTAACTGGAGATTTGAAGTGATCACAGTTCTTCCTACCCATCAATGACCTTCCAACAGTCCTTAGATGAGCGAAAGAGCTCTCATTGTTCATCTCAATAAAGGGTTTTTGTACTGTTTGTTTCTTTTCCCTTTCATTAATTTATTGAGCATGGTTGAGCAGCTGACATTGTTGATTTGCCATCAACCCATCCCTGAAGATGCTTAACTTGCTGAGGCTGAAAACTGAGCACCAAGAAGAATATAAACTACGATGATTAAAATGTTTAATATACACAAAAATCAGCAGGTTTCATTCACCAAATTTTAATGTTGTTTTTTTTTTCTTTAATTGAAATATCCTGTCATTAAAATGCCCTCAACCTTTAGTATGTCTCATATCTCATTTGGAGTGGAAAAATGTAACTGATATGACAAAACAATAACTGCGTACATCCCTAACCCAATTAAAAAATGGAGAATTGGAATAAGCCATTTGCAATGTGTAAATTTATTAATTTAAAAACACTGTTGCACTGTAACAATATCTTGCCTGTAAAGAGGCATTAATGAGGATTGCTATGTTGGATTTTCACCAGAGAGACTTAACTGGATGAATGGCCTGTGTGAGGTTCACAGACATACAATCTATAAAGAATGCACACAGAATGCAAAGGAGTGTAATTGTTTGTCTTTGTGTTATTATACTTTTCCTGTTTATTCAAATAGCTTCTCTATACACTGGTGAGGCAGTTTCTTTTTCCTCTTCTTACTTGTTTGTTAATATTCCTTGGGAATGATAAATGCACTGATCTGCAGAATGCTGATCACTTTTGCTTATGTTCATGTGCAGATTAATATGCATGTTCACCTGTGAGTGTTGAATGCATACCCTGTGGATCCTGCACACTAAGAAAAGCAAAGTATTGCTGAAGTGGTGATTCCACTGGCAAAACCAAAGTCACCTTTCCAGCCCAGATGTGTCCTATGTATTAGCCTCATGTATATTTCATGTTGTGAAATGAAGCCTCTAATGGACTTTTACAAGAATGATTATTTCAGATTTTTATACACTAATGTCAACGTTCCAGCATCAATCAAGTCAGTAAATAAATAACTGTCTCTAAACATTTCAAACATTACTAGCAACAAAAAGAAAAAATGACTTTTGTCATTTTTTATACCAGGCAGATATACACAATATAGATTTTAGGTATGGAATGTGTTAGTGACTCCATCCACTGAGCTTTTGGAAGCTCTCAACACATGTGCTATGACGATTTTAAGTTCAGTAAATAATATGTATATATATGTACTGCGTGTAATGTAATATATCGATATATGTAATACCATCCCTTTGTCATGTTGTGTTGTCAAGAATTCATGATGTTGTCCCTACTGCATTGCAAAATGTTAGTGAGCGTCACAGCAATACTTTGGCTGTGATCTGGTTGGTGAGTAAGAAATTTAGAAAGTATATTAAAGCGGATGGGCTCTTGGCAATCAAAATGACTTTACACAAGAAAAATATGAGCAAGATAAGTTAAACACTTCATTTAAAGCAAAAATGTTCCTCAAATATAGCTTGCCTCTACATTAGTCAAACTAATGGTTTAGAATACTTCACACGTAAGCAGGATATATGAATTTAAAAATGTTCCGTTTATTGTCATACTTTTTATGTAGGAATATTCAAAATTATTAAAACAGCATGGATAACTGAATTGAAAAAAATGCATTCAAGGACCAACAGATGTAAATGGTATGAAAGTTAGCTGTGTCATTCATCAAAAATGGATCTCAAACCTAGTTCTTTTCATCACAGTGGCTGGATCTAAATGTCCACAACTAAAGTGTTAATAGACCTGCCTGTAATTAGGTTTGAACATTATGTGATCACTTTTAATTGCATTTGCATGTGTTGCACAAGGCATTTATTTCAATTACATATTAACCACCCCAACCTCCTGTAATATTAGAAAACAGAGTGCCTTTCCTCCTGCGTTTGGTAAAACTCCAGCAGAACTCTGTTTAAGAATACAAGACTATGTTCATGAATTCCCTCTTCATGCCTAATTCAGGGAATACTATCTTTGACTTCCTGCTTCATGTTTCACTTGGCTGTTTGCTGAGTGCTGTGCTGGTGTAGAGCAGGCGCCAGGCCTTAGCCCCAGAGAGCCAGCACTTCACTAGGTGGTTTTGGCTGAGTTTCACCATGAGTTGCTTTGGGATCCGACGTGAATGAAAACTGCCATATGAAGGCAAATTAATTTTTTTTTTGGTCATAGTCCCCCTTTCCAAATCATGAACAGTCTCTCAATAAGAAGCCTGCATAAACAGAATGTGATCTTGCTATCGGGGTGAGGCAAGGGTGAGGGCCTTGAGAGAATTGTTCCAGCATGTCTGGTCTGGAGTCATTTTTGTGCTGCTCAGAATCAGAAAACTGCTTGTCCATACAGCTTGACCTTTGTTCCTCTTAGTGGGAGAACATAATAAATAAGTGGACCCCTGGGTTGGCAAAAGACTGGTTCCTAACATCACAAAAACTTGGCAAACAAATGACATCAGCTTAAGCTATGACCATTTTCAACATGCATGTGATAGACACACTAGTGACAATAGCTTACAGAACATTGCTCAGTCATGTCAAAGCAGAGTCTGGTTGATCAAGGATTTGTGGGGTATGGGTGTGTAACTTGAGAAAGATTCATTCCTTTCGGATAGAATCTTTTAGGGGCTATGGAAATCAGTACAGTGCTTCAGAAAGGCTTTTCTGAACCACTAAACGATTTGAGTGAGATAGATGTGAGTGATACATATTTATATTACAGAATCCTATTTAGCCCTTCCCCCAAAAACAAGAAAGCAACTTTTTTTCTTCAGAAGAAATATTTAAGTAGGGTGAACTAGTACCCAACCACAGTGCTTGAATAATATGTTCCCCTTTACTTAAATGATTCCTTTACTGAACGAGAACATTCAAAACAGCTGAATATATTCTTTTGTTCAGTAAGTCGGTGAATGAAACAAGAGCTGGCTCAAAGAGCATTCCTTTGAATGCAATGGCAGCAGCTGCTAAATGTAAGTCACGTGCAAATATCACACTGCTTATTGGGTTATATTACTATTTTCAGTTTTATTTTTGAATTTAATATCCCTATTCACTATTCCACTGCATTATTCAAATTTTGGTTTAAGACTACAACTGACAACATTATACAGCTAGTAAATTTGCTGACTTGCTTACCACCAAATGTGTTATTTCACTGGGTCAAATTAACTTATAGAGTCCCTGTATATTTTTAAACGAAAAAGAGAATATTTAAAACATTAATAATAACTACAATATTGGGGAGAAATACTTGTCATTTAGGGGTGGGGGAGTACTTTTCTGTAGATCACTTCCAGTATTTCCTACACCCATTTCTGCTTAAATAGATACAAATGGATGAAATTTTAGTATGCATACCTACGGGATTGCAAGATAATGTACAACATATTCAATGATATATTTTGGTGTTACACTTTAAAAGTAGTGACTATTACAGCAGCATGTGTATTGGGGACAAACTTAACCCTGAAACACTAAAGTCTGTCAAGTTATTCAACTACTTTTTAAACTCTACAAACTAGGACTACGATGATGAGTGCTGATTTAATTCAGATGACAGCTTGTTGAGTTAAGGAATTTCATGATAAGTGAAAAGGAAACCTGACCTCCACAACTATGGTGAGATATATTCATAAGTCATCAAAGAGCAAAACCAGGGGGTATGTGTGGTGCACCCTTCCTACAAAATACAAATACATGGTAAATCCATTTAAGTAAAGCATGCCAATCTAAGCAAGATTATTTATGTGTCTGAATTTAATATATTGAAGATAAATGTTGGTTATATAAAATTACAGTTGCTAATTAGAATTATGTGACAGTATCTTTGACAGGAAATATTAAATAATTATGTCATGTAGGAGGCAAATAATGGATTTTAATGTTAGCAACAATATTAGCAGAGCCACATGGATTCATGTAAATTAATTTACAATGCTACCTTCATAGAACATGTACTCTGAGCTTTAAAATTTTATAATAATTTCACAATATAAGAAATTCACATCCATACTTAAACCTACTGCATATTAATTCATAATGCAGAAACTGTGCTCCCTTTAGTAGAAATGAAACTTATTTTGATAACAATTAAAGTTGCATTTGTGAACACAAACTAATGAGTTATCATTCACACCTTTACTAATGACTAACTAATGAGTTATGACAGTTTAACATTAACTCAGGGTATTTCATCATGAATTCATCTTGTTGTGCAGCTGTAGTAAAGTGGCAACCATTCACACCTTTATGTATAATTAACATCTAATTCACACCAATGTCTAATTAATGTGCCATGATAGCTTCTAATGCATTATATTGGTGTAAAGAATCAACCATATTGTAGAACATCATCTAGAATCATGTTAACTGATGTAAGCTTAATGTGTTGTCCTTGTTTTTATTTGGTGAATCATACATACAGTCCAGGAAAAGATTGTTTTTATAGCCAATGGCAGCATGTATGATGTGTAGCTGAACACATTTCAAACACTGCATGGCATCATCAGACATTTTGGAACATTTTGGTGAGGAAATAGGTCTATACAGATGTAATTATCATTTTATCCATGTGAGCTGTTTTTGAAAAGTCTGAGTATTATGACTGTTGTACATTTTATTAGGGGTGAAAATTTGAAAATGAGGCTGAAATAATATTTCCCTTCACAGTATCTACCTCTGAAAAAAGTCTGCAAGTGAATTAATGCCAAATGCAGGGTTTTTAGAGTAAATGTCCCACTCTGAGTGGTGAAAAAAACTTCCACAATGTGCACATTTTTACAGTGCAAACCAACACAGGTGCAGGAAAAATGAAGGATGCATGTTTGGTGAATGACTGTGCAGCATTTGTACAAAATGCCCTGTGTCACTATCCTCTGTCTTTATTGTGGTGACCATAGATATTGAATAAGCTAATATAAGCTAAATGAATTGAATATGCACTTATTGTACAGATGCTTGTTTTGTACAAATCTCATGTTGACATTGAATATATACAAGTTTGCTGCACTGCTGTTTTAGCTATGAAAACCTTCACTCAAAGGGCCTCCCTTATCTGAGATGAACATATTGGAATTCAAACTATAATGGCTACCATTCAAACATTTCAGTCTCTTTTAAGCAACCTTCTTCCCACAAAGTGGCTGCAAGACCACAGGAGAGCTTATTCCTCCTTGATTTTTTTTTTCTATAATTAACCTATTCATGCCAAAGCTCCTTTTTTTCTCTTTGCGCAGTGGTTTTCATCCTTAGATCAAAGCAGCTTTGTTTTCACATCTTTTTGGATCCATGCTGGCAACAACTTAGACAATTCTTTGAATCTCACAAAGTCACAATATGTGTATCCCATGTGAAGACTGGACACAATCACCAAACCATAAAACACACAAGCAACATATTAGGGATGTAGAATCTGAATTGTTTGGGTATGCAGAAATAATACATATGTTTCTGGTAAGAACATTTACTGGATATTCTCAGCAATATTTGTATTTGATGCGTGAACATTCAGTCTGCATTACCAACTTCAAGCTACCGAGGAAAGAGATTCCCCCAATGGTCTGTTGCATGCTCATAGCCAATTGGAGAGTCAGTCAGAGGCAGCCAGTCAGCCATCTTTATTTTTTTTCTGGAGCTACAAACTCAAAAATGCCTTTTGTCTGGCAGTCCTATGTGTATATCTAGGCCACTGACATTATACAGAAACGGGAAAATATTTTCCTCCTCAAAAAGAAAATGGATTAATAATGACTTGTGAATTAATTATATCTATTGAAATTAGAGCATCCTTTGTGCTTCCCTGGTAGCCTTTTGATAAATGCAGAGATAGTTGTAAAACTTTGATACAATTAAGTGTATGCTTTGGAATCAAGCAGAACTGATGCATGCAGAGGATTTCAAATGCATGCAATTTTTTTGTTTCATAATATAGTCACTTTCTGCACTGTGGATCATGCCTGGTGTTAACCATGACCATTTCTATTTAAAGATTAGCTAAACGTATACAGAGATAAATATTACAATTACAGAGGCAGATATGATGGATCCTCTAGTTGTATGTATGTACAGTATCTATCTGTTGATCTATCTATCTATCTATCTGTCGTGTTGACATACATACAAAAATGTTGTGGGAATGAGGGAATGAATTGCAATAGGAAGAAACTTATGTGAATGTCAGTCTTCCAGTTTATAATCCCTTGCTGCTGTATGTTACCTGAAAAGCAACAGCGCTATGGCTGAGAAGGTTAAAAGGGCCAGCTGTGCCCTGATTCTCAGTGATCCGTCTCGGCTTTAAAGGGTAGAGACTTAACTTCAGCTACATTCTCCAGTGATATGAAGAAATAGAAAAGCTTCTTGTTTACACACAGATGTTTATATCACAGATAAATGTGTAGGAGACTGAACCACCATGGTGAAGGCAAATAAGTATTTTACCAAACCATAATATGTAGAAATATGGAGGCCATATGATACATTGTTTATGACATACCTTGAAATATATTAAGTATCTGTGTTGTTGTTTTATTTTGTCTACGTACTGAACAATATCTATGTTGATTAATCCATCATATTTCAGATTTAATCTGTTGATAACTGTTCAGTTGTAATCCCAAGAACCATTTATAATTAACATGGAATGTTCTATATCACAGCTAAGCCTACCTAACCTACAGATTATAAAACTCATGTCAGGAGTTACAGTACTTTCATCAATGTCTAAGACATTGAATTAGCTGTCTCAGAATTATGTAATCTCAAAAAATATGTGAAAATCTATTGACAGGATACAGTAAACTGACAAAAATTATATAACTATATTTGAGCTGTTATGTCGGAAGTTATTTCAAATAATTATTCTTGACCTCTTATCTTGCATTTCTACTGCTTGGTAAATATTAAGGGGTCTTCAGTGTATACAGTGGTTAACAGACATCTGATCAAAGTGTACTGCAAGACAGGTACATTATAGAGCTGGTTCTTAGTCTCTTGATTACTGTAATATTAAATTACCTTCACACACTCCGTTAATGAACAGTTTATGTTCGTTTCTGGACATGTCTCACAGCCCTTTAATAGCCAATAATTGTTTACTGCAAGATAAATAATGTAATTCTTACACCATGTATTTCTGCAAATCTCATTTTCCATTTTCTGTCAGTTTTAATGATTATAATAAATATTGTATATTGTATGTACTGTAGGTGTGGTCTGGTTTGACAGTAATTAGATGGGAGGTTGAAATCAGATTTTTCCAGTGTGCGACTGGAATTTATTGAGTGGCAGCCAAGGTGAGAAAACAAAGAAAATACTACAACTCTTCTTAGGCCCACCGTCACAGGTCTGCCAACAGAATATAATAAACTAAAAATGACAAAAGCGAAATAAACAAAACACAAACACTGTCCCTTTTCAGGGAACTGCTGTCTGCAACATTTTGTTCCTTACACTCACTTGCTCTTTCTCTTGCTCACACTCATCCTCTTGCTGTATAAGAAAAATTAGTTTACGTTGATTCTCTGTCTACAGAGGACATTATGGTATGGTCTGTCATTGTACCACTCTTTAATGAAAACGAACACAACAATACCAGCCCGCCTTTAAAATATGCTTTGAAAAAGAAAGACTCTTTGGTGGAATCTTTGGCGGAGGGACTCTTTCTCGGGAAATTAAAGATCCACTCAAGATCTGCCAATTTCTTTTCTCTAGTTAGAAAGAAAGATGATTGACAGGTGTTACTGTTTTCAACAGTAAAATGTTCTTTATGTGACCTCAATAAAATGACTTGCTATTTTTTATCTTTACAGTGTTCACAGTTTTCTACAAGCATTACCTGGAAAAGGAAATCAAAGCAAATGCAGTCAATGTAGGAAGCTTTGTTAACATATGCTTCTAGAGGTGAGAGCAGTTATTTTAATAGTTTATTAGTAAAAAAGTAAAAAGTGTTAGCAGTGAAGTTTTTGAAGTTTTGTGTCTATCCACTTTCTTTTGAAGAAAGTTCAGATTGAAAAGAGTCTGGTGTTATGAACTTTTGTCCTCTTTTAATTACACCAATATCACTCTTCATAATTACGTTCCAAATGATCTTTTGCAACTGTGGCCCTCTCTTAATTGATATAAAGTATAATATTGAAGGCACCAGACTGAGAGGAGTGTGAAAAGTTGGATTTCGGGCCGACAGGTAGCTGATCAGGTAGACCAGACATGGCATTGCCACTTCAGTGACTAGAAAAAAATATCCTGGTGTGATTTATTAGGACTTTCAGATCATTTGAATAGTCTGGCAGGGTGACTGAGGAGACATGGGGGCATGGTTCAATTAAAACCATGCAAATAATAGAATGAACAATTACAATATCAACAAGCAAGCCAGTGAGTGTCACTTCCCATTGTCTTGAAAATCAGTAATCCTACTATCCCCACTGAGTGGGATGAGTGGAAGGAAATTAAAAAAAAATTCAGGAGCCTTATTTGTCTTATATGTCTTATTGTTATTTTTTCAAGAATGTGTGTGTGAATATATGCAATACACCATTTATCATTCTATTCGATATGAGAATTTTCATCAGGCTTTTTTGAAATCACAGCAATTTTGCAACCGATCTTACATTTTATTTTGTAATTATTTGGCTGAGTAAAAAATGAGTTTTAGGTTAAGGACCTATAATAGGTATAATATTACATAGTCCATTATATATCTTATTTCAGATAATATGGGTAAAAATTGCTAGTTTATCAGTACACATTGTACATCAAACGCAAAAACAATGATGGCTTTACCTGTGTAAATAAACACAACAATGTTCTTTGTTACCAGTAGTAGTTATGTCCTTGTTGTTGTGCTTTATGTTCCCTCTGTTAATCCTGTACCTCTTTTTTTTCCATTTGTATTCAGTCTGCACAGCTCCCTCTGTGATCGTATTCTTCTGTCTGGCGGTATCACCAACTTTCCTTAGTCCCTTGACAAGGGTGCAGACAAGCCTGAATGATTCACATTTAGTCTCCATGGAATACCGTTTCATTCTTTTCAATCTTTCTAGCTTGTAGGATTGTTAATGCAGAGCCTCAAGCTGGTGAGATTCCTCTTACTTAATTTGCTGGTGGCCCAAGCTAAATTTACTGGGTACAGAGTTCTGAGTGAAGACACATTATAGATGGTACATGCAGATGACACAGCTGTTACGTGTGATTCCAAACAACATCTGAATCATTTTATGTTGTACGTAGATTTTTTTTTCCACTGGCCGTTTTCACTTACAGTCAGTGCTTTCAAAGAGGTGTAGACTCTACTAGATGGTTCCTAGTTTATCCCCAGCAAGTGCTGTTGTTGTAATAATATACAGTATGAATCATACAGATCATACAGATAATATAATCAAAAACACTTGCCAAAACATTACCTTGATTTCTGAGATCCTCCAATTAAACCACACACAACAAGAACTAAGGCAGCCCTGATCTGTAATTTGGAATTAAGCTGAAGGAAGGATGATGTTATCCACAGAAAAAAAAAAACAATAAACAATCAAAACTTTCTCAAAAAGTGCACCTCTATACTTAATAACAAGTGTACCTACAATGTATTTGGTGAAATTTGGCATTATTATGCAACAGTATTCATGTGCATTGAAAACCTGCTTAATTTAATATAATATAATTCAATTTAAACAAATTTAAATCCTAAAATTAGTTTACAAAATTATTTCCATGGAAGTAATTTTAAATGACAACAATGTAACAAACCTAAGCTGTTAGTTGAACTCATGATATGATTATTACAAGCCAGTATGTTTCAATATGCTGTCTGTAGCTAGCTAGTCACCAAACATTTATGCACCAGTTTTTGTTTTTTTTTTGTGTGTGAAAATTGCATTTTTCAATGCAATTTCAATGCAACCTGACCATGTGGACTGTTGCAGGCCATAGCCAGATGATTCTAAAGTGATCTTGATGTTGAACCCTATTTTATGCCAGAGCTACACAAAAAGAACTACAACCTGTTGTCCCTCGTCGATACATTTGATACCTATATGGGCCAAATAAAAACATGTATGTGAATGGATTCTTTCATTGTTTGCAATGAGACATTTTTGCAAAGAGTAGGCTGCCCCACTATATTGAGTCAGTTATCCAGTTGGCATGCAAGTGAGCTGACTTTCCTGTCCTGCCCTCTGGGATTGCAAATTCCACAGGGAGTGTGGCAGCCTTGTTCAGTGGTGCCCTTCGGGTAAAGGTAAGTGCTGCAGCTATGCAGTCTACACTATCCATGTTTCACAGATTCTAGGATGTGAAAACTGCTGGCCGTCCTCCTTTGGGTTGAGAGTGCTTTGCATGTTTGCCCCACTTCCTCCTGGGGAGACAGTTTAAAGGCCTTGACCAGTGCTTGTCGAGTCAGCTTGGTTATGTTTGTGCTATTGGATATGTTTATTGCATTGGACTATTCCAAGCCATAGCTCCTGGGACCTAGTTTTGGGAAACTAGTTCAGTTCCTTTGAACTTGCAGAGGACAGCCACAGTTTGTGTGAGGTAACATGTTCCAAATTGTTCAGTGTGTAATTGATTAAAACTTTACTGCCTTACTGGCAGGGTACAGTGGCAGACAGTAGTTTTCTTACTAACTTATAGAAAATACCTACTTTGTACATGTGAATAACTTGGCTTGTTTGCATGCTGAAAGGATTTTTGGTTGAGTTGCATAATACCCTACTATATGCAACAATAAGGTGTTCCATTAGGACATCTCTCTGTGGATCGGCCAGCTAGTCTGAGCATTATCTCATTACTTCTACTACTATTGCTCTGGATGATATGCTCTCTTACATAAGTGTCACTACTCTTCTGCTCTTGTCATAATCACTATAACTTGTATCACGTCTGTGCAGTGTGCTCTGTGACACTTTCTTTTTAAAGAATTATACTAAATACAATGTAACTGATTAATATTTGATTGATCAAAACTGAGTGTGCAGTCCTTGGAAGAAGAAAAGCAGAGCTGTGAAAAATCACCCCATCACTGTCTTCAGATGAAACCCTGACCATCTGTGGAAGTCTATCATGGTTCAGTTCATGAGAAAATTATTTTTTTTCAACTGTACAACCATTTTGTAATTAATGGAAATAACTGAAATTAGAACATAAGATTCCATTTTTGTTGCAGACAGAGTGCAGACATCCCTGACTTTCAGTTTTGGAGGAACGAGCCCAGGAAAGGGCCATAGTCTTTTATGGCTGTGCTAGGTTTTATTTTACCCTTGTCCAATGTTGGAATTCAAATTAAGATGAACTAGGACTACTAGCCCACCTAGTTATGCATTGTTTTTCAGGATGCACTAAGGCCATGAGTGAGGCTAACATAGGACACTGGAACTTTTTCATGCCCTGGGCTAGGAGGACACATGGGTACAGGCTGGGTTATCAGTCTATGTACTCTCTTTTTTTGTATGTTTTTTGTAATTGTGAAGCGCTGTGAATATCCAGGAAGCCAGCATTCAAACAAATTTACAGTTACAGCTTTCACATGAGTCATTTCAGTATATACTGCACACTGTTTATGTAATATATGTATAAACTCATTAAGTAGTGATAGGTCTATAAGATGCTTTGACACATATTGCAAAGAGCATACGAGTGGCTCCCAGGGGTTCTGGAAAAATTCCAGATCTGGCCATATAATTGAGTTAAATACATCCCCCTCCACCTCAGCCCATGTATGGTAAGCTTTCTGGCACAAAGAAGCAGGTGTGCATCATCCAGGAGGGTGCTGCAGATTGTTGGAGTTTAATGTAAGTCATCCCACCCCTAGTATCAAGTGATTAAAGATACAGAAAAGGTGACATATAAATTCAATCCAGTATTATTATTATTAGCGGTAGTAGTAGTAGTAGCTGTAGTAGTATTGTTAAATTCAACATATTAGTAAAAAACCTTACTGGATCAATTAGATGGCCTTCTTATCCCTGCTGTTAATAATAGAGTACATGGGCTTATAACTTTGAAAGGCATATTTGTTTTAGGAACCGTGAATTAGTGGAAGCAAGTGTAAAGCAGGTTCATTTTAAAAGTGGGCTGAAAGTCACTTGCCATTTGTTTGTTTGCAAGAAATCAGGCATCCACACTCTATTTGTTATAAATCAATATCATCCTCAAGGCAGAACCTCACAGACAGATCTATACTCTGGTCAGCTTGGACTTTTCTCTTTTGCTTGTCACATACTGCCCCCAGGTTGACAAGGGATACATGGTACAGAGTTGGTTCTAATTACTCATGCCATACACTATAATGTTTTGCAACTTTCAGATTACCACATTAATTATTTAAAAAAATCAAACAAGCAAAACATACATCTTTATAGTATGAATAGTCATTCATATTAAGGAAACAGCTGCATTGCTAGGGTAGGGTGTGATGATCAGAACAAAGAAAGGAAAAAGCATTTTGTGTCATTCATCATGGTCTCATTGCTGTACAGCACAGATCACTTTCCCCAACTGTTCTCACCTTTTCCACTGCTGGGTGAGATTTTAAGAATGGAACTGACATGTGCAAGTGAATTCAGTCACACCAATGACACACACGCGTATCACACATTGGACAGAGGATGATCAGAAATAGCCAGCAGTTGAGGCAAGTATTGTTACACTTGTATATACTGTATTGTATTCATACATAATTTCAAAGATTAAGAAAAATGAAAATTTGTAATAAAATACAGATGATTTGTTAAGTTTATTTCAAGGAATCAAGTGATGAAATGAACAAATAAAAATCACAGACTTGATCATGATCATGATTCTGAGGCTTAATTGTTTATATCAAATTAATGAGCAGACCTTATGGGGGCACCACTTGCCTTTCCCTGCATGAAAAAGGCCAAGATAAATAGCAATAAATACTGTAAATACAAACAAACACAGAAAGACATACATGTTTGCTCAAAATGGAGCCATGAACTGGTATCAAAACAATGTTTCAAAATAAGTAATGTCCACGTCCCTGTAAGGTGTGTTATGATATATCGTGGGGCTCAGAGTTATCAAGGTAGGGTTGGCCCCATGTCTTGTTTATCGATTCCTTTGCAGGGGAATTAAGTGTCCCATAAATCCAAAGCCACTGCTCCTGCAGAGTCAGCTGCGTAAGAGAGAGAGGAACACAGTCTCCTTCTGAATAATTCACCCGCAGTCCCTTTCAGTATTTAATGTGTATTAATTTAGTAATTATCTACGAGAGAAGCAAAAATGCTCAGGAGGGTTAGGAGAAAATGTGCCTTTAATAAGATCAGCTGATGGGAAATGTGAGGAGCATGCCAATTAAGGCCCTTCTCTCCCTTCAGCTGAAATGGAGGTGTGCAGGCCAGATCTATGGTATCTGTATGGGAATATGCATTCTTGTAATCAACGGCCCGTTGACAATATCCAGAGATTGTTAATTACTGGTGTCTTGTGTAAATTACTTTATTGATCTGCATCTGGTGTGGATAAATCCGGGGTAGAGCAGCATTGTAAAAAGGAGAAATTCAAGTCTTTATAAATCACTTTATAAATTTACATTTATTTTAAGTATATTACTGTATTTTATGGTAATCTGTGCTTTGACAAGCTGCCATAGATCCGCACATACACATTTGCTGACTTATAGTTTGCAGTGGCATGGCGAAACATGCGTAGATGTAACTGTGAAACACCAAAGAGATAGAAAGAGATAGAGAGATAGAAAACTCATGACTGTTCTAACAAAGTACAGCATTTTCATGTACAGTTACAAACAAATGAATGAAAGGTAGTGGCATATTAATCAACTGTTTCCAAACTGTATGAACAGGCCCTTAAATTATTAAGAGCAATGTAATTGTGATAATTATATACTTATTTTATTACACCTCAGGTATAAGCCTTAAGTTAAACCTTTTTTTTTTTCTTCTTTGTATAAAAAGCCATGGGAAGGACATAAATGATATGTATAACAATAAATATCCCTATGTTGAGCAGCAAAATGGAAAGAGAGAAATCATGTGTGTGTGTGTGTGTGTGTGTGTGTGTGTGTGTGTGTGTGTGTGTGTGTGCGTACACATGTATATATGGACTTCATTATAATATTTCCTTGTGGCTTTTCCATCGTCTGAAAACACGAGCCAAAAAGCTACACTTCTTGCAAACATTGTTCAGAATATATCAGATTCTGCAAGGAAAATGAGTAATGTATCCAGCTAGGCTGCTAACTACATGCCTCTTCAGGAATTCAGACTGTAGTTCAGCTCACCAATTTGACATTTCAACAGAATATTGGACACAAAGCATCTAGGACAATGTACCCACCACTAGGCTCAGAAAAAGGGATATTTTGCATATTGAGATGGTAGGTATGCTATCTGCCAAGCTATATGCTGGCAGGGCATACCCCTTAGTAACAGATACTCAATTAACTGAGTATGGGTGAAGGCCATATATACAGGTAGGTTAGCCGTGGCACAGAACATAAATAACTATACAAGAGAGCTCAAAATAACAATTCAACCATAAAAAATGAAATACTGCAATTTTATTGCTTCACTGTGGCCTCTTTGGCTGTGACTGGACACACCAGTGATAGAAACAGTGGTGTCCCTCCTTTAGTCATTAATACTCTGAAAAAGCAGAAAGTAAAAGTGCTCTTACAACTGATGAAGATGGAGCTCACAAAATAGTGACAGCCTTTGTTCATTTTTTATAATAAGTAATACATCTTTGCCAAAGATTTGCAAAATTGTTGAAGAATTGACATGAGTCCAACATCTGTGTCATTTAAAGCAAATAAAGGTGAAGAGAAAATAAAGAGCGCAATGATGCAATGCAAATGAAGAAAGCGTCATTTTGAAGGTTGTGCTCATGAATAGATTCAAATGTACAATTCAAGAGGCACAATTAGTTCTTTGTTGCAGCATAACAAGCATGACAAAAGCAGCATCTCATCTGACCTTTACTTGCATAGCACTTTTAATGTGGATTTAATGAGAGTTCCTGAAATCTGTCTTTAAAAACAAAAAAGCAAACAAACAAAAAACCTGTGTTTCATTCAACATTAAGCCACATTCTTATACTGTAAAACAAGGGAGTAGTAGATATTTTATACATTGTTTAAGATCACTGTCCTGAACAAACATATGGAATAAATTAATTAAAAAAGACTTTTGCTCAGATCTACTAATCAAATCATGATTGGTGATGGGTATATCTTATCAAATATATTATTGTGAGGTTGAGTGGTGAGAAGAAATTATTAGCAATAGTCCATATAGAATACATATAGGGGAAACAGGAAACAAAATTAGTGGCACAATTAGTACTGTGGTGCATCAAATAACATATTCATTTACAGTGTGAAAGTGTTTTGTCTGAATATCCAGTCACAGAAATTGCTGCCTTGTAGTGTAAAAAAATCTCAAATAATTTTCCTTAAACTTAAATAAATTAGATAAGGCACTTTTTTGCTTTAAACACGAAGGAGTCAAGGTATACATAATTCAGGACACAAACCTAAACACAAAGGTGTTCCTCATTCAGATACTTGAAGACTGTGAGGGTCCAAAAAGTAAATGTTGTTTTTACACAACTCTTAAGTAAAAACACAGTTCTTTTTTAGAAGAAATATTTACCTTCTAGTTGTTTCAGTTGACTTTTAATTAAAAATTTAACTTCACCTGCATTAAGTAAGTCAATGTTTAGTCACCGTTATGCTAATACATTATGTCTCCATGTTAAATTCTGTAAACTTCAATCTACTGTATACTGTACAGATCACTTCAGAGAATTTTCATTATCTGACAATTTCAGTGGCTTCAAAGATGCTGTTTACTGTCCTTGAGAGATACAGAAAGGTGATTAAAAGCTAGACAGTGAGAGACTATGTCTTAATTTGAAATGATAGATTAAACAATAATATGGTTTTATGTGTAAAGCCTTAATATGAGAAATCTTGTGCCCCTAAGCAATTACTGAACTGCTACACAGACCCTATTTGATTTTAATCATTCGGTGGGCATCATGCAAATACTATTATAGGACTCCTTTAATGATTTAAAATGCTTTCTATCTCCCTTTCCATTTTTGTCTGGCCTTACAGGACTCTCCTGTGTTTAAACTCATTAATATTTATAACAATTGTTTTCTTGATTCTTTCATTTCACAGTAATCAAATTCTCAACTCTAAACTGTAAGAGGTAAACTTGGGGTGAGCATGTGATTTCATCACTATCTAATCTAAAGTGCTGCAGATGTCTTTATAATGCAAGTGTTGTAAGCACACCTGAGGGTCCTTATGAATCATTTATAAAGTCAAGCCTATGTGCTAAGTCAGATCACTTTCCCATTATCAGTCCAAATGCAACCATGAACCAGCTGGGAATAACATCAAACTATTTTCTGTCCGCTGCTTTTGCAAGTGTATAAACATCCTCACCAAAAACATTCCCCGCAAAGTCCTTGCAGCTATACAAGTTCCAAAAGAACATTAAAACACTGTTTGTTTGCAGCAGATAATATAGCCCATTGTTTTCCTCAGGAATGTAAGAAGCACACCAACACCAATGACTTCTGTGCTGAACTGGTCAAGGAAATCATAACTTCCACTCACCACTGTGTGTAGTCTGTATGTATTGCCTGTTTTAACAACAAAAATATACATTCTTAAATAATGTTGTACTTTAAAAGCCTTAATGGAAAATAACATTATTTGTGAAATATCCTATAACTAGGAGTAAAGAGACATTTGGAACTGTAAACAGATGCAGACTCTCAGTCCCAGTAGTAATTTATCAATTTAGAGTTACCTAAATACAGTAGCTGGTTAAGTTTAATTGTGTTGCTGTCAAAATTATATATGGTTGTATTACTTGATACACATAGATCACTGTAAAACGTGTCAATTTTACACATTTATTCAAATGTGCATTTTCTGCATGTAGTATAGATTACTAGTCATTGATTGAGGTATATTCTTACCAAACACCTAATGTTTACCATGAAACTATGAAACTACTAATGTTAAACAGAAAACACACAAGGTTCATTTCAGTTCTCTTCTCCTGATGTAGTTCATATATCCTCTTCTCTTTTTTGAGCACACAGCTATGTCTCCTCATTGCAGTTTGCTGTGTCTTGCTGTGAGGCCTGATGCCCCTAGACCTGGGAGTCCATTAGGGGCTTGGACAAGGAGGTTTCAGGGGAAAACTGAAGTGAACTCAAGCATCAAGCTGGTAGTAGATTTATATTGTTTATACCCTCCTCCTCCGCCACCACCAATCCCAACCCACTCCCCTCCACCACCACCCCTGGCCAATACAATCTGTGTGATTGTTCTCATCAAATGCCTCCACACACTTGGAGCTAAGCTAATACAGCCTACAGCTAGGAAATTGTTTCCATGGCACACCCCTGCCAGTGATCTAGTTTCTCCAAATCATTTACCCTCTCTCTATTTTTCACGTTGATGTCACTGAGTACACATAGATATCACATTAGCAGGCATCCTCTGAAATTTCAGCATCATCAAGTTCATCTCAGTGCCATGTGCCTAAAAGGTTGGTGGAATGTGTCCTGAGCAGTCATAATTTATATGTTCATTTATATTATTTATACATCATATAATTTGTTTATTTAACTTTAACATACAACCAGATATTTCATGTTCACTATGATGTGGATCACTGTTGTTCATTATTGAATTATGTACATTCAACTGGTAAGTCCATACAGCAGCTTCCAAATGTACTCATAGCTATGATAAATTGTAATAAAACATTTAACAGAGGAAATGCATGTGCACAATCTGTTATTTTCTCCATTCAAGTCAATTAGCAGTAATTGCATTTATTACTTATTTTAGTAGAAAAAGGGCAAATGGCAAAAAAGAGAATACCCGACCATGATAATTGTTTGAATTTACTGAATGTGAATTCAACTGTCCTAAATTCCATTATGGTTTACATGAGTCACTCTCCTTATCCCATTTAAATTAATTTCCTCATTTATATTATGAACTAAAATAGCTGCTTCATTTATTCTGTTTTGTTTGTCCTTTTTGTGTATTAATTTAATTTGTCTTTTTCAGATCAGTCAGAGTTCACCAACTGTTAGAAAGGGAGGATTTGAAGAGAGTCTCTGTTTCAGGGAGTGTGTTCTTCTTCATTTGTTTGATTTTCTTGAGTGTAATTTTCAATGCCACATACACACTCTACTTGTACTTTTACAGTAATATTAAACACTCTATACGATAAGGTGTCTTTTGTGTGGGATAATTAAGGCACATTTCAGTATAGCACTTTTTTGTATTGTGAAAAAAATTACAATTGTATTTACTTGGCAAGCATTTCATGAATCGCTGCAAGAGACATTACCTCCATGTATGAAGGTGGAAAATGATATCATAGAGATGCATCATCTTTCAAAGTAACACCTACACTAACACCATACACCTAACCAATGCAATTAGAGAGGCAAGCTATTATACGCTGTATCAGAAACACAAGTAATTACTACTTAACATGTATAGTTCCTCTGCTCAATATTATCCTAGAGCAATGCCAGCCAGTGATTGTCTACCCAACAAGCCCCCTGTAGGACATCAAGAAACTATCAGTATGCAGGGTGTGCATTATGGCATTTTGATGAAAAATATGCTTGTACGGAATGACATTATGACTGCACTGACATTTTAGATATTAATGTTCTGCATGGTGTTTTGCATCATAATATACACTCAAAGTTTCAGGCCTGTGCTTTTGATTTCCAGCAGATGTCCACAGCCTTTCTTGCACGGGTGCACTGTCCTTTGCCGCAGGTGGGCTGTAACATAAATAAAATCATTGCTTTTTAAAAATAAGTTTGAAGTACGGCAGGCATGGCCTCAGCCAAAAATTGAAGTTCACCTTTTTTGCTAGCCACAACACTTTGAGGCAGCCTACAGTTTTTTACAGATTTTTTTTCAGCCACTTATAGAATAATTGAAAAAAACTATTAAACAATGAAATCCACCATTTAGAATCCCCTCAGTTTAGTCAGATTACTCAAGATATTTAATAGCTATCTGTACATGCAGTGTATCATTTTATTCAGAACAAATTTGTCTGATCGAAAATGCCATTGGGGGCCATGACCGTGACATGTGGAATTTGATATAGGACATACTTTTACATGAGGTAAAATAATTTTGGCTTGTTGAAAAAAAAATGTGAATGCCCCCCATACAAAAATTAAATATGTTTAAGTATGTTGTTGTTCAGCCCAATAACATATTGAAAACATATTTAAAATATACTAATACAAAGCAGAAATATATTGCAATATACCAAAATCACAATAATTTATGTTTTCAGCATATTGGTTGAGCTAAATCTCTCTAAAATATATTCTCAATATATTATTTTTGAGCAAACTTTTCAGCTCATGTACCTCTGTCGAGATTGATAGTACAGGTTATCTCATATACATACAAAGGCCATGTCAGAGAGACACTCCATTGCTTCCACTCCATTCCATGTTGTGTGATGTCATGGGACATCATATGACATTCCATGTGAAAAAGTGCACATCTGAATACACTAGCAGCTAGCAGTAGGTGGAGACTGCGTCTTCATTGTGTGCAATTCTGTTGTTTACTGACATCTGATTAAGCATCATGTAAGCCCCATGTGTCTAATACATAGCAAAAAATGAGAACTTAAAACGGACAACATATTATACAGAGATGAATTACAATGCTTTCTGAGGTAAACAAGAGAATTCCTGGTGATCCGAAATATTGGCACAATTTTTGCCACTATTGTGGAGCCAATTTTACATTTACTGATCATGTTCCTACACAGGACCCAGTTATTCAGAGAATGAGGCACTTTCTTAGGGCTGCGGCTTTTGGATTATAGCTGTTGAAATTGTCTAAACTTTATATTGTTACAAATGATGGCTACTACAGGCCATTGACTTCTGCCCATTTTTATTATGGTACATATAGCACTTTGAATACACCTCTGTCTAAACAAATAAACATAATGACCAACAATTGTTACGAATTTGTCCTTGCATAATTTACAAAAAAAATGTCTGTTATGAGCTCATCAAGTCAGAGCATTATTTTTTCCTTTTGCCATTTTGGGGAAAAAAGTAATATGAGGTAAGTATCAAAAACTTTGGCTGGTTTGTAGAAGCATATGGGCGTAGTCCACAAACAAATTATGGGATCGATTTGGCCTCATCATTGCAATATAATGGATGCCTTGTGTGCAATATGTATTGCTTCATAACCATCACATATTTTTGTATTTTAGATGAAAAGATGGAATTCTGTAAATACACAACAGGGGCTTTTAAGTACCAGAAGTTCTGATGCTTATTGTTGGTGGCTCCTGTGAAACAGAAAGAGGCATAAAACATAATTTTGTGAAAACCTTGTGTAACTGTTAGACACAGCACTGGGCAGGGATGATCAGAGTGCATAAACAACTGGGCAGAGTAGGCTCAGGCTGTTGAAAAACTCTGGGTTCATTATACAGGTCCATTCTCTCTTTTGTGCCTACCCGGTCCCCCTAGGCCTACACTCTTATCAATTCCAGCTCCATTGTTTCCTGTGCTAGGTGGATTGTCGACGCCAGCTGTACAACAGAAAACTTCGTGGCTGGCTTTGACAGTGTGTGCTTCAGATGATTTCCACTGTGAATCATCGCTCTGGAGGCAGCCAAAGGCAGTGTTGCGCACCAAGCTTTCCATTACAACGAAGGAAATATAATTTAAGTTATACTTGCCTTCATTTTGATTTTTTGCACACCTCTTATCTGGAGGAAAGGCAGTGGATGTGTTATTCTAAAGACTTTGGCAGGTGTTCCTCGGTCAGTGTTTTAAACAGTACAGAACACAAACTCTTCCCCGCCCCATGCACGAGGGGTGCTTTGCAGGGCAACGTGTAGTAATTACTCGAAAATCTGTGTCAGCCTGAGATCAAGTGACAGTTGCAAAACTGAGTGCCGGACCTTGTTGCTGGGGATTAGACGGTCAATAGCCGCTTCCCCTGCTGTTGACTCGGTGATCCGATATCATCGCATCTCAGTCCCGCTGGGTTTGCTCAGAGGGAGGCTTCAGCTTTGTCTCCATCAGCTCCCCTCTGAGTCCACGCTATAGCTCTCATGCTGGGACAGACCACGGTGACGTTAGTACTGGAGCAACACTCGACACGGGTCATCGTTCTGCGGAATGGGGCTGGGAGGACAGAAAAGACAACAAGGCAGACAGATGCACCTAACCTGGGTAATGACTCGCCACTTGATTTCCCTGGAGAGTTAGGATTATTGGAACTTTGTGTCAGATGGATTGTGAGTGAGGTGTCTGTCAGCTGTGTGCTATACACCTCTGTTACTAATGTACAGACAGATCATTAGTATTTCGAGGCTCCCTAGGTGGAGGGCCCCATACAATTCAAAGCATGTTCAATTCAACTTGGAACAATGCCTATTTTTAACCAGTTTGACAGTGTAAGTGAGGGGTGAACTTATAATTTATTGAAAAAAGTACTGACTTTTACATTGAGGCATTTTCACACAAGTATATAAACAGTATTTGTAATGTAGTGCTCATAATAAATAAAAATGAAATTCAGTTTTTGGTTCGGTTGGAAAAAAAAAACAGAATTAACATAATTCGGAACTAGGGGGCTGATTTTGACTGTTTTCATATCTCACTTGTGTGTTTTCCAGTCTTGGGGATTAAGACTTAATTTACACACCCACGTATATTTTAAAATGGGCAATAAGAAGTTGTGCGCCATTTAAGGTGGCCTCTACCCTTCTGTGAGTATAGTGGCAAATAGATATTCTAAGAGTTCCACTACAGCTATATCTCCTCATTATAGAACCAAGCTGCAAGACAGTTACAACTTATTCACAATTAATATGGCCGAGCAGATACTTCAGATAAAATAAAGCAGTTCTGGTATTGAAATGAGCCTCTTCGGTACTTCTGAATAAAAGGTCAAGATAGAGCGTCAGTATCAAATTTTTATTTTCAAAAATGAAAACATCGCTTTGTTCTCACATTAGTTACCAGGTAGATAAGTAAAATGGCCAAAGAAATAGATAATCGTGAAGTTTGTGCATACATACATGCCTACATATTAATTCTTTTTTTAAAAATGTTAATTTAAAATGGACTTTAATGGGATTTTATGAAGGCATCTGTGTGCTGTAACATTCCACATATGAACTGGTCTGTGGCCTGAACTACTGTTAGTGGTTTAGACCTCTAGTTAGCCAGCAAAGAGAGTGGGTCCTAACTGTTCTGACACTTGTGTATACCACAATCTTGTTATGATATTCATTGTACATGGGCCTGTAAAATGTAACCTAAATAAGCTAACCTGTAAGCTAAATAACAACAGCTCTTATTTCTGTTACAGCCAACATTACTGTAACTGACACATACCTTGCGCTTTACAAATATAACATCATTAAAATGCATTATATAATAAAAAATACCTGTGTTGTTGCATTTGCATTTTTGTGTCTGAAGAAGGAAAATAGCTTTCTGTCTTCATATAAGAGTAAATCTAGGGGTTAAACTTGGATTTGGGAGGTGGGGAACCCCAAAATCTGGCAATGCATAAAGTCTGTCAAGGAAAACAATGCATAAAAGAAATTAAACAAAATATCATTAAGCATGAGGGACAGCTGAAATTAGCTTCCAGATCGTTTAAAATGATCTGCTACGCGGAAGATGGCTCCTTGCTCTGCATGCTAGGTGATTAAGCAACCTATGTTTCAGCACCCATCTTCTGACATATTCTGTTGCATCATAATTCTCTAAAGGAGGATCAACCAAAAGGAATGAAAACGAGAGCTGACAAGTTTCGTTATGTATTTAATGTTGTGAGAGAAAACTCTTTTGAAATCTGCACAAACTGCCTGTTTAGCCTGTGTTGCTGCTGCCATTTTAGGCTGTGCTGTGGGTGTTTTGGGCTGCACTGCTGATCTTTGCTGATTTAGCCACCTACACGCTACAACATATTGAGCAAACTTTTAAATAGGCAGATAAACCTTTTGCTCCCCATGAATGAAAACAGAGCAGCATACTAATAATTTATATAAGGTATTTATCTTTGATGCATCACATGCTCATTTGTATTTCTAGTTATAAAAATATAAATTGTAAAAAAATCTATTGAAACAAACTTTTACATACTCAAGTTTTATGTCATTAACACTGACGAAGCCCCAGTAAAATGCATTACTTTGTTTTCAGAAAAAGAAAATGACTTGGGGTGTAAAACATTTACAGTATTGATTTCACAAAGGAAATGGGAGAAATTGTGCGTTACTTCTCTTGCCATGCTTGCAGAGTGAATATACTGGTTAGACAAAATGAATGGGTTTGAAATATGGAGAAAGTGATGATTTCTCATTCTTGAGTATTAAACCGCTGGTCTAACTCGTAACTTAATCACTTGACACACTGGCGTTGCCAGAACACAGTTCCAGGTAGTTCCAGCCCAGTTGGAACCCTGGGTAAATCCTACCCTCATTTCGTAATTATATTACGTAGGACAACATTTTGAAGATTTCTGTAAAAGCACAAACTTGTTAAAATCCTTGCAAACTTGTTAAAATCTTTGGGCATGGTGCAGCATACTGACATTTCCGTGGGAAAGTGTTGCCAAGCCGCTCAACAACTTACAAGTTAGTTAATGGGCTACACTGGGGACTAGGACTTTTGGGTATGGGATGCGAAGAAGGTACACCAATACTTGCTGGAATAACTCTGTAGCAAGGCCAAGAGCACAGGTTATTTTGGCCATAACCAGGATTGCAATGTGGTTTATGTGGGTTCTATGCCTTCATAGAAGAGCCAGCGGAAATCCTCTACTTCCACTTGGTCCACCCAAACGTGCTGCATACTCTGCCAGTCACCCCATACCATCAATGTGAGGTCTGGAGAATCACTCCATCCTCACCTTCACCTTCTGTGAGCTGTGTGTCCCGTCTCCATCACCTTTGTCATTGAAGGGGAGGTTGGAGTATTTTGTGCTCTGGACCTCTAGCTACCTAGCAAAGTGATCCCAGACACCTTCTGAAGGTCTGTTCTGTTGCAACTGCCAGCTATTTCATTCATTATTGTGTACTAGCTAGCTACTGTTTACATTCAGGGATTTTTGTTGTCATATAAATAAATTCATATTCATGTCATTAACTGTTTCAAACAAAAGTGTCTAAATACATTTACAAAATACATTTCCCATAAAATTATGTCCTTTTGTACTTGCTAGCTAAATAGTTATTGTTTTCAGTGAATACCTGTCTGCTCCATGGACTACAAGATCACACCACAGATTAATTTACCCCAGGAGAATAAGAGTGTGGTGCCTAACACATGGTGATTTGTTCTTACAGAACACCAAATGACAGAGGCCATTATTTGCAGTTATTTATGTACATGTGTGCATGCATGTAGAACCGATGAGCACATGTTAGGGTAGGTAAATTAATTGATCATGCTAGGTGAGTTAATTATTGAATGTTCATTAATCAATGGAGTGGCATATTGATGATGCATTTCATCATCTGTGTCCCACATTTTCTTCTATTTGGAAAGAATATTATGCCATGTTTAAAAACGTAAACATTCAACATTTTAAAATTTAATAACTGACAAATAAAAGATTTCAATGTTTACTTTCAGTGCATTTAGGCTGTGTAATTACAAACAATATTGGTACGAATGGTCACCACTGTGATGCACTATTTATTCCAGCCTTTCAAATGTGAAGGGTTAAGGAGATTAAACCAACTTATGTGTCAAGTCAGAATGTGCTAACCCTAACCCTAGCCCTAAAATAAATGAAACACCCTAATTTTGGGCAAACTGCACCCTGAATATTTGTCTTCCATATGGGAACTGAAGCAACCCATGCCTGAATTCACATACTGGTAACAGAGGGAAAACAACTTAAAAGTGTGGTTTTAAACACATGTATCTCAAGTTGGAATTTGCCCCTTGATGAACAAATGCCGTAAAAGCTGAGAACTCATCAGAGTACATTTGTTTTCCCATAGGAGACCTATAACCACAAACCACCTTTAATCAGTGGGAGAAACAGACAAATGAGCAATAAATAAGTGGTGTCCTTCAAAGATCATTTGTCAGAGAGTAATGCCACTGCATTTACTTTTTTATTTACCTAATTATGTATTTTTCATGCCTTGGTTCATTCTTAATCTCAAATGTCACACTTTTTTTACTTCTGTAATTGATTTGCATAGAAATAAGCAAGGTTTTTCTAATTAATTTTCCCCTTGCCCTTCATGTTATGAGTTTTGGGTCATTGAAGTCATGTGATTTATTATTTTAGTTCCCCAGAGTAAATGTGAAAAGGGCATAGAATGTCAGCTGAAAGTTCCCCGTCCTTGCTGATTGACAGATCCCAAATTGGCAAGCCTACAAATGAAATATAAATGCAATTATATTCCCAATCAACTAAAACAAGTGCATTCAAATAATGGGCTTATGCATTATATTGGATCAGCCCATAGAGCATCCTGTTCATAAATGCACTGAATGCATTAATTTGGTTAAGCAAAATGGCACGTCTTGAAATAAGGTTCAATGGACAACTCTGGTGGATCTTGTAGTAATTTATTGTAATGCCAATTCCCATGAGGAAAATATCTGCCATATGAAATGGCTGTAGAATTCAATGTTTCAGCAACATCTCTTGCACAATAGTGTAACACAGTATTAGTTTCCATTTTCATTTTGACTGTTTACCCTTCACACTACACTTGAACAGGCACATTTAGAGAGTAAATGCAGTATCCTTAGTCAAATAAGCCCATTAGTGTCATTAGGTGGCTGTAAAAATAGCATTCTCTTGAAGATGGCATTTCTGTTTGCAATGTCATTATCACAGTATGTGTTGTGTGTGTTCTCCCTATTTGCCACTGATTGCTTTAGAATTTATGTAGCGCCGATACGTTCCATACAAAATGTCAGCTATCCGACTCTTCCAAAGCAAGGCCACTGGTAATTGAAATGTATCACTTATTAATACATTTGGATACGTTTCAGAACAAATGACCTTCCCTTGTTCGGAAATTACAACAATGGAGTGTGACTGTACATTAACAAGATGGGGTTAAGGCTGAGCAGTATTACTCATGCAGTGCCGTGCTGTCGCAAGCCCGGACTGTTAATAATGTTGTGCAGACATGCTCTCCATCACTGTTAATAGAGATATTGTCAGCGCATGCCATTTACAGCCTCGGCCTCCCGGGGGAATGGATGACACAGAGCCTCTTGTCTGCGTTTATTCAGAATCGTACTTGTGACCAAAACGCGTCATCAAGCACCTGTTGCACCCGTGTTGCTTTTAAATGATAATGCCATATAAAAGGCAATGTAATGAAGTATTGATCAGGAAACAAAAAAAGAATAATAAAATCTGGTATGAAATTATCTGGCAGACAACCAATCACCTACATCACCATATGTGACCAATAATTATTTGTACAAAATGGGAGAAAAAAAGGAAAAAAAAATATAGGCAAAGCAATTTTCTTATGAGCACCACCATTTCGTATTTTTCACATTATTTATAAGCCCAGTACTTTTATTATTTTCAAACAGATGGTCATTTTTATTAATGTCAAGAAGTATTACCAGAGGAACAAATTAATGAAACATAAATGTCAGTCTTGCAGATTAGTTGGCAGTGTATTTTAAAATCACTGTGCATAGAGGAAAAAATGTTATGTCTTATGCCAGCACAGAGGAGTACAATTTTTTGGATGGGCCTTTTGCACTTGTCCATGTTTTTACATTGTAGATGGGTCATGAGAAATACAGAATACAAATTTGTTAGATTTCAGTCCAGTTGTCATGTTCTGTGAACGCAGCCCAGAATCTTTCTTTCTTTTAAGTAGGCAATACTGCAAAAATCATCATCTGGCTTTTATTACATTTCTCTTGAATGGAGTGCCTCTCTGTGCATCAATCAGCTTATTGTTCCCTGCATATGTTAAATTTCTGCCCTTTCTGTTTGAAGAATGGAGATAGGCTCATTTATTCTCATTTGTAATGGGCATTTTCCAGTCATCAAGTACAACCCCTTCTGATGCTGAAACATAAGGCAATCGCTACTCTCAACTTGATGATAGTTCCATTGGCACATCAGTGTAAATACCCGAATCCAGTTTTACAATTATTGAAATTCTACATAATATACTTGATGTTATAAAAAGTTTTTATTTACAAAAGACAAAATCTAACACTTTTTTGTGAGGAAGAATCACATACTATATTAAGTTTTTTTTTTTTTTACTGTACAGCAAAGTACAGTAGGGTATTTTAAAATTGTCTTAATTTATCCAACATATGTCGGCGAGTATTCAGTGAAGATGATCATAATTACAGAAAATGAGGTCTCTATAATAGTAACATATTGTAATAATTCACACTTCTGGGATACGATGACTTAGCAGAGCACAGGGAAGTACAACAGAAGGCCATTCTCTCTGATCTGTCTGAAATGAACTTGGCAAAAGGAAGAAAAAGATTAGCATTGCTGCTGTTTCCTGGGGAGTTCATCTGAATTCAAAAGTTTTAGAGTGGTCAGTGTTTCCCCTGGGCAGAATAAATGCCAGTAAAATGTTTTATTCGCAGATAATATGTCCTAGCCACAGCAACACTTCGCTCTGTTTGCAACACCGCCACCAAAACCAGTCAACACTTGTGACGGTCATAACTAACCAGCAGCTCCAACTGCAACCAAGTTGAGTAATGTCAATTGTTGCCATCAGTCAACACGCTGACATTGTTTATGTTTCACTGGAGAAGCCAGTATACATTAGTCCAATTTTGAACATGCCAAGTAGTTAAAAGCTTCATTCAGACAATCTGAGTATCTAGAATTAATTTATATTCAGTTGTTTGCAGATGGAAAGGAAAAAATAAACTGTGTGAACTCTGCAGGAAGAAATTGGGCTCACTGAGTCACATGAAGGTTTGTACAAGCAGTAAAAGTGGTAAATAAAACTTCAACATGAAATACCACTGTTGAATTGTATTAGCTACCTAGATACTGTTAGTTATAAATAGTTATATATAGAGAACAGCTGTTTTTCTGCATCAGACCAGGTTAGCAAGTTAGTTTGGGTTTTGAAATGAAACCGAAAATGAAATTGTATTTGTGAATATTATAGCAAAATGCAATTGGTTAACAATACATGATTTAAAAACTCAAACATACCGCATAATGAGTTTAGAATTGATGGTTGCAATATTGAATGAAATTGCCTACAAGAATATGATTGGATATTTAGTACAATCATATAGATTGATGCTGATAAAAAACTTGTGTGGTTGGTCTTTTTTTTTTTTTTAATTCACCAGCCACTGTGTCTGCTAGACAAAAAAAGTTTCCCACCCTTGGTGTAATTGTACAGTGAGTGCAAGCAGTGGCTGACCTTAAGTATCACTTCTGAGGCCTTTGTTCAAAAAGGCGGGAAGACAGAAATGTGTATTCAACAGAGGGTGTACAAATGCTTACATATCAGATTTTGAAGTTGTAACCATCACTTTATGCTTCTCCCCAGACAGTGGGAGATCTGACACTCTGACATTTGCCAGAGATCAGCAGAGATACAGCCATATAGTGGTCCTTCACAAAGTGGTTAAGCTCTGTGTGTGTGTGTGTGTGTGTGTGTGTGTGGCACTGAGTAAAGAGTCTTTATCTGGTCAGTTGCTCTCATGCATTTAGAATAATTATTTCTCCAATAACATTGACTATACCATACTAGCTGAAGAAAACAAACAATTGGCTGTTAGCAACCTAGCTAATTTAATCTCTCGGAAAGCTAACATGACAGGGGTTTGGACAGTGCTGTTTGTAGTGAAGCTGCTTTCAGGGTTTGAACATCACAGTTTAGGATGAGTCTGGATGAGGTGAGTCAGTTTAGGCTGATGACATGTAAAGTAATGGCAGATCATTGGAATGACAGTTTTTGAAGAGGCTGTGATGGAGGATGGGAGACTGGACTGGGGCGACAGCGCTTGAGGTGATGTATCTGATATCTGGGGCTGATATCTGAGGATGTCCTAAAGTGAAAGAAAAAAATGTAACTGCTTTCATGAGCAGTAAATTGATACCACAATGACATCACTATTAGGAGTTACCCTGTCCCCGTCACTGTAAATTGCTTCATAATCCTTAAAAGCTGTTAATTCAAAACTATTGATTATGATTATTACAACAGTCCTCTGTGTATTATGTCAGAATTGGTCTCATGTGAATTGAAATCCAAAAGAATGATCTTAATTGAGAAATGTAGAGAAAATTTTAGCAGCAGGTTTCCTCTTTGACATCTGACATCTAGGAAAAGAAGTCATACATTGAGTATGAGTAGCCTACCTCCATCCATCCCCCACAAACTGTTGAAACAATAACTAAACAAACAATGTGTTAGCATTCCTTGTGTTCAAATTACAACTATCATTTGAACTCATTTCAACCAACTTCATTTAAAACAGGTTTGTCATGGTCTATTTGTGTGCATGCTTGTGAACCAGCCACAGACTAATGAGGCACACCTGCCTGATTAGAGGCAAGTTAAATACACGTGTGTGGCTGCATTTTCAGCAGTGTGACTGTGCTCAGAGCTGGTTTCTGCTCTTCATCTTTGCTTTGTTAGAAGCTTTGGCCAACTTTACAGTGTCATGAAAGTGCATAGAATGACATGCGGATACCATGTGGATGGACTGATAATACTAATAACTGGCCAATATACTGACATACTCATGCAAGATTAGTGGAGCTGTGCAGAACCTGCTATGAACTGATATAATGAATATATAATGAACTAGTTAACAGATTAATGCAGTGATGTAATTTAAGTCCAGTCATGCTTATTTATACACTTACTACACCCGGTTAAAACTTCTCCTTACCAATAACCAATAATTTCAACTGAATACCACTGATTTTCAGCGTAAACTGCATTGCATCCTATGTATGTTATAGTGGAAAAAAGTGGGATCAGTATATGCAAACAGATTAGTTCAAGGTAAAACAATGGTTTCATCTTTTGAATCTAGGTACACTAATCCTTCTGTGTTGGGCAACTGTCAAAAGCTGGAGTTTAAATACAGTAATAAAAAAGGCACAGTGAAATGTATTTAAAGAAAACATTTTGGGGGCAATGTTGTTTGATATTTCCCCTTGCACTGCAAAATCCCTCATCTGACAGCTGTCATTTTCAATCCTTTGCACAAATAAAACATTATTTGTAAAGGTGCCATTCAGCACCGTCCTTGTCCTCCATAGCCACTCTTAAAATTCTGCTACTGTTTGCAAAACTGTCATGTTAAGCACTTGTGCCATTACAAAGCTCTTTCCTCTGGGAACATACAGATTCAAACTGTGGCAAGACTGATAGTTAATTAAAATTCAGTCAGAATCAATCTGTGATGAGAAGAAAGTGACTTTCATCGTGTTTACCAATGAATGGTAACCTATCATATGGTCTGGTTTAATATGTCTTCACAAAGCTCTGCTCTCACAGTCTCCCCTTGGATTGGCAAGTAAAGAGATGGATACAGCATGGATATGGTAACTCTCCAACAGGTCCACAGCCTCATAATAAGATGCATTATATTGTCTAATCATATCATGTTTCAGTTTTAAAACAGAGCAAGTTAATTTTTCACTGCTGGTTTGGTTGCAGTATGGAAAAGTTCAAATAAACTTAACAGGCTCTATTGAAAATAGTTTGCACACACTGTACACACAGATTGCCTTATCCATAAAGCGAAATTATTAATAAAACAAGTTTGTCCTGATTCATAGGTGATGAACTAGGATTTAACGCATAGCTGTTTATAGTATAGTATATATGCTTTCAAGAGTATTGATTATTGATTATTGAGTATTGATTCTTAGCTTTTTAATTTAAAAAAAAATATATTTTTTTAATTTTTAAGGGACATAAATCAAAGTCATTTTGGTGATGTACTCATAATATCTTTCTTCCTAATATTAAACTGGAAACACAAAATGTCATTTGAAATTGACAACTTACACACCAACCCAATGTCTTTCAACAGATACATTGCTTGCCAATTTGAAGTAGACTGAATGAAACTCCATAGCAAAATTGGTCTGTATTTTGATGTACTAAGAACTCATGATAATATTGCAGTGACAGAAATTGTCCTGTCCCTTCCAGAGAGAGAAACGGCATATTGAATTCAGTGTTGTTTATGACACTTTGATTGCTTTGGAGTTGTTTATATAATGATGAAAGAATTCTAAAATAGCTCATTTTATTGCTTTGTAAAAGAAAAAGGGAAATGAATGAATGTGAGCAACAACACATAAGTTTATATTTATATATAGTTATAGTTTTCTGCAAATTACATGTAAATTCATAGGATGAATTTCAGATTGTTTGCAATTGCAATACTATACTGTTTCAATTATGCAGCTTTTGTATATTAAAATATTTCATCTTGCAGTTTACTGAAAGAGGGATGAATTGAGATTTGCATTATCTTAAAGCATTCCCCCTAGATGATATCTCTAATGTGCTGGAATTAGATTCCTAAGAAATAAAATGCCTTTGCAATCAGGTTTTCAATAAAAACTGCACTTCCAACAAGCTTTCCCAGGAGAAAATTAGTAGATCAAAATTTTAGGTAATACCCCACATTTTCTCAAAAATGGTGAAAATATAAGACTACTTCATGTGTGAGCAAAATAGAATTTGATAATATTAGTCACAAATTAACACTTAGACAAAAATAGTGTCTAGTATAGATCCAGTCCTGACAAATAATTTCACCTTTCCAGGAATTTCATCATTATCTCTTGCCACAGAAACATATAGTAAATAATTCCATGGTAAATTCTCAATCATTTCTCTTAGTGTACAACATAATGAGGATGTGTATCCAGCTGACAACTGACTATGTGGTAAACTACACCTGGTTTGTATGGTAAAAATATGGACTAGGAAAATGATAGTTGAGTGCACACATGCACACAGATTAGTTACCACAAGGCATACCATCAGCAGCTGCCCTTGGAGTGATCAATGAATCTAGCAGGCAATCACACACCTTCAATCCCAGCAATCCCAATCAGCATCCCAGTTTAATATTCACATTTCCTAAAGTACATCAAGGAAAGAAACCGGACACATGCAGGAGGGGTGTCAGGTAAATGCATGGTGCTGGCATATGGACAGTATGAGATGTACCTAAAAACTGAGAGCTGAGGAAATGGAGCAGTGCTCTGTGCTTTTGTGTGTGTATTTGTGCTGTTTATTTAAAATACCAGAACAAATGCTAAATGGTGGGAGGGATTAAAATTGGCTTAAAATGTTGATCCCATTTCCGCTCCTTTGTTTTCTGATTGAGGTTTGGACAGCATATTCTGAGGGTTGCACGCTTCCCTATCTGCTCTTCGTCGGTTTGCAGTGGGAAGATGCTTGGCCCGTGCCACACGCGGCATGGCATGGCCATGGTTGAGTGGTATCGGGTTATCTCATTGCTGTGCTCTCCTGGCTCGTGGAGGGAAGGCATGGCACACGAGGCTACAACAGCGCCGTGCCACCCAGCTGATAAGGATGGCAAGAACATCTGGCACAGAGGGGAGGCGTCGCCTGCCAAGGAGTCTGCATCCACAGACCGCATCCTGACACAACACACGTACCCCAGCTGAGAGAAAATCCAGGGGTGCATTAATATTGAGGGTTGCAAAATGCCAGGGTACCTCTGCCTGGAATGTCACATTCAGCAGACATGTGACACCATGCAAATGCTGCCTATCTGTGAATGATACTATCATACCAGTGTAGAATGATGGTATCATGCAAGTGTCAGTATCATACCAGAGACAAGATAGCAAGTTTGTACTTAGACAGATCACTAAATAAATAAATGCACTGATGGCATGACAACCATTTGTATGGTTTTTAATGTGATTAAATGTGTATTTTTGTTTCCTTGGTAACACTGAATTATTGCTTCATTTAGTGCTTGATCTGCATCCCAGCCTGAACTGATACTAAAATCACTTTCATGCTCATGAAATATTGCAACAATGTGGAGAATTACAGTTATATAATACAGAATTATTTTCTGTTGTAGTCCCTCAGAGAAGACAGATCCCCTTATCAATGAAGGGATTTTTCTGGAATATTCTGCTACAATGACGATTTTTATTTTGTGTAATTTTGCATGATAACAATGATCAGCAATACTAATCCTCAGGCAAAAAAAAACAAAAAAAGCAAAAGCACAAAAAAGCAAAAGACATTCATTAAATAAGCATATTTGCTTAGGCTATGCTTCAACCTCCTTATCTCGTTGTGAATGTACAGTCACACTCTACACTTTAGATTCGCGTATTATACATGTGGTTTCAAACTGAATTTAAAAGGTATACACTGGATTTGCATAAGAATTCTGTCATAGCGTTAATTTCATTGCAGTCACCAATGTGAAGATCAGACATGCTTGTACTTCTGGATGATTCTTTATGATCAAAGACCACATTTTTTTTTGTTTGTTTGTTTTTTGCCACAATGTTTTGACCCAAAAGGCTGAGGTGGAAGAGCAATGCAGTACAGTAAACCCCACGATAATGTGGAGTAATGTGGAGTATGTAAAGCTTAAAAACCTTAAGGCTTGAACATATTGCATAAATAATGTGTATATACCACTGGTGCCTAAGGTATATAGTATAAAACAGTACTATAAAACTGAATAAAATTTGTCTCGTTCGTAAAAATCAGTCTTGTGCATTGCAGGCTTATACCATGCACAGAGAGCGGATAAAGGCTCTAGTAATAAATTATGAAACAAGAAATTAGCAAATAAATCACAGTGGGGTGGTGTTTCACACAGAATCATAATTCTTTTTTTGTCTTTAGAGGTGAGGACACTAAAACAGATCCAGCTGCGTGAGAGCTCTATTTAAATAATTCATATATTAAAAACACTAAGAGTCTACACCGGGATGTTTTCTGGCTATTTCATAATTTACCATCAAGCATAGTCTCCACATAATTAATTTTCACATAATTGCATAAAACAACTTCAGTATTGGTATTCAATTTTAACACCTGACCATGTCTGGTCTCAAGCAATGAAACAGTGTAAGGCGAAACAAGAACAATTTATTATCTGGTTCATCTAAGTATGACATGAATGTTCTTGTTCGTATTTTTCAAGATGCTTGGTGATTTGAAATAATACTTCACAAAAACTATAACAAATGATCATAGTTCTATATTGACATTGGTTTACTCTTGGACACTGTGTTGTATTTTTAATAATGCATTTATTAACCCATACCTGAGTTAATATTTGTCTTATGATGTCACCCTGCTAGGGTAATCTGCTATGAGACATATTATAATTGTTATATATCATAAAGATCATATGCTTCCTGACTTCCTGTAGTGTATAAGAATGTAGTGACATTTAAGTGCAGGTTCTAGGATGCACACCCAGCTGAGAATGAGGCAGGTGGACATTTTTATTCTCACCAAACACCATCAGGAAGACAGGTCCTGTCCCAATGATGGGCTAGGTGGTAATCTTTCAGATGTTTGTAAATTGCTTTGCTCACTTCATTGCCACTTGTGAATTTCCCTTTGGATGTCTATAATCCACGGTTTTGAGGGTGATTGAGTTTTGATTGGTGAATTTCAATGCAGGACTGATGGACACGAGTGAGATAAAGTAGGCTCATTCTAAAATGTCACTCATTTCTCTCTGAATGCTCTAATTTTGATGGGTTCTTACAGCTGAATCAGTGCATTTCTATTTCTGTGATATAAATTGCAGCATCTAGAGAGCCTTCTCTCTGTAACAGGCAGTTTGTGCAGCATCACATGATTTTCAATGTGTATAGCTATTCATCCTCACGCTGGATCAGCTACATGTGAGCTATGATGTCAGTGATGGATTCAGAAGGATCTTTTTTGTGTGTGCGGTGTCTCCAAATTATATTCAATTAATAATGCAGTTCACTCTATTTATAATAGTTGCTGGACAAAGAACCATATATAGCGTGCAAAAATTCTGGGACAGAATTATTCCCATACTAATTCTCTTTAAATATTCAGCTTGTAAGAATCAAGCAATCCACCTATGCTGTATGATGTTGGAATGTCAAAATTTAGTTGCTACCTTACATTATAGCCATGATAGTCTTTTATTATTGGGTCATATTTCCCTAATTTTGTGGAGACAGATTGCCAATTATAAATTAAGAAGATGTTTAATTGCTTTTCCCAAGCTGTTTATGAGAGGAGCTGTTCTGAGATATTGTCTCTTGAAAATGTATGTAATTTATCATGGCTGTTGTCTGCACCTATGGCAATAAATCAGGTTTGTGTGATAGTCTCTTCAGTACATACTGTGTACACTAATGTTGTAAAATGGGAAGTAGTAAAACATATATTTTAACTCACAAAAAACCTTGCATGCTACACACACACACACACACACACACACACACACACACACAGACAGACAGACAGACAGACAGACAGACACACACACACACACACACACACACACACACACTCACACACACGGACACTAAATGTACAGAATAACTGAAAATATACTGCCTAGCTCTTTGCTGCTTCGGTGCATCGTAGCTGGGTAAGGATGATGAATGAGAGTACATGGCAAAAGCATCATTTGGTTTAGAAAGCATCAGTGATAAACAAACCAGCTGAGCTGCAGACACGGCCCTACCCTTGTATTACAAGTGAACACAAACACTATCTAAGAAGTGTCGTGTGGCCATATTGGTGTACAGTGGAAGCCTCCAGGTATGATAGAGGTTATGTGTGTGTGTGTGTGTGTGTGTGTGTGTGTGTGTGTACACTCTACGCTGAGTGCTAATAAGAAGCTGCATGTAACAAAACTGAGAAAATCTAGAGGCCTCACAAGGTGAATTTACCACCTGTTTCAAAGATTTCTCCTAAAAGATTGAAACTGCTGACTGATAGACTGAAAAGACTGATTCTTCAATTAATGACTCATATAGCAGACTGAGGCAATACCATTTTGTTTCATAAGGATACATTTTTAATTAAAAGAAATAATAAATTGGAATGAACTTTTCTGCTCTCAAAATTGGTTTCATTTGCTTGGCTTCACAGACCTGAAAGCTTAAATGACATGCCATCATATTAGAGCAATAATGCATAATTCAAAATGAAATGAAAACACTTGTCAGTCAGAGTTCTCAGTCCTATCTCCCAGTAGGAATGTAAACTCACAAAACCAGGCATGAATTCACACTACATATATCACTGTCAAATGAATACATTCCAAGATCCTTCTTGCTCTGATACATTCAACAGGGAGATTTATATGATAGTAGACACAGACGTATGAACTTTCCCAGGCAAATGGATGTCATTTCCCAAACAGATAAATAAACTGAGCAATTAGATATAAATAGGATAGGCAGGCACTATAGCTGCATTTATTTCATTTAAGGAAATCTAACCACATGGCAGTGCCAGCCCATTTCATGTTATGAGCAAATTGATTTTGACGGTAAAATTCAAGGGATGCCTGTTTTAACGAGGGGACCCATAACCTCAGGACCCATAGATGGAAAATAATAACCCCCTCACTACACCCCAAAAAAAAAAAACATGCACACACATACACACACAGACAACCATATTTAACAGTGGGCATGTCTGGTGTCTCAACATAAGGTTCACCTTTTTATGTGGAACATAAAGCTGATGAGCATGTCTGAAAACCTCATTTTCCTTTTTTTCATTTTCATTTGAGAATAAGACATCCCAATTGTCATTCAGATGTAGCGTAACAAATTCAAGATACCTCTACTTATGGCTTGCCTTCCAAAGAGGCTTCTTCCTTGCAACATTTCCATAAAAGCAACATTCATGCATACACATTTGAAAGATTCTTGACACTGTGTAACCTGGTGATGGTAGTTTGTTTGTAGTATGAGATCTCCAACTGTTGCCTGTGGATTTATGGATGCCTCTTGAACCACTTGTCTCAGCCCATGGTGGCAAAATAGATATGCACCCTTTTCGTGGAAGGGTTGCCACTATACCTTAAATGAATTAGTCATGGCCACTAGAGTGGAAGGTGGTGTATTCCCTTTTCTGTGAATTCCTTTATAGCAATCTTCCAGCTTGTGGAGGTGAATGATCATTCACCTGCAGTCTTCAGAGCTCTCTGACCTTAACCCTGATAATGCATGCTACTGATGAATCCCCTCTGTGTTACCTCTTTTTATACTCTGCGTAAACAGGAAGCCTTTGGATATCTTTAGATAGTTCCAGAAGTGTCAACTGAACTTCCAATAAGCAGAATGTTGGTGTAGGTATTTGTTGGATTTTTCTTTAAAGATTACTTCAAGGTTTGAATAAATGTAACCCTCATTTTCTGGAGTAGAATTCATTATTAGTGAACAATCTGAATTTGGTGCAAATGTGCAGTGGTATTAAGATTAAAATGTATCATTTTTAAAAATGTTTTATGGAAAAAGAAATTGCCTGATATGTGCACTTTTTATTCTATTGAATATTTTGTCCCTAGTTAGTCATGTCTCATGCTTATGCATGTGTCTGTTTTTTTTTTCCACTGTAACTCCAAAAGCTGTGGATATAATCTCTACAATATATTCAAGTGCCTTTCATTGCAACCAGTTGTAAAATCAATGTTCATAAATTGTACTAAGATATTAATGTATGTGTGCCTCATTCGCATCAAAGCTGCAATCTCAATTCAGCAATCTACAGTTTTTCAGTGACAAAACTTACTGTCTGTTCCTTTATCCTTATTTCACACACATACAGACATACACACACTGGCACAAACCTCCATGTGCCCCAAGCTGGCCAATAATTGTGGACCATAGATAAACATTTTATAGCATGCTCTAATGGAGTGATATACTACTTGCTTATTTTTGTTTATAATCTAAATATCTAGCTAAAATTATGTAAAAAGCTCTACCCAGTGGCTTTCTTACTGTAGATGAGTTATCTAGCTGACAAACCAGCTGCAACAATTTTCCTTAGCCATCACAATCAAACGTCTTTAAAAATATGTCTTACATAATGTATAGAAATCTCAGGCTGATATATTACATCAATATTTCATAAAAAATAAATGGCCATTTCCTTGATATTCAATGAGTCATTACAAAACTTCTTTACAAAAGATGAGGATTAAAATAGTAAATTGCTGTTTAATTTTGATATTGAAATCTGCATGTAAATGAATGCTTGAATGTGATTTATAACCCTGATAACTGTACATTATTCACCACAGTGAAAAAATGTGGCTATACTCAGGATGACTCAGACCCACAGATGATCCCAAAATATCTCCTTTTAGCTGACCTACTATGAACCATGGCTGGGTAGTTGTTTTTTCCCATCCCAATAATACGGCTAAATACTTGCAATACCTCCAAGCTATTGAAAACAAAGTATCTTGATTAAAAATGCCAAACCCTCGGAATAAACTAAGGTTATCTTTGTGATTATGTTATTGATTTTACGACAAACATTGTAGCTCTAGGCCTAACCTAAGATTTTTCTTATTGATTTCTTCTTTGTTGATTTTATGGCATAGTTATTTTCCCCTTATTTGTGTATACAACCAAACTAAGAGGTATTTACCTTCCTGATTTACAGTGAGCATTTCATTTCAACAAATTCTAAATTAAAGAGGTGTGCACATTAACTTGCTATATTTTACTTTTATATGCATACCTGTGGAACAGTGTATATTATTTTTCTTCCCTGTTCTCACTTCTGTTCTGTTTATCATTTTGCATTATTACCAAGAAGACAGTTTCATTAAGGGCAGATGGTTAAGCCCCAGAAAATGTGATTTTCAGGGTCGTCATTTCTCAGCCATTTTAACACCAGCATTGATGAAATCTAGTATATCATCTCAAATGACCACTCCCTATTATTGCACACAATTTCCATAACCATCCTGAAAAAAATCAGCCACAGGGAGGGGAAGACAGTTTTTTCTAAAAAAATCTCAATTTCTTGTGAGTATTTTAATAAAGTTTCTCACAAATTTTCTCACAATCTAATTATTGTTAGTAATTGTGTCAGTGCTGCAGCTACGTAGCCGCTTGTTTTTTTTCCCCTGCCATGTGCTTTTGTGTTCATTTCTCTCCCTTGCCTGCCTCGCCCCTTGTTTCCCTGCCCGATTGCTCATCTGCTTCACCTGCCCGCTTGTTCACCTGTGTCTCATTTTCTTGTTAGCGTGTTCCCTTTATATACCTGTCTGTTTCTTAGCCCTTTGCCAGTTCGTCTCAGTTTTCTGTTTCACAACCAGCGCTTTTCTAGTCTCGTTTGTATTCTGCCTGCCCGTGTTTATCTTGCCTGTTTTTCTCGACCTCGCTTTTTGGATTTTGTCTTTGTACCTCTGCTGTGTCTTCCTGGTTTTTGACTTCGCCTGTTTTTCGACTCTGACTTCTGGATTTCCCTTTTTGGCAATAAACCATCGTTTGCCATTCTCCGCTGTCTGCGCCTGAGTCCCTGCCTGAGCCCCCCGTTGACAAATTGAGTGCATGTGCTCCTAGAATGCCATTGAATATGCTAATCTATAATCTTAAAAAAATAATCTTTGAATCCTGTATGCCATAACAACAACATGCATTCTCTCCTCTGGGGCAGAGCTGTTACACTACACCAATTGCACATCACATGATGATCATAAACTAGGCGTATCTCACATATTTTTATTCTATGAACTTGTGCATCTTCTCTTAATAAATATTCTGTTTTATTCATTTCATTTGTTAACTAATTCTAATGGGTTGTTTCATCGCCTCACATTTTGGTTAACTAATGTGAGCTAATGCCATAAATGGAACTTTTAGTTACACCCATAGTTACACCCATGGACCTAGAGTTTGGGTAACTCTGGTTTAAATTTTGTGGGTCCCAAAAGTATCAGGACATTTAATTTAATTTAATTTTAATAATACAATGAATTATGTTCTACTGATATGTAGCTTCTTATGTCATTTCGTTCTAGATTCTAGGTTCAGCATCTTGCAACTTGCAACTTGTGAAAAAGTGTTTGTGAAATGCCTTCCTGCTCCACAGAGAGCTAGCTGCTAACCCTAACAGATGCAGGTTTTTCGCTATTATCTAGCTAGGTAACTAGTTAGCTATCAAGAAGTGGGTGGGCTGTATGGCTCCCATTTTATTTAGCTATATGCCATTAAGAGTTTAGTTTGAAAGTAATAATAAACTTAAATATGCAGTTGCTCACAAAATTTAGGTGTACCCAATCCTGTTGATAAAGTCAGTGATGTGTTTAATATAGGAGTGCTACATATAACCTCTACTTCTATCAGCAGGAAAGCATCCAAGAAAGCAGCAATCAGGACGTTGAGTGAGCACCTGGCCATCTTCAAGCAAGTTATCCTGGCACATCCAAGCCTTGCATTGTGGGTTGCCAGAAGAAAATGACCTCAGTGTCAGGAAACAGCTGCATAATTTCTTGCAGGTTGCCTCTCATCTTTCAGACCAGCTCTGTTTCCTTGAAGTACCCCAGGTCATTTCCCCCTACATGTATGAGGGTAATTTCAGGAGCGGGATTCCTCATAAGCTTCAGAGGAACAATATGCTTCATCCAGTGTCTGCACATCCACATAATATTGCAGTAAAGTCATAGGTTCAGAAACCAGTCAACATCCTAGGATTACATGCCAGGGGGTCCCAATTATCAATACACACAGACATTTTAGGAAATGATTGTATGATGATTATATGATGATTGTGTACTTTTGGTTAGGCTATATATACATCATAAAATCCCTAATTTTTTGACCAAGTAGGTTTTCCTTAGACATTTGTTGAACTAAAATTAAGTGAAATGTTTTTTTTATTATATAATGAACTTTAACCAAACATTTGATTGGTTAAGTATAACAGCTAGCTGACACCTCTGTTCATTGTTCACCACATACTTGCACCATTGAACTTGATACATTGTTAAAACTGAGTTAAGCAAAAAAGCCCATAGAAAATTGAAACTATCATTTTCATAGGTTAAATAGTTAAAAGTGCACTATGTCCACAACATTAGCTACCCACCTAAATAGGACAGCTTTTGCACCAGGCTTGATTTATGCACATTTTCAAATAGTTAACTGGATTGTCTTGATAAAAGACAAAGTTCAGGGAAGATTTTTTTTTCTCTTTTTTTGCAGTTTATCCCAAATTGGCACATGTCGATTTATTTGTTTATTTATTGTTTTCCTCTGGAAAATATTACTAAATGTGTTCTTTCAACATTCAGGGCCAAAAAAGTCTTCCTTTGTCATTGTTCAGTGAAATGCATATACTGTATACATATGTAATGTTTCTTGAAAGTATGGTATTGTACAGAAAGCTATGTTTAAGTGAAAGAAAGGGCTGACAAAAGCTAACAAAGACAGAAAATTTACATGAGTGTCATAGCTCTTAACGTGGCATATATGTGGGCTCCTGGATATCTCAGTGGTTAAGGCATTTCCTTTGAGTGCATGCTGAGCTCTACAGCCTGGGTTCGTTCCCAGTCATGTCATCGGCTGACGATGACCAACAGCTCACAGCAATGGAACAAATTGGCTTCATTTTGCTGGGGACAGGGGTGGGTATGTCACTAGGGCTTGCAGTGTTTAGTGCCGTGGGACTCATCAGGCACCTGCAAATTGCTTGGATGATGTCAGTGAAGCTGCACCCATCCTCCAGTTAGCACTAGCACACTGGACAACTTGCATTGTGAAAAACCTGCAGTTAGTGAGTGTATTGTTGAACTGGAATTCACTACACTCCACCTCTCCTGCATGACTGCAGTAGTTGTCATGGTAAGACAAACATAATATAACCAATTGGGGATTTCAGAATAGGACTACGTGAAGGGGGAAAAAGCATAAACATCTTGGCCTATACACTGGCAGTACTTTCCAGCCGACACTCCTTTGATTTCTGTTATGGTACTGTGTAGCTACATTGGTCCTCTATGATTCAAACCACATTTACTTTGCACTAGGTAGACTGCTGAAAATTCAAACTTACAATTAAATGTAGTTTAGTTTTCTTTTGTTATGAATGGATTAAATATGATTCAACAAGCAATTTCCAAACATCACAGAAATAAGTACTTTAAATCATTATTATTAATAAAATACAATGTAAAAGGATGATAAAAAGTGAGGCCTATTGCAGCTGTCATACCTAAGATGGTAATTGTGAAGTAAGAAGTTTGTTCTTGAACGCACTGTTCTTTGAAATGGGAGAACTGTACCTGAGCAATGTCAAACTAATGATCATTCCTGATTGCTCCTTTCAAGGCAACCATACAAAATGTATAATGAGAATATCACCGAAAACATAATGATAAACAAAAATGATATGTAAAAGAAATAACAGCCCACAAAAAAAAAAAAAAAAAATCAGAAATGTAAACTTCTCTGTGCCTGTCCAGCTAAAACCATTGTCACAACTTTAGTTTCCCTAGCACCAAGTCTTTTTTTCACAGGCTTTCTGTATGTTATCAGTGTGACTGATAAACTGGAAACCTGTCCATGCCTCACTAATCTTTGCTGAAATGCCATCCAGAAACTTGACTGGGGAAAAATGGTGGAGAAAGTTAAAGGAAAGGTGGCACAGTGTCATCTTATTTTAAAGCCCATGCTACATTGTTACACTGAACATGAAAACATATTAGTATAATGTGGATAATTTATCATTTAACCTGAAATAAATGCAACAATTTACTCATCGCTGTTTTATTACAGTTAGGTTTAAACTCAGATCTACTATGTTGTATAAATATGTTTTGGTTTAAACTAGGATGCTTCAGCAAATAAAATAACTTCCACAGTGAAATACTGATTTGGAATTGCAGTAAACATGGAAACCTTTGTTGAAATCTAAATTGCTTAGATTTTGATACCATTCAATCAATGGCAAACATGTTACCCATTATATGCAAAGGTAATGTTACAACCCCAATTCCAAAAAAGTTGGGACAGTATGGAAAATGCTAATAAAAACAAAAAGGAGTGATTTGCAAATTCTGTTCACCATGTACTATATTGAAAACACTACAACAACACATTATTTGATGTTTTACCTTGTGAATTTGTTTTTTGGAAATATACACTCATTTCAAATCTGATGACTGCAACACACTCCAAAAAAGTTGGGATAGTCGAGTGTTTACCACTGTGTAACATCACCATTTCTTTTAATAACACTTATTAAGCATTTGGGCACTGAAGACACCAGTTGGTTAAGTTTAGCAAGCAGGATTTTCTCCGTCGTTGCCGTATTTTGCGCTTCATAATGCACCACACATTCACCACACTATCGGAGACAGGTCAGGACTGCAGGCCGTCCAATCTAGCACCCGCACTCTGCTTATGCAGCCATGCACTTGTAATCCAGGCAGAATGTGGTTTGGCATTGTCCTGCTGGAAAATGCAGGGATGTCCCTGGAAAAGAAGGCATCTGGATGGCAGCATATGTTGCTCCAGAATTTGTATATATCTTTCTGTATTAATGGTGCCCTCACAGATGTGCAAGTTACCCGTGTCATGGGCACTGACACACCCCCATACCATGACAGACGCTGGCTTTTGGATCTGACTCTGATAAACGTTTGGATGGTCCCTTTCCTCTTTGGCCCGGAGAACACGACGGCTGTTTTGTCCAAAAAGTATTTTAAATGTTGACTCGTCAGACCACAAAACACGCTTCCACTGTGCTACTGTCCATCTCAGATGAGACCCAGCCCAGAGAAGTTCTGGACAGTGTTGATGTATGGCTTCTGCTTTGCATAGTAAAGCCTTAACTTTCATCTGTAGATGCAGTGGCAAATAGTGTTGATCGACAAAGGGGGTGGCAGTGTAGCATAGTGGTTAAGGAGCAGGACTCATAACTGAAAGGTTACCGGTTCGATCCCTGCTGGGGACACTGCTGCTGTACCTTTAGGCAAGGTACTTAACCCAGTAAATTGCCTCAGTAAATATCCAGCTGTATAAATGGATAACATTGTAAGGAACGGTAACCTATGTAAGTCACTTTGGATAAAAGCGTCTGCCAAATAAATAAACGTAGAAATGATTAGTTTACCAAAGTATTCCCAAGCCCATGTCATGATATCCATTACAGACACGTGACAATTTTTAAGACAGTGACGTCTGAGGGATCGGAGATCATGCGCATTCAGAAGTGGTTTTCGGCCTTTCCCTTTACGCACTGAGATTTGACCGGATTCCTTGGATCTTTTCATTATATTGTGCACTGTAGAGGGTGAAATGCCCAAAATCCTACCAATTTGTCTTTGGGGAACATTATTCGCTCACGCATCTGTTGGCAAATTGGCGAGCCTCGACCCATCCTTGCTCTTGACGGACTAGGCCTTTCTTTGAGGCTCCTTATATACTATAACACGATTGCCTCACCTGTTTAACATCACCTGTTTCACATAACTTTGTTATTTCAAATGGTCACATCGTTATTAGTCCTAAATTTCCCCTGTCCCAACTTTTTTGGAACATGTTGCAGGCATAAATTTCAGAATAAACGTATATCTTCAAAAACAATTAAGCTGATTAGGTAAAACATGAAATACCTTGTCTTTATACTGTTTTTGTTCGAATACAAGTCAAAGTAAATTTACAAATGACTGTTTTCTGTTTTTATTTGCATTTCATTTAGCGTCCCAACTTTTTTGGAATTGGGGTTGTACATTTCATCTTCATAATATATGATTTCTTTATGAATTTTACATAATGCCTAATGCCTGCCTTCAACTGAATTGAGAAAATATATGAGTATAGAATTTAATTGCAATAATGCAGACTAATTACAGTTCATTTTTGCTATAGTTGATATGAATCCTGGATTTCCAGTAGTTAAGGAATGATTATAGTTATATCCAATGATATTGGCATGGACATTTTCCAAAACAGTAAAACACTGAACCAACATATTACATGCATGAAGAATGCAGTAGCTTTCATTATGGTGACTATGGGACTAGTTACTTGTAAAAGTAGCTCTATGGGTACTGTGGTTATTCTATGTGTCCACATGTTCTGGAGTTGTTATATGATTGAGTGCTAACCATGTGCTCTGGCATTTTGACTAATTATCCACAATAAATCATTTCAGACTGTAATAATGAAAGAATATTTATTATTCAGATGGCTCAGCTGAGTTCAGCCTAGTGTAATAAAATTTAATATTGCCATTTTAATATTTTAATTTAAAACCATACTAACATAACTCTGGCTCATGTTTGTGCTCAAGAGGTGGCAGCAAGGCTAAAACCTTTAATCGCTCGCTTGACTTTGCATGCCTCTGAGGTTGCTAAAATAAAAATGTATTAACCTCAGTGACTCAGGCCTTTGTACCAGGAAGTAAAACACAGAATCTACAAGAGCAAGGCTGTGAATAGAACAGCACATCTTTCATGAAGGATAGATCCAACATCATTGTCTTTAACCTTGCAATCGTGTAAGTCCCTTGCAGTGAAAAGACTGTATTTCATTCTTACTAAACCTGAGTTTAGCATTATGGCACTTAGTTTCCTAACTCATAATACTGAGCCTTTGAAAAGATTCTTCCCAAATAACCAAATTAGTTTTCAATATGTTATGATAATGGATAAATTGCTTTATTGCTGCAGAAAATATGACAAGTGTGACCCGTTTACATTAAATTAATATTTTTAATTATTTTTATTGTTATTTTATTTATTGTTTTTAAGAGTCATTAATTTTTAAATTTATTATTCACCCTTTTCTTGACAATTGAAGAACTGCTAAGGCAAAAGTTGAACAACAACCATACATTTAATGCTTGAAGGACTTCTGGACTGGTGTGCAGAGACGCAATTAAACAAAAGCCTAAAATACAATTTATCTACCAAATTCATTGGCATTAAACTTGATGGCATTTATTAATTTACTTTATTCATCTTACATACCTTGTAGAATCTTACTGTACATAACTACAGCTCATGGCATATTATAAAATGTGAACGCAAATCTTTTGAACCCTTGTCTTGCTCACAAGGTCCTTGCTGCACACTAGCCTGTGAATATAGGCATGCATACAATACCATTGAGTATGGTTAGATTTTAGAGCTCTTGAGCTACACTATACATGTGTGAAAAAGCCTTAGAGTATGACTACTTAATACAGTACTTGACCAGAAAGTTGTGGTGGCAGCAGTGTGGCGTAGTGGTAATGACAGGGCTCATAACCGAAAGGTTGTTGGTTTCATGGCCCACTGGGGCACTGCTGCTGCACCCTTGGGCAAGGTACTTAACCCAGAACTGCATCAGTACATATCCAGATGTATAAATGGAATAAATTGTAACCCATGTAAGTCACTCTGGATAAGAGTGTCTGCTAAATGACAATAATGTAAGTAAATGTGTATGTTGGCTTAGTTATTGGGTCCAATACTACAGAGCAAGCCAGGCCTAGTGCATAGTTTCCAGAATGATTTGACATCATTATTCCATAATGCTTAGGAGGAATTTTAGAAATGTAGGCTCTTTGCTTGCTACAATGCTACAGTAGTGAGAAATGACTTTAAATAAAAACAGAGCAGGCAATTCTATAAGGAGAGGATGCACATTCTGAAATACAGCTACTGACATGGTATGGTGTTACTTGTCTTGTAATTTGGAGTAATACATCAAGAATTTTAGAATATATTACAATTTGAGGTGTGTGCATTAGCTGTATGATGATATTAGCTGAACCAACAGTTTATGACACTGTAAAACATTCCAAAAGTTAATACTTGATCTAATATGGCTTGCCCTACTGTGCTGTATATCGAATGCAATATCCAAAAGTATGTTTTGGAATATTTCCAAGCATCTGGTCAGAACTTTTAAAAGGAGACAAGGACCTTGATAACAAGGTATCATCACTTCTTTAATAAGATTTCCTCTCCCCAGTGGTGTAAATGATTGGCAGGTGCAGCGTGCCGCTTTAATCAAGATGGCAGTGTGGCCAGCAGCATTAGCATTCAGTTTGTCAGACCGCTGTGTTGTGCTGCTGAACCCGTGTGAGTGACAGGCTAAAGACAAAAGGAACACTTGTTTGGAAGACATCCATCTTCACCTCTCAGAGTTCATACTGACTTTATAATGCAGCGCGGTGATATTTTCTCTGAAATGAAGCCAGCTCAGTGTCTAACATCCTCTGAAAATTTTGAAAGAGCACATTCTCTTCAGAAGGTAAGCTGCAGGGGACATCCAACCATGTTAGAATATGAGAGCCACTGAGCTACAATGGAGGCACAATTTAAATTGAAATTGTATAAAATCAGACAAGTGGGCTCTATGTAAAATACAAAACTTACTGACAATACATATAACATTAAATTTCCTTAGGTTTGTGGTCGTGCACTTCAGCATATAATGAGAGAGTCCCACAGGTAGAAACCCTTTCTGCAACTGATTCTGTATCAGACACAAAATAGGGTTATAATTGAAGCAAGGCAAGGTAATCTTTGATGTGTTGTCAAGGGCAGAAAGACTGAAACTTAAAATAAGAAATGTTCATTGACAAGCAAGTTTGCACAAACTGATCACAGTGTCGAGAGAGTCCCACGATGTCAAGGCCTCAATGCAAACTGCATTATGCAGTATTGTACTGTAGTTGCTAATGGATTTCATTTTGTGGTGATGTAAACAGAAATCTGATGGTCTGGCTCAAAAAATACTGTCACATTGCCAGTGAATTAGAAAGTGCAGTCCCTGTCTGATTATCAGTGATGGGGCCAAATTGGATATGAGGAGTAAAAATTGATCACATCATCTGGAAGTGACATCATGTAGGGGGAGACTTGTACACACCACGCATATTCATTGATGTGATCACTCAGATCAATTAATTTTTCCTCTGTGTGCTCATAGCCACTGCCAGAGACATGACCAGTATGGCCACTTTTGAAAGATTTAAGCGTCAATTGAGGTCAAATGAATTGAACTGTAAACCAACTTTTGCACTATCACAGCAAGCTTAGAATTTAGGCTAAATACACCTTGACCAGAGACTCTGGATTTCCTGTTGCCATGTAGAAAAAGGTCTTGTGGTCTGACAAGACTGAGGTAGGACTTTTTGGCCTTAATTCAAAATTATATGCTTGGTGGAAAGTCAACACAGCCCATCAGCCAGATGTCACACATCCCATGGTGGTTCTAACATCATGCTATGGAGCTGTTTCTCCTCAGCAGGGGCAGAGGATAAATGGAAAATGAATAGTGCAAAATACTGAAAATGTTTAGAGAAAAACCTGCTACTCTCTCCAAAAACGCTGTAGATGGGGAAGAATTTCACCATTCAGCATGGCACTGACCCAAAGCACACAGCCAAATCCACAGTGGAATGGCTGGAAAAAAGGAAGATCAATGTCCTGGAATTGCCCAGTCAGAGCCATGACCTCAACCCCAAATCTCTGGACTGACCTCGAGAGCTGTTCATAAGCCCTCACAATTTAAGTGAACTGGAACTCTGCTGCAAAAAAGAATGGGAGAAAATTGCAACAACTAGATGTGAGAGGTTGGCACACACTCACTGCAGTTATCAAATCAAAAGGCACTTCCACAAAGTATTGTTTTACAGCTGTGCAGACTTGCATCCAAGACATTCAAAGTTTTCCATTTTAATGCTTGAAAAACTTAGGCATTTCATTTTCACTCAGACAATGTTGGTTATAATGTATATTAATAATAATGTGTTATAATGTCACTTCACTTGACTTTATTTTAGCCTTTAAGACACCAAAAAGACAAGACAAGACATTTTGAAATTGTGTGTAGACTTTCTAGATCCACTGTATATGTCCAATATTTTGAAAAGTATAACTCATTTCCAAAGTTATGCCTCTTGCACTTAATCATTCATAAAACAGTCAACGCACCTTCTTTTCTTCAAATGTGGCTGTTTCCATAACAAGATATATTTAGGTGTCATGTTTCACATTTAAACTAGCTTTGTGTTTTGAATAATTTTTCTAGGGCTCTGAAACAAATCTTTAGTGACATTTCTTTCATGAATGCTTCTGTGACTCCAGAAATATAGTCCTGGGGAAATATAGTCATGTGTGGCCCCTGTGTGCCACTCAAAGTTGCTCTTCTATAGATAGTGCCCTGTCTCAACCAATTTCAGGCTCCATGCACCCAGCAAATTCATCACAACTTCTTTTTCCCTTGTCTTATCTGTCCCAAACCATGTCCACCTCCACTAGCCCAGTGTGTCTCCTTCCTAAAAACACCTTCACGCAGAATTATACTTTCTAGAAATAACACACTACCCTCTTAGGGGTTTATTATCCATTTACCCAGTCGACACATGTTTCCAAAGGGGTGAACCAAGTCTATCCTGTTGAATTTTTTGGGGGGGCAGCCCTTCTTTGGGGGCCGAACCCTTCTCAACACTGCTGTGTGAATGTTAATTCTTGCACACTTAATAGTGTCTGTGTCTGTGTTTCTTCGTGTGTGTGTGTGTAATGACAAAGAAAGAATTTAGGGTTTAAGATTATCAGGTGATGATGACCAGGAGCCCACAGCAGCAGAACAAATTGGCTTTGTCAGGGATATAGAGGTGGGTAGGTCGGCCAAACCCCGTCACTCACCAGCAACCCCCCTCTGGTCAATTTAGCGCCCACAGGTCCTCCTGTATAAAGCTGCACATGAAGTGTCTTCCACCGACTCATGTTTGCACAGGCAAAGAATTTAAGTATATATGTACTGCTTAAAGTAATTCAATGGGAATATAAAATGTTTGTAGCAGGGAAGCCATTGTTGTACACATGTGCAATTACTCTACAGTCCCATGCAAAACTACAAGCAACTGAGATACGTCTGTCTTTCAGTATGTCTTGAAATAAGTCCTTCTGTGTAAGTAATTATATGGTTTTGGCTTCATCTTTTTGATATGCTTCACAGGCATATATTAGTGATGAAAGATTAACCAACAGAATGAAAAAGGCAAAGTGGTCCATTTCTCATTAAAATACTTACATCTACATGCAGTCTGCTTTCAACTCCCTATGTGAATGCTTTGTGATTTCATCAGAGTGAACATTGTCTCAGTATCAAGTCATTATTGCAGCAAACCTTAATTCTCAACCCACAGAGTTTCTGCCAAAAGAAGCAGTAATATAAAAATTATTTTCCTTGAACATTCCTTTTCACTATGCAAAGCCTACAGACCACAATGGCATCATTTGTCCAGAACCTCTATTTCATGTTTCTTGAGTGTCACATCGAACAAATACATACACTCAGCTTCCATAATCTGATTTTGTTGTTGTGCGGACATTTAGTTCCAAGACATCAATACTGTCGCCCAGTACCCAGCAATAATGAATAATCATTGTGCAATCATTCTTGTTAATTACTCTAGCCTTTTTAATTAGTTATTGCCTCATTACAATTAATGCATTGAACACACTAATAAACAGAGTGCTTTGGAGGGTTAGCTGTGTGTAATTGAATACCAGCATGTCATATGGCTATCCTCTACAGACAATATATTTTCCATTTCTAAATCACAGTTTGGGAATAATTTTTATTAAGTAATAAATATATCAGAATAACTACATTTTAATTTCTGTGCAACCTCTTTTCTAAATTTCTATTTCAAATCTTGTTACACAGTTACTATTTTGGACAGGAGCTCAACAGCAATAAGAATGTTTCATTTGGCTTGCCATCCTGCCTACCATCTGAATTAACATGATAACATGAGACTCTGGACTACAAAGAAAACAACACCAGGCAAGGTTATCATACAACATCAATAACAAGCTGTCGGGTAAGGAAGACAGAAACTGAGCTGCTGTTCTCAAATGGGTCGTGAAAACTCAAGAATGAATATTTCTTCACATGAAGGCCACAGGGAGTTGCTATCATAACCCACCCCTACCCCACTCACACTGTTGTCACATTCTTTTCTCAAACCAGTGGTGTGGCAAGCTTCTTTTTATAATCTGGCACAATTTGTCATGGGAGTGATATTTGATCCGCATCCAAAGCTTTTGAGATGAATGGACAAAGACGGGACCTGACCTCCTCATCTGAAACAAGAAGATGGACTAGATCAGCAATCATTCTTTTATACCCTTGGTAAGAAAAACACATCTATGGCCAAGGAATGGCCAAAAGCCTAATGCTAAAGCAAGGTTTGCTGACCAAAAAATGTGGCCTGTTGGAATGTTTGCTCACCTGTATAGCAAAGCTTTTATAATCATGGGTTAATGCACCTTGTCCTTTTAACAGCTACTAGGTCTGTGTGTAATAGATCACGTTCAGGTAGTGATACTATATTGAATAATGAAAAATGACATGGACATTAAGTCCGAGATGGAAATAACAAAGCTGCCAGAGGAAATAAATTGAGGAAATGAAGGCATAATGGTACAAATTTTTAAAATAATTCTGTGGAGAGCACAGCAAAGCACTTTCAGCACAGCAAGCCTTTGTTTCAGTGCTGACAGATCTCAATAAAACCCTGCTAATTTATTTCGAGAGTCTCATTATGCCCTCCCTCTCCCAGGTGTTGCTCTATTAAAATGTGATAAATTACTTCTGCTGGTGATATTTTTCAGCATGTCCGGTCTCCTCAATAAAATGAAGACACTTTAGTGTAGAATTGCATTTCAGCTGAGAATAATTACACTGCTAAGAAAGAGAGCACATGGTCCACCTTTTGTTGATGCCAGATTTATATATATTTTTTGTTTACTTTTTTGGGTTTTTGGAGGTAATTATATGTGGAAATGCCTTCATTTGATTTATATTTCTGAATGGATTGGCTGCCAACAGATGTGTGTAGCTGCATCCACATCTGCTTGGCATTAGGAAATATCCCTGATTTCTCTGCTGGTATGCAGTGGAACTGGAATGGAACTTATATTAATAATGTATGCATACGGTGTTCCTGTGACTTTTTGTTTCCAGATCCCCCCCACCTCAGATACAAACCCTTTGAAGCGAGTTAAATACTACATTACAGAGCGATTCTGCTGCAACATGCCCTGGAGGGTGTATAATAAACACTACATGCAAGAGTGCTCAGGAAATTGCTGCTGTTTCCCACTGTATACCGGCCATCTGTATATTCTCCACAGATCTGGCTGGGCCTGAGCCTCCGCTTGCATCAACATTATCCATCAAAAGTTGAGGAGCCCGGCCATGGGTAAACCAGGATGTGGCTGAGAGTCTCAGAGTCATTACAAAAACAGCTGTCATGAGAAGATGAGTCCTTATTAAAATGTAGATATATAAATATAAAATTCCTCTTTGCCAATTCATCGGGTAAAAAGTGGAATGGGAATATGGAATTTGTGTGCTGGAAAAAGGGGAAAACATTACCAGGAGCACTGTAGCGGTAGTCTCTTTGTGAGACCTCAATAACCAGGAGGAGAGCACAGAGGCCTCTTTTCACGCATCACTTTGTAATGTCTAGTCTGTGACAGAGCCAGAGAGGAAATTGCATGGGTGGATTGCTGGGTGATTGCAAAAACCATTCTGCACATCTTAGTTTGTCACAATAGTGACACTCACAGCAGCCTTTTCCATATGGAGGTAACTGAGAATTAACTGCCCTTCCTTTCCCCTATTCATGCTCAGCAAACATAATGTGGAGATGAAATCACCTCTAAGGCAGGCACAGGCCCCAGTTTTAATGGCGCAAAAACACAGCAGAGTCAGCAAATACGAAGGGTGCAGTAATGTTTGGTAATTTGATGTCAGTGCTTTTTGCAAAAGTACGTGGTTGTGAATATCTGTGACACAGCAGTATTTTGGCAAAGCACAGTGCAGTTTTTATGTTTGCATTTACACTGCCTGGGAGAAAGCCAGGAGCAGTGTTTACCAACTACAAGAGATATGGGAAATGCATCCACTTATGAACACCAACACTTAATTATCAATGTTAATAAATTCAATGGCAGTATTTGTTGTTTTTATACTGGCATTAAAAATCCAAACTAAATCTAATTTATCCCAAACCAGCCTCATCAAACAAAAAATACAAAAAATAGTACCTTCCAAGCATTATCCATGAGCCAAAATAACATAATTTTGAATTTCATGAAATCATAAAATATCAAAATTTTTTGTGTCCCTGAGAAAAAACTCCAGACAAACCCATATTACAAAATCATATTATCACTTGACCTAGAAAACTGGTTAGAATGAAATATACATTTTTCTATAAATGCCAGTGATATTTTTACTTGCTCTACTCACCCTGCCCATTACTCCTCAGCAGTGCATGACAAAAAGTACTTTATAAAACAGTCCCCTTCAATCAAGTTGCACCCCTGTTGTGAATATACCACACCGATATACCACACAGAAATGGAATTTTTGTACATAATTTTAATATAATTGCACATTGACAACCATATATATTGCAACTGATTCATTCCACATCACCCAGAATTAAGTTAAGTTACCAAAGGTGGAAACTAAAATCTATTTTGGGAAGTCAGTGGTTGTAGTTGTCAACCAGCAACTGAACTCTACTGTGTAACCTTAACTCCTAGAACCTGAATTCTGCAAATTGCACCCATATGTGTTTACCTCATTCTCTGCTGAATAACTCATTTTTCCATGAAGTCGTCCTATATTTTTTACATCACCAGTACTTCTGTCATTTACTTCAGAAAGAACTCCAGTAGATCTCTGTTCAATATCTCAGTCATCTGAGGACATAGAAACATTTTATTTTGATGCTATGTACCAGAGGAGATGGTCTTACATGAGGGTCAATCAGATGTCAGTAAACAATGGGATTGTATACAACAAAAACATAATCCCCTTGTGATAGCTGCAGTGTATTCAAGTTTTCTTTTTAATGGTAATATAACTGAAATATGAAGTGAATCAAGCAGCACCATTTATATGTTAAGAAAGTTATTATTGCAATATTGTCATAACAAGCTCTCATGGGACTGTTCATGTAATCAAGACAACTTGTTAATAATGGTCACTTTTCTTACTTTATGTAGCCAAGTAGAGTTCAGAAAAATTATGGTTTCATTTTATGAAAGTGATATGGCACTGAATTGCATGGTACATCATGAATATAGGTATGGCTAGGCATTTTATTACATTGCATTACATTACATGCATTTTCACAGATGCTAAAATGAAAAAGAAAAGAAAACTTGTTCAGTCATGATAGATTGCTGTTTTTCTTTTTAGCATTATTTCTTGGGGAGTATCATTTCATGATCATTTCACATCACAATATGTGTCATATCTTGAGTTGAATGTATTGACTCACACCTACCAAGCACAAAATTATTTTGATTTAGACAGACTGACTAACTTTGCAGCCACAAACAAGAGAGACAGAGACAGCTGTGATAAACAACAAAGTAGTAATGGAGTATGCCTTTGTTCTTCAGTGTGGACAGTCGCAGCATGGTACAGCACTTGATAACATATTTTTTTTATTTAAACAGGGAAATCTACATATATTACCATGATTAATATATTTGACAGACACAAATGATGATCAAATAAGAGCACACTCCAAAGCACATTTGGAGATCAAAGGAAAGTTCTTTAATGCTGTATTTAATGCGACAGGTGTCTGACTAAGAGAACACTGCATATATAGTCAGAGCACAGCATGGTGGTTCTCATATGACAGTGCGTTTTGAGCTTTCACAGCATTACAAGTTAATTAAGGTCATCGAAAAAAATAACTGCAATAAATCAAGCAAGTATAATTTAAAAGAAACTCCATTTTTTGTCTTATGAAGCATTTTGTGCTTTTTGCCCTGTCCCCTCTGCTTGTTTTTTTTTTTTTTTTTTTTTTTTGCTCTGTCACATGGCCCCACCTCTTTCGACTTGCACTTGACCATTGTGCACCACTTCAAAGACTTGTATTTGTGCAATTAAAATGAGGCACATGGTGACATATCAGAAAGATTACAATGGCGAATGCATATAGTGCATATAAAGGCCGCAAGAACAAGGGCATATGTATTGAATAACAAATAAAGTATCAGTAAGACGAATTACTTTATTTATCCAATAGGAGTCAGAGATCATACCGCAGCTCTGCTCAGCCTCTCCCTCATGAATTTACAATCACTTGTATTTGTGCAATTAAAATGAGGCCCAAAGACGTTTTGGTTTTTTCTCCATTTTTTTGTCAGCAAGAAAATTCAAGCTGAACCAATTTTTGCTTATTTTGTATCTCATAACCTGTAGATAATGAAGGATTAGGTGATAGTTACTTCAATCTCACTTTTTAGTTGCTCCAAATGAATGCCTGTGTCTGGGTTGATTTGGTATTTTATTGATGGTGCAAAAACATTTTAAGCACAGGCTATAAGAATACAAAAGGTGACATATCAGAAAGATTACAATGGCGAATGCATATAGTGCATATAAAGGCCGCAAGAACAAGGGCATATGTATTGAATAACAAATAAAGTATCAGTAAGACGAATTACTTTATTTATCCAATAGGAGTCAGAGATCATACCGCAGCTCTGCTCAGCCTCTCCCTCATGAATTTACAATCACTTGTTTGACTGAGTAACATAAAGTAGGTCTGCGCTCTCCTTTTGGCCCTTCCTTCCGTCTGCATTTTTTTGTCAGTTCACATTCATTGCTTTAAGAGAATAAAGGTCTGTATCAGTATTTTCTCCGCCAGTTCTGTTTATCCATCCTTGCAGTCAGTCTGGAGAGATGAGAAATGCACTCAGCGTCTTCCTCTCCTTCCACTAGATTGGTTTCTTTTGTTGAGGACCCCCCTCCGGTACCAGCCAGTGTCAGAAGTAAAGATGAATGGACAAAGGCAAAGAGGAAAAAGGATAAAATATTGACAAAGTCAGAAAAATGAAAAACCCTTAGTGCTTATAAATTGTGGCAAGTCTCGAAATGAAAGATGCTGAAGTTCCTTTTCACAACTGGAGTCGGTGATGACGGACGACATCAAAGGGAGGACCACTGCGGAACAGACTCTCTCCTGTCTCTTATTGCCTTTCATTTTGGAGCAAATAAGAAACCATTTTTGAAAGCTGTGCTGAAAAAGTAATATTAAACAACTATTCCATGTTGACCAGCACAATTTTTCTGGGACATCACATTTTAAGATATGAACGTATCAAACAATTTTTGGGTATCTCATGAATTTTATTAATCAGTTTAAGCTAATACAGTTGATTCTCCTACTGAAGTATGAATTTGGATATTTCCATCTAACAAATGATCAAGGATTTGGTAAACTTATCCCTGTGCTGTTAAATAAATTTAAAAATACATACAATACAAGGAAGTGTGTCCAGACACAATCTCTGGCAGGACAGCTTACTGATTGTACAACAGAAGTTTGCATAGGTTTCACTATGCACTTCATGCAAATAGCCTTTGGAAACTTAATATACAACAGCGTTTTCATCAGGAGATGGCAGACAGGGAAATGAAGCCAATTGACTGTTTATTAAATCAAAGTATTCCCTGACACATGTTATAATGGGAATAAGAAGCTTTGCATTTGAGTGAAAGAGATATGCTGCCTTTTAATTCATTCTGACCTACAGATGAAAGCTGGTTTCATGCTCAGGCAAACTAATTTCCTTTCCCCCTTCTGATTTTAGTTATTGGTCCTCTTTCTGTTTACAATGGCCTGGAGTCAGACTTAATGGTATGCATTTGTAAAATGGCAGCATTTTTTTTAAAAGAACAAATTAAGGCCAGGTATCAGTGTAATCATATTGCTAGAAGCCCTATGGATATGACCCCATTCAGGCAGCTAAAACCGCATACTGAATTGGCAAAATTCATTCCTCACTTAACCTTGTCACAGTGTGCCATGGCACCTCCCATCGAGACACTATTAATATGAACTCTTATACCATCCCAACTTTTTTTTCAAAGAACTACTGACCAGGACAGTGTGTTGAAGCTATTTTACTGCAGTTTGAGCAGAATATCTAACACACTAGTATCGTCATGCTTAACTTAATGATATAATAAAAAGGCAAAACCTTCAACCCGTTACGTTCTTTCTGTCCCACTGCACCAGCTACTCAGGTACACAGGAGGATTGGTTCCCTCTCCCAACAGATAAGCACATGTGGTGGTATATTAAATTTAAATGCATTTAAAAATTGATATGTGTATATAAGCATATAATAAGCATATGATAGATACTGCTCATTAAAACTAGGCTTAATACATGACTCCACTTACTAAAAACAAGCCCTAACTTAGCTTTATATGTTTAGTGCCAGGTTGTAGCACAAATCTCACCAATTACCTGGCCCAATTCCTGGATTTTTAAAATGTTTACCATCACAACACAAGATTCTAAATACCATGGGCCTTCAAGTGATAATCAATAATAGGTACACCACAATACAATACTTTACAGTATTAGGAAACATCATCAATTATTTTACCTGCTGGGTAACGACTGTCAAGCAATGTGAGGTAAAGCATCTGTAGAAAGAATGTGGACTATATCTGAAATGTTAGTCCTAGATGTTTCCTCTTTATAGTTCAAATGAGGGTTTCCAGGTCTCTCAGAACTTAGAGGAAGCACTAATAAGATTTTTCCAATAATGTGAGCAGACACAAGTTTCATTTTTGATTATGTTTTGTCTAGCTTTTGGTTTTACAGACACATTTCTTTGTGAGAAGAAGAAAAAAAGCACAACACTTTCTTTCAACACCATATACCACTGCAAAATTAATTCTGTCCAGGGAGCTCTGCATTTTGTGTGCAGGACATAAAGATACAGAAAATATACACCCACAGCAAATATAAATTGTAGTTAATTGTCAAGTGAAGGTTCAAACCTTTCTGCAGAGATGTATGGTAAATAACTAGGTAAGTTACATCATGTCAATACAAACATTCATGTGGACAGGTTTCATTATATCTGAGGACTATGTTCACTGTGGCAATTGTATTGATGAATAGTATGAACACCTATGCAGTATATGATATGCCATGGGTTGTCTGTCCTCACAGTGGAGGAAGAGCAGTTCTGTCCTAAAAAATAAACAATAATATGATTAATCCAATATGACTAGCAAAACCCTCAGTCATGTTGCTGTTTAGTGAAAGGTTTGGAACAGAGAAAGAGGCACAGGTCCCCATGGTTGAAGGGAGCCTCAACAATTAATTAACCCCTGTGGACAGTCTTTGGAGTAAAGCCAATGTGTTAGCCTTTTAGATAAGTTCCCAAATTGCAGGCAGTCTATCACACTTGCCAAGGAAATGATGCTGGTGGTAGGAAGCATCAAAAGCCATGACAAACTAGGAGAGCACCTATAAAGTTCAGTGCCCAAAGAAGTGATCTGATGCAACTGGGAAAACAGGGCTTTCTGTGTTGAAGGTGGTCCATCAGAAATGAGCCAACATATGTTTGGATGGCTCTGATCCCCTGTTCCTAGAGTCATCTTGCTGAAGATCTGGCAATGCTGACATGTGGTCATCATTGTAGGTCAAGAGCTGAACCCCTCTGAATGTTTTGTGACTGTAGACGTAATATTGTTGGTGGGTCTAGAGTACCATGTGTGGTGGCAGTCATGTCATTTTTAATTGACTTTTATAATTCTTTTTTTTTTTATTTACTTCATGTTCATTAACCAAATACTACAGTCTCCCTTCAAAAGAACTTGACCAAAAATGAATCTACAATTGTATACCTATAACTAAAGGAGATAGCATGACATTTGCCTATACATTTATATGTATATTAGCGTAACCATCTATTTCTTAGGCATATGTCTTTTATACCTTTCATTCTAAAATGTTTTAACTGGTAAAGTACCCAAGTTTATACCACTGAACTCTGAATTTAATTTAAATAATTTCTAATAGCTGTTCCCTTATTAGTGTCTCTAAATGATCCCTGTTCAAAAATATCACATTCAAAAGCAATAAATTTAAACACCCTGCATACAGAATGCTTTCACCCCTGGTTTTAATCACTCTTTGAACTCCTCTTATCATAATAAAGCTGTTACAGATCAAAAATGTTATACTCCAAAAGGGTAATCAGAGTAATTTGTGTTTAGTTATTTATTTATATTAAATGAAAATATGAATCACAGTTGTCACTACCCAGATCCTGGAGTTGCAGTAGCATAACAGCTATTCTGACAGCTGTTTGTGTTTAATGAAGAAGCATTTTTTCCCCCACATCAAACAAAATGAAATCGGTCTGATCATCTTTGATGGGAACAGTACATCTTCCCCATGGACCCTGTTAGCATGGTTTTGATGTTGGAATTTGTGATAATTTGGTGCTTTGTTCTCAGAATCCACAGAGATCTGCAGTCATCAATGGACTGTGTTAAGCTATTGGAAATGAATACGTACATTTCTGATGTGTTGTTTTGGACTATATCAGCACATTATGCAAAATTCTCAATGTTCACATTTTAGATTTACATGTGCATGCATTGCACTGTATCTCCATGCAATATTTATTGTGAGGGAAACAATGAAAATTAGAAACGAAAATGTAATATTCATGAACATAAACTCAAAGAAACTAGCACAATTTGGTGGGGAGCGGGAAATTGTCAAATTATAGCCTTTTCTCTCTTCAGCAAAACTAAAAGTAATTGAAAATTGATATTGTTAGGAATAAGTCTAAAAAATCTACAAAGAAAAAGAAGATAGCATATGTAATACATTTCATTTCTATGGTGACAGAAAACATCATGAAAATGAGTGTCTACCATATTTTGTTTTCAAAGTCTCTGTGTGTTAAAGCCACTGACTGTGGTTTGAGTGGTCTCCACCTGTGAAGAATTATGGGTCATCTGCTTCACCCAACCGTTGTGAAGCCAGCCCTTTTGTAGACTCACTTGGAGCGGGAAGATGAGTATGCAACAAGCCCCTTGACCTCACTTAGATTTGCCACCTATGGGTTTGGGAAATGAAGTGCATGGCCCCAAATGTAACAAACTTTGCCCTTGGCTGTGATCTGTTTAATTGTGTAGTTACTTTGATTGAAGTTACCTCAGCAGTTTTCATATGTTAATATAGTGGCAATAAACATGTCTGGTAAAGTAGATCATGGCTCTGTTTATTGCTGACAGGAATTTTGCTTTGTGGTAATTTATACAATAAAATGCAAGAAGCCTTGCATATTAGCAACTTCGATAGCTAACCATGTTTAGCAGCCTAAAAATCCTATATCTAAAATAAGACAAAAGTCAAGGCACATTTTGCACTCCTAAGCCTTGCCAGGGGTTAGTGTTTCCAGGTTACTTTACTTATTCTTCTCCATCCATGCAAGATAGTGTTGTGCTTCTACATACCAGTTTGTTCCATGCAAATGTCCTGTATGCCCACCATTATTAACATGTTCTGGTGAGGAACAGACAGCTGCTAGATGACATTAGTTACACCATCTGCAACTACTCCATCAAATTACCACTGGAATGCCCACAACCATTAGCAGAATAAGATGTAATTGTCAGGGCACATTCAGAAATGGCCAATAATTGAATATAAGGCACTATGTCCCATCCACTCGTTATTCATGATAAGAATGCCAACACAAAGGTAGACGTACTTTGACTTTATAGCTGATGGACATACAGCAGATGTATTGGCATCCTTTCACAGAAGGTTAATAATAATATTCTCTCAGTGTTCATTTTATTTTTTAATGAATTCATTTGAATATGCCCAAAAAGGTGGCATTATTAAAATAGCTGCCAGAAGGATCACCTATGTATGATTTTTTTTTTTGCCACAAATTTTGGTCTTTGAATATTTTCCACATTTTATGAAAGACAAAACATAATGAACAGTAAACATAAACTTACATACTGTACACATGATAATAAAATAATTTTAAAAAAGCATTTTTTTTTTAAGATGGATATTTACACCCAGAAAGGAATCAATTCACAAGAACAAACACGCAACTGTTTTACTGAACAGTAATGTTTACTTCATATACAGTATTAAATCAGAGAAAAAAATTGTCTCACATCTCACAAGGTTTACACTAACCAAAGCAGTTCAAAGTATAATGAAACACACATGAGTGTATGGTTTATATTCCATGATCAGTACACCAGTCCCTGAGGGCAATGCATATCTATCTCACAATCAGTTTAAAATCTGGCAGTTTATAAATTATTGGAGAAAAAACAGCTTTGAGAATGACCCACACACACAAACAGTACACAATTGTGTAAATATTCTATTAGTGTCTAAATTATGCATTTCCAGGGAACTTACATAACTGTATTATAATTTACACAATGAGCAAGAACCTCTTCCACCATTTTGCCTGTGTATTCCATCATGTCTGACGGTTGCCAAATGGTGGAAGGATGTGCACTAGCAAAACAATATGATTCATGTCACTTGACTGTTCTCCTAAGAGACAGCCAGAGAATGGTATATCAAATGGAAAAAGATTTTTTTTTCCCTGTCTGAATTTTCTGTCCTTTATTGTTTTATTATGAGACATTGCCGAACAACCTGATTGCTTGCTCAAATTTCAGTGCATTCATCACATATATTGCTCCTAGGAGACAGGAGACAGATCCACCAAGCCGCTTTTGAGGAGTAACATTTTTCTGTGTGCAAGCATAATGTGTTGGACCTCCGTTCTTTTCTATGCATTGAGGCTCATAAGTAATTGCTGCCTCACACTGCTCTCTCACTCCAGGGATGTGTGCTGTGAGTTTCTCTTGGAAACTAATACAGCGGTGACTGCCATAGGTTTGTTGCTTGTCACAGTGCACCAGCCCTCAATGCATACAGTACATCTTGTTTCAAAACCTCTTACATTGGTATTGTTTGAATTAAGATACCCTTAATCCCATTGAGAGACAGGGTTGAATGATAAAAAATGCTAGATTGTTATTTTATTTTTCAACATGGCATTGGCACAGAACACATTTATTGCTACTGTTTATGTTCTGAGGCCCAATAAGGCCCAAAAAATGAGCACCTTAATTAACCCCAACAGTTTGAAGTGACACTGCATAGTGATTGCATGCAAATATTTTGGATACAATAGTACCTACATGTATGCATGATTTCAATGCTACAACAATTTCATCTATACTCATAGGAATAAAGTTGCTCTGACCCTCTGCATTGTTAGAAAAAGTAATACATAAAGGGGAAAAATCCACCATTACACAAATTATTTAATATGATTTGGAGGCATCTTGATTACCTCAAACATTTATTGACTAGTTTGAAAGAAATAATAACAGAGGCTGATAGTCTGCAGTCTACTTGCAGTAAAATTGTATAAAAAAGTATAAATAAACTGCAATAACAAGTATACATGACATCAGCTTATAAACAAGACAGTGTAAATAAAAAATACAGGAAGATAAAATCAAGAGCAAAAGTACAAAAAACATCCTACAATGTACATCAAATAACATTCGTTTGAAATGAGTGCTGAATTTGTCTTGATCTCACATTTAATTGACATTGCATCCCATAGCATTCAAATACACACTTCCACATAAGGAAACAGACTGACATTTTTAGTTGCCATGAGTACTTGTAGATATAACTGATGTAATGTAGTGTGGAGTGATGTGTGACAATGCACTGGAGTTGTCTATTCATCTTCACACTCTAACTCAATGTAAGCCATTCAAAACTCCTATTCTTCCATTAGGATCACAACAACATCTACTAAAATGGGAGTGTTCTGCAGTTCCTCTATGCCATTCAGCTTAATCTATAGTGTAGTGTCGGGTGGTCAAATTGTGCAAAGAGCAGAAATGTATATTAAGTAGGAGTAAGTTCTTGACTGACATTGGTGCTATTTTGCACGGATGTAATTTGGACCCTGTTTTTCCAGTGACTGGGTTTTGAAGCCTGTAAGTTAGTTGACATTTGCTATATGTTGCTATGACTCCTTAAAGACAAGAAAAGTTAAATGAATCTGATTTCACAGTGATTGATCAGATAACTGATCAGATAATTATTCTGGTGCAATCCAAAAACACTGTGCCAACTTAATGAACAAGAACAGCAAATGGTGAGAGTAACAACTTAGAGCCTTTTGAAGACTTGGAGCACCTTACCCAGATAAATATAACAAATTTCAAGCAAATTGTCATTTACCTTTGACCTACAACCAAAAACCGACAATAGGTAAATACTTTACACTGGAAAAAAACCCCTCAAGACAAAGGCTAATTTGACAGTAGCAGCTAAGTGTGCACAGTGGTACAACTTATTGCAATTCTGTGTGGTGGTGCATGGGGTGATAAGGCACTGAGTGCAGTCTGCCGCAGAAGCTCACACTGTGCACAAGACCTCATGCTAATAAACCTCATTCAGTTTCATTACTGCTCAAGTTTATTCTCATGTAGCTGATGTTCCAAGAACATAACAGTGAGATGTAACTTTAGAAAAAAAATAACAGAATGACCTCAAAATAAATTGTGATACATGAGTCATTTGTTCATGCGGACACTCCATTGGAAAAGCTTGATTATCCCAGACAATGAACTTTCATATGTACATATAAAGTGATGTGTGAAAGTCCTACAGCATCTCAGTTGAAAAGGGAGCATGCTCCTAAAGTAAGCTATTGACAAAAATGTAGGAGTAACCATCACTGGAGCAAAAGGTTTACAGCACAAATGCTACCATAAACAAATATTAAAACCTTAAACAGCATTAATGAAAAATGGACTTAATTGGCACTATCCCAATCAATGCAAAAAGGAATGTTTTTTTTAACCATCTCACAGTTGTCTGAAAATAGTTGATCAACAATCACCATGACATTTGGGTGACCTCCCACTCTATTGAATTCTACATTTTGAGGTTGAATATAAATGAGAAATGGACAGTGACAAAACCTATACAAAGGAATACAGCAGAGCAATTATCTTCAATTAATCCATGAATTAAAGTTATTCCCATTTCAGCATGAAAAGCTAAAGCACATTTGTCAGTTGTAGGGTGGCTACTAAATAATGATGCCTAAATATAGGAGTCAAATACTGTTTATGACAATGAACTTAGATTGTGTTTTTTTTCTGCTGTTGTTTTTTTTGTCATTGTGACCCTTACTTCTCTCAAACAGACTCTTATTATTGGTATCTTCTCTTTGTATTGTCAAAGCAACATATGGTAATCATTTTGAGGATGTCAAAAAAGTTACATAATTTAATGAGAAATATTCAGAAATATTGTGAATGACAATAATATTAGACTACCATCAGTTAATTAGTACCTTGACATATTTTGAAGATTTTGAAGTTTAAGTTAGAATACTGTTTTTTTCTTAAAAGCTATTCCATAATGAGAATTTGTTTCAGTATCGATGGGCTTTTCTTTCTCTGAAGTAAAAATTCCAAAATCACCAGTCAAAAAGCATATCACGTTTCTGGTAAGAATTAATGTACTATTCTACACATAAGTGTAAATTGCTGAATACACATAAAAAATGTCTTTAGCCATCAGCACCACTCAGTGACTTATTTCATGATTAATTGAGATGATTCAAGTACCACAATGGGGTAACTGTGACAGATCAATAGATGGCTTCATGAGGAGATTTCATTGCCATCTTGCAGTTGAAGGACTAAATTGCAAGCTAAAAAACCCAGTGGCTGGAAATGCAGGGCCCTAGATATAACATGTCCCACTTTGCATTTTTCACTGTTTATGGTCATGACAAATCCTTACCTTTAAAGGGGTGATTCCTTTCCCCTCAAAATGCTGTTGTTCAGTTTGTTCAATTCACTGTCAGGGGCACACACACTTGGAAATCTGCCTCGAAACTCTGAAGTGCTCTGCATCGCCTTGTTGAGACGAGAAGTCCTCAGCACTGCACAGCTTCAGATAAGACTTCTCTGCATGACCTTCAATTACATTTGTCAGGGGAAATCAAGCATTGTCAAAGAGTTCTACATGCAAATACAAATGTAAATGTAATCCTGATGGCAAAAATAATCGTAGAGATCCCATTTGATTCATATTCATAATTCAAATTAATGCAGGTAGGTATAAATGTGGAACTGTGGAGTTAAAAGCAGTTCAGCCCATCTCAGAGACAGATTACATTGAAATTCATGCCAAGAAATGTTCAACTTATTTGGCTTGCCTTGCCGATAGTGTCATGTGCTGGACATGAATGTGATCCGAAAATAAATGATAAAAAAAGACAATCTCAAACAATATTGAACATGACACCCAGACAAGTGCATATTCTGTTCTGAGTCAAAATTCATATTAATCAATTTTTTGGTGTTCTGGTTGTTGTGTTGATAAGGGGATTTCCTGAAATGAGGTTAATTGCAGCAAGATGTTTACTCAGGCTTAAAGGGTGGGCAGTGATTTGATTAGAACATGTGCTCAACACCCCCATGTACGTTGGTTGGGTGAAACAAATTGTCACTTTTCAGCAAGGTAATATCCACTGGAAGCACAAAAAATACCAAAAGTTCAGTTAATTAATCATTTCTGTAGATGCAATTCATTACAATTGAGAAGTTTCTCTGCTAGAGATGTTTGGGGAGTGGGGGAGAAAATAAACAATAAAATCATTTTTCACAACATTAATTAATTAACACAACATTAACAGTAATTGACTCATTCCCACCTCTGTGAAAGCCAATGGGTTCTTAAATTGAGCTATTACCAGACACAAGACATATCATTTACTCAAAAATCAACAGGAAAGTCAATAACCATTTCAATACAGCAATTTGTTTTTTTAACATACCTATAAGGTAAATCTGAAGAATACTGAAACTTGGTGAAAGCTCAAAAATATCCTCTGTCTGTAATACCACCATGGTCAGGAAACATCACAAGGCTGACTTTAACCTCATATACAAGACTGCAGGTTATTTTAAGAAATTAACTATTAACATTTAAGTATCACATTGCACTAAAATACAAAAATGTTACACTGCTTAAATAAGGAAGAACCACACAGACATTGATAAAGTCATTATTTTTGTGTTGGTACTATACTGATGTAGTGTGATCATTTTATATGTACTTACGTATTTTATAAAGGACAGATTAGAAAATATTTTAACTTACTTATCTTAATTAGTCTGTGTTTGGCAACCATTATAGCTATGTGTTATAATTTGTTAGTGTACCTACACCTTGTGCTCCTTGAATGTCCTGATGTGTGGAGTTAATGGGCTAGAGTATATAATCTGCTAGCGGCATTCTCCAGGGCTTTTTCCATTAGCTTTTTTACAGGGTTTATTTATCATTTTTAGGTCAGACAGCTGCTGTGAGCCATCATGGTGAAAACTCTTACTAGGGTGTCATCTTACAAAGAAGGGGTTACAAAGAGGTATTTGGGCTGGGCCATTGGCAGGAATATGTATATAAAATTACTGCATTGTCTATGGTGCTCAAGACTAAATGTTCCAGCAAGTATTCCAGTAATATCATCTTTACTTTTTCCATTATTCAGGTCACTGATAGTATCCTCCCCATAAATTGCTTTAGAAACACTTAAACTGCTGTGAATTTTTTTTCAGTTTGTTTATTTGTTTGATGCATATTTGTAAAATGGCAATATTCTGTCACTGATCTAAAAGCTGCTTGCATATCCCACTAAAAGAGCTTTGTTTAAAATAAATGCTGTCTGATGCACCCGAAGCATTGCTGGGCCTGATATACATTTTTTTTCCAAAAATCTTAGCATCATGTTTTAATTATGATAGGCAGTGTCCCCATTTACTAGTATAAGAGAACATCCCTGATGCCTAGTCATTGACAGTACATTCCAGAATGCATGAGGAAACATGGTGCTGTAAATTCTACCATTCCATTTAACCTCATAAAGAGCTGAAAAACTCTAAATGTGGATCAGGCTAATTGCTAACTTCATCAATCAAGCTGGACTTATGCTCTCTGTGTTTCCTTTCTGTAGCTGAAAAATGTTGCAGTGTTTCATGGATTTGGTTATCTTCAGTGTCCCAAAATGTAATGCTATTAAAATTTCACCAATTCTATTCAAGAATATATCATTCCCACCCTTGTATTTTCTTTAGTATCTTCTAAAATATGTAGATAGTAAAAGTGTTAATAAAGAAATTCAACTCTGATTTAAGTTTGCAAATAAGTCACCAGCAATGGTTGTGAAAATATACATACTACTAACAAAGTATATTTTGCAGGAAAGCCACCTCAGCATTAGACCCGAAAAACAAACAGGAAGCTTTATATATGCGACATGCCTACCTTTATCCCTGTTTCCTCTATACTGTAAGACAAGTGTCCTAATCACTGAAAGTATGTATGATTACTAACGGCAAGGTCAGAGGCAACTATGCTGTCTGAGGCAAAATTATAGCAGGGCTATCAATAATAGTTAGAGCAAAGGTAATAGGTGTTGGAGAGAGAAAGCAAGGGTAAAGTCACTTTGAGAAAGTTGTAGTAAAGGTGAAACACCAATGGTGTGCATATTAGGCAAAAAACAATGCAGCCACATTGTGTGTAAAGGCGATACAGTAGTGATATGTGCCTTATAAATATAAGAAAGATCATTTAAGGATATCATATCCATAAGCTTCATATAATGCTTCTTTCCTCTTGTAATTCTTAGCGGTCTAAGAACTTCCATGCATTAGTGAACAACCTCATGTTACAAAGCATCTTAAAATTGTAAGAGCAATAGGAATCATAATAAATTAAACCTTTGGAATAAAAGACTAATCTTCATTTGGGCATCCCTTCCTATTTTATAACAAACATTGTGCTATGTGTTTAAAACTATGCATTTACATTTAAGATTGTTTATTTGTGAGAATGAAAGGCATTGTACTGGAAGGAATTGGTTTCTTGAGTCTGATGATAGGATGTGCAGCCATGTGGATCAAATTATTGACTCTGCCATAAGATCTCCTTGGGACTTACGTCACACACTGTGTGACTTTTATGGCCTTTTGTGAAACAATGTAGGCAGGATACAGATGGTTTCTCTGTCCAGATCAGCACTGCTATTGAGATACCTGGTGAGCCACTTGGATGAAAGGAACATCGAGAAAGTAACTGATGGTTAAATAGCTCTCCATATGCATGGCTGCTGAGGTACCTGCCAGGCAGTTTGCGCAAAAAGGTAGTATCTTGTATGCAGATGATAAGATTCCCAATGGTAATGTGTTTGCTGAAAAAATACCAGGAAAGGTATCAGACACATCACTTGCATCCTGGCTGACTGCTTGTTTGGGTATGGAGATAGCAACAGATCAAAAAACTTGCAGTCAGTGCTCTCTCCGTGAGAATATGGCTAACAAAGTTCCCTGTCCAACCATTGGGGTAGGGAAGTAGTATCAGGAATATATTGTCAGTGGGAACAGTAACGGGGATCAGGGGTCAGTCAGGGGTTCAAGTGAAATATGAATGGGCATACAGGCTATGATATATCCCGGTATTGGGACAACCCTGCTAGGGGGCATTGGTTTCACTAGTTGACCCTAGTAGCTGATTTAGCAGAAAGCTGCATGTAGTATGTGTAGAAATGAAAAAATCCCAAAATGCAGGTCGAGATCAAGGAGTACTGGGGATAAAATCATTGAGATGACTGTGATGATCTGGGAAAGCAGAACAAGCAAAAAAGTGTAATAATCTCAGACCCACACAGTTTCTGATAGGTGAGCCGTGCAGGGGAGCAGGAACCAGATGCCTTAATGGAGGTCCAGAGCAGGGTTATAAGATTCATGGCCATACCATGGAGAACCCGGTTATGGATGGCAAGGGAAACCATGGGGGGTTTACAGCAGGAGGGCACAAAGGGTTCAGGAAGGTGGACAACAGAGGCCTGTGAATAATAAAGCAAAACAAATGGAGATGAATCAGGAAAGATAAGCTTTCATTACTTTTTAATAGCATTTTATTTCCCTCATGTCTCTAACCTATACAATAGTGCAGTTGTAGAAATAATGTACAAAGATGGATGGACAGATAGTTTTGGGGGAAAAAAAACTGCCTTACGGTTTTAGAAAAAAGAGTTTTAGTTACTTTTGTAGTACTATTTCATTTTGGTCATATCTTACACCTATGTACACACAATACTCGTGCACCGCTTCTGCTAATATTTTTACTATCAGTGCATCCACAAGTTCTGTTTCACAATGCAATCCAATACTGATTGTATCACCTCTTTCAAGATTATCAAAACTTAACAAATGTGGCCAATAATACAGAATATCCTTATTATTGGCAACAGAACAGAATTATGCTACCATGTACCATTGTTGTGGAAAGTCCAAGGCAATAGTCACAACTGTACTGCATGATTTTCCATCAAATACCATGCCTTATTTGTTATTTTGACTTATCTTTCCTGAGTTTTTACCTTTGTGTGTCATTTCCTTATACAGTATTACTGTCAATACATTTCGTGAAGGAAGTGATTTTGTACATTGAAATGTTGCTGCTTATACAGTAGTACTATACCATTATCTAGGTGACTTTGTAGTTTATGGTTTCATAACTTAAAGAATTTCATGCTAAATTAAAATACATAACTGAGTCTAATTTAGCCTTGATGTGGATGATGTACAAATCACCTTTTTGGGCATAAACATGGAAAATTGGTTGCAAAAGACACATGTATTCTTTTCTCTGGTCTCTGCTCTGCACAAAACCTGAACATGTAAATCCCATTCATATTCAGTGTCTTCAGTTATTATTCTACAGATTCTGACTTTAAAACATGATTGATAGGCATCCTAGGAAGCTGGAATATATCTATATGTGAGTGAATGTTACTATCAGTTAAATTACTGTTGTGTTCAGATGATCCATTGTCTGAAGTGGCTGCCAGGGAAAGAACATCTAATTTTCTCACTCTGTAGCTCAGTCTCTTTATTTGCGCTGCTACCAAAAAAGTTACTGCTTGTTTGCTGCAACAGTACTTTCTGTACTTTTGAACTGAGAAGGTAATGTGTGTATGTGTCACGCACTGTGGGATGTCCGATGTCCACCTCTCCCCTACTGCGGGTTAATCCACGCAGCCCAACAGAGAGGTGCAGGCACGATAAGTACAAATAGCTGCATCAAAATGATCACAATAACTGATAATGGAAACATACTAGAAGGAAATTCTTGAACAAAGATTAAAAAGTTACGCACCTCCATGACAAGAACTGTGTTTCCACACTGTTTTCTCTGCCCTCCACCATTAAAATTGTTAAATTATATTAAAAAAAGTGCAAAACACCCATGATGAAAGGGGAAAAAACCCATTAATTTCAGCCATAATATACATCACAAAGCCCTCATAAAGCATAATACCTTCATGACTATGACTTATGTACAATAAACAACAGCACTACTTTATGATGGCTGACATGGAGTTATATAGCACTTATAATGCAAAAAAAGAAGCCATACAATGTGATATATCACCCTGTATCATAAATTAATTTTTTTTTAACTGCTTTATAAAGTGATATTGCCACAGTCTTGGAAGCGTTATGTATGCTTATGTATGAAAACTGAAGTTTCACTTAATTTAAAGGGATTTAAAGTGATTTTTGTTTCTGAAATAGTTCAGTAAATTCCATTTCAATACAGACACTGGCAATGGTTTCGGATTGGGTATGTCTGAGGTGAAGAAAAAAAAAAAAAAAATATATATAAAAAAAAAATATATATATATATATATATATATATATATATATATATATATATATATATACAAATATTATGAGGGGCCAAACAGGAAATATATAAATATAATTCCTGAATATATAAATGTAACTCTGAATATATAAAAGTTATTTTATACTCAGGCATATCACAAGACAGATCGTGACATTTTAAAGGCCATTCACGAACACAATAAAACAAAAGTTTATCAAATGTTGCGCTGATAATACCAGTGTTGCCATATCACTGCTTAAATGAGCTGCCCAGGGCATTGCGCAATAGCAAGTACGCAAGTATACATAGCATCTCAGTCTCTGATAGGTGTGATAATTGGCATTATCAGCGCAACATTTGGTAAACTTTTGTTTTATTGTGTTCGTGTATTACATTTTGTGTTTTACAAGTGTTATGATGCCCCTGCCCTAAGCCAAACAATCGTGTGAATGGCCTTTAAAATGTCACGATCTACCAGCGGGAAAAATCGTAGGTAGAAAGATAGACAGACAGACGATTGTCTTGTAATGTTAAATAACATTTTAGTACTCATCCCACCATATTGGTGAAATGTGAAATGACAAACACGGGTTTTGAGTTCGTCTTTAACTTTATTATATGAACAAAGTAGCAGCCTATACTATGGCAAAACACAAATGTAATACACAAACACAATAAAACAAAAGTTTATCAAATGTTGCGCTGATAATGCCAGTGTTGTCATATCACTGCTTAAATGAACTATGCCCAGGGTATTGCACAAGTACACAAACATCTCAATTTCTGATAGGTGCGTTCTCCGTCCTCGCGATCTTGCAAGAACATTCTCGTCAAGGACACTTGGCAAGAACATTCTTCTCAAGAACACAAGTACGTTCTTAGCCTTCTTGGTATCGATAAACAGCCGTGGATTGATAAACAGCCCCTATGAAATTAGGCACGCCTACTTGAAAGGTCCTAATACCAAGAAAATGAGGACCCCTTAATGAAGTCCAAATTATTGCCTCATTCAAATTTAAATTATTTAAAGTTTTTGTTTGATTATCTTTGATTGTACTGTAAAATATTACTGATGCTAATGTTAAACTTGTTTTGCTCACTCAGTAGCCTATGAAGAAAAAAAAAAGAAATTATTCAAAAAAGAAAAACGACTGTCTTGTGATATGCCTGAGTATAAAATAACTTTTATATATTCAGCTTTATATTTATATATTTCCTGTTTGGCCCCTATATATGAGGGGCCAAACAGGAAATATATAAATATAAAGCTGAATATATAAATTCAATTCCGAATATATAAATATAACTCTGAATATATAAATATAAAGCTGAATATATAAATGTAACTCTGAATATATAAATTCAATTCCTGAATATATAAATTCACAAGTATGTTCTTAGTCTTCTTGGTATTGATAAACAGCCGTGGACTGATAAACAGCCCCTGTGAAATTCAGCTCCCCTACTTGAAAGGTCCTAATACCAAGAAAATGAGAACCCCTTAATGAAGTCCAAATTATTGCCTCATTCAAATTTAAATTATTTAATGTTTTTGTTTGATTATTTTTGATTGTACTGTAAAATATTACTGATGCTAATGTTAAACTTGTTTTGCTCACTCAGTAGCCTATGAAGAAAAAAAAATTATTCAAAAAAGAAAAACGACTGTCTTGTGAAATGCCTGAGTACAAAATAATATAATATATTTATATATTTAGAGTTACTTTTATATATTCAGGAGTTACATTTATATATATATATTATATATATATATATTTTCTATATTTGGTCCCTCATTTTATATATATATATATTTGTGTGTGTGTCCCACTACCTTATGACACTGGGCTCCTGAGTGACTCAGAAGGTAAAGGTGCCTGTTTCAAGTGCAGGCTGAGCCCTACAGCCCCAGGTTATAGACTGTTCATGTCTATTTCCAACAATTACTGGGACCCTGCAAGGGTGGTACAAAGTGGCTTTGTTCAGAAATAGGGGTGAGTAGATCAGTTAGTCTTCTCATCTCTCCACTCTGGGAATCGCATAGGTGCCTATGAGTTACTCAGATAGCACAAGTTGGATGTGCCTATCTTCTAGCTGATGTTTACCAACTTGTGGAGACTTGTGGGAAGTAGTCACAATATGCGTCTGTCTATCAGACAATTGCAAAGGGGAAAAATTAATAACAAACAATCAAAAAATTGCATCATTTAAGTACAGCTGCACTTATGATTACACCAGTATTATTTGGAAGTTGAAGGCTAAATATATTTGCTAAATGAAATTTATGAGTCTTGTCAAGTTTGACGATGTCAGTACAATGATAACCAATTATTGTGGTCATACCATGCTTTTGATAAGGTCACCCATTCACTTCAGGTATGGATCAGATTCTTGTGTACTGGCTAGATCAGATTTTAAATTTTCTTGCAATCCCAATGACCCTTATAGAATGAGTATTAGCATATGTCATGTCAACCACTTCTTGCATAATGAGAGATGTTAATTAATTAAGCCAGGTTATTACTTCTCTATGCACTCTTCACCACTGCCAGCAAGCTGCTGATATAATACATTTATTTTTATTGACAGCAATCATCTACATGCAAGCAATCTCCAGAGCCGCAACAGATTAGCTTCTGTAATGATGGAACAATTAACACTTTCAGAAGTGCAATACACTTAGCCCATAATGAGACATCATTAGGCTCGAATAACAGCTAGGCAATGATTACAGATTAAACTTCACTGCTGTAAGCAAAACCTTAAATCCATGAATTTAAACCTCTTTTATAAAGAAAGTGACACTGCGTGGGAAGATTGCTTCATGTTATTACATACAGCATCTGATGTTCAGAATGTTCCCTGCATTACATCTATGTCAAAGCAGTTTGCTAGTCATTATCCTTTGCTTATAAAGTTTCCACCACCAAGTCTGTTAAAGCAGAATATCTACTTTACACTGTTTTGCTTTTCAGCTATTGCTGAAACTTCATGGATTCAATCTGTCCTTGAGACACCAAAGTAGGCCCCTATGAGGTTTGGAAGTCCTGGACCATAGCATGAAGGGTCACAACCATTAAAATAAAAAGGAAGCTATTTATTTCATTTGTTTGTGTTACCAAAATAAGATTCAGTAACAATGAAATATCCCACTCTATTTCGGGAAACACTTTGAGCTCACAGAAGGTTACACACTTACACCTAGTGTGTTGACATAAGCATGGGCACACTACGTATTTGTCTGGTACTTGTTAATGCAACATATGTCCTTCTGTGATAATTCACACACCCCCAACAAACAAATCTATCCCCTATTGTCACAGAGTCCCTACTTGCTATCCGAGTTCTTGTGTACAGACTTTATTAACAGCCAAGCGTTGCAAGAAGACATGAGACAATCACACACAGATAAGAAAAATGGACAAGGAGAGCGCCTATGCTATTGCCTCTATGGTGGGATTATCCTCCAAAAAGAAAAGAAGGGAAGTCTTCATTTGCATAATGTTTTCATTTGTTATACTCTTACCTGACTAGTCTTCCATCTGCACAGCCTGCTAAAACTCATAAAACATGCATATCAAATATAACAATTGCCTCTTGAATTATGCAACTGTGTCCCCTCAGAGTGTTCTCTCGACTGACCTCTGACAAGTGTTTGCTTTCTATAAAAAACATTGTCATATATACTATACATTTATGGCTACATACACTATATTAACTTGTCTGTGTACATCTGATAGGAATACCCAGTATGATGAAATACAAAATTTTGTATTTATTTATTGTATGTAAGTATCAGTATATTTATCCTATATTTCTCTAAGGCAGTGGACGGAAAGTAGTGTAGTTAGTGTTCTAATAATTCCTTGAATAATCATCTTTATCACAACTGCATTTTCCCCTTTCATGACATGTTGAACTGCAAAATGGGGAAAAAGTAACAATTAATAAACAAATATTTTAATTAAAAAGTAATCCTAAACTGTGCAGGTGTGTATTTCGCACTGATATATCACTATCAGTCACACTGATAGATGACCTTGGCAAGAGCTACAAGATCTGCAGGAACTGTAGCGTCAGAATAGGCATGATATAGAAGTTACCTGAAATACTACACAGATAAACCCATTTTCAGATTACTGTGAAGGTTAATAAACAGGTTAATCCATTTTGCTCAGACACATAACCTTTGATTTTTCTGGTTTAAGAAGCAGCTTTTCAAATGTTATTTCCAAAGCAGCTGTGGTATTAAGATCTTGACCTTGCAATTGCACATTTGGTTATCTGCACATGTGATTGTTTTACCTTGTGCTGTGTAATAGCAAAATGAACACAGTGTTATTCATTATGAACAAGCCTTTAATGAATACTTACTGTGTCTGTGGCAAATAGCATCCAGCTTTTCTTTTTTTTTTTCAGTTATTTGCTTGAGGTTAAATCTAATACACTGCAAACTATCATATTTATTGTATTCATTTTTAAATTACTAATAATTTCCCCCCTGAGAGGTTGCCTTGGATTGATGTGGAACAGAAGAACAATTAAGAAGAAAAACATGACGCAAGGTGGAGTTTTTGATTTTGCGTCTGTAATACTTAGGCAAGTCATTTAAATTTTCTTGCCATCAAAAATTATTTTGAAGTAAAATATGAGAAGCGCAACCTGGATGACTTAGAAGTTGAACTATTTCTATAAGCACACTTTGCCTCCAGTGTTGAGCAACTAACCACAGCACAGTCTTTTGTCTGTGAACCGGATGTCTCCGATTGCCCCATCTGGTACTAGTGTGAAATCCCGTGGCACTGACTGCGATTGTGTGCTTTCCTAACTGCATTCTGATGATAGTGCTTTGTCATCTAAGTTCTTAACTTTGTCAGCAACTTTGACAGTTCTGCAGTTTAGTCAGCCCAACGAATGCTTGCGCATTACTGAAGATTAACAATTTGCAGACATGAGAGAATAATGCATCATTGTTGAAAATTTCTCTGCTGATTATTCCCTGCTGTATCAAAACCCTATATGCTGTAACGTAAAGGCGATGACAGCTTACTGATTGCAATGGTAACCACAAGCTTGAAAGGTTCTCTCTAATAGGAGACAGAACTCTCCTCCAAAGCTGGCCACTTCCCTTTAGCCTTCACTCCTTAACTCTTAAAGGAAATGAACCAAATACATAACATTTAAATACATAATGACTGAGTACAATTAAATGCTAAAACATTGCTGAAATGATATCAAAATATTTACATTTATTTAAGCTAATTTAAGCTCTATTTTATAAGAGAGACCTAGTCAATTTGCAAACAACATAGAATTGCAATACTGTTCAATCCAAGGGTAAAAGTCAAATAAACACATGCACACATTCTGCTACATTGTATGGATTAAATGTTGCCATTTGCAATAGGTTCAGATACTGGGAATGCAACCATTTGGCAAAGGTTTTCAGTGCTTAAACTGCATAAACATTTTCGAGTGCAGTCCATGTTCAGTAGGTGTGAGGCGAAGAAAAATGTTTAATACAAATGAGGACCGGGTTTATAATTCCAAGAAAAGCGACAATTTGAATTGGGCCTGTATATTTTGCAGTGATGACCATACTCTGAGTGTTGCCTGGAAAAGGGATTGCTGCATGATGAACCAAGTCAGAAGATACTTTTAGGGAAGACATCAATTTCATATGTTCTTCCTCTTGTTATTATTTTTAACAACCACAAACACAAAATGAAAATAATAATAACACCAACAAAAATAATTTACAATCATTTTCAAGGTGAAGAACATAATAAAATGCCCCCAGAAGTTGAAACCATGCAAGACATTCAATTATTAATAGATAAGATGTTGCAGCCGATTTCTTACATGCCTAATTAGATGATGAAACAGTCCTCACATTAGCGATCAAATTTAAGACAGTGGAAAGTAATAAAAAACGAAGAAAATACATTTTTATTGCCTTCTCAAAAATACTACAGAATATGAGCTTCTCAGAGCAAGGGTTCTGATTAGCCACATAGCCAAAATATTAGGAGTTTTCATAAAGAATTCACTCTAAATTAAGACCAGAAATTTTATAAAATGATTTTAATTTATAATGTATCTGTTATTATAAAATATACGTGTATTTTTCCTCAGTAATTACACTATGTTCTGTATATTGACAGTATAACTAATCACTGTGATGGTTGGTTGGACGCAAAGGACCACATACTGCTGGTTACCCCAGGCTTGCTGACAGGAATACATTTTTTTAACTGCATTTTGATGTTTCACTACAGAATATGTTGTAGTTTTTCTATTAGATATTATGATGTTACTGTAAGGCATCTTGCACTGCAATTTATGCTTCAAACCATGCATGCTCTCATTATCTCTACACAATCTGGAGCTAATATATAGTCAACTGTGGTCAAGATGTACAGTCTCTCATCTAATTTTAGAAGGTAATATCTACACATAAAATTCAGTGACACAAACAGACAGAATCTTCTATTAACTACCAGAATCCAATTTACATCGGACCTTAATGGAGTAAATTTGTCTCACCTACCAAATTGCAGAGGCCAATATAAGTTAAGATTAAAATGACCACAGTATTTTATCACAACAACCTGTATGGCATCTTTTACAAGTTATAATTGGCACACAATTTTAGATGAAGACTTCTGTTTCTTATTTGATATTTATTGTATTTATCCTATTTTAATGTTTTGATCACAAAAGAGGAAAACCTGACTTCCTCCTCACAGCCATATTGGACACACTGCATATAACCACTCTGGCCTTATATTTATTTATCTTCTCAGATGCACGCTTGATTCATGACAACATGAACATCCAAAGAATTTTATATCACCTATCAGAGGAGTAGAAACAGACCACATGTGGCTCAGAGGACAAACATACCCAGCGGTTCAAGAGCAATAATAAGACTGATATCAAAATATTAAGTCTTTGAATCCGACACAACAAACAGCTAGAGACACTTCACCCTCCAGGTTTTAGCTGTAAGGCAGTTAGTATGTAAAATCAGACATGAATAAACTGTTGTATTCAACTCTGCCCAGTAACTACCGTGTGTGTGTGTTTTTTTTCCCCATAGTATAGACTCCTTTTCAGTCTATACGCTGATCAATTTTCCATTGGTTAGATCCAGGTCAAGGAAAGACATAATTTAGTGTACAATGCTAAAGACAGCTCCAGTATATACCCAGGGAAACAATTTGTTATAACAGTTTACACATGTCCTAAAACATTTCAATCAACCTGTAACCATGCCTATTTCTTTGTGTTAGGCATGTGTTTATACTAATCGAAACCGCAATTTAGTAGCAAAACAGATGTGTGGCAATTAATGCAATATTGCCTTGTATGTTGAAGATGCTATCATCTCTTTTTATGACAAGATCCGTTCTGTTATTGAGGAAGCTTTATGAACAGTTATCCAGAATGGCTGACTGGTGTAATTTACTGCAGTATGGTGTGGAATGGGACAGGTGCTGGTAACATATTTAAGATTCAGAGACTCCAGAATAGGCTGGGAAGGGTAATCCTTTGAGCCCACCCAATTAGACCTAGTGACATAGTCCTGTCAGCATTGTGTTGGGTACCCATGTGTGACATCTTGAGTAAAGCTATTTTATTTGAAACATTTAAGTACATGTTTTACAGCATACATTTCCAGCATATTTGCAGAAAAGTATAGTGGACATCTGTAGTATGTTGCTTGTTATTATTTACCTTGAATTACTTTTAGTTATCATTTGAATCTTTTACTGTATGTAGCACTTTTTTTTTGCTGTAAAATGTACCAAAAAACAAACATTTATGCAAGTGACTTATTTTATATAAATTATACAAGAAGAACATTTTTTACATTGCCCACACATTTTTAACTTACCTAAAATTGATAAAACAGTTAAGTTATTAAAAATATTGTAAATAACTGGAAAAAACTTGGTAGGAAGATAAAGACAAAGCACACTGTAGTTAGATGGAATCTAGGCCAATGTCTATTACCCTTTTTATGGCATTTTAGAAAATGGGACAGCTGTATGTCTCAAATATTTTAACGGCCTGTCTGATTTTCCTCCAGTGCCTCATTTAAGTTTTTTCAGCTCTCCCTGTCTACTCATGACCTGACTTGCTCGTCCCTATTGATGCCCTTCTCTGAGTCTTTCTGACCACTGTTTCACTTCCCTTGATAGAGACTTTCCTCCTTTTTGAGACTTGCCCTTAATCCTTACAAGATGAAGAAAACTGCTAAATAAATGGACAACCACCTTTATGGCATATAAATTAAAATTGGGTTTTCATTTGTTAATGAAATTTAGAAGAATGATCAGATGTAGGTTGCTAACAGATGCAGAAATTAATTTACAAAATCATCACATGAGGTTTGTTCCAGTAAAACTGTCGCTAGAGCCAGACAAAAAAAAAAGAACAATTTGCAAACTACTCCCAGTGGGTGGAAAGCAAATTTAACTGCACTGCTAAGGAAATATGTCATTGGTATACATGAACAATTCATTTGTTATTTATATGTATTATAATACTTACATAATTCTTCATACACAAATGAAGCTCATTGCACAGTGCATCCAAATCACAAAGGTCATCACTAATTACCACTTGCAATTAATGTAGATTTTTGTAGAACTTCTCAAGGCTGGTGGTAATTAGATGCAGTATGCAAACATACCAATGACTAGGGCAGATGTCACTGCAGCAAGGCTGCCTCCTAAGCCTGTCAATACAGGCTGAGATGCCATGCCATGTTCATGCATATGGCTCAAACAGCTGTTGCTTCTGCATCTCTATAAGTAGGGCACAGTCAGATGTTTTCAGAGCCATTGTTCTGAGAAGTGGGAGGCACATCCAGTTCCCAAGGAGCAGCGGGAAAATTGGTTATGTGAAGGAAGAGTTATTAATATTGCTATATTGCTGCCTTCCTTAATGTTATTGGTGTGATTGACTGTGCACACTTTTCACTCATATCAGTGATCAGAAATAATTCAGAGTGAATTCATTAAACTGCTGTAAAACTAAACTTCAACTTGAATGTTTCAGTTACATAAAGTACATTTCTGTAGCATCTTTCCAAACCCAGAACCCTATGTGACTACTGCAGCTGTGAAGAACATGCCAATCACACAAAATGGTCATGTAAAATATATGTTAAAAAGTAATAAGCTATGATCTATCAAACAATACTGACCTGATATGTGAATATTCTTTTGAATATTCTTTTACTAAATCTAATTTACTTCTATCTATCTAATACTGTTTTATTAGAAAACAATATGGTAACCATATCAAGCATTCTATTGGTAAGCTATCTGAATGTTTAAACATTTTGACTTGACTCATTTTCACTGTTTAGCACAAGCCTAAGTGAATCTGTCCAATCTGTGTGCAGATCATCTCTCTTTAAGAACACTGGAGTCTGTTGGAAGTTTTCCTAGTTATCTGTAAGTCCAATATTCTCTGCACTCCGCTTTGAAGACAATTCACTTAGAGAATAAATTATTGTAAAGGCTTCACAGGCCCTGTTAAAACAGGGTGAAGACCAGAAACCATGACATTTTTTTTTCCCTTTGTTTAAGTAGACAAAATTAAAATGCTGATTGAATCTCAAAATCCTCTCAGTTTGACATATGTTCCAGCATGAACAATCACAATAACCACCCCTTGCCTGATCATGACATTTTCCTACTGACCTAAAATATGAAGTGCTCTTGCACCTTGATAACACTCAATTGGAATTTGCACTCACAAAAGCAAGTTAAAAGCATATTTCTTACAGTGACGTCCCCAGCCAGTGGTACCTCACTAGCATTAAGATCAAGCCTGTCACAGAAAGTTGTTATTAGCATCAGACCATGGCAGAGTGGGTTTTTGATCCCCTTATTCCAGTTACCCATTCATTCTTAGTTATATTTCCTGAAGAGCAAATACTGGGTTTGTAGCCAGTTTAGAGAGTGGTGATGGAGACATGTTTTTAGGTAACTCTGATGCAGTATCACAAATGATGGAAATAGTTGGGTCAAAAGGTTTTTCACCTCATGAACAAGCCTTAGAAATAAGTAGTTACTAAAACTGGATCCAATTTCTAGATTTGACAAGATTATTTATTTTATGCATGTTGGAGTGTGTTTGAAATATCTCAGTAGTCATTTGGTGTGGTATTCCTGTTATAAAATTTCCCAGGTATTCACTGTCTTTCCTCATTTAAAACATATCATACAATCCACATTTCATGCCCTTGTCTGTCTGTGTTTCCATGGCAGCTGAAGGTTAAGGAGAATAGTTCAGTTAAATCTTTTGTAAAAGAGATTAACAAGAATAAAAGTGAGGAGAATTGCATGTGAATATAGTAATGTTAAGGTTGAATTCCGTTAATTACTGATTTTTCTTTGATTCAATACAGCGGTAGTGTACTAGTCTCTTTTAAAAGTGTTTTAATTTAAATGTTACAATCTGTAATTGCTGTTAGGGATATGAATGGCACACATTCTGTCTGACCATTGACTAGTCTATAGCTGAGATGGGCAATTATTGATTAATCATAATTTTTCCCTCATTTTAGACTTCACAGTTTAAGGGAAGCTCTGTCATCATGCCCCATCATTTACATTAACATCAACATTTAGATTCACATTTACATTTATTCATTTGGCAGACGCTTTTATTCAAAGCAACATACAAGTGAGATAGAGTACAACTGTAATGAAACAGACTGGGATCCAAGTGCGGTCACAGGTTTTAATCACTGAGGCCAAAACATAGTCAGGAGCAAAACAGGTCGTAAACAGAAGCAGCAGAACAATAACCAGATCCAAAAGCACAATCAAGGTCCAAAGAACACGCAAGGGTCAAAACACAGGGATACCACGATCGAAATAACAGAGGCAACTTATTTTGTCATTTCTAGAATAGCAATGAGGCAACTGAACTGAGTCCTTAAATAGCCAGGGCTTGATTGAGGAATGGGTTACAGGTGTGCTTGATGAGTGAGAGCAGCTGAGCCAGGCTGAACTGGGCGTGGCTGGTCTAGCTAAGCAGGTTGAACTGGGCGTGGCTGAGCTGGCTGACTGGGAGCGGGTGTGACAACAACACAAGCAAGCACTGTCAGAAGAAGCCTAATTTGTTTGAAAAGTTTGATGAATACGAAACTGCAATAAGGAAGTATAGTGTTTATTTTTCAAGTATATGCCAATGTAAGATCACTACATTTATTTAGCAAAATACTTCACACTGTTATCCATCCACTAGTTTTTTTAGGTGGCATGCTGCTGATTAGCATAACTCTATCAGACCTCCCACGGGGGATCATTAGAAAGCAGATAGAAGGCATGCCATTGATGTTCCGGCAGTGGCACTTCAGTGGCTGATGCCGATTCTATCACTGTGCAGTCCAACAACAGTTAAAATATTGCTTGATCTTATTTTCATAACTGAAAATCATTTCAATTTCTATCGCCTCTTGCTGCAGCTTCTCTACTCCTGCTGACATAGCCAGCTTGCTGAACATGATTTGGATGTTTAAGAATCAAATCTGTGAAAAGGATGATGATGACATTCATTTATTATCTATATTAAATATATATTATAATCTAGATTAGATCTAGATTAAACCAATCTACCTAGCTAGCCAATATTAACTTGGTCGCATTTTAGCCAACAGAGCTAGCCTTTTAGTGATGACAAGTGAGAGAGCAATCAATAAACTTGCGTAGCTACCTTAACAAGCTAATGTAAACTATCACTGCCAGCTATCACTGCCAGCTCATGTGGAAAAAAAAACCTTTTGAAAACATAAACACTTTAAGCATGTATTTAATTAGCTCTATTGCTTAAAAACATAAACTGATTCATTTTTTATAGCTAGCAAGATGCTGAAATGTGAAAGAGAGAGCCCAATCTCACCTACAATATGACCCAATATCATCCAGTAACATCTAACAATCCTCTTTAAATTTGAACATTTTGGGAGAAAAAAAGTTTGACCATGATTAGATTACACTGACCACATTCTCACTTGTGACTGGCATTCAATTAACTGACAGATTGGTTATATCTCTAATTGCTGCACTGTCTTCTCCTCACGTAATGAGATGTCTATGCTGTGCTGTTGTACCATTCGCATCACATTAAATCTCTCTCCTTAGTATGCCAGATGAAACAAGACTGGTTTGAGTACCCCGCTCTCAACTATGGACTCTAAAACTAATCTGATCAATTTATTTCTGATGTTTTTTACCAGCTCATTATAAGTGCTTTTGTAATGGGAGACTGCCTCAAATCCTTGACAGGCACATTTGCAGCATTAGGCAAGATATGAGATGGCTCTCTTTCCATCCATGTTAATTTTCATCAAAAAATGTTTTATTAGTCCTTTCATCTGTTTAAAGTTGCCTACACATTATATGTTTGACAGACAGGTTTTCTGTCTTGATCATGGCAGGTTTGTATGGATTATCCATCTTCTATTGTGATCCTGGTTTGTACTTATTTGTGCAATTTAGAGCACACGTATGTTCATAAGTGTTGATTTTATGTAGTCACTGGGATGGATGTACATCAAGATCAGGGGCATAAAATGACAGTGCTGTCATCACTATTCGTGAGAAGTTTTGTGGGGATTTTTACTTTTTTGAGTATTATAAATGACAACACTTTTACTTTTATTCAGTACATCAGAATAAAACAGCTTACTTTTTACTCCACTGCTTCTGGTCAAAGCGGGTTTGTTACATTTTCTTATTTTTGCACAAGGCAACCAAAGCAATGCTGTACACACTTAGCAACTGTGTTTAAATTATTATCAATTTCTTCAGTGACTCTGCATACACTTAAAATGACTGGAGCTACTCCAACTGGCCAAGTCGCACCATCTACTAGTTACCACAGAAGATCAGTGGCCAACCAAAATCTTGCCCAAAATTTGTGCAGTTAGATTTTTTTTATTACACATGTTGGCTAAAGACTACGGAGCCCCGGAAGGGGCATGGAGGGGAAAAAAAATTGATTTTAAAAAAAAAAGATGTACGTTTGCGAGATCCAGCAAAACCTTTGTGAGATCTTGCAAAAGCACATCTTTTTTTTCAACCATCAATTTTTTTTCCCCTCCATGTCCCTTCCGGGGCTCCGTAAAAGACAGTTTTATGCAGGTTCCTGTAGCTAGTTAATTGACAGGCTGCCATGTCAATGGAGACCGCTAGGACGGAGAGGATCAGCATTCTTTGCTGCATCTGCACAAACTATTCATCTTACCTTAGTGTTGGCTAGGTTAGCTAACATTAGCCAAGGACTCACAAAAATTGGGCTTGCTAGCTGCTCCCTAGTAGCTCATGTACTGTATTATGTGGTAATGTTAGCTAAGGTTATAGTATTATTATGGTCTGCATTCAAGATATTTGTAATAACATAATGGCTTGCTAGCTACATGATAGGAAGAGCATACTTCCTGAAGATTTTTTCAAAAGGCACAAACAGGTTAAATTGCTTTCAGGAGACTACATATCATGTACAGCATAGGAAGAACACTGACACGTCAGTAAGAAAGTGTTGCTGAACCACTGGCTAACTTACTAGTTAGCTAACAGACAAGGTATTGCCACCACTTTTGTGGTTCACTCCCATTTTGGGTGAATTCTGCCCCAAACAAGCATACCCCACATGGAATTTTAAGCGGTCCATGTCTGAATTTGCATAGTGGTGGTAAACATGTGCAAATTTTGGAGGAAGAACTTAAGTGGGGCTACACATGCCTAACTCAAGCCTGAATCGGCCTCTTAAGTGAAAAGCAATCAGAGAACAGAACCCACAGTGAGGGAAAAAAAAGATTACAATTATGTGTTAGGATCAGTCCCCTGGATGTCCTTAAATTAAAATGCATTGGATAGTAGATACCATTGATATGATGATGCATGGATAAAGCGTGTTATGGAGATCTACCTGGATTTAGAAAAGTTGTGAAAAAGTAAAGTAACTGCTGTACATGTGCTTACAAATCTAGTTTGTTTTATGAGTGAGTTTTTGTGTCTTGCTCCAGCAATGTTGTCCCATATATATTCAGAATGTATCAAGGTGAAGGAGAACAATGCCAGTGCAGAAACAAAATCTGTATAAAGATATCATATTCATCATTGCAATATGTTCGTATGGAAGACTCAACAAAGAGTAATGGCCCAGGTAAATAACTAGTGGGTTGGCACACAGTTGGAATATGTCTTACTTTAGTCTGTCCCTGTGGGCAATAGGGCAAACTACTTTCTAATTTAGGGCTCAGTCTAATGATTCAATATAATGTTTGTTTTTACTAGTGAATACTGCGTTCGTTCCAGCTTTCAGGACTTTGTCCGCTGAGTGTCTGAAAAGGAAATCAGTACAGCTTATTTTGATGTCAAATTTTGTTTTCCATGGCTGTCTTTCCACCTGTTAGCATTACCTGTACATAATGTGTAAAATATAAAAACAAACTGAATGTGTGTTATCAGACCATGTTTATTTAGGTATAAATACACAAACTCACACAGTAGAATGGCCCTGAAAGTAAAATTTTGGATTAAATGAACTTTTTTAAAAAAATATGTTGAAACAAGAAGTGGACTTCTGTATTTATATTTCAGGATAATATGCATATTAAATTAAATGCAGCATCTTAAGTCAGGAGTATTCAACAAGACAATTGACATCAGATGGCATGTGGGGGCATGCGTACATGGATGCATATTAATAGATTCTATAAATGACAAATTAAGTGTTCAGTATCTGAGAGCATAAATACAAAATCCTTCCAGTATGTTGAGATGTGTGGTTCAGCTCAAGGAGACTTACTTTACACATTACATTTATATCCATCATGATGCATTTGGCCATCTGAGAGGTTTCTATCAAACACACTTCCAAGTTATTTTGATGCAGTCCCTTTTCCATGACTGTGAAAAGGGTAGGGCAAACTATTCTGGCCTAACATAATTGTTATACCCCTGTGAATTTGTGAAATATTTTTACTCAAGTGGGAATATGAGGAATTAATAATGATTTATCTGCAGAATGTGGAATGGAGAACCTGTAATGTAAAACTCAAATGTGCAGAGGTGTTTCAGAACACTTAAAATTAGTTTCTTAATGTTAATCTTATGTCCTCATAGTTTTTACGTATTACATCAGGGATCTTATTTATACTTGGAGTCTCTGCAGAATACATAACCAAGTACCAAACAGCACACATCTTTCAGGTTAGATGAAGCAGAATCACTGTCATATCAACGATAGTGTCAAAGATGCATGAAAGTGCCAAATCATTCATTGTGTGTGCTTATATAGCCTACAGTATGTTTAGCTTTTCCCTGGTGTGATTTTAGGATGACCACTTCAAGCACTAGCACTTACTGCCCTCTGTCGATGAATGTATCAGAAAAATCCATTCCCTGCACAAAGTGGAACACTAAGCAAATCACCTGAAAGTTGCTGAAGTGCATGCAAAATAAAGACAGCTGTAGTAATGCAACACCAACAGGTTCCCACGCTTCCCAACACATATTTGTAGTGATATATATATATTTTTATTTTATCAAATTTTAATGTGTGTGTATGTGTGCTTATATTTTTTATTTAAAAACAAGTCATTAGTTTGAACTGCACTGCCAGCCAATTTGGGCTTGTTGTCCACAAATTAATTAGTTATCACAGTTGATCCTGTTGCTCTGTTCTAAACCAAAACACACAGTTTGGCAGATGGCATGGAAACTGTCATTTTGGGGATTGTCTTTAATTACTCTGGATTGATATAACATGCTGTTTTATGCTGTGCCTCTTAGTGTTTATATTTGCATTTTAATTGATTTATTTTGATATCCTTGTTCACTTTTCTCTTTGAATCTTGATTTGTCCCCATGTAATATGTGAATTTCTTAGAAGTAGCTAGTGTCTGCTAATTTATATTTTCTTTATATTTTCTAAAGAAGCTCATAAGCATGTTATTTCCAGTTTAAGGTCCAGAAGGTACAGAACAATCATGTACAAAACAATGAAATGTCTGTAATATAGTTATACTGTATGTTTTTTTATAAGCTAATTATTGACTGTCCTGTATGGGAGGTCATATTTGGCACATTCACTGATACCAGAGCTAATGGGTTGCATCATAATTTTGTTCCTTTAAACTTGTCCTTCTAAAGGGAGACTGATGGCTTTCCTGCATGGTTGATGTCCCCTGTTTTCCTCTCTATCCAAAATGCTCGCAGCTGTTCAAGGATTCCCTGACAGCAGAAAACCTAACGTTTCACATCAAAGAACTCTCTGCAACTGGCCAGTTGGATGGCAGGACTTGGGCTCGTCCCATAAGCACATGCTTTGTCATATTGGTGAGCATACAGGAGGTGATGACAAGTGACAAATGGCTGAAAACTGCAAGTGAAATCATCAGGGCCAGTTGGCAGGGGTACTGTGGTACCATAAGACGTGGTCCTAATAAAGTGGGGTGCCAGAGCTGTCTCTCCTTGGAGGGATGACAGGGCCATGTGCTGTCTCTCTGTTGTAATTCTCACTGAATCTTGGAGCTGTTGCTTGGTAGCAGTGTCGTCTCTCGGTGCTCTGTCTCAACAGGCTTGGAGCTTAGTATTCCAGTTACCTTGCCATTGCATGGTTGTTTTCTGAATGAGTATATATGTAAGTTATTAGATGGATCCAAGCATCAATATGCCAGAGTGGTCAATTGAACCCAAAGCAATTTGATTGATTCAGCAGCAGTGGCTCATTTAGGATTTCCCACCATGCTGTTATTGTTAGATTCACTGCACAGAGTTCCTACCACTGTTGTCCCCTAAATTTCTTGAAGAACAGTGCATCAAGTCTACATTTTGGTGACTTTGTGGTTTTACAGAAGGACCTTGTTAGTAATATTTTATTCACAGGAACAAGTGGGTACAGTGAAACATTAGAATTACACCACTCTGTGATAAATTGATTCAATATATTAGAGTATCAGAACAGCATCAAAATGAATCTTGGTATTTGAGAAGGAGGACACAGCCACAGAAATTGCTTTAATAGAAAATAAAATGCATTAAATAGCTTGCACACATTGTATTACAGCAGAGGAATTAAATTTGTCTATTTCAGATGAGGCACAGTGTCCTCTTTAATATGAAGTGCACAGAAGCAATTTTTTCAGATTCCTCACATTAGAGAGTATGCTGTCAGCCCATGGGCATAGTGGGTTGATGTCATCACCAAGAGATGTCTGATCCTTTCTTCATCTTGTAATGAGTTGCACAGTAATTCTATTAGTTTCTATTACTCTATTAGAGAAATACTTAAGACATCTGTGAAAAGTTCATACTGACCATCACTTATTCAGGAAAGCATTGGCTTGCAAGGACATACTTTTTTGTCCTTTTATGCCTTTCCTCACTCTCTTATGAAAATGGAGAGATTAAGCTTTCAGTGTGACCCTCTTTAATTTTTATAAGCAACAACCCTGATACCAATGTTATCTCTTTTAAAAAGAGTTAGAAAAGTATGTTGTCCAGAAAGAACCCTCAACTAAGTTTAACATATTTGATTTTATTTAAAGGAATAATCAAAAAAATCACCATAAATCAAACCTGCACAGCCTTAGACAATTTAAAAGTATCAGAATTTCATCACTTCCAAACTGTACCTTGAATACAGTGTTAGTTTAACACCGAGAAATTGTTGACAGGCACAAGTGAAAAAAAAGCTACGTAGGCTCAGGAGAAAGAAACCGTGTTCATTGATTATGCAGTAAAATGGTCCAAACAACTGAAGAAAATGCATTTTAATTAAAGCATGCAGCATGCACCATGCAGCAGAAACCCTCCATCTGCATGTGGAAAGCCTCCCACTAGATTCCATTCCGTGCTTTAATGAGAAATGTAAATCCAAGCTGGACAAACTGTGAGTGAAAGAGAGCCTAAATGGAATGTCTTTGTATGAATTCTGGGGTGACAAAAAATTCTTAGTCTGAGGGCTAAATGATACTAGGAGGGCTAAACATGGAGGGTTAAATGATACTATATCAGTTGTTACTAATTCAGTCAATGCTATGCTGAAAGAAGCATGTCTTTGTATGATCAAATTTTCAGTATTTTCAGTATAAGACATATTAGTGACTAAATGAAACCAACAAATGCAGAACACTGGACTTTCCTTGCAGTTCAGAAAACTATGGATGCATATGTGACAACATATTTTGACATGTTGTGAAAACCTTTTTTACTTCAATTTTTACATGATAGTGCACTTCACATTTTTTCTAAAGAATACCCCCTTAAACAAAGACAAAACACATTCCCTGAATCAATTTGCTTTTTCATCTTGGGCCATGTCCAAATGGCAGGCATTCCACAACCTTGTGATACGAAGTTGTCACATAATATGTATCATTAGTAAGCAAATCAACCTCCATCTATAACACAGCAAGCAAACCATCTAATATGTCCTACTTTTCATGCATACAGATCAAAACATGTAACCATATTAGCATTTGGTGGTTCATCTTCACCTGCTGTGCATCTATGCTGGGTATCTTCACAGCAGAACAGCTGTGGGAACAACATGTCAAAAGGCTTCTGGTTCTGAAGGAGCATGTGGATATTTTATTTTCAGTCATGATGGTGTGCTGGTAGATCCAGTTTGCTTTGTGTTCTGATGATGCCATTTAGCACCCAGGCTTTACAAAACATACAAGCACTGTACATGGAATTGTAGTATTTACATGTACATTTACCTTATTTACAGTAACCCCAGAAGGGATTTATGCACTGTCGCCAGTTACATTTTTTTATTGGGGTAATATTATCATGACATCATCAAATCATTTCGGTTTTAATATGCCTTGTCACACCATTGCTAAGCTGTTTCATCAATTGCTTCCTGACCTGGCTATAAGTAACTCCCTGCCAAGTGCATGTTACAGTACAATGAATTTGTAAAAGTCAGATAATGACATCAGTCCCGAGTTCAGTTCCTGACCTTATGAAAACTGGCTGTGCAGATCATTTTTTTAATGTCACACTCAACAGATCCCAGCCCTGCTGAAGAAGCAACGTTTACTCTAACAGTGCCAGAGCCACAGCAGTAGGCAGTGTTACATACTGATATTTATTCAGCTGCATGTTTTTCGCACAACATGTTTGAGTTTCTGCCGCAAAGGTAAAACCTTAGAGAGTGAACAAATGGCAGTGTAAAACAAAGATGTAAATAGGTATTGCTGTAAACAATACGCATGTGTTGTTAGTGAGTTAGACAATACGTTTAGATGGCTAAACAATACTTTACAACACAACAATGCTAAACAATACAAATCTTTGGATTGGTGAGGTCCACAGTTAGGATCATGAGTTAAAAATTTCCATTCAGTTTCACAAAACCATTTTAAGATAATCATATTATCCTGTTGCAGTACCTCAATCACTACATTTATTCATTTAATTACCCTAAATTAAGCATGTTGGCATGAATATTGGCAGTGATGTTTACGTTCATTATCACATTCTATAGATATGTAGATAATGCAGCAATAAATTCATATAGTCCCCATGAACTTGCATTCAGAATAGGTTTTCTTTACTTGGAGGGCCCAACAAATATTGACCCGAAAATTAATGCAGTAACATGTTAACCTACCATATAAAAAGTAGCGTAAAGCAAAAATAGACAAGTTGTCCACAGTAAGTAAATAAGTAAATAAAAGTTTCATGTGAATGGAAGGTAAACAGTTACAATAAGTGAAAGAAAGTCCAGTGCTCTAAATTTTGTGGTTACATCTTATCACTGTCAATTGGTTTATGATCTCTTCTTTCATAGATTGATGATACTGAGTGAAAACTTGCGAGAAAGAGAAAGATACACTTCTCTCAGCATCATCAGAATTTGTAACAACTGACAAGTGTTGTTTAGCCTAGAATCCAGCCAAAGGTACTCTGTTCCCATTTTTTATGCTTAAAGTTTGTATTTGTCCAGTTTGGATTTATAGTCCTCATCCAAACTTGGAAACAGAATTCTAGCAAGTGGGTTTCCTCATTCAGCCTAGAAATTTATCAAGGGGTAAAAACCTTGACAGAACATTTCATAAATTTGTGAGCTGGTTGAGTGACATGTTTTCTTCAATTGTTGAGGGTCATAAGATTCAATGCTGTCAGCTTTTCTGCAGCATTGTTGAATATTTTAACATATTGGCTGTTTATTGATATGTCTGTGCAGTCCATCTGCTGTGCCAGTGCTCGATATCCACTTGTCAGCTTTCCAAGTTTATTTTAGGTTTTGTGGATTCTGACATTTGTTGTGGCCACAAGCCTCAAAGTATGTCATTGTAAACCTTGATCATGCAGTTTGCATTGTCCAACACAAACAGTCATGTTTTTAACTTGACTTCAAATGCATTCAACCACAAACACACTCAAACAAATGCTATCTGCCACTCAGGAGTAATTCACAAATTTAGATGCTTTGTTTATGTTGATTCACCATTGACTACAGATACTCTGTTAAATGTTTTGATTACTTCTTTGATTTTTCAGCAGTGCTGGATACACCTTGCAAAGCTGACTGGCTGGTCAAATTTCCCCATTGTTTATCAGTGTATAAGTCCATTCATGAATGACTTCCTCCTTTTTTCCTTGCATTGCTGACAGAGAATTACCCCTTGCCCATATCAATCTCAGACTTTTGTGTGATTCTAAATGGCTGTCTATTATTATATTTTGTGCGTGGTTGTGTAAAGTCATTGCAGTGTGCCAGGCTGATATTGTTGCACACAACATTGTTCTGATGTCCATGTTTTGTTTCTTTTTTATCTTGTCATTAATGAATCAATTTTTTGTTTAGCACTGATGAACTTCTAATTTTTATAATCATACAGATGAAAATTGTACAGTTATGCACATTCCTGTACTGTTTGCTGAGACTGGAGTAGCTACAGGAACAGCTGGAAACAACAGTAGCAATACAGATTGAAAGCCCTGCAGGTCAGACATTGGAGCAAAACTCTGGGCCCTATTGATGAGGTATGGAGTTATGGAATTTTGTATACAGCTGTACCTTTCCTTATAAAACAAATGTCAAGGACATTTACCAAGTCATTTATTTCTAACATCTGCTTTAAATTATCTGATTACATTAAGATGTTATTAGAGAGAATATCATCATGTGTAGGCACAGACAAGTCCATGCAGCTCATGGCATCTGTAGCAGGGGTAACTCTTGCACAATATTACTTCATTTATACTGAGTCCATATGCTACAGTATTTTAATTCATACCCTTCTGATATTCCAAGGTGTTCAATTTTGTGATTTATTTGCAAGTTCCCTCTGCTAACAGTGTTTAATTGCTTGTGGGTTAATTGGTAAGGTGTACTGAGATGGATCCTTTTGAAAGGATCAATCATTTACTGCTGTTATAATGAGTTTCTAATGGTTCATTGGGTTTGCCTCCTTGCCCCGCAGAAAGGACTTAATTCACACACGATGGCTGGCTGCTTAATGTTTTTACGTCCTTCTGCAAGATGAAGGGCGCATTAATTCCGACAAGGAAGTCTCTGTATGATAAATCATTATTTTAAATGGAAGTCTTGCAGCGCCTGAGAAGATACAAATCTGTAATCACTGAACTCAGCAGCACTTAAACATAAAAACTGGGCCGCACCATTTGTAAAAATGTTTTTTTTATGATCTTGGAACTCAGTTTGGTATTAGAGGGATTTCAGCCTAAAGAAGTGCGCTATAGGAGCATTCAGCATAATGAGGGACTGCAAAGATGAACGGGTACTATGCTATCAAGTGGCAATGGCTGGGAGAAGACTTAGATCCCACAGATAACATTCAAATTGGATGACTGAGGGTGACAAGAAAAGGTGCTGTTCTCTTGATACATGGGGCTGGTAGAATCTTCAATATGCCTGTTTATGCATGATGATGACGGCAGTTTTCTCTTAACGCTCACAACAACACTGTGACATCAAATTTATCCTGTGAATAAGTGGTATTTTAAAATCAACACTCTCAGTTATTTTCCCAGTTTTCAATCACACAAATGGTTTTAGGAGATAAAATGGTAGCCCTAGTGCTGACAGGTCTGGTGTAGTGCTTGAATGCCTCTGATACTTTCAATCCGTCACTTATTGTTTGTTTGGAAAAGTGTCCATTCATTTGTGGTGAATGCTTTTAGTTCTGTTTAAGTTCATTAGTTTAGATAAAGAGTTAACCTGGCTCTCATCCTTCAAACACTCCTTGCATTAACCTTTTACTAGCCAAAATGTTTAACTACTGAGAAATATTGCTTTTAAAGCATTGAAAAAGGTAAACAATTCACTCTAAATCTTTTAATTTCAGCTATTGCATAGCTGCACCATTATGTAAGCATTTAATAGAAAAGAACATGACTTTTGTTTAGATTTAGCAGTTATTTTATCATTTCATTTGGTATAATTGGCATGCTTGCAGTCAAAATGATTGTTTGATTGGCTCACTTCACTTTCAAATTGTTTACCAGGAAGCAGTCAGATTGGTATGAGAGAGGTCATTCCTCATACAAACATGTATGCAAAATTAAATATGTGCACTGTCGTTCAAGGCTTGAAGGCCTTGCTCTGTAACCAGCAATAATAAATGCAGTACATTCCTGGACCTTTTAACTATATTAAATAAAAAGCATTTTAGAGGGACTGTAGACTGACTCAAACATCATTCCGTTTGCAGTTGGCAGCAGTTTTCTCCTTCCCCTGTTGTCAGCTGGATAGCCTGCAGTGTGGTGCCAGTTTCTTGTCAAGGCCACCCTGCCTCATACAGTCAATATCTGTAAGATCAATGTGTGCACAAAAGCGGTGGAACATTTTTGTTTCATGTGCTTCCTGGTTGAAATGGGAGTAAAACATAAACCTCAAGTAGTGATAACCACCCCAGCCCCCCGTCATCACAGTAGCGATGGCATTTATCACCAAATCCGCCATCCAATTAACTTTAACACATGAATTTTACAGTAACCAACCTTACTGCCTAATTATATACAAAGTTGGTGTGTATGCATTTTTTCCAACTCCCTCCCCTGTTTCTACTGTACCATTTACATGGCCCTGTCTTATTCAATATGGCAAGAGTTGCCATCTGTAGTATTTGTTAATAGGCTTCTTGATGGGGCAGCTGCCCATGCCACAGTCCTTTGAACAATCAATACAAGCAAGCTCAATCTTGGTTAATTTCAGTAAGAAAAAAGTAAGTAAAAAAAGTAAGATTTTGTTTTCAGGTTTACATAGTTGCTATTGTATCCAATGTAAGAGTCAATGTATTATTTGTGTTGGAATTCAAATGCTCATCATTGACTACATACAATATGCAGTAGCATGTTAATTATTCTGAGATCCGAATCCTTCCAAGGTTTTCCATTTTGTGTAGAAAAAGAAGCATGTTACTACAACACAAGATAATTACTTTGATGTGTAGTCCCTGGATGATTCACTGTGCATTGTTAAGCTGATAATTGCTTGTGCTTTTCTCAAAGCTTTTATTATATCTGCTCTCATGAGCTTTTCCTCAAGTTTTTTACACCACCAGCAAAAATATTTTTTTCTTGCTATTTGAATTTCATTGCATGGGATAATCAAATAATATTTGCTAAACTGTACTTTATACAATTACATTTGATGCATTAATTTCTCTGGTTTAACTAGTTTGATTGCACAAACCTAAAGTGGTTGGATTAGTACTACGTAACCTTGCCTGATGGCATGGTTCCTGCTGCTAAGGAAGAGCCATTTTCTCAAAGGAGTTATTGTGTTATGGGGTTGTGCACTTTAAACCACAATCCAGCATAATTAATTTTATCTTGTTACACCAACACTTGAATTTTTACTCTTCAAGTCACCTCCTGAATTTAGTTGACTTGGTTCTGCTTCTTTGTGTTGCCAGCTTGGGGCACTGAAGGAATGAATTCAGCTGAGTCTTGGGCAGAGGCCAGAACACTTGACAGGCACACTGATTCACTGGATGGCATAGCCCCTCATTTTCTTCTGCCTCCATGATTCTCACAGGCAAGAGAGACCAAAGTGATTATCATCCTCGCTGTGTGTGTGAGGCCAGGGGACAAGCCAAGCACTGCATGAAAAGCAGGAAGGCAGAATATATTTGTGTGTATGTGTGTGTACCTGTGTGTAAGAGTGGGAAAAGAAATAGGTAGTGGATACACATATAGTGTGTGTGTGTGTGTGTGTGTGTGTGTGTGTGTGTATATATACATATACTACTATGCACTAGTAAGATATAGTATATCTGCTATATATACATATTTACATATATACATGCTGCCAGATTAAGTGTAAGATTACATTGCACTGCATTACTAGTGCAAGGCATGAATAAACAGGTAGAGTCGCCATGATGAAGGTATTCTTTTTATCTCCTGATTTATGTCCTGTCTATGAGATGAGCCTGCAAGAAACTACTATAATGTATACGTATGCCCACTATATCCACATAACATTGACGGTGACTGACAAGTTAGAGTCCTTGTCCCAACAAACAACAACAACATACAGGTTGTTCTGTGCATTAGGAGGGGAAATCTGTTTCACAACAAACATATTGTCCTTGGACCCAGGTATTCCCAAGTGACTTCAAAATGTTGCCCAAACTTAGAAGGTGATCTTGCCAGGTAAGTTCTAATAGTTATAGTTTCATTCAAATAATAATAATAATAATAATAATAATAATAATAATAATAATAATAATGATAATAAATATAAATGTCTGTTTGAAGCTTCTTTTGACCTTTTGAAGCTTCACTACTTGCATCCTAGTGAATCCTATCCAGTAACCCATTCCAAGATTCTTTAGTCAGCCTGCAGCTGCTAAATTAGCCCGAGACTTTACTGATTACTGAAACTCATAAATGAGTTTATAACTTAGTGTTTCCTTGCCAGAGGCAGATGGCACAAACGGAGTCACATTTCATCACTTTTATAAAGGACTGATCTGTACTTTTTCATTGCCTGCTGTGACCAGTCAGAGTTCTCAAAAAGGACTGGTTTGTCAGTCTCTGGTGAAAAAAAAATTATGAGGTAAAAAAAACCTGACCAAACTTGTTTTATGAAGTTACCTAAAGTTATGGAAATGTCCAATAAATAATGTTTATTTTCAAAACTGATGATTACTTAATTAGCTCAGAAAATTCAAGGCCATTTCGCCAATGTTATCTGCACATTGACACAGTGAGGTCTGAATCTGACTTTGTAATTTCATTGGCTCGTTATCAAACAAATGTTGCTAGCTAGCTGTACTGAACAATTCTTTTCATAACATTAATCTAGCTGTGTATTCTTATACACATTCAAATGGCGAGCTAATATTATTGCAACAACAACAACAGGTGCCTCTGTTGTTTGAAAGAGGAGAAAAAAGCCAGCACACAGGTTACCTCTGGTGTTTCAGCCCCATATAGTCCTTGACTCTGCTTCAGTAACCTGCCTTATCTACTGGTGCATGAATGGGTTTACTCTTCTGCTCAAACCCTCACCATCTGTTGTTCAGTGAAATCTCTGTCTGATTAAAGAATGCAGGTCCAAGTTAAATGAAGGATTTAGGAAATCATTGCTTTGGAAAGGTGCTTGTGTGAGGTAATGCTGCCCAAATTTATCATAACTTGGCATCTTTTTGATATTATGTTTTTCAAGGCAGACCTAGTTTTTGTACATATGTGCAACTTGGCATTTTTCTATGTTTAAAATATTCTTTGTCAAGATAAAGATTACCTATAATGCAACCTGAATGCATAAATATCTATTATTGTTCATGGTACCTTATGAACCTCTAAATGTATGAATATACATAACCTGCATGCTAATCAACTGATTAAATTCATTAACCATTAAAATTTTATTCATGAATTGAATTTGTAGCGAATTCAGTGTAGTCAGTGTGGTTATATGACAATTTAATGATTATCTCTCTCTGTCTGTCTTATTTAGTGTTCAGAGTATTATCATATTTGAGAAGTAACAAAGGAAAAATCTGGGCTAAATAGCCATTATGTTCTAGTCTGTTTATTTTACCTGTTCATCTCTATTTATTTTATTGTGAATTTATGGATTTCTGCATCAGTGTGTTTAATTTGTCAGAATCAAGTGACATTTCAGTCAGGCCATCTAAAAACACATGGGGACACACTTCCTTCAGTTACACCTCAACCTATGAAAAAACATCAATGTATGCCACCATTAAGAAATGCATCCCTGCTGTAAATCATCATCTACCTATTTTCTTTTCATAGCTTTTCTTGCATTATTTATTTGTTTATGCAAAACCATAATTCAGGGCATCTTTTTGTTTTGTAACAGCTCACATTTTTTACATACTATCCACTTTTACAACAGGATATTTATTGAATCAGTGCTTTGCTCAAGGATACAACAGCAATAAACCACTCACGTTTTGGACCTTCAACTTTCTGATTTACAGGAGTAGCCCAATAACTTGGCATTGGAATGCTCATCACATTATATAGAAAAAAGTACTTAACTGAGAAGAAACCTATAGAAGTTTTCAACTTCAAACAATTGATGCTGAAATTTGAAATCACTAAGAAATAATAGAAATTATATGAATGGAAATTATGTGTTTGCAAATGATGGAAGGATAAAGTGCAAGCTTGACTAGCATCTCTGCTGGCTTGTTGTCTATTTTTGTCAGAGCTTTGAAAAGGAGCAAACTGCCTTTTTTAAAGTTGGAAGCCAGTTCTACAAAAGCTGGCATTGCAAATTTATGATTGCAATGTCAGTTCCAACAAATTTCACCCTGTTGCTCAGTTAGGTTTTCTGATGCATCGTGGAAAGTTTCACAGCAACTATTATCCTGTAGCTCTGAGATTTCTGTCCCAGATGTGACAGGTAATTTGCCCCTGACATAGGCTTCAGGTTCACTCCCCTGGGTCATGACACATTTTACACAAACGGATCCATGCATTGCCAGCTTTTCACCAATCTGGGATCCCTGCTAATTAAACAAAAAAGCCTGCATAGTTAAGTCAACAGGGGAAAAGTCTCTGAAATTTTGTTTGACATCTTTTCATAAATCAGGATAAGTAGGTCAGATTATGTCCCTTGGCCTCTTTCTAAATCAAGTGAACCTGCATTTTACTAAAAGAAAGCATTGTCTGGTAATGGTGACACCAAAGACATCACTCTTTTCTCAAGAAACATTTGCTCTTGAGAAAAAAACCGAGGAAAACATCTAGGCTGAACTATTCACCAGCATGTTGTCAAACTCATGAGGACATAATAAATGATTTTTCTCGTTAAGGAAATAGTCCATAAAGCTGTTCTCACCGATATAAACCTTTTTTGTTTTGTTTTAAGCCATTGCTTATTAAAAATAATTGCCAGCTCGTAACAACCAAGCCTTGTCCCTCTGCCTCTGAATCAGAAATAACCCCATTTCACTCTTTCATACACCTCAGTCACAGTAGCGGCACATCTCAGCTAAAAAGTATTTCTTTTGAGAATTATTACAACTTTAAGAGCAAAGTATTGTTTACCTCTCAAGCTGATGAGTCTCAGGCAAAACTATGTAATGTGAATGTAAAAAAGCATGTGTACCAATTATAACATATAAGGACCAGAGCAGAACCAAAGTCATTAGCACTATAGCTCAGCATACACATTGCAAGAATGAAACAAAATCAAACATAAGGATGTAGGGCAATTTGCTGGACCACATCTCCTGCAAACCCCCCCCAAAAGAGTGCAAGTATTTACCTTTGGGCTTGCAGGAGGCCAGGAGGGTGCAATCAATACCTGGATACCTCAGTTACCTTGCAACACCCATCAAACGTGATTATTAAGCAACTCAACCGGGGGGTAGCGGCAATCCAACCCATGTCGCTAATCCCTGGTCAGCAGGTCACGCTAAGGGCAGCTGCATCCTGGACTCTGGACTCTGTCTGCTGCCAGGCAACCTACAGCACAGTCATCCTCAGGACTCTGTTCATCTCTTGGCAAAAGTATAGAATATGACCATTCTCATGTGCAACATAATCATGTTTGGTGTCATTTGAAAGCTAATTTAACATGCATGTCAATGATGTATGTAGCAGGGAGGTATGACGGGTTCATAATAAAGATTGTGATAGGTGGCACAAAAGTGGACAATGAGGAATGCACTTATCGTCGCATTCCTCACCGCTGACACCCCTCCTACCCCCCTGGTTACCAAGGTATTTGTAATTGCTGAATCGTGACTACTCTGTTGTTTTCAGAACTTATCATATTTGGTCATGGCGCCAAAGTCCAATTACCACATTTAATGTTCAGGTATATAGGGGGGAAACTGGCATAGTTCGGGGAGACTCGTTAGCACGACCTCCTGCGCACTTTTGCGTATAGCCAATTCATTATTCTTTGCCTCTCCGTTGTACTCTATTTTTCCATTGCATTGTTTACTGTTTATTATTTTGGATAATCATACATTGTAACAATAAATTCATTTATCGTAACTCGATGCTCATCGTCCGTCTTACTCGCTGCAGCTGATCACTGTACGGTAAGGTAACTGCTAATTATGCGCTCATAGAATCATTATGCTGTTGGTATACTCCGTAGTCCCTCACCTATACAACTAGTGCCACTTTAGGTCAAGCGCAGGCCACAGGCATGTATGCATCTCCATGAGAGACTGCAACCCGTATAGAGCAACACTACACGAGACCAGAGGCTACAGTCCCTCGGTTGGATATATAAGCATTCTATCTTAGCGATTAGCAGAGAGGCATTTGAGTAGTCCGGTTACTAAATTAAAATACGTTAACAATAACAAAACTGGAGTCAGATGTGTCAAAACAGTTATATTTAATAAATTCTGTTCCCGAACCACCAAAGGTAAGACGGCACGCCATCCTTCGCCACTCGCTCACTTCCGTTGTTGGTGTGTTTGAGTGAGGGCTCTACAGGCAGCTCTACAAGGATAATTTCATTTTTAGCTACCTGTTATAAGCCTAACATATCTATTCTAATCTTAGTGAGTCTTGAAGTTATTAATAAAAAAAGATTCAATATGCACTGTGCATGTTTTGTATGGCACAGTGAGATGATACAGGCATTTCCCACCTAGCTAACTCAAGCTCACATCACACATTTATTTGTCTTTAAGCCAAAACATAAGCCAGGTTAGTCAAGTGATTTTTTATTAAGCAAGATACTGATTTGTTAACTATACTTCCTACTTTTTATCTTTTATCAGAACTGTCCTTATGGCCAGTAAAAAAAAGGCCCTCACTTGCTGTTGTACATGCTTACTATTTTGTGACTGTAGTCAATTAGCTTCATGTTTGATAATCATATGATAATCAGAGTCAGAGTTCAATAACAGCTAAAGTGCTTACCTAACAGTGGCCAAAACAGTAAGCAGCATGGCATATATGTCCATTTTCCTCTGTTACTGTTTTTGGGAGCAGTTTCTCATCTGTTCGGTGCATTACAGCATTAAGATCAATACTGAGCAGTGTGACATGGCTGAGGGTGATACCCACAGGACCCAAATCAGGGAAACCAGCTGTCAGCTCTGCAGGGGTGGGGATGGATTCCTCTTAGCGTAGCTACTGGGACTCGCTGCTGGCAGCTGCATAGGGGCCAGGTTGCCTGCAGTGTCACAGTGACTACTGAGACTGACAGCTGGCAGAACTGTTCCCACCGGCTGCCTAGGCCTCACGGAGCGGCTTATTTAATTTACAGTCAGTGTTTCTACCGTTCCTCTCAGCAGGCGCAGCTCAGCAATAAGGGGTGAGACATCAGTCTTGCTTTTGAGCGGCCACTGGCACCACTGCATGAGGGTGTCCTTGTCACATAGTTTGTCTTTTATGTAGCCCGCTGGCTGTTTTTCCATAAAAGTAAAAACAAAATTCATATCAGGTCATCACTAGGTATCACTTCAGGCTGCCTATTAACCCACAAACTTGAACATTACACAGCCTGAGCTGTATTCTGTTTTTCTCAGCACAGGTGTACCTTTTACCTGAGCATCACAGTCTGTAGCTGAAAGAATTAAACACCTGTATTTAAAGGAAAAAAATGTAGATTTTTTTCACTTTAAAATAATTATGAGTTATTTTAGCCATGAGATTGACTTTCCCGTCAGCCCAGTTTTTCAGATTTATCCTTTTTAGGTCTGCATTCCTAGGAACAGCAATTCCTTGTTCACAACTGCGCTCCGCAAATGCATTGCATGGTTTCAACGGTAATAAGTCAGATTGTTGGGCATACAATAAATCTCATGCCCTGTTGCCTACTATAAATTATTTTCAGAGAAGAAGATGAAGTATACTACCTGTCAGGCAGCCCCTGGAGCATTTCTTTTACTGTACACTCTAGGATCCTCCATCTATTCTATGAATAGAGGTTTCCTCTGATTTAAGATTTTTTTGGGGGGTGGTGGGGGGGTATATACAAGGTGGCAGTAGATGTTATGATCCAATAATAAAAAGACATGTATGGCTACTATTATGGCTTTGCTCAGTGCTATCATCATCCTTTGACAAGTGTTTTGATTTCCATCCTGGTTCTGTCACATTGCAGTGTAAGTGGAAGTTGCCCCATTCACGTTTAACTCTGTGAGAGTGACACTGTAGAAATGTCAAATGAGCAACATTATGACATTTATGCTAATGACATAGACACTGTGTTCTAACTCCATCCTCAGTCAGAAGAATTATTTTAGGTGAAACAGTTGAATTTTATAATATGTAATCTGGTATTTGTATGGTGGTGTGCTTGCAGTCTCTTCAATAGAAAGTTGAGGAGATAGTTTGTAGCAATATTTAACATGCAAATGTAAAAAAGGAAAGAAGGTCAGTGTCTGAACTACAGTTTCAGCATGAAACATTGTTACTCTCATTGCTCCCCTGCTGATACTAGTGGCTGCCACTTAGGGCCATCACACATGACTCCTGGTAATGATCTGCCTTTGAATTATGGTTGTCACCTGTTCATTCAGAGTAAAGTAACTGTAGCCCTATCTGCCCTCTTATCAATACTTTGTTTGCAGCTGGTTCTGGATGCTAGGAGTGCTACTGGAATCGGAATCGGCCACCAGCAAAGACACAGAGCTACAGAAGGAGCCAGATGCAGAGTCATTACAGGGATTGACTTGTACAAATTTTACAGCCTGCAACAGACATTATGCCTGCCAGTTGTCCATATGTTTGCAGCTCAGTCTTGGACATCAGAGTAATTGTTCAGAATTGGTCTGTGGGCTAATATCTCCAGATGTTTTTGTTGTTGTTTTTTGGGGGGATTTGGTAATTGTTTGGTGATTTCATTTTAATTTGGCAAAATGATAAGACAAAAATAAGTTTTCAGAAACAGTGATCCTGCAGCTTTGAATAAATGGTTTCAGTACATCAACTGAGACTTTACCTAGCTATGTAAATTTATTCTGAAAGATCTCTCTAAAATTATGGTGCAGTGTTGAATACTAGAAACCTACTGACAGAGTACTTGGCTCTGATTTCCTGGTTTATAACTTTGTATTAATACATATAACCGCATTCTGCATACATGTACAAAAAAGTGACAGAACACTATCAATACAGGAATCATATTATGCAACATAAAATCCTTTATAACCCTTCACTTGAGAATTTTTGTATGATCTATGCTTCCTCTTCTGTAGTTATTTCAGAAATCAGTTCATGAAAGTGGCACAGCACATGCAAGCAGATGTTAATCATAAGCAAAACTATTGAACTAACTGAAAATGGAATTGACTAAATAACACTGGAATACCATTGACTGAATAAATACAATATGCATAAAGGTTAATATCCCTGGGTCCTATTTTCTTATTGTGTGGTATTCTGAATTGGCTGAATACTAATCTGACTATTTAGTATTAGTTCATGTGTGCATTTTAAACATGCACCAATGCATCAGTGGTCCCCTAGGCTTTATAGTTATGAGATTATAATTTTATGACATTCCTGACACTCTGTTTATCAAAGTGGCTGTAAAAAGATATTGTTTTAATTGATGCAGACCAAAACCAAGTCTTCATCTACTTGTTCCTCAGCATTACACAGGAGATGAAGTAGTTTTCAATTTAAGAGAATAATTTGAAACTTACATTTGTGATTACATCAAAATATAAATGTTAATACATGCATCACTGTGTCAATATTATCATTAACCCTGATCTGCACTGTTATGTTTCAGCCTTATCCTTGGATTAGTCCCACAGAATGAAAAACTACAGAATCCAACATATTGCCCTGCAGTTGTGCTGCCTGGACATAGGAAATAGTTTTCTAATTACGTACCGAGGGAAGTAACCTGAAAATACCCTGACCATAACTCTTTGTAGCCTGTTGTGCCAGATGAGATATTAGCTCCTGATTTAATGTGCTAGAAGACTTTTCCTACCATGCAGTTCTTTATCAATACCAGCCATTAAGACTGAGCAGGCATTGATCTGACCCAGACTGCATGACTTTCTCCTTCTCCATCTTTCTTTCCATCTTTAAATTTTGAGTGACCCACACACATCCTCCCAGCCTCCAGCCACAGTGTGCAAAAGCCTATTTAGGTACTGCTATGAACTTATTTTGAACTGAGCACTGTTTTTTTTTTTTTTTTTTTTTTTTTGTTAAAATGTCAACAGTGTAATGTAAGAGCCTTGCTGTTTGCTTTCTAGGGGAGAGCGGTCATGCACATGAACTCAGATTTTTCAATATAAATAAAAGCTGTAGTTCCCCTTAAGCAGTAATAAGCATATAGCTGAGGTTCAGCTGTTAATTTAACCTCTTCTGGCACAATAAATATGTCCAGCATTTTTGATTGTTGCTTGGTCACAGCTTTTTGCAGCTTGTAAAATTATAAATAACTAAATAAGGTATTTAAGGTGAACACCCCATTCATGGATTTCAGTGAATTACCTGAACAAGTAAATAACTGATTGCTCATATAGATCCATTGTGTGATGTTAAAGGTTTGGCCACCTGTGGAAGGCGCATGTAAGACAAAATGAGACATGGGCATCTAAGGAAAGGTTTTGCTGAGATGGGAAATGGAAGGAAAGTTTATTGAGAACTTTGTTTTGCCTAAGGGTTTTAATACACATTAGGCAACATTTGTGTCAGCCTTGTGCTCCCTTTGCATTTGTTGTGTTTGGTGTTTTGTTGCAGCATGTTTTGACCTTGTACTCGTACAATGACTGTTAGACCTCTGTGGAGGTGCAATCTTTTTGCTTAGAAATGACAGCAATAATCTGTAATGGAAAAGATCATCTGTGATGTCTGAAGAGCCAGGAAACAATTCCCATTCGATAGAAATGTTAACTTGTGTTTATTTTGTCACATTTTAAACTCTTCACTTTTACCTTCACTGTTCAGCTCAAATAAAGGAACTAGGGCGAAGACAAATTGGTAACAGTACCTCTTATTCTCGATGTAAAAACCAATCTCTTCTGCTTGGAAACAGAGGAACTGACTGTGACAAGGAGTCTTTAAATAATCTTTGAGGTATAGCTGTTTTTATTCAGACTTCAAACACATCAATAACTGCACATGCTCGAACAAAATGTATTTGAAAGCTTACTTGTCTTGACATATTTATTTTCTCAGCATTGAGCGAGTTTCTCTCCAGTCCATGAACAGAACTGGCTCCCTACCATACATCTGTTGACTTTGCAATATGTACCCACCCCCCTTTATATAATTTGTATGCATAAGAAGCATATGAAATGTGGGGCATGTGAAGCATAAGAAAACTGGGGCATGATGAAACAACTAGAATCCAAAATGAACACCCTGCAATATCAATAATGTTACATGTGAATTCCATGGCTTGCATTTGCAAAACATGAAGGAAATGTACTGCATTAATTATCACCACCTCCAAATAGTTTATGGATGCATTATAACATGTATATTACAATCCTATTAATTTAATAGCTGTCTTTGTCTACATAAAATTAATGTTTATCAGCGTCAAACAGTACTAAAATTTGTTATTGACATCATCATTTACACTTCATAAGCAAGAGGCAAAAATAACTGTTTGGCACCTGGGAAAACTCAGTCATGTTGCATATGAATTCAGGCTTTGATGACTGAAAGATAATTTTTCAAGTCTATGTCTTTCTTCTCTGTAGTACAAATGCAAAAAAGGACTTTTTTATGCACTGTTATCCCTGATTTAGTAATGTTATTATTTTATTTATTTTTATAAAGTCTTTATTTTTAGGACCACTGATCAATGTTATACACACACTACACAAACATACCATCTGAGAAAAGAAAATACAGACATATATATTTACTTCATTATCCAATCCAAAATTCATGCCAAAATTAATCTGAGCTAATTTGTTCCAAGGCATAACTGTAACTTTGATTCATGAAACCTCAACACATTTAGTGCTGTCAAGGCTGAAATTAGTCTTTCACATATATTTTACCTAATGGGCTTTATCCTGACAAGTGAAGAATTTCATCATGTATTAGTGGTAGTTTAATGGTTTTGGGAAGATTCATAGTGAGAGTTAATCAGCAGCACAATTTCTGTGATGATTCCATGCTTTTCCCATGGCAAATGATGACACCATGTAGACAGTGGCCTGGAAATGATTTGGGAGAATTAAGAGTAAAGTGGGAATCAATACGTTTAATGCCAAAGGGCTGCTGTTGGATGTGTGCATGCTATGAGCTTATCAGAAAACTCACTCAGATCAGTGCAGTAGTTTGTAAAGACTGCCTGTTTTGGCTTTGTAGCATTGTTGGCTCACGCTTTGATGTCAGTGTTATCATTATTATAGTTATTGTTATATATATATTTTTTCATTTTCTATCAAACCTCTTTCTCAGCAGTTTTGATGACCACTCACACCAATGTTGCTTTTTAGCCCTTATAGTTTACTGATGCAAGTAATGTATTCATCACATTTGAAAGCCATTATATTACTGGTGATTTTTCCCCACAACAGTGTAAATGTTTTCTTTTTTGCACCATTTTATTGTCCTTAAAAAAACAACTTCTTATATCACAAGCGCAAGTTTGACATTTGATCATTGGAAAGTTATTGCAATCAACAGGATCATAAACATCTTGCTCCAGATTCAATTGTAACACATTACATATCATGCATGTGTCAAAAAATTTGACTGAAAGTGAAGGATATCATTTGAACAGGCACAGAATTTTTTTCAGTTGTGTTAATAAGCCAAGATTGGTATTTGAACTGAAGTGTGCAGTCACCTTGAATACAGCCAGTAGACGTTTTCATTGTTTTTCAACAGAAAATTTCTGTGTCCTGCTCTCTGTCCCCAGCAAAACTAAAATGATTCTTTTGCCATATGTTTTATTCATCACTGATAGCAGGGGCATATTACATTATGGTGTAAATGTGTGACTGTGTTATGAGATTTTCATATTTTATTGATACAGATTTATGGTAAAGTCACAGGCGAACATGAAATATTCCCAACAACAACGGACCATGATGTTTCAAGAACAATTGTACAAAAGATTTCTGGCAACTTGAATTAATATTTCATTTTGTTAGCCACGAAAACCCCTTATATGTGCCGTGAAAAATTGTATGTCATTGACATCTTTTTTCTTTCCTCCAGGTTCAGTGTTGCTGTTACATATTCATATCTCTTATGTGGCATGACCATTGAGTAGTGCTTTTTTCTGCATTAGCTAATTATTTTTGCACTATAACCTGGTGATGATGAACTGCATATATCATACAACTGCTTAACAGTCTACACCATATTACATCTTGGATAAATTATGGATTTTGATTGGTTGGGAATGTGTGTATTAACTGCCAACAAGCGCATGGTTGAAACATGTAATGTAATGTATTAGTAGTTTTGTTATTCTCAGTTTTGCATATTCACACCTGGCAGCAGTCCAAGCTTCCTGCTCCACTCCTGGGTAGCAGAGAGCTGCACCAGCACCTACACTTTCACATTTATTTAACATATTACATGTGTTTAGTGCATGTAGGTCAACAGCTCAGTAGTCTGGATGCCCAGGACTACAGTTTTTGGTTCTGGACTACCAAACTGCGATCATCTAAAACCCAGGGGACTCCTTCATTTTTTAAAAAGTTAACAAAAAATGACTTGTGTGAGGGTTTGTGCGTTTTTGCATGGGCATATCCTAAAATGAAAACTTAGCTGTAGTTGTTTCTGTTTGTGGGCTAGCTGCAGTTGCTTGCTTTGTTTACATCGGTATGTTCTTCTTTGTTCCCTTTTGCAGTTCCCACATGTATGGATACAGTGAGAAGAACCTGTTTTAGATTCAATTTTAATGGGACTACTATAAGATGAGGCGATGAGACTAAACTCCAACGCAGCAGTTAACAACCTGTCAAACTCACTTGTGTTTTTTGGTTTTCCTGTTTTGAATTTAGTTTCTTTAATGCTATATTGTAAAATATGTCTGGGCAACTAAAATTCTACAGGAATACTTTACCACAATTTAATTTTTGGTAGCCTAGATAACCACCACTTAAACTAATTTAATCTGCCCAGTCACTATATAAACACACGTTACTCATTTGTTGATTACATCACATTAAAGGAGTGCTTTGTGCAAGGAGCAAATTCCCTCTCAAGTCAAGTACTCAAATTTATCATCAGTAAAATCAGCAGATGTTGTTTTTATAAAAGAAGAAAGTGTACGTATGAAACATTACATAAAGTGGCTGAAACCTGAAATTAAATTCTGTTGGATACCATTTTCCTAGCTTGCCCATTTCCAACTTCCTTTAAGAATTTCATATTTAAAATGTGTAAAATTCTTCATGATGCATATCTGTCTCAAGTCTCAAGTCTAAGTAGGCAAGTCTCATCTATTCCAAGGTATTTTTGATTACACAAAAATTACTATATATATTTATATTGTGTGTGTGTGTGTGTATATATATATATATATATATATACATACAGACAAGTGAAGTTAAAGGAAAACCCAAAATAAAGTGTCTTAGTAAGGTGTTGGGCCACCACGGTCTGCCAGAACAGCTTCAATGCACCTTTGCATAGATTCTACAAGTCTCTGGAACTCTGCTGGAGGGATGGGATGGAACACCATTCTTTCAAAAGATATTCCCTCATTTGGTGTTTTGATGATGGTGGTGGAGAGCACTGTCAAACACGTCAGCCCAAAATCTCCCATAGGTGTTCAATTGGGTTGAGATCTGGTGACTGCGAAGACCATAGTATATGATTCACATCATTTTAATACTCATCAAACCATTCAGTGACCCCTCGTGCCCAATGATGGGGCCATTGTCATCCTGGAAGAGACCACTCTCATCAGGATAGAAATGTTTCATCATAGGACAAAGGTGATCACTCAGAACAACTTTGTATTGATTTGCAGTGACCCTTCCCTTTAAGGGGACAAGTGGACCCAAACCATGCCAGAAAAATGCCCCCCACAGCACACCAGAGCCACCGGACCCCCTCACTGTAGGGGTCAAGCATTCAGGCCTGTACTGTTCTCTTGGTGTACGCCACACATGCACTCGCCCACTTGTTGAAAATATGGTTGAAGGATGACTTGTCTGACCATATCACTTTTTTCCACATCTCTGTAGACCAGTGCCTATGGTTTTTACACCTCTGAACTCTCAAATGTACATTCATCTTTGTAATGAGGGGTTTATGCACTGCAAACCTACTATAATATCCCTCTCTATGTAATTGTCAACAGACTGTTCTTGCTGACACAATCTGATCACGTCCTGCAATGACATTCTTAATCACCTGAGGAAGAGCTGCTCTTCTGTTTTTCCTTACATATCGCACTAATGCACGGGCATCATGTTCATCGAATGTGCACTGTCGACCACAATTTCCGACCCTATTTACTGATGTCTTTTCCATAGATCTTCCTGTTGAAACACTAGCCATTTGAGCAGTCCTTGTGACTGAAGCTCCTGCCATCCGTGCCCCAACAATGAACCCTCTTTCAAAGTCACTTAGATCTTTTCCTCTTGCCATCTTGATCCAAAATCGAGATCAACTGGGCCTGCTCAGCATTTTTATACATGTCACAGAGCATGATTGGGTGTTAATTGCTTAATTGTACCATGCAGTACACCTGTGTGGAAGCATCTGCATTCGTTACGTTTCTCCACTCATTTATTCAGGGTTTTGCTTTAATTTGTCACTCATCTGTATATACACAGTATATAGTCTTCTCTGTGGTGGATCAGAAGCTGATATTTTCCATCTACAAATGGCACAAGTGTTCTCCAATCCTCTCCCAAACCTCTTCATAGAATAGTATTTTCCTCATCTTAAAACCATTAGTCATTGCTCATTCCTCATCTAAAAAACATGATCCATGAGGGATAGTCTTATTACAAATGTACGACAGCCATCCTGAACCTTTTTGTGTTCCTTAGGTCTCCTAGAGATCTGTAACCATGGTAACATGCCAGCTATTGAGTGTGTCATAGCCATCTTGGGTTTTTGTGGGTTGGAACATTCATTTGAAAGAAGGAAACTTGTCTGCTATTGGATAATAAACATGGAACAATGGTCTGGAGTATGTCACTCAGCACTTTCACACACCTGAGTCGGGGTTGATGTCTGTTTCTCCCCTGATTATCACTTACTTTCAGTGTCCTGTTTCCTGCCAGCAGACTGGTTTGTGGGCCACAGTGAGACATCAGGCAGGTGCATTGTCTGCTGACATTGACATATTAAGATGGTCAGGAGGGTTTGGGCAATCTTCACTCCTAACTATCCACACTGCACCAGAAACTCCATTCATTATCCTATGGGTGGGTGATGCAAGCCTGCAACACTTTCCAGTCAAACCTGGTACTGCCATTACATGTGCATGTGTCTGTGTATGTGTGTGTGTGAGTGCAGAGGCCTGTGTGTGTATGCTAGTGATTATGCATGCATGTGCATATGTGTGTGTGTGTGTGTGTGAGTGAGTGTGTGTGTGTGTGCATGCATGCTTATGTGGTTTTGAGTGGAATTCAGGAGTTGCCCTGATGACTCACACTCAGTAAAGATAAGCCATTTGACACACTGGTTATCAGCAGTTACCAACAGCATGCCCCAGGGCTCAATTGCAGTGCCTGCAAACACCTTCTGGGATTATCTGTGTTCTAAAGCAATGTAAGTCTCCATCTGAATACAGAGTTATGTCCATTTTCCATTTACCCAACTTCCTCAAAAATTACAGCCATACTGCCAAGACAAAAATTCACTAAAAGAGGCAGGTAATGATGGTCATATTCCAATCACAAACATTTTTCAGAGGAATGGCAGTGGTTCTAATCAATCAGTTTTAAAAATAGATTTTTTTTAAACTTGTTTTTTTGATAAAATGACTCATGTCACTAATGTCATAATGTCTACACCCCATTTTCAAGTAAAACCACAGAAGCCAGCTCCCTATGCCACAGCTAAACGAGAAAGATATAGTATCAGGTTCACTTTAACCCATAGTCCATTAAACCACATAATAATAAGACAGAGGTCTTTAATGTCTTTAACCTTTTCTCGCCAATCACTGAAATTGTGCCATTAATGTAAATATGAGAATCTAAACATATGTGAGAATTTTTCTTTCCTATCAAACTTTCACAGTACAGTGATTCTTTTTCTTTTCATTTTTTTACTCCAATCAAGACACAATTTCAACACAATGCAGCAGTTAGTAATCCACATGGTTGCATAATTCAACAAATGTGTGACTGTAGATCTGAGCAAAATATAAATAGGGTTTCTAAACTCTTTTATAGTTGGTTTGGATACTATTCCATAAGAACTATAACTTGTCTTTTGTTTTAGATTTCAGAGTTCTTATATTCCTTGCTTTTATTTTCAGCACAGCACTTTGTTTTGGGAAGTTGTGTATGATTATCAGAAAATATAATTGAATGTCCACTCTATAACTTTGCAACTACCAGAAGAGAAACAATTTCCAAATGAGCAACGGCAGGTTTTCAGATCCAGACAAAAAAAAAACAAACAAACAAACAAAAAGAACAAATAACTTATTGATCTTTTCATAGTAAAGCACGGGGGTCTTAACCAGCAAAGAGCAGGGGATATAATTGGGCCTGCAAGCAACATTCGTCTTGATTACATTCAATTCAAACCCATAAGGATAAGGTAAGTATAGGCCATTTATCAAAGTCACATTGGACTGTCTTAGTAAATGGGATCTAGTCCATTTGGGCCTGTATCATCAAATTCACAGGGTATGTCACTGGAAATATTTGGGCCAACTAGTACTGAGCAAGAGTTTTCTTAATAGGACAATAGTTCCCAAGATTCATGATCTTTCAGGCTGCAGAGTAAAAACAGGCTATAAGTGTCCTAAGTGTAGAAAATATGTTATATTTATCATTGGTAATGTTGCTGTAATTTGTTGTGCATTTCTAGCAGTTAGAAAGGAGAGGGAACATAATTAATGTATGTAGTAAATGATGTGGATCATTGTATCTTAAGGTGGAATAGTAAAATGCAAAAGTTACATTCTAATGCATCTTCTATGTAGAATGAGGACATATTCCATAATGATAATCTATGATAATTTGCAAGAAGTAAACAACATTATTAAAACAACAGAGAGTAAGTCTAAACATATGCACTGATACAATGTAGATACAGTGTTAAATATTTGATAACATGGTATTTATATTCAGCAGCCGTTCATCCGAACAGCCGTGCAGTGTCAAAAGCTGTATAATTGTTTTAAAAGGATCAAGTCTGAGGGAATCAAATGGTATGAAGTTGTTTTTAATAGGATGCTTCCCTATTATTTCCTCTTGGCCTAAATCTTTTTTGAAGAAGACTTTAGTATTGCCACTGATCTGTTTGTTGATTAAAGTTACATTGAATTAGGCTTTGCAACAACATTTGACCTTCTTCACTGCCAGACTTAGTAAATTTGGCTTGCTGCATGCACGTATTATTGTCTTAAACTGTTTGATGAAGGATTGTCCTGTTTACAAGGTCATTATGTGGCTGCAAAAACAATATCAGAGATTTATGGATTCACTGATATCCAGACTCATATCACTGATATCAAAACTTTGAATTTAATTCTTTGGGAGAGATTACTGCAAATTCATTAAGCAGTTTTCATCACAGGGAGGAATCTGAAGTTAATGATACATAGATGTGGAGTTAAAACTGTGTCACCAGAAAACAGAGTTTGAATTGAATTGAACTGGTTTGAATGTGTATTGCTTAAATTAATGATTGAATCAGCATCATAAGTAGAGAAATTAATGACTGAAACTGATTTTCATGGGGGCACCTGAGTGGTTCAAGTGCAAAGCGCTTGATGTTTCAAGTCCAAGGCTGAGCCCTACACCCCAAGCTTGTTCCTGGCCATGTCATCATCTGACTGTGACCAGCAGTGGAACAAATTGACTCCACTGGGGATACAGGGGTGAGTAGATCATCCAGGGGTTTGACCATCCCAATTCACACCAGCTACTCCCAATGGTCAGTCAGGTGCCTGCAGGCCTTCCTTTATAAAGCTGCGCATGAAGTGTCCTCCAAATCTATAATGTGATGTCACCACTGCTTCTTTACATGTGTTTCTGAGGAGAACATGTTTGGTTCACCTTCCTGAATTGTCAGTGGGGGTGCAGCAACGTGGTGGCATCTGACATAATTGGGCATATCAACTTGGGAGAAAATGGGGGAAAAGTGTTTGGCATTCTCAAGTTTGAAAAAAGTTATTACATTTAAATTAATACATTTAAAAACTTGAATTTTTAAATCTTTGAATTTTTAATTTTTAAAATTTATTTAACTTCTTGATTGCTTTCAATCTCTCAAATGCATTCACATTGCTAAATTCAAATTCAGAACATGAAAGTGACATACTGTATGGGTGCTCTGGAAAAGTAGTGGATCGTCTGACTCCCTTTCACGTAACGATGTGATTAGCTTGAATATGGCTGATCCCACGGGGGAAAGAGGGTGGTCTATGCCATCTCCCTGGGGTCATCTCAACTGGCATTTTGTCTGACATGGGAGATAGAAGAAAGGGTGCGACCTATAAATTCTATGTCGCACCCTTTCTTCTGCACCTACAATGACCCGATACTTTAAAATATTATATCCTATATGAAGGAGAGAGAGAGCTTACACTTTAATTCAATTTCAAACATAAAATCCAATGTCAAGTTGAGACATTCAGGCATTCAATTGCTCTGCTTAAGATGTCAAAATTTACATTCAGTCATTAATTAAAGCAATACAAATTAAAACCAGTTCAATTCACATTGAATTCTCCAATGATATGGTTTTAACTCCATACATAGAGCTGTGTGATCTATTTCCATCATAGTCATACAATGTAATCCAAGGAATATCTTTTAAATTGTTAGTGTGTGTCTATCAGACTGTCATTCAGAAATTGCATTACATATAAACAGATCAGTGTTATCAAACCAAGTTCCAGAAGGCTGAGAAGCTGATGACAGTTTCTATGGGCACCACAGGAAGACTATCAAGGATCATGACTACTCAGGAACAATTAAAGCAATCCTTTCTATGGCCAACAGTTCAATGATGTACCATTGCCTTTTAATTACATCCAGATATGGGTATGAACAAATTCATTAATTGCTTTGGTGAGAGGAAGATATCTGTATTTCTTTGATGTAATCAGTCCAGATGGCAAATATATATTCATGTGTCTTTGTTGTCAGTCAATCTCCCAATGCCATGGGTGTCACTGCAAACAGATTATTCAAAAACCCTTTTGTCAACAGCAAACCATTACAGCTCTCCTCTAGGTCTGATGGCATCTGAACCCTATAGACTCATATGTTATCATCCTTTTGTCACCATCTGCTAGAGCTCCACAGAGATCCCTGCCTTAATTTTTTTGCTTTACTTCAGTATTTATTTCATGTGTCTTCAAGAGCAGAATAATCTACACCAGGGTCATACCTGAGAAATGCTGACATTACTTGGTCCTTTATATCTGATGCTGTTAGTACAAGTTAAATCCCACCTTGACACACAGTGACACCAATTTTATGCAACTGTGTTGAAAGGGAATATGTTCTTTGTTAGACAGCTGTTTATGAATGGACCGAGACATGAATGCCATAGGGAGTTGAAAAAGAATAGCCTAGGGGAGAGCAGGTGAATTTAATAACCTCAATAACCTAACCTAAGTGTTAACCTAACCATCTTTAATATGTTAGGCATGAAAATTCCAGTTCACGTGAGTGAATAATGTTCTTCAAAATAATATGTGTTTTTTGACTCATTCAGCATTTTTATATTGGACGTCTGGTCAAAATCTCAATTCAGTGTCGCAAGGCAGCTCGGCAATAACCAAGGTTTACTCAGTTGCAATAAACAATTGTTGTGCCTTCACTTGCAGCAGATTATTTTGCCATTATGTAATGTTGCCATATTATTGTGACTTAATTACTCTGCATCAAATCTGTAACTGCGCAATGTGTATAGATTTAGCCTCTCCTAAACTGTTCAGTTTATTATGAGAACAGTGTGTCTGAATTGCCTTCTTTTCTGTGCTTTTTCATTGCAATGTGTTATGACCATATTGAAGTTTTAAAATGATTACAGTGTTATGTCCCCATAAAGCAGGAACATGTGCTCTGATTAGACAGTAATCTATGTTTGAAATCAATCATGCACTTTCTGTTATGCTTCCATTAAGGTTGAGACAGTATGAAATTTTACTGTATGATAAAACTAGCAAGAATTACAACAATTGTTGATATATCGCAAAATCTTTTATTTCACTTTTCTCTTTTTTTTTTTTTTTGTAAAATAACCAGCTAACCATACAACTATGACTATAGCTGGATTGGGCCACCCCTAGTACGTATCTTAAGAATAGCTTCACCACTTAATATGTATAGTGTGTACTGAAATTGGTTCCTATACATTTACCTGCCAGTATTTACTCTGTGTGGAAGCTAAAATGGTCTTCAATCTGCTCTGCTCTCTTCAAAGTTGTGTATCAATACCTGACTAAGAATGTGCATGTTGAATGGAGTGAGAAAGGTCTTGACAACATTTGTTTCCAAGGGACTTTCATAACAGGCTGGGGAGAATTCCTTGACAAGTCATCTGATCACTTTAAGTCTGTTTTGGCCTTAAGATCCAGCCTTCGGGCTTCATGTTGTTGACCTGGCCCTGGACAACTGATCACTGCTCTACAGGGAAGGAGTCCTCACTAGCTGCTAATACCAGGGGCATTATCTCTCAGGTAATGTTCCCTCATTTGGGCTTCAGTTTGGATTTATTTTGTATGTGTAGGCAATGTTAGGCACTTTGATTTACTTTTGCAGGTAAAACAAGATAAGGGTCACTCTGAGACAGAAATCACTGCCAACTGAAACTGGCACAACTGCTGCGTTTATTTAACTTTTGGCAAAAGGGAGTGATAGAGATTAGTCTGTGTAAGTTGTGTCATCGTTTGTGGTCTATTCTGACAGTGATGCTGTCATTTAATCAGTTACAAAGGGCACATTAAGCAGTTCTAAAAATATTAATTTACCTTACTTTTCACATTTAACAAGCATGTGTAATGGAGCATGAAATGATTTAAAGCTGCCTTGGAAAATGTCAATAGGTATTTGAAAATCAACCCCGGGGGAAAGTGTTTAGCTAGATGCAGCAAACACACCAAGTCAATGGGCCTTGTGCTGCAAACATAACCTCTGCAGGTAGCAACAAAGGGACAATAATGGGTCATCTCATTCTCATTCCAGCCTCTCATATCACAGCTCCTGGCAGAGTTCCTGTTGATATGGGAGCTTGATGTACTGAAGACCAGGAATTGGTGCAGCAAATATCATTGACTTGTGCAAGAGCTGTAACTGGGGTATGGTGAAACAGTATAGCGGTGTGATCGTAGCCCATGATATTAAATTATGACATAGTAATATCATAATTTAAATGGTATAGCGTATTATATGAGAACATCACACAACTAGGTTGTAGCATGAGTCTGTCAAAAACATAGCACTGATAAGAAACTATGTAAGACAAGTAACTGCAAGCGGAGCAAGTGGACCAAGACTTTGTTTCTCCACACTCTCTATCAGCTCTTGAAATGGAGATGCAAGAGTAGATTGACAGTTTCCCTCACCACCAGCTAAGTGGGGTGTCTGGTTTTAAAAGGAAAAAACAGAGTTGTAGAAGGCAACATGGCTCCACTCTGCAGGCAATGTGGAAACAACATCATAGGCAATATATCAGACCTAGTCTCCCACCTCTTTTAGCATTATACCTTGAGTTATGCCAGTATAGCACAAGTAAGTGATATTATGTATTTGTGATCTTATAAAATATTAAAAATAGCATAACTTAAACTTTTACAAAATATTATTGAATGTTTTAAATATTAGCTAGTTAAGTTGTAGCACAAAGGTGATTAGCTTGCTTGCACCATTACTATGATGATAAAAAGCTACGTGAGCTTCTTTGTTAGAGCATTAGTGGCTCACAAGCAGTGCAATGGTCAAAGCATTCTGAATTCTAGGCCTTGACCATGTTATCACCTGACTATAAAGTATAAAGAAATGTGCAATATATCTGACTTAATAGCATATTTTGAGTGATTACTTTGAAAAAAAGTTGCTGTCAAAGATGATATTATGGTATATTGATAATCATGATATTTTTGATACAATCATCATACCATGACAATCTTAAAGTGTTTCACATGTAAACTGAAGAACTGTTTATAGGCATATTTCTGACTTCACTGGAGTCAGTAGTAGTAGTGTTGCCTGCCCATGCTCACACAAAAGAGATAATTAGCTAGGTAACTACCAAAACCAGCATTACTAAGCATACTTACTCCTTTACCTGCAGTCTACTCAGCTACCAGTAACTGAATGATGTTTTGTATTTAACACACAGCCATATTGCACTTATACAGTTTGTTGGCTGAATGAAAATATTCAAATGCTCCAGATATGCCTGTGCTTATTCTCCATGCAACATACTCAGCCTGTATGAGTTTGTGTCCATAGCTGTGTTCCGTGCATTCTTATGCATAGTATCTTTCGGACCCATAACATACAGTAGAGAAATAAGAGATTGCTCTATTAAAAATGTTCCTAGAATGCAAACAAAATGTAATATTTTCTCGTTGCTTTTAGCATTTGACACAATGATGTGGGGGACAGACATAGTGATGCAGACAGACACAGTGATACCAAAACCTCTCCTTTTCAGTAATACAGTGCTCTCGGGGACTAAATGTCTGTACAAAAAATAAATAATCAAATCCCTCAGTATGTAACATTCAGCAGCATAACAAATGAACACGAAACAGTCCATCTTTGTTTAAGAAAAAACTGCACTATTTGATGAGTAATGTCTGCACAAGTAGACAAATAAAAATTAAATACTTAGCTCAATGGTTCAACAAAATGAATGGTTCTTTTTTGGGAAAATGGAGGACAGTTAGGGGTATGCTGGTGAAAGCTGGTTTGTGCCTCAGGTGCCTCTTGTTTTGAAGTGGTAAAAAATGGTAGATAAACCGTAGGAAAACTAGTGCAGACCAAGAGCAGTCCTCTGGACCAATAATTAAACATTGTCTTACATTTTAGACACTCCTCACTACCAGCAAAAAGCAGCATATTTTTTGGCTTGAGAGAATATCCTGACATAAATATGTGGGCAGCATATTTTGAAACCAATTCTGACAACTTTTCTCAAGAAATTGAGAAAATGATTTCATTATGTGGCATTGTGTGACTGTAGTCCAAGCATAAAGCATATAGAAAAAAGTCAACATTACTGAAATTTGAACTTATTAACACTAAAAATTTGTGAACAGAAAATACAAGGGTTTCTCAGAGGTATTATGAGTCTATTCAACATTGAAAACAACAGTGTTTGGTAAGTGTGTTTGAAAGTGTGTCATTGAAAAGTTTAAGATATTAAGTTGGGCAATTTAAAATGGTTTGACCATATTATTATCACGAAAAGTTTTTTAAATTCATTTTGACTCGTGAACACTCAAGATGTGCACTATAATTGCATTATTTCCTCTTGGGTTAAGAGCCAGTGATGTAATCAGGTACATGCAGGATGCTGATGTCAAGAGGAAGGTGAAGGGTTTTACAAGAGCGGGTGGCTGTTCAATTGATGTGTGCTACAATTTATAATGAAGATTAATTTCAATACAAGTGCATATCAGCGTCAGTTTATCTGGACAGCCCATCTCTATTTCTCACACCGGAACGTTTGGAGGGATTAAAGTGTGACCTCCTCTGTGTGCTTGGCTACGGCGTCGCATGCCACCGTGTCCTGGCACTCATTCATTAGATATCTGGCTACCTGTCAGCGCACCGTTCTCTCCTCTCCCATTACGAAACAGGGACAGCTAATTGAAATGGTGCGGCGTGGGAAATGGATACTGTCTGTTTGGGGCGCAGCGCTGTGACGGGGGGCTAAGCGGAATCGGCTCCCTCTCCCCGTCTTGAGACGGCGCCAATTAAAACAGGAATGGAAGAGGGGATTTGGAAAGGCGTCATTCTCCGCGGCGCGTGAGTCAGGGCTTCGGCGATGTCATGCAGAACCGCTATGCAAATGAGCGAGCTTCGTGTTTGTCGCGTCCAAATGAAGCAGGGGCGGCTGGGACGGCGCAAAACCCAAATTAAAGTTTTACCTGCTGCCTACGGATCCCTTCGGGCAGGGAATGGTGTGGGAATTTCGCATTTCGTTTTTTAAACCATGTGTCAGGAGCTAAATCTAACTCATGTGGAAACTGTAAAAAAGCCAACACAATAGTGCCATCTGCTGAGGAAATTCTATATTGTCGTTGTGCACTGTATGTGATGTTTCATATGGAACATAGATAAAATGGAGTCATAATATCTTTTAACAGAACATTTTAAAGTATTGTATGTAATGAATGTATTTTGAAGAAAAGACTGGATTTGCCACTATTTGTATTTTTATCCATACTGCTTTGTGGTCTATGTTAAACGAGTTAGTCAAGGTGTAAATGGCCTGTTCAGCTGTAATATTTCTCTTAGTAATGAATGATTTGCATTACAGCTCTTTCTACAAGGGGCAATATCTAAATATAGCTGTAATAAATATCTGTGGTGAAATAAAACACCCATTAAATCTGTCTGCATTCTCTGTCTGAGAATTACATAATTTAAGTCTAGAGTTTTGTTCCTTCCTGTAATGTGCATGCTTTTTAATTATCTGTAGAATGTGTTAGTGGTAGTTGTTGTGACTGATTAGATTTGACATCATTCAGCGCTTAAATAATGAGCTGTAACACTAGCATGCTGAGTACAGCAGGAGTTCTGCTTCTGATCAGATTTCTGTAATTCCCCAGCACTCATTTCATGTTTTGTAATAAATGCAGTGATTTTAGGAAAAGGTATTTTTAGGCATAGTGGTGCTTGCTTGCAATGTCTGCCATTCAGATAATCTCACTCTAGGGTACATGTACAGGTTGCTTTATTTTTAGCTGCAATGCAGTTAAATTTGCTTTCCCCTCATAATTCTGGATTATATTTTCCCTACATCATACATACTGTAGCTCAAAGTACATTCTATACATATTTTTGGTGACATAAGGTAATTGCTTTTGATGATGAACCATGCAGACAAAGCATGGTATATGCAAGTGATATGCTCATTATTTTCAATTTCAAAGCTACCTGGAAACCATTGATAAGAAGGACCAAACATTTCTTTATCACTGTGTCAGTGTTTTCTCAGTAAATTCATCTACACATCCTAGTTCATTGAACTTCATATTAAATTCTTAATCTGACACTCAAAGTTTGTCTTACAAAGTTATAGGAGATGATTTTTTGTATGTGTTGTTAAATGTTGCTCCATGTGTGATACTTTTAGTTTCTCCCTGGCAAAACCACTCCCTCAGGACTTTTGGAAAAGGTGGTTTTGTTGAGATAGTCATCACAAGCCCATGTTTTAACAGACCTGGATTGCACATGATAGGATTTCTGACCAAGCTGTGTACTAATCTGTGTTTTGCACAGTTATCAGATTTGTATGGTGGTGGTGAACAAGAGGACATTTTTTATTTATCCCCTATTTTACCAGGCAGGGTAAATTGAGAACAAATTACTTGTTATTATATTTTCTTCTACAATAACAACCTGGGAGAGGGAATTATTTAATCAATAACTTCTACCAATGCCACATCTCATGCTCAGCTAAAAGTGATTTGAACCACATGTTTTTCCAGTCTTCTGACAAACTGAGTACATTGTGTGAGACTTTTGAGATAAATAATGAACATTATGTTATTTAAAGCTGTAGTGATTACTATGGTAATTGGACCATTTAATCAACTATTGCTTTAGTTTTCATCTTCTTTTCATCCAAATTGTTTGGGTTCAATGAGCAATTTCAATATTGTTATGTGTGCACAAGCGTGGCAAGATAGTGACAGGTACAGGTACCCTGTTCAAGCTCCTTGCGTCTATCCATTTTCACACTCCCCCTCCTCTCTTCCTGTTGTGTCCTGTATAGATTTGGGGTGGGGGATGGGATGGACCCATTGCACCTAGGCTAAATTACATCACATTATATGATTGGCATTTTTCAGGTGTTCTTATCCAGAGTGACTTACATAGGTTTCAATTGTTATATGTTATCAATTTCTACAGCTTGATATTTGAGGTAATTCTGGGTTAAGCACCTTGGCAAAGGGTACAGCAGCATTGCCCCTATGGGAAGCTGAACTAGCACGCTTTTGGTTACAAGCCCCGCTCCTTACCACTATGCCACACTGCCAACCCTAAAAAGTCCATGGGATGGGAGGTTGGGTATCTGAGGAAAGAGAAAATCCTGATGATGAGGGCCTGATCAGCTTGGATATGAGGAATGTGTCAGGGTGGATGTGTTTCTCTGCAGTGTTGTTAGCAGTTAGGATACCATGGTGCAATGTTAAAATTTCTCTGGGGTGCTGGACAAGGTGAAGGAGAATGTGAAGTCCTTTTAGATGACATCACATGATAATCATTAACAAAGCAAAACACATTAAATGGTAATCATTCACACAGAATTCACTCTCCAATTTCATTAGCTTTTACATAAGGATTAAAGCTTAGTTGAAACGGGGTTGTATCAAGCCCTGAGACACAGTCAAAAATAACCTTGGAATAATTGATAAATGCTTGTAGCATCTCTTCAAGGAAATGTGCATGCCAGAAACATATTTCCTGTAATTAGCCTTTATCTCACAAGTTATTTTCAGTCAAAGTTTAGAAAATACTGTTGTGGGAGCCCTGAAGCTGAAAAGATGCAAATAGTCCGTTCTATCTATATAGAGGTAGGATGTCAGAGTAATCTCCATCAGCACTATAAACAACTGCAAGCTTTTCATCACCACAGGCCTCTGCTGAAACTGTAACTGCAATGTGCCTCTTCAGAACACAGACAGAAGACAAAATGCCAAATTAATGCCATGCTTTTACTGGCATTATTTGCTCTGTTCCAAGCAGCTGTGATGGACATAATGTCCATTCATTGTTGCCATAGTAACTCATAGTGATTTCACATAAAACCTTTGGTTACATTGTACTTTAACCCTATTTCTTACCATTGGTAAAAGATTTACCTTCTCATTGATCTCAAGGGAGGCGCTTTCCTCTCAATGCTTTGTTTAAACATGCAGTCGGTAAGTGATACAGGCCACTTTCACTGCACAATAATATGCACAATAATAAAGGGCAATGAAAACAAAATTAAGTTTTAAAAGACCCAAATAATAATAAAAGTAATACAAAATATTACAGTGGGAATATTTCAGTAATTATTCTAATAAGACCTAATATTTTGGATTCAAAAGGTTAGGTTTCATCAGCCCATCAACATTCACCTGGAATAGTACGATACAAGTTAATATAAGCTGTCCAGATCAGTTCAGTTAGCTCAGTGTGATTTAATTTCAAACAGAATGGAGGTTGGCAATGCCCTCTGAGGGCAAATCATCCCAGCAAATATCCCCAGTGAGACATCCAGAAGTGACAGTGATGGAAAGTATATTCCCAACAGGAGTGACACCTTTTGGAGGGAAAGATCTTCTCAGGGGCTGGACTGGACTGGAAGCCTTCCCGAACATGTTGGCTGCTGCTCCGGTTCACATCAGCGTGAGCAGGAAGAGAAACCATGGCTGCTGACCCTCCCCTGGATCCTCAGACAGAAGGTCATAGAATTCATCTGGGTGTCGAGCCAGGAGCAGGTGTTCGATGCCCTGTAAGGGGAACACGAGGAAGACCAAAATAAAGACCAGTTAAGAAAAGGGCCCAATGTTAACATGAATGGTAATGTAAATGAAGAACAACATTTAGCTTCTGTAGCACTTATGTCAGAATAAAAATGGCCTTCATGAAGACAGCTAAGCCAACTATTTATGCACAAATGCATCTGTTTTTGTTTGTTTGTTTGTTTGTTTTTTGGGGGGGGTTTCAGTGCGGAGTGTCTCTGCACAATTTAAAAGAGGTTTCGGTGGTGAGAACATGAACTACTCTGAGAACATACTTCAACCTAATGTACACACGAGTGTCCTGGTTTCACTCTCTTATATAGCACAGATACAACAGAGTACAAATACTAATGTGTGATAGCAAAGAAATAGGATCAATGATTGCAAAAGGAGTGCAAAAGTCCTATATGGAAAAACGCACCCCCAAAATAGGGCACCCACCTGTAAATAAATAAAATGCCTTTATTTTAATGGGCAGAGCACACAAATGGACACATGTTGACAAAGACCTTTTTCAAGATCCAGTATAGTCCTCAGACATAATTTTGCTTTAGTTACAGAAAGAATGGGAAATGCAAAGTTATTTTTGATGAATACTTTTTTATTTTTTTAAATAATTTCATTAATTTATTGATACCAGATTTTTAAGGACAATACAGATATGCACACACCAATGCAATGAAGTAGCTGCAACATTTTGTAAAAGACAAATTGACAGTTGATGAATCACTGGTATAACGTATACACAAAACATACATTTTATTTTTCGCATGCAATTTCAAGTCAGTGTGGTCAATTCAAAGCTCAAGAAACTCAAACTCAGCCATCTTTGAGAGATAGTCATGGACTGTAGATGGCTAATTTAGGTATAAATAGGTAGTAAATCCATTTAAATTCTAGTGAATTTAACCAGGCATAGGATCAGAAATGAGCCAAGTGAGATGTGTAGCAAGCCACTCACAGGAAGGACAGAGAAAAAACAGACAAAATAGAGAAACATTGTATTCAAGGCAGAAGTGGTTGATACAAGGACATGCCCTTAAGACTTTTCATGTTCATTTCATTTTCCCCAAAGCTGTCTTTGCTTTGTTCTCCTCCAAGAAGCCATTGTGCAATGCCTACATAGTGAAAATTAATGGAGTCAGCTGGCAAAAAAAGAAAAATCATCCCTTGTTGCCATGCCATGCCTATCATCATCTGCACTGCAAGGTTCTATTCATGTGAATACTGCTGGGACCTGGAGTCCAGTCCCACAGAGTTACAGCGATCTCTTGTTCAGATATGTTCTCAGAAATGTATTATTGCAAAGCTATGCATTTTCTCCATCACTTAAACATAAACCAGAAACTATGACATTGACTACTGGTAGTCTTTTGTGTGCATTATCCCTTTGCCCATGTGTGTTGGTAGAAGTTTCACAGCTTTCAAAGATTTCTAGGACTCTGCCAGCAGGCCACAGAACAGTCCCTTTTCTGCTGTTTGAGATGTACAGTTCCAGTAAAAAGTTTGAACATACCTGATTAAGATAATGAGAAACATGCATTCAAAGTGAAGTGAGAATGCATGTTTCTCATTATGATCGAAGTGAGATGCTGGACAGGTCAAATGAGTCTGTGAAGAAGTAGCCCCTATCCCTTTTGAAAAGCTTTGCACAATGTTGCATTTGCTTGTAACAAAGTTTAGGAAGCAGATTTAGAACTGGAGCAAGTATCATGCTGAGTAGGGGCCTGTCTTGGAACACCCAAGGGGGGAAAAAAACCTATGCAAGTTTAATAATTGAATATACATCTACAACAGCAGTTTATACAAAGTATATCATTCTTGGTTCTTATACTGAACTGTGGCACTAAGAGTGTCATATACAACATGCTGGAATGATTGTAGGCAATATGTAAAAGCCTGCTGAGAATAGAATCATGACAGAAGCAGAATGTTTAATATAGACTATACCAAATCTTCGCATGTAGGATTAGGGAGTATGAGATTGGAAAAAGAGCTATTTGATGGTAATAGGCATGTCGACTACAAGTTTTGAGATTCTCTCTGAGATAAATTATCTCGTTCCACTGCAATACTTTTTGATTGGAGACAAATTAACTGGTTCCACTGCAATACTTTTTGATTTAAGTTAAAGTGTCATTTTTGGTCTCAGTACATTTACTTTTGCCTCAAAGTTTGTTTGCTCAGTAAGCTTAACAGCTCAAAATATTTGAGGTATTGCTTTAATAAGTATTTTATCTTTAGTTAGCTATGTATCTATATGCCATGTGCAGAGTTTTGTACAAGTATAGTGTCTTCTTCTGTCATCCAGAATGGCCAAAACAACTCTCTCTCTCTTTCTATAGACAAAGGGTATCCAAGCAAATAGATGGGATACAAAAACAGAGAGGGGAGCAGTAAACCGATGAGAAGAACATAACAGCAATAGCTCACAGAAGACCAACAACACTACTGTGTTTCTGTGTTGGACAATACTTTCCTTGTTTTACATTTTGTCCTGCCTCAGACATTTTTATAAATCCTTCATCTGACAATTATCAATTTATTAGATTCAACTTTATTGTCATTGTGCAGAGTACAGGTACAAAGCCAATGAAATGCAGTTAGCATCTAACCAGAAGTGCAAAAACAAGTATTATTTACAGAAAGTATAGGAAATGTTATATTTTACAGTATGTACAGTGTTAACAGATAATAAATATGTATAATATATTATTGTGTTGTACATAGGGGGGTGAAATGGACAGGGTTGGAAAGGGGAGAGTATATATAAGGGTTGTATGTACAGTATTGACAGATATTTACAGATGGTTGTATGTACAGCAGTGCAAATATGACAGTAAAAGTACAGAGACAGTGCAGTCAATTAGTGCAATGATGCTTAGTGCTGTGGTGTGGAGTTCAGCAGGGTCACAGCCTCAGGGAAGAAACTCCTCCTGAACCTGCTGGTGCGGGAGCGGAAGCTCCTGTAACGCCTGCCTGATGGAAGGAGAGTAAAAGTCCCTGGTTAGGGTGGGATGCATCCTTGATAATGCTTTTTGCCCTGCCCAGGCAGCGTTTATTGTAAATGTTCTCAATGGTGGGCAATTGGGTGCCGGTGATCCGTTGGGCAGTTTTCACCACCCGCTGTAGTGCTTTACGATCTGATGCTGAGCAGTTGCCGTACCACACTGAGATGCAGTTGGTGAGTATGCTCTCAATAGTACAGCGGTAAAAGTCCACCAGTATTCTAGAACACAGGTGAGCTTTCTTAAGGCTCCGCAGAAAGTAAAGGCGCTGCTGCGCCTTTTTGATGAGAGTGGAGGAGTTCAGCGACCAGGTGAGATCGTCAGAGATGTGGACGCCAAGGAATTTGAAGCTAGATACACGCTCCACTACATCTCCGTTGATGTAGATGGGGCGTGCGCATGGCTCCTAGCTCGCCTGAAGTCCACAATGATCTCCTTGGTCTTCTGGGTGTTAAGGGCCAGGTTGTTGTCGGCACACCACGTGGCCAGGTGCTGGACCTCATCCCTGTAGGCCGTCTCGTCATCCCCTCTGATCAGGCCTACCACCGTGGTGTCGTCTGCAAACTTGATTATGGTGTTAGAACCATGTACAGGAGTGCAGTCATGGGTGAAGAGGGAGTACAGAAGAGGGCTCAGCACACAGCCTTGTGGCACACCGGTGTTCAGGATGAGAGTGGAGGAGGAGAGGTTGTCTAACCTAACAGACTGGAGTCTGTTAGTCAGAAAGTCCAGAGTCCAGTTGCAGAGTGAGGTGCTAATACCAAGCTGGCTAAGCTTGGAGATCAGCTTAGAGGGGAACACAGTGTTGAATGCTGAGCTGAAGTCAATGAACAGCATTCTGACGTAGGAGTTGGGACTGTCCAGGTGGGTCAGGGCAGAGTGGAGTGCCGTGGAGATTGCGTCCTCTGTCGACCTGTTAGTGCGGTAGGCAAACTGATGGGGGTCCAGGGTAGTGGGCAGACAGGATTTCAGTTGAGTTAAGACCAGTCTTTTGAAGCACTTTGCAATGATGGGGGTGAGTGCAACCGGGCGGAAGTCATTCAGGGCCGTAGCAGTGGAGTGCTTTGGCACTGGCACAATGGTGGCGGTCTTGAAGCTTGTGGGGACAACTGCCTGGGCCAGAGACAGATTAAAAATGTCTGTGAAGACCCCGGCCAGCTGCCCTGCACAGACTCTGAGCACCCGGCCAGGTATTCCATCCGGGCCAGCTGCCTTCCTTGCATTCACCCTGCTCAGGGTGGCGCTAACATCAGAGATGGAGAGTGAGGGAGGCAGTTCACCAGGAGGAGATCCGCTTTGTGGGTGACCTCCTTGTTTCCCGGTCAAAGCGGGCGTAGAAGTGGTTGAGCTCGTCTGGGAGGGAGGCAGAGCTGGATGGCGGCACAGTATTGGGTGGTTTGAAGTCCGTGATGGTCTGTATGCCACGCCACATGCGCCGGGGTCTGAGGAGTTGAAGTGCTCTTCGATCCTGAGTTTGTATGTATGTTTAGCCTGAGAGATTCCCCTCTTCAGGTTGGCCCTGGCTGAGATGTAAGCCTCCCGGTCTCCAGACCTGAAGGCTGCATCCCTGGCGTTGAGCAGGAGGCGAACCTCTCTGTTCATCCAGGGTTTCTGATTGGGAAAGCTTTTATCTGCTTTTGTGTTGTCACTCTGTCCACACACCTGTTGATGTGATCCAGGACAGAGTTGGTGTAAGAGTCAATGTTGACCTGAGAGTCTGTGGTAGCATGGGCAGCAAACACACTCCAGTCTGTGTGCTGGAATTGGTGCTGAAGAGCAGAGTCAGCACCCTCCTGCCAGATCTTGATAGCCCTCATTGTGGGTTTCACACGTTTAATGACCGGGCTGTACTTGGGAAACAGGAACAATGAAAGATGATCAGACTGTCCCAGGTGGGGGAGGGAGTGGCTTTGTAGGCGTCAGCCACATTTGTATAGACATGATCCAAGGTTTATGTCCCCTTGTGGTGCATGAGACATTTTGGTGAAATCTTGGAAGCACGATACGTAGATTGCAGTGATTGAAGTCCCCAGCAACAATAAAGGCCCCGTCTGGATACAATGTCTGCAGTTTGCTAATAGCAGCACTGAGGTCTTTCATGGCAACTTTAGCAATTGCATCCGGTGGTACATAAACTGCGGCAGCGATGATGCATGTAAACTCTCGCGGTAGATAAAAGGGTCTGCACTTAATAATCAGGTATTCCAGATCAGCAGAGCAATAAGTTTCAGCAATGGTAGAGTCGGTGCACCATGATTTATTCACATAGATGCATAAACCACCGCCCCTGCTTTTACCTGTCGCTGCTGCAGCTCTGTCAGCCCTGAAGACCGTGCCCCTCCAGTTCCACCGCGATGTTCGGGACATCGTTGTTAAGCCATGTTTCCGTGAAAAACATGAAGCTGCAATCCATAAGCCTTCTCTGTGTGAGGGTCCAAGTCCTGAGTTCGTCCAGCTTGTTCGCCAGAGACCGTACATTGGCGAGGAAGATGCTGGGTAAAGCTGGCGGTGTGGATTTAGCCTTAGTTTAGCCCGCACACCACCGCTTCCCCGTCTTTGTTTACGGTCTCGACGCCGACGCCGGATACTTCCGTACGGAATGAGTTGTCCGCAGGTCCGTGGCGTCCTCTCTAACTCCGGTGGTAGTTCATCGAAGTTGAATGGATGATCAAAAACTGTGCTGCTGCACCGATAATAGATGTCCAAAAGTATCTGTTTGCTATATGTGAAGTTCGCATAGCTGAATCGGGCGAACACGCAGGAAATAACCAGATAAATTAACACTATTTTGCGAAATCTGGTAAGACACTGAGCCTCGCGATGTGCACGCGCCGCCATCTTTTTCAGTTTATGTGTCTATTCTTAAATATGCTTTTGTCAAATAATGTCTTCTTCTGTAGAAAACCTGTTGACTGCATTATTTCATTTGTGAAAATGTGACTGGTCCCCATGGGTGCAAAGAACAACAGACATGATTTCACATTTGATTGTTCTTATAGGGTAAAAAGGCTGAGTCAAGGGGCCACTTTATCTCACTTGGCCATTACTGAAACTTGCCAGAGGATAGTTCATCTTTTTCATGCAGATTTAGATACTGACACATCAGTACCACCCTTAGTGTACTCATTTTTGTTCCTTCCAATATCTTAATTAAAGTCTTTTTGAAAGCACCTATTGAAAGACCCATGGCAGGATTTTTCTTTTTTAAATTATAGTCAAAGCTTAATCATGATGACCAAATTGAATTCTTTCAGCAAACGAGCACTGCTTGAAATACCTATGGGGATGTGATGTGGCAGTGAAATTATTATTCATCAGTATAAATGTGAACTCAACATGGCCACAAGAGCAGGTACTGTACATGAGTGTGCGGTCACACTACTCAGATGGAATGAAATATGAACATTACCATTATTTTTGTAATAGAAAGTGAGTAGGAAATATGATCATTAGAAATCTCCTTTTAGTAAGGCTTTCATGCAAGATGGGGAAACAGTTTGATTTGACAAAACATTTTTTATTCACAAAAGAAGCACAACCTGATCCATGACCTTATAATATGGCCTGAGTAATTGCTCTCTGGAGGTAATTAAAACAATAACAAGCAAGAGGCCATGGTATATCATTAATGAAGAGTATTGCTAGGCACGACATACAGCAGAGTGCCTGTAACCCTTTAGCTGTGAAAACATTCACAACATACCACAGCCTCAAGTGCCTTATTGCTTTCATATAACACAAAACAACATTATGGACAAATTTCATTTTAAAAAGTTATTTTAAGAAGTACATTTCTTAGATGTCGTCCATCTAATAAATCCATCAAGGGATATAGTCCCTGAGCCGAGCACAAAACAAATGTCTGCTGTGGAACAAAAACTTTACTCAGTGGTGCAAGATAGCTAGCTAACTTTGTCAGGGTGATCTACAACTTTACTGCAACACTAATTTATTTATTTATGTTTATTTGGACATTTCCATTAAATGTGCAAGAATAATACTTGTTCCATTTCCCTTGGCTCAAAGTGAGTAGTGATATTGAGCACAATTTTTCTTTCAAGATTAGTTAGTGGAACATTGGTGGAGTCAGCAAGACTGTCACTCCATCATTTTCTCCAAATTTGGCCTCCAGAAGCTCTGTAGTGAGTTATTCGATTTTAGTCCACTTATATACACTTCCTTGCTCCTAAACCCCCCATTGGATTATTTTTTTGTACCATGTACCGTGATGGCCATGATGTGTATATGTGGTGGTGCCTGCCAGCTGTAAGGAGGTTTACCCCCATCAGCTGTTTGGTGTACCTGTAACCAACCTTTTTTGTTTGGTACATTGCTGATCATTTGGTACATTGGTGGTGTATTTGTTTATGTTTTGCTAATGTGTGCAATGTCTGCTTTATGATTATTATGAAATGGTTAATTCTCACATATTATTCCTATTGAAAAATTTGCATCCCGGTATTCCAATTGTCCCTGATATAGCATGCGTAAATGGAATTTTTGTCCATTCCTTTTATACCATTGTACATTTAAGAAATTGAATCATTGTTGGATGAACGTAATTCCAACTTTAGGTAGCTATCTATATAAAGTTAGAGGAGAAACAAAATTTAACCAGTTTTGTTGATTGCATGCCTAACAACGCACATATCTTTCCAATATTCATTATATTCATAGACTAGCTTGCTAGCTACCTAGCAAATCCAAGGCTCCCTGCCTAGGTTCCAAGCAAAGAAAATAATATGGACTTGTTGGCCACAAGGCAGAGCGCTCACAAGTTGTGGATAACCATCACCTGAGAGCAGGTGACATTGGAGTAACTTCTTGCCTGTCCAAAATGTGTGCACCCTTTATTGTAAAAACACAGACCAACTTCCCGAACGCTCAGTAACATTAATTGTACTGTGAATGGACATTAATTAGTGGTTACAACAAAGAAAAGTAAGGAGTTCTTGTAGTAAGCCAGCATTCTAATATAAACAACAATGTTGCCAATGTAGCTATCTAGTGAATCCAGGAGCACTGTTAGATAATGTGAGGAACGCTGCTATAGCAACAGTGTCATAAAAAGCTTGTTAAGTACTTGCATTGACAGAATTATGTTGCATGTAATCAATATAACTTAAATTGTATGCAGCTAAATAGCTAAGCTCAAGATAACCATGGATCTGTTTTATAAAGGCATTATGGCACTTAAACCTGTGGTATACTATGAATATTGCCATGGCTTCAATTCATGCCTAACAACACCCCTTAACAGTGCAATACCACAGGCCATCTGTCTGTCAGCTAGTTCACCAGTTATCTAGCTAGCTAGCTAGTAAATCCACTAGCAATTAGGTCATGTAAGGCATGTTACTACAGTAACAATGACATAACAAGCTTGGATAAGGTGTGCACAGGTTATCATGCCATAATGCTTTAATAACTGCATGTATGTCACAGTATTGTTTCAGCTGCCTTTAGAAAACAGGGGTTGTTAAATAAGTGCCCACAGTCGCCATTGCTACCTGTATTATATGGAGCATGAAAATGTGCGTTTTGTAATGGATGGGCCTCCTAATGTGTGCATAATTTTGTTATTGTTTGTTTTTTCTTCAAACATTACCATTTATTTTGTTACAGGACCCTTCATTTTCCACAGGTATTTAGTTTTGGTAACTTTGTGTCCATTTTTAATCCTGCAGCATGATTCCAACTGGCAATCAATCATTGTGTAATATTATATAATTAATAACTATTATCACTTGAGGAGTGCCACATGTGTTGTATATTTGCTATACAGTGCTTTCAGTTGGTCATTTATAATTATCCCATTTAATTAAAGTGTATTGGAGATTATGGTGTAGCTCTATAATAATGAGTGCCTGTTAATTTTTCAAGGACTGATGTAGTTTCTCAGATAAAAATATTCATTGTATGTAATGTCTTCTAGAGTGTTTCTTTTGGAAAGGCTGCTGCAGTACATTCAAAGAATTTTTGATTTACTAAATGAGTGACCAAATGACTGACTGACGAGTTTTAGAAGATCCGTCAGGAGGGTCTTGCTGTAGGTTGTGAAGGCATGCAAGTGCAAGCCTGTAAAATCTTATGCAAGTGCACTGCAGCACAAAAATAATCTCAGTAGGGCAAACATATTTTACCCCTTCTTTCTGTTTATTGCATATTTGGTGTAGTCAATAGTGTGTTTTTCTTTATAGCATTGCTGGGAAGTTGTACTTTGGCAAAGTTTGGGAGCTGCTGGTATGCAAAAGAAACAAAATGTACTTACTGTAGAACTCTTGTTACCATCTGCTACTGCCATCATGTGGCAAGTATATGATATTGCATTTCTGGCTGTAATGAGGCCTGTATGTCCCTTAAAAGCAGTATTGTACTACTGATGCTTCTTTTTACCTATAATCTATTCTTATTCTTCGGTACATTTTATGTCAAGGAATACTAGTTAATAGTAGGATTTTGTCATACAATAAATGTTAACTGGGTTCCAGTGCAAAATATAATCTGAGTACTGCAGTGTTTTTCTCAATAATCCACTTGATCAAGTTGCTACATTATCCTTAGATTTAGCTGGCATGCCTACAGTGATAAGGTATAATAGCTTTAATTTTTTTGCAACTCAAAAGTTGAACCTCTTGAATTTCACAGAAGCAGAAAAATATGCAAAGATTTTATTTTACATTCTGGTCCGATCTCCAAGGCAACCTTATACTGCGTTACAGCAATGGTTTAAAACCTACTTAACATCTAAGGAAACTGCTTTACTGTGGAAATAGCTAATCAAGGAGCAGGAGGAAAAATGTTTAAAGAGAGTATATCTTAATTGTATTCTCATGGGTGTGATTATTTAAAATGAGGCATTATTTTAAATTTGCTGTTGAGCTATTGATTGAAGCTACCTTGAGGATGCAGTTGAACTTTCATTATTCATGCATTTGCATTGCACCCCAATCTTTGAGCAGTTCTCTTATTAGGTTTCAAGGGAGCATCTGTGGCAGTACCACTAGAGAATCCAATATTTCCTCTTGGCAGTCCATCTTTAAAGCTGCACTGCATTTTGTTTTTAATGAGGAATATCCCACATGAAGCTAAATTATGATAATGTATTATTATGACCAATGCATAAGCAGTGCTTTGAGAGCCAAAAAGGTCCTTAGTTTTGCAGTTGTCAGATCATCAATGTCTCCTCAGTTCCTCAGTATATTAATCAAGCAAATAATGCAATATCATTTCAAGCTCATTGAAGTGGCAGTGTTCTTTCCTTGGCTGTGTTTTTGCTGATGAGGGAAAATCCCTTTACATTTTCCCTTTTGATTCCTCCCAAATTGCATCACCGGAGCTCTTTTTTCCCCCCCTGCTACCCAACTACATGCGAAAGCGTGAAAGAAAGTGAACCGCAGATACCGGGACCTCTGGCCACCCCTGTTTATTTAAATTCTCTTTTATAAGGTTTCAGATGCTGCTCGTTTTACAAAACCTTGACCCCGCGACCCGCGCCTGTAAATTTCAGTGCCATTTTTAATATCCTGACTGTCAATCCGAGAGAAAACCAGAGTGGCCATGTGACACGCCGCTGGTTCATGTCATAATTTATTACATGCCATTTTTCTTTCGGGGCTGAGTTTATTGCAGCTGCCAGAATGGTAACTGGCAAAGCTTAGAGTATTATCTGGAGGATTGTTGTGCATATATTACAGGGTTAAGTGCAAACCAATCTGGTTTATACAAACAGAGCAATCCAAACACTGAATACATTGAACCTGATGACTAACACACTTGTAGACCTTCGTCGGCACTCTCAGATTGATTAGGACTGATTGGTTGTATAAAACACAGCACACACTTTGATTATATTATATATGTTATGTGTGGATCATGCATTACAGATAGACTAAGGCACCTTGGAACATTCCTCAAATGTAAGAATGATTTTTCACAAGGTCATATTGAATATCAAAATAATCATTTGACTTTGATTACTTTTGACTCTATAACATTAATTACCAATTATCTCTTTTAGTTTACATTTTTCCTAATGAGGTCTACTCTTATGATTTGAAATTTTACAGATCTTTGACAGCCATGCCCTCTCTTTACCATACACTGTGCAGAATAGATTTTGCAAATGTTTGGGATGTGCTGTAGTTGAAACAGATCCCCTGAGTATTCAGATAACTCTTTCTACATAATACTTTCAGATTGTGTATAATGTCATATTCCTCTGTAGATAATTTAAGGCAAGCACTTGTGGGTTTTGTCTGCCCAAAGGAAGAGAAAAGATAGCAGTAATAACTAGGCCTTTAGCCAGGATTTATTTCTCACATGGCCATCAGATTGAGTTTCAGATTAAAAAGACAGAATCACGTTAACTCATCTGTGTTTTCTTTATGCCACATTTTGAGGTTTTTGCATCCATAATCCCACAAGTAATAACAACCTCTCATGTTACTATCAATGTAAAATGTGTCCGTTTGTCTTTAGAGTACACCCGAAGCATCGGCGTCACACGATATTCACAGGCTCGTCACGAATCCGAACCATGTGGACAGAGCACAGTTTAGAGCAAACTATTAATTTCTATTTCCAGAGAAACGCGCTTTGCTGACATTGATTCAACAACCGGGGGTCCCCCTGCGCAAAACAGACGGACCCCTCAATCCTGACATCTGCAAAGCCTTCCCGCTTCGACGTTTTGTCGTGCCGTTCCAGCGGAGCTGTCATTCTGGAAGAAAGAGCGTGACCATGTTGATTAGGGTAACCTTTTGGGCAGGGAGTGGAAATATGCTGTCAGCTCATTACAAAAATACATAAGCTCTCACATTCAATTACTCACTTAGCAACAGGAGATTAGTTTGCGGCAGCTGCCAACGCTGTGGCCCTTTTGAGGTCAACAGAAATCACTGTAATCAGATGAGTTTGGATCTTGCGGTGTATCAGTTTCTACAGCTTTTCCCCCTCTTCACTGATACATCTTCTGTCTTCGTGAAAAGCACTGACCCCTACTTCGACCTGCATCCTTAAATATGGATATGGATGGATGCAGGGCTTGTGTGTGTGTGTGTGTGTGTATGTGTATATATGTGTATGTGTATGTATATATATATATATATATATATATATATATATATATATATATATGTGTGTGTGTGTGTGTGTGTGTGTGTGTGTGTGTGTGTGTGTGTGTGTGTCTGTGTGTTTGTGCGTTGGTGTGTGTACAAACACATATATGAAAGCCCACAATCAAGGAGTACTTTTTAATTACATCGTTTTCAGTTGATGAAAGACCAAAGTTTACCCTTCCTCTTTGGGAACTGCAAGCACAGTGTTAAGCCCTCTTAAGTGCTGCTCCACGTCCCAACCTATTGCCCTGCTCGGCCCTGTCTGCACACGCACACACACACGCAGCTCTAAATCAGCGGATGTGAGAACGGGAACCCTCCCCAGCCATGAATCACGGAGAGAGAGGCCCTGGCGTGAGAGCTCAGCCACCCACAGCTCCCCGTCGCTCCCCTGCCCTCATTTTCCAATACGGATCAAATCTGTTAATGCCTGACATCGGCTGTAAACTAACTGTCTGTCAGGAGGTCTCGCCGAGATTTGTTATGATTCAAGTGATCCCCCCCTCCCGCTCTAGAACAGCCAAGAAAAAAAAAACCTTTACTCCTCAAACGGGACTGCTGCTTTCACTGTAGGTTTAAGTCAATATACAGTTGGGGGGAAAAGAGTAAAGAAAGAAATAATTTACATATAAATGATTACTTCAGCTTTCAAGGGTTTTTTTCAACAGAGGTCTGCACGCCAATGTGAACATTCACATTCACAGCTAGAACAACTCAGAACAACTCATTTATATGATGTTTTATTATTCCAGAGCATGGGAATTAATGCTAAACGGGTCTGAGCTGGAAGTGGTGTTGGTGGGCAAGCAGGGAGCGGTTGTCCCACCGGACCACTTGTAAAACCAGAGTTCTACAGCATTGTGCTATATGAAACACCAGCTTTCAGATGGAACATTATTCTGCGGTTCTCTTTGGTTGATTGATCCTGCACATATTGCAGGTCATGAAGTTCTCTTGGCATTTGTTGTGTTGTGCAGAAGGTTCACTGGTGTCCTGGAATTTCCCAGTCTGGCCGTTTCAGTGTGCCCATCCAATCATCCATCATGATGTGCATACATAAATCCCTGCCTCTCCAGCTCAGGTGTGTGCGGTGTTTGTGGGGCTGTGTATCACCAAGGAGCATGCCACACATCGCTGGTCAAAAGTCATGAAATGTATTACATGGAAAGCTATTATTATTAATATTATTATTATTATTATTATTATTATTATTATTATTATTATTGCTGTTGTTGTTGTTGTCCCATGTCTGGTGCTTCTCTTGTGGTCAGATTATAGATAGACACAGAATGGATAGGAAAAATGAAGCTGTTTTTAGTTCCATTCCACCTGAGGTCCACAAGAGGGCAGGTTTCACATTACAATTAATTCTGCTGACCAATGACTGCATGTTCTGAATCTACTTTGTAATGGATTTTCACCATTTTTCATGAATCTTCACAAATGACCATGATAATGATTTTATGTGTATTTTATGCATTACATTAATTCATAAAATATTATATGTATTGTATACTGTATATATAAATATATAGGAGGTAGGAGACTACAGTTTTTTCCCATTGCATAACACTGATATAAACATCAATATAAATATATGCTTACATATATGGTAGGAAATATATAATTATTTAAGACATAATTATTAAAAGGAACAAAAAACAAACAAAAAAAACAGAAAATGGCAAATAATTGTATTGATCTCATTTCATTGCTTTGCTTTCTATGTTAAAAGTGAGCTTCAAACTCAAAATGAGGGTAATCAAATGTAATGCATACTAAAGTTACAGACATTTCAATCTTTACCCTCCATGCTATAAAAAATGAAGGACAGCTGTTTCAGAGTATGCCATAATGTCAGTATCTCCAGGGAAGACAGAGTCTGAAAGAAAGAAAAAGTATTCTGTATTCTGCTGTCAGTATTTTGTTATTGGTTCTTAGTATAGAGTGTTGACTATTTAGCTATTCTATCATATTTATCAAAAATGTCCTAAACGTGTTGCTGATTTTTTAGAACATATTCTTGGTGGTCATATTCATGAATTTCAAATCCATTAGGGAGGCATGTTAAAAATCAGTTCACTGTTTTGTATGTTTTAATGTGATTGAAACCTAACAATGTAAAATGATATCCAAATATATGTTCTGGTGTTTCATTATATGAACAAGTTTTACTACTAAGCTAGATATTGTTTCAATGTAGAATGGCATGCAAAGTTTTGGCATCTCTGTGCAATCTCTTCAACATATAATTTCAAGTTGAAGAACTCAACATAACATTCTGTTCTTTCAGGAAAAAAAAAAACTTTATTTATTTCATTATCTTCAACCCCTGTACACTGAATGTTAGTGAAATATGTTTTATGTATATGTATATATGTATTTATTCAAGTTTTACCTCACACAAGCAATGGAGGAAAAATGAGAAGTAGATGTAAAGTGAATGTCTTTAGTATCGTCGGGTCCAAGAACACTTTAGTGCTGGAACGACCATGATCCAACAAATACCAACGCTTAAAAAAGTAGACAGTTGGGACCTGGTGCTTTTGGGGGTTTTGCTTTTTGGATACGATTCATCATTTATAGTTTTCAGTGGCATAGTTTTGTTGTTGACACAGTGCATTCTTTTGATTTGTTTTTTTAATAAAGTGAAATAAATTATTTCTCTCTTCTTGGAAGAACACACTACACAATCGATTTAATCATGAATCCGCTAACAGTTGCTTTAAGAATTCAGCTGCTTGAAGAAACAGGATGCATAATGGGTCAAAAACAGTGGGCTTCAACAACAAGCCTGCACTAGCAGGTCTGAGAAAATGTTTTACATTGGGGAGTAACATAAATATTCATCTGGGCCTCATTACGGGCATATTAAGTGCCTTGCGTTCAGCGCCTCGCAGCTTTCTGCGTTGTGTTGCTGGTTTCACACTCCGTCAGGGGGCGATTTGCCACAGGGCAAACCCTGTGTCAGCTCAACCCCCACTTCACCCTACTCTCGGCTCACATTCCCCGGGCCCTCTGCGGTCCCCCGAGGGCATTTTGGAACTAAGGCCAAGCGTTCTGCGCCAGGTCGGAGCTCTCCACACCAGTCTCAGGCAGGGGTGAGTTTTGCTCTGTGCTCAGATTTTTCGCCCTCGGTAACAGTCAGCAGAGAGAGTACCCTTGCTTAAACGGGGCGAGTCTGAAAAAATAATCTGAACCAATATGGTTCTTTCCTACCTAAGCAAGCAAACCCACATCTGTAGCAAATCTTAATTAATAAAAATACATGCTGTAACATTTGGCAAAAACAGGAAAAAACATACTTTTTAGAAATGGTTTATTCATACAACTGTCAATTGTTCCCTTTAGTGTGAAGAGACAAAACGCTATGCTGGGACCAAATGGACCAATACGCCGAGAAGTGGCACTTAATCCATACAATCCTTCTTGATTTGTCTGTGCCATTACTAACCCCCCCTATTTGACATAAGTGAATACTGACAGTAGCTATATTGCAACCTGGTGGCTCTCGGTTTTAAAACTCTTCAGCGATTTAGCAAGAAGACAAGTGCTAATTGAAGTCAGTTGATGACTGGTGTGCTGCAATGTGTGTGGTGACAGGCTAGGTAATTACGAGCATGATAAAAACATTGCGGTAGTGTGGTGCTCTCCGGGGTGAACTTGGCTATAAATGAATCCTAACACGTCTTGTATTTATTTATAATCTCCAGTGGTGACGGTGGATACTCCCAGCCTAATGCGGCCATAAAGTCAAGCTTTAAAGGAATTTGCTTCCACTGGGAGACAGGCTGGAACAAAAGAAAACAAACACCAAACCACACGTCATCTCAGTGAAATATGGTAATAATATAGCAGGAAGTTTACATCTGTAAAAATATGCATTATTTTTCTTGCTCTCGTTCAGATTTCCTTCCTGCATGAAGAGAGGCCATTTTATACATTTCTTGAAATGGACCACAGAGAGGCCAACACCCTTGTCTATCTTTAGAAGTGGGTACACGCCCAAGTGCTGTCACTCCTGTGGCCAAATCTTCAAGAAGTTAAGCACTCGGACCACGTGTACTAATAAAATTAATGTAGAGGTCTGTGTCACTGACGCAGCTGCTTTGTGTTGTAAAAAAAATAAATAAATAAATAAACAAAATAAATCAATTGTGCAACATAGCTTAGGTAAGAGCAAGATGCACACAAAACAGACAGAAGACCTCCCCTTACAAAACACAGTGACACGTGGAGTAATGAACAAAGTTGTCTTGAAATGACTGTAAAAAGCAAAGATTTATCTCCTCTTGGAGTTAGCTCAATGCCTAATATTTTTTGACTCCACCTATGTTTTTCCAAGTGCCAGGAACTACGCTTAAAAAGGTCAAATGAATAATGACATAAAAAACATTGGATTTAATTTGTGAAATACAAAATTGTGGCTTGTACAAAAAATAAATAATAATAAATAAAGATTAATATCTCTGGCTCTGTATTATGTATATCTCACTAGCTTTCAGAAGTGAAACACTACATAAATCATAGCAAGACGTATAAAGAATTATTAGTACTATGTGTTTTGTTTCTTGGCTTGTATCATTGCCAAATCTTAAAATACTTGCACTGCCCCTTTCTAATCTGTTTTTAAAAAGTCACTTTAGAACTCTTGTATTATTATTTTTCTGATGTTAAATCATCTTGAGAATGTCAAAAGTAGATATTATTTTGCTTGGAAAATCCTGATATTATTTGGGCCTGGGTCAAACTAGTTACATGCCTCTCTTATTAATGAGGAATTCAAAAATCAGGCATTGTTGTAGCTTCTTTTTGTCCAAAGTTTGTGTTACTGTGATACATAACAGTATTATCTTGTATGGACAATAATAGAGGTCAGAGTTTCATTTTGGTTACAGGGGTGAAAATATATAAATATATAGTCTTTGCCAGAAATAAAAATGCAGCACACTAAAATATTGTATTATTTTATCATTATATGTCAATGATGATCTACAAAGGTTTTGATTCAACAAATCGGAATGTGTCTTGATTAAAAGAACAAAGTATCACTTTTACTCATGGCATTATCAGCCAAGTAAAATGTTATGTTAAAGTATGAGAATGTATAATAGTGTTCTTAGGTACCAGAACATGTACCAATACAACCTTAATTTGACTGAAGAAGAAATATGAAACATTTGTGTCACTATCACATTTGGTTATATTAAGACCTTAAATACCAGGAAGCTGTTCTCACTGTTGCACTTCCTTCATTTAACAAATTAGCATAATTTCTCTGTTGATTCCTGTACACACACAAACACACACACACAGACACATACCTATATACATATCTTAAAAATGTAAATATAATGAGGCAAAATGTGAGCTCATAGATGGCAACCCCTGCGAGTGAGATGAAATGAAAGGAAGTGAACAGATAAACAGTTATAAACAAATATGGTCCCTCAATTGGAGCTGGAAATATGAAACGCTTGGGGACTTAGCATATTCCAGAAGCCATTCATGTAATGTGTTATAGATAAAAATCAGAGCCACCTTCCCGAAAATTGTCCTCATTTCTTGTTTTACCAACTAATGGTGGATTTGAAAACTGAAATACAGAAACATGTATGAGATGACACTCATCTCAGCATGAAAACCGCTTCCTTCGAAAATTGTGTGTTGCCTTTGTTTCAATGGAAATGAATGTAAATGTTGTCTGAGAACTATTGCAGCCAGCATGACGGCACAGACAATACTTAAACAATCCATGCACTAATTTGTGCTGTGTTCCTTATCTGAGGTAATAAAGCAAGAAATTCTCATTCATTTGCAGCACACAAATATGTCCTTTAGCATAGTCACTTGCCAGAGTAAACAACATCTCGTGTCATCAACAGAATAAAGGTCTCAGAATCATCAGTAGGCGGTTCATCTGAGTTTTATATTTTGCATATTCCAAGATCACTCTTTATTTAAAAAATTAGAATACATATTTTATTAGGTTCACTGAGAATCTGGAATTTTTGCAATTGTTATTTCCTGTAAGACACACACAATCAGCTGTCTAGCACTTAAGCAAGAATGCTTCTGTCCTTCCCACAAATAATGATGTGTCTTCTATGTGAATGTCTTCACTGTTATTACTTTGGTGTAACACCAATACATTTTTAACAGGTTTGATAAAACAAAAATGTCAATATTACTATTGTGGTAACTCAAAAAGTGCAGATGACTCAGATATTATATATAAAAATGTGTGTGTTTGTGTGTGTGTATTCATACTTCCATGCACACACATGCATTTCTTTGTGTGTGTGTGTGTGTGTGTGATTGGGGGGGGGTAGCTAAATGAAAAATATGATCATCACCCTACAGTCTTTAAATGCCTTGTGCTGTTTTTTATATTTTGTCACTCTTCTTGGTAACCTATTTGATTTTTCCCCTATACAGTATTATTTTCTTAGGTATTCAACATTTATGTAATTGATAAAGTAACTATAACAAGTATGTAACCATTATAAGACAATATTGACTCACACTTAACACACTTCTCACAAATATTTTAACTATATATATATATATATATATATGTATATATATATATATATATATATATATATATATATATATATATATATATATATATATATATATATATATAATGTATATCAGACATCATAGTGATGTCAATCAGCCTCAATATAATCTACGCTCAATGCATGTTGTCCCTAACTTTGAGAATCAACTTTAAAAAAATGTTACACAACACAATATTTCTTGCAAGAAGATTACATTTGTTTAAATTTGCTTTGAAACAGTTAGGGGCAAAGTACTATGCAGCTAGAATGACTAAAAGACCAGCTTTCAGCAAGGAGCAAATTCAGTGTGCCACAGCTAGTCGACAGAATGCAGTTGGCATGCCCAGGCCTAACTTTTCCTATATATATATATATATATATATAATACACCTTTAGACACCCTAGATTTCATCCACATGAATTAATTACATACACCTGTGTAGCCTAACAGCCTTGTTTATTTGACATTTGAGATTCCTACTGTCCAGGAGAGGCTGGTAGTTCTGTCATTTTCATTAGGAAGAAGCACAGCTACATGTTGGCTTAGTTACTGGTTTATTACAGTTACTCCCACCCATGAAATTATAGCTGAAGTGGTCATTTTTATCACCTGCAGTAAATGTGGGTTGTGTGTGGGGAAATTGTGCATGTGTATTTGATTACCTGAAGAGTGTCTTTGCTCTGATATCAAACACAGGTGATATTGTGTGATCCTGAAAATTAATTGTTATTATAACTGCAATAGTGCTGAATTGAACTGGAAATTATGTAGTCAATTCAAACTGAGATGTGATCAGATTTTGAGTAGAGCCGAAGTGAAATTGTCTGTTTTGATGACATGAGGAATAGTATTTGATTAAATTTGACACCATAGAAAACATGGAATAATATATTCTATTTATGTAGTGTCACCTACTATGAATTGAAAGGTATTTAATATCGTCAGCCTTTAAATTCAACTAAATTGTAAATGTCCATTATATATACTACTGAATTGCATAAAAGTGGTTTTAAATATGTAGCTTAATTCTTACTTTACACCATTAATGCAGGCTACAGATTGAATACTACTACTACTACTACTACTACTAATAATAATAATAATAATAATAATAATAATAATAATAATAATAATAATAATAATAATAATAAGCTACAGCCAAGTAAGCAGCGGTTCAAAATGCCACACAGAAAAATGTGGGTCTGTGTTACAACACATTTTATAATTAGCAATTGTTACAAGATCTGCATAATTCAATTGATCATTCAGCTTTAGGTGCAGATGACAAAATTTCAGCTGGTATGGAATTTATCTAAAGGAATCTTTGATTAAGAATTCAATTTGTGGGACTCTGCTCCCTATGGTCCCCTACTGTGTAAGATGGTACTGCTCTGTATACCACTGAACAAGACATCCAGAATGAAGTAAGTTCAGTCATAAATGGGCCTAATTTATCTCTTAAAATGAATCTGCCTGCATGGTTCTTCTTTCCTCATCTAATCTTGTGATCTGTGATGTAAATCAAAAGATGACTGTTGAGATTTATATGGTATTCTATGGTATAGACTTCACACAAATAGTCTGAGATCCCTTGTGAAGTATAAGCATTCAAACATTACGAGATGAGAAATCAGTTTTCGTTCTTAGTTCTGATACCATGCACTATATGGAGCAGTTAACTTTGCATCGTTAGACATCTGTGTTCACCTGTGGAAATGGGTCATCTGTTCCATAAAAAAAAAAAGGGAGGGTAATATGTTAATTTCTGTATCAGATGCGTTTCATTATTCTCCATACGAGCATTATGGAGCAAAACACGGGTTTTCAAAGAAAGATGAGTAGCGTATTCTTGACCTCGCGGCCTGGCTTCTGTTTCTATCTTATTGAAAAATGGTTGAGCCTGAAATCTATCCGCAAGGTCACGCCTTAAATGCTTCTTATATCTGCAACTGTCATTTTTGACTCATAGATTCAGCAGACCTTTTTTCTGCAGTGCGTCACTTTCTACTGATATGACCTATTCTTTATAACCTACAAATTTAGCACTGATAATAATGCAACTTTGATCTGAAATTCCAACGATAGGAAGCGCTACTTGCTGCTTGCTGGGTTTGGCCATGTGGTAAAGCAGTGAATTTAAGTTTTGATTTCACTGGGCACTGTCGCATTCGCTGCGGTTTTATTGTGACTTCAAAGTTGCGTGTTTACACCTGTAGGTAGGGGAGAGGCGTGTGCAAAACTTGCATGGTATCTATTGTATGTGGTTAATACTTTAGCTGGAGGCCAGATGCGATGGAATATTAAGTGCAGGAAACCGAGCCGCGTATATGCGCTCAGTAATTTCTGGCGGATAGCTTGGGACCCTCGTTCCAAAAACTATGACCAGCCTAACGGTTAGACTGGGGATCTCCTACAACTTATTTTAAAATTATTAATTTTCTTTGTTATGTAGTAATCAACGACATAAATACAAGTGTATGAAATGTATTTCAGATAAATTAAAACGTTGTAAATATGATTCCAGTAAATATATCATACCAAAAATACCATCAAAATAACAAATGAGATCAAACGAGGGATACTTCTAGATTATGTATAGGTAGTCAGATAGCTTTTTATTAAATTGTCAAAGCATAGAATTGTGTTAATACATGGACACTAATGCAGATGAATACAATAATACGTTATAAAATGACATAAACGTCTTTAATCTGAAAAAATATGCGCATCCCCACGAAATAAGATATTTATGTTGACTCTTGATAAATACGATTTGGCTTTTGTCGATATTCTTTGCTATTTTTCATCAACTATATATTACTCAAATAAAACCAATTAATTACTTATTGTGAATTAGTCTTTATTACAATTTATACTGGAGTCATTTACTGAATGTGTTATATGAGTATTATTAAAAGATATGTTGCCGAGTGGTCTGAAACGGAGTAATTGTCAATATTCATACTGCATTTTTTTTTTATTTATTTTATTTATAAGAAATAAAAACAATGGACATAGAGAACTACGATCAGTTACCATTTAATGCATACTCACTGTTCCTGTAGTTATTACCAGTTTAAAGTTGTAGACTAGATGTTTCCAATAAAATGCAATATGCTCTAGAAGAAAAAATACCCCAGTCAATACGCTCATAACTTCATCAATCATGTTAATATAAATACATTTTACATTTGGTGTTTTTTTTGGTTTTGTTTTTCTTTACGTTGTAAACTAAAACAGTATATCGAGCTCCGGGGCAGAGCGAGCATACAGGATTTAATTATGTTAAAACATATTTATCAGGTTTAACATTTAATATTCAAAAGAGATATTCAATGAACAAAATATGTAGGAACCAAAAAACGGATTCTGTTGCTTTCCCACATATTGTGTGCGTTACAACAGTCTTAAATTAAATATAAATACCAATACGAATAATAACAATATACTATACAACTGTGCAACATTATGGCAACACGTTTTTTTTACTTCATTCCACATTTAATGTACACTATTTACATTCTGTCCAAATCTTATGGGTAATGGCGTGTGCAAGACGTGTGCATCCACATATGCAACGGTCCTTTCAAAATATCAGCTGTCTGAATCCACGTCACTTTTCCCTTCCTCAGATTTCTCTGTGGCTGTTTTAGTTGATTTGTTCCATTTCTGAGAGTTTTCTGATTCTTCGGAGGATGACCGTTTCTGTCTTCGCCACTTCGCTCGTCTGTTTTTGAACCACACCTATGCGGAAATAAAGGGTACAGTCGCTTACAATCGCTATAACCTACAGGACTGTGTGGGGAATTGCGTACTAAGCTTTGGGCGAATTAAATTCGTCGAACAAAACCAAGGGTTAGCCTATAGACTTTAAATTTGTTCATTAAAAAATACTATAAATGCGCTACATTTCGTAGATAATTGCTAAATAATTGCTCAACTGTTTACTTGGTGCTATTTCAATGCGGGAATGGCATGAATTGACGTTCTTTTTAGTCGTATGTGTAATATCTAAAGGCAAATCTGCTTGTTCACTGGTGTTACCCCTGTTAATTAAATGTCATGCAATCACACAATAACACCAGCAAATGTTTTCACCTCAACTTTTTCCTCGCGAAGGTGCACCTTTCGTGCCAACTGTTCCCTGGTGCCAACATCTGGGTATTTGGTTTCCTGAAAAAGGTTCTCCAAAGCCTCCAGCTGTTCGTCGGTGAAGATCGTCCGGTGTCTCCGTTTACGTCGGCAGTGTAACTGGTTCAGCAATTGAAGTTCTGTCCTCGTTAAGGTACCCACATTCATGTACGACATCATCTGGTGCGGGACTGGGGAGAGCAGCATCGAGCCAGTACTTTCGTAGCCTGTAATAAAATATGCACGGGTTAGGGATCTAGTCCGAAAAGACAGGATTCCCAAACTGCCAGCTGGTGTCCCTGTCACATTGTAACATTGCTTGTGGGTTCAAAAGGCGCACTACGCCTGTTTTGTGAGGGAAATATCATTCACTGGGAACATAAAATGCATAAACAACGCGAAGAAAATCGTACAGAGCACAAAACCTTTCGGCAGTAAATTCTGTCTTGCCAAGTTTTCATTCATTTTACACTGTTTCTACAGGCCTAACAGTGCAACCGTATAACCTATAAACGTATCGAAACTTTTATGAATGACCGAAGCGTTCCTGAGAGTTTCAACCAGTATTGCAACAAGTACGAGAAACTTTGAAATTCATCAAAAGAAGTGGAATAAATGATAAACGCTTACCTGTAGGTATGCACGGACACTGTTGTGAGCCTAACGCTGGTATTGCGCCGCAACATGCTGGGCCAGTTGGACCCTGTACATGAAGCTGCCCATAATAATAGTTATTATATCCAATTCTAGTCCCATTTACTGTTTGGATGTTTGAGGCCGATGGTCCAGCTGGGTGCGAATACAGTCCGTTATAATCTGTTGTGTACAGGGAATCCGTCAAATTAGAGAACACGACCGGAGCATTCCGATGCAGTAAAACGGAGTCCTTGCAACTGGGTCTCCCAGCCAAAATACTATCGATGCTGAACATGCCAGCGGGCATCACACGGAGAAGGATAAAATATGTATAATATATTCGATTCTTAAATATATAAAGTCCGCTTAAATGACGGAAGCCTTCGTCAAAACCATGAATGTTTTCTTCAACCCGACCTCCCGCACGATCAATCGCTACAGTAACTTGTATTTGTGGTCCATCTGAACTTCTCCCCTGTTTTATACTCTACTGACGTCATCGGGGATTTTGCCTCGACTAAAAATGCAGATGACAACCCAAACCAGAGATTGGCTGTTCCTAGGAGTTAGCACACAGCAGTGTGAAAAGCACGGATCTGTGTATTGAGAATTAATTCAATTAAGTTAATCCTCACTATTTGCAGACTTATGAAACAAATCACCAAATGCAATCCTGCGTCATCCGCGCAAGGTAATTGTACACGTTAATCTGATTAATTCTATTGTCGACACGAATTTGCGGGCAAATTCTCTGTTAACTCATTAATGGAGGTGTTATTTCTCATTTGAGGGCGAAAGATTTTTTTCCCTGCGACTTTATTTTCTCCTCATTAATTGCCGTTGTACATATTTCTAGCCTAATGCATTGAAAAGAACTTCCACGAATGTTATTTATTCAGTAAATACATTGACACAAAATGAAAAATAATGAGACAAAACAACTGAAAGTAAGTGAATCAAATAATAAGTTTGATAATTTTTTCTGCTGTATTCATTTTTTTCCTGACGACTGCAGGGCGGCACTTTGGCATAGTGGGGGAGCTGGGCTTGGATCAGGAGGTTACAGGCTCGAAGCCCTGGCGGGTTGTTGTCCTCTTTAGCAACATATATAAGGCGACTGGTAAGGAAAGTAATAGCAAAAAATTATATTTATGCCTTATATATTATAAATTTTAAACCCAGTCCTATACACGACGAGTACCACTGAGTATAGTAAAATCAATCGTTTTTGGGCTATTTAACCAAAGACTTTATACATGAAATTTACGTAAGGGCCATGTGGTCAAATAGTATTATGATTGCAAAATCTTCCAAGTGTTGGACTCGTATGTTATTTCAACAACACACGGTTTGACACGACTGTCACATACTATCCACAGGAGGTAAACATGAGGACATTAGTATGTGTACTCCATCAACAAAGCCGTCCCGGTGGGTAGGAAATTGTGCGTATTAACTTTAAACACCTCCATTAACGGCTCTCTTCATCGTATGTGTTACCCTGCCTTTGATAAGATAACAGTCATTTGCGCTCCTATTCGTGAAGTTAAATGATTATTACTTGACGGAACAAATGAAATCTACGAATGAAAGGCATGTTTGGATGCCGCTTCATAACCCTTCAGTGTAGCGTTACTAGGCTGTGTTTCAGTGTTGAAGCTTGGGCTGTGAAACATTTAGGTATGGGAACTGAGGTTTCTTTTTATGTGTTGATATGAGAGAATTTGATGATTGCATTCCAGTATTTATTGACAGAGTGTGGGTAGCGATGGGCCTTGACTGTGAATGAAATATCAAAGTGTAAAAACACAAATTTATGAAAACACTATTTACTAAAACTTGTCTTTACTAAAACTAATTTCAGACATTGGTGTAGTATCCATGTTAAAACAGTGTATTCTCATTTCTAATAAGGACTGACAACATTTTAATTGCAAAACCCGCGACAACTGGGATGATGTTTGTGCAAGCCATTTATTTTCAAATTACTAAATCAGTGCACGCACACACACACAACCACACACACGTACATTCAAAACCGATAAGTATAAAATGTAAAACTATTCCTTTCGTATTACCAAAATTGGCACCGTTTAAGTGTGTCCTTCCAAATAGGGTCGGCAAACACGAGAGCTTTATTTTGTTTCATAATTACGCCTGCGTTAAGCATAAACGACCGCGCTAAGGATGGTAAATAAAGATTAGGTTGTTTACAACATGGAAATGATGCGAGGAAATACGATTTTACATATGAATACAATACTTAAGATAAAAAAGACAAGGTTGCAAGGCTGTCTTTGGCATGTGGTCGGGATATAGGGTAGGTTATCTTTAGGTATAGCACACTTTTGGTTAATATGAGGACATTTGCTACAGCAAATAGGCTATGCACAAACGTTGCTATTTAATATCGATAATGATGATAGCATACAGTTGGCATGCAGCCCAAAACAGGCTTTCAATATTGAAGTACAGACATCGCATTAGTCTTTGATTATAGCTATACATTTAATGACACATTTAAATAAAAAGTCGCTGTTATATTTGTTTGTGACATAGCAATATTAGCCAGCATTTCACTGCAAAATTCTGAGTGTTGTTGCAGGTGAAGTTTACATTATCATAACTGTCAGATGAAGAACTGAGATACTGTCCCTTCACCGTCGACAATGACAACTTGTTTTCTAATTCACGAGCTGTTTTCTTGATGAAGACCTTTTATTTCAATGTCACGAGGATTTGAATTTTAAATGGCAAATTATGTAGTATGCATATCTTGCCAAGTTATGGGTCAAATACATTTGTGGAAAAAATGCAAAAAGAGCATATGGTCTCGAATTTTTCTACAATGACTAGTGTTTAAATAAATTGCTTGTACTGCTTAACTTCATGTATAATTTTGACAGAAATTGGCCTATAGCCTTTTGATATGTAAACATTTCAGCCTTTTATGCCATATGAAAAGGCACTTGCACTTTGGGCTTTGCTCTCCAGTCACACCATAATTCAAAAAACTGGCACCTAGCATTATTTTTTTACATTTCAACTTCCAAGTGGCAGTAAAAGGAGGGAGTAAAAAGGATTGCAAAAATGAGATAGCCATTTGGAATTAAAAGCTGCGAAAGAGGTGTGAAGGCAGCACTTATAATCTGAATAGATGGCATCAATCACAGACTGTAAATGGTCTTTCTGCAGACAGGCCTAGACAGGCATCCACAATGGAAACCGCACAGAGAGGCATCTTTACACTGCTATGTGTATATCAAGGGCCTGATCTCTAAAACCTGTTTAAAAAAGCATTCTAAAGACAGACTTTGTAATGCAACCACACACTAGCTGGAATAAACAGGGCCAGAAAAGAGAGACAGTCTGAATTTAATGGGGAGCCATGTCTACATACATTCAGTGTCTGTCTTATTTATCTCTGTATATAGATGCAAATATCTATCTATATTTAGAAACGTGTAGTCACACATACACAAAATCACTTTTCAACAAAATATATTTTTTCTTATAAGCATATTGTACAATATTCTGTATTTAAAATATTTCACTGAAACCTTTAGATCTGGTATGTCCATGTGCAGCTGGAAGTATGAATTGACTTAAAAGGAAGGATATATATACCACGGCATCTAGAATGCATATTGTAACAAAATGACCACTCAGATCATGTGCTCTTTGACAACTGTCACTGTGTCACTGTTAACAAAGGGAGGAACAGATGTTTCCCAGAATATTTAATAAAATAAGTTAAATAGAAAAGCTAACCATTACTTGATACATCAGTAACAGTGACACATCCCATCCAGATATTTCAGTTGTCCATTTTATCTGCATGTTAAAACTCATCTCTGCCACATGCATCCTCAAACAGCTTAGATTAACAGCCATAAAAATTAATGGCAAACCTTTCCACAGTGGTTCAATATACAAACCCAGGCAGCGCATGACATCACTGATTAGTAAGTGTTGGAGTGCAGCTAAGCCATTTAGTCCTAAATGTATTTTGGATAGATTTAGTGAAAATGAGACAAGGACGTCCTGGCTAGTTCTCTTTGTTCCGAGTGTCTCATACCTTTAGTGTAGTGGATCTGCTCGGGAGCGCACGCCAGTTCTGCTTCAGAGGTGCTAGACTGAGGTAGACCCACGGTATCAGTGCCAGACTGGACTCTGTGTTTATTTCCTGTGTATTTCAGCAGGGACAAGGTAAAGGGGACATGGAATAAAGGCCCCTTTACATCTAATCTATCATTTCTGAGTGCTGCCTTGGAGAAATTCCTATTTATTGTACATGTCAGGCTGTCATATAAGCGGGTGCCTGTTTTACAGTGTGCCTTTTGTTAAATCACATAAGCCATGTTTGATAGCGATGAAATCCATGTGTTTATGAGCGAAGTTCAGCAGTTCAAGGATACCTTCACCAGTAAAAGAGTTGTGCAAATCACAAATGTAATACCCTCCCACAAGTATAATACCTGCATGAAAATAAAACATCTCTTCCATACATTTACTAAAGATAAGCAACAAACATTTGCCATCACAAAGGGAATCAGCTTTTTGTTTTTTGTCACTGGTTGTGTTTTATTTGTCCTCTAGGGAAAGTCCTACATGTTAAACTGTCATCTTGCATACCTCGCTATTGATAACATAACTACACAACAAAGATTCATCTTTTTTATTATTATTTGCTAATTTGTTAAATTGAACATGAATGTGTTGCACAACAATGGTTTCAGAGAGATCATTAGAGTCAGTGCAACTGCAAGGAGCTTTGTTGTTAACCATTTTTCTGAAAATATAATTTTTATATATGTGTGGTTTTAGCAGTCACTGAAGAGAAATGTGCAGGAATCGCTTTCTCCTTATGATGGTTCAGGACAGCCTGTATTGCTAGATTGAATCTGGCCCTGTGTGTTTGATAAAACTGTTCCCATTTCCACACATTTTCCCCAACATACATAAAAAGCCTCAGGTAAGTGCAACTCTTACAAAGGAACAAACCGTATTGTAAAAATTGTGGAAATCTTCTGGGTGAAAACTTTTTGGAAAATGAGGGTAACAAAATCTAAACACCCTCACAACACCTAAGACGTAATGTACAATATTTCATGTACAAAAAGTGAGTGTGTAGCATACCATAAAAGAGGGAAAAAAAGAATTTGTCCGAAACCAAAACTGTGATGTACTCATATAGAAGTACACTTATTTTTGATCAAAATTATATCATATCACAGTTATTTAAGTTTACATTAAATAAAACATAGTTGTAAAATATATTTTATTGCAATATTACTATTTTTTCTTAGCTCACAACACATTTTTTTTTCCTAAAGCAGTCAGGTTAAATGAACATGTCCAAGAACAAGTACAAATGCAAACTGTATGCAGTAAATGTATGTCTGGCATACAATGTATGGCATAGCAGCAGATACCGTAGTTTATCACCTTACATCTGTCCATTGGCCCCGATACCAACCCTCAATGTGGTTATGTTCTGTATGTTTATATAACAATGATATCAATAGAAACCTGAGACATATAATCTTTACAGCGTCAACAATAGGAAACTCTCTGGGGATTTGATTTGGGTATTTCAAATGTTTTAATAGAATTAATTTAATGGACTACAGAAACAATTTAAAGGAATGATCTGTCAGCAAAACACAAGGATATGCGTGGTAGTTAAAGGCAAATGTCACACATCACAGTTTTTTTTTCATTCTAAGAGTTATTAATGTGTGGAATACTTCACCAGGATTCAAAGTGGGTGCAGAGAGTGTTCAAGAGTAGGTTTGACACTTTGCTAGACACGCTGTTGACTATAAGAGAAATGCAGAGCCTCATTGGGCTGAACGGCCTGTTCCCATCGTTAAACTTCTTCTGTTCTTATGTTTATCGGTGTGGTTTTGTGAGGAGATGCACAGGCATAAGATAATTGACCAGTGTAATACAATATTATAAAGGAAAGAGAAGGTCCTGATTTATATGGAATAAGACCTGTTTTGAGATACCTAACCTGAGCTCTGCCTGTTATGTGTTGTGATCCAATCCCAACACTAGTTGTTGGTTTTGTGCAGAGTGAGGGATAAATAAAATCCATAGTACAAATAAGCATAACAAATAAATGCCAATGCTTACAACTAATCTTTGGCTGAATGTTGTCATTACTTTTTATAGATAGGAATTACATCTCTTTCCTTAAGGTGAAAATCCCATTTTAGATAACGAAGGCTGAAATATTATCTAAGTTAATCATGTCTGATAATGTTTAAGCACTGTTACAAATGTGGATTGAATACCATCCCAGTTTTAAAACAAAGCTATTTCTGGTGACCATTTGATTGTTGAGAAACAAGAACATATTATTTATGTGCATAGAAATGCAGCTAGTCCAGTGTGTTCTCCATTCTCTGTGTTGAAGACACTCATGCTGTGAATAATAACTGAAATAACTGAAATAAAATAATAACTGAATTTGCCATTCAGACATCATTATTAGATTACACTGTACAGTAATGCTATTATTAAGTGTACTTGGGCTCATCTGCAAAGAAACGCATATAGATAGTTCAACAGATTGGTGAAGAGGGTGCATTGGCCAGGAGAAGACTAAGAGACAGGATGTTCATGTGGGCCTCAGCTCAAATATTTGCAATTATTTGCCATATGTTGTGTTTATATTATCATCTAAGCTACCTAATCAGTCAAAATCAGTAATGAGCTGACACCTGATCTTTTTCTCTAGGATACTAATTTCTTTCACTTTTTAAAAATTCAGATGTACACATTGTACAAAATTACTATTTTACAATACCTAAAAATCTGTAACTCATCCCCTGTCCATTGCAATTGATTGTGTTGTGTAGGTCATATTTAGATGTAACCATAAGACGAATGATCCCAAATCATTCATTTTCATATTTTTTTCATGTAATCCCAACTTAGAATTATGTCTGGAATGACTGGTGTTATTTATCCATTACTGACACGGATGAGGCTGAACAATATGTTTTGTTGTTTTTGATCTAGCCAGCATTATTTAATTCACATTAATATTTTTCTACTGTTTGTCATTTCACATCATTGAGAGGAAAAAATGTCACTAACAGTAATGTGTTGCTTATAGCTACTACCTTGGTTGCTAAGACTCTTTCTGAACTCAGCTAGCTAGTGTTGGGTGTGTGCACTATTGCAGCTTAAAAACACCATATTCATTTAACTTGCCCAATATATAGCCATCTACAATGTGCAATACTGAAGAGAGTGTGGGTGTAGTACGTATCTATTTTATTTCCCTCTTCTTTACCATAATTCTGTAATATCTAGCTAGCCCTGCAGAGCTAGATATTGGGTTAAGTGAATATTGTGTTTTTTCAGCTGTGATAGCACATGTACCCAAAACTAGCTAGCTCAGTCTCCCACACCCATGTTGAGAGCAGTAAGCAAGATATGTGCACCCCTCACTGACACTGATTGGAATTTTTAACACTAATAATTCAAATAGTCCACTACAAGAGAGCCAACGATGGTTGGAGGAGCAGCACATCTCTCATCACAGACAACCAACTACTTACTGAACGTTATCCTAAAAATGCCTGGGAAGTGCAAGTACTGATGTGGTGACAGGAATAACCTTGTCTAATATAAGCTAACCATAGCCTGGTGGGGTGATTTTGCCCTGCTGCTGTGGACTCCCAGTGATGGTTGGCTAATGAAATAGACCAGACTCGAGCTAGCAGTGTCTGAGCTATAACACAAAGCCTTAGAGCGCAGGCCTTTGCTGGCTGAACCCCTCAGGAGCCTAAGGGTAGGGATAGAAGGCGAACAATGTCTTCTGTCCCTACTGCATGAAGAAGAGGAGCTCAGATGCAATAGCTAGGTGGCCATATCTGGGGCCTGTGGATTAGTAAAATAGGCTTTTTTAAACAAAATTTCTTCAAAAGAAATTGCCTGTATGTTTATAGTTGCTGTTGTATTGCATTGTTTTTGTCATATTGTTTTTTATTATGGGCTTATTATAGTACAATTTTATATTTACAATTTGCTCACAAGAATATCTTTTTCTTTTGACTTGTACATTTAATTTTGCTCTTTTGCTGATTAATGGAAAGAGCTCTTACCCTAATATTTTTTGTTTTAGTTTTACACATGCATTTGATCATTTCAATTGCCAGAGATTATTTGGAAAAAAAACAACCCCTCGCTTAAATGTGTCACTCAAAATGCATTGTAGTTATATTGACCCTGATAGTGTGATAAAAGACTGAAGATAATACATAAATTACAAAAGTTGAATTACATAGAAAAATTCACAGTAAATTCAAATTGCTCCTGTTGTAATGATGAAGATACATGACATTGTCCCAAAATATAAGAAGGATAAAAGAGACAAAAACCTTTTCATATGAATGTTTAACTGGTTTTAATGATGAATTTTAGATGTATCTGACAATGTACTGTACTAGGCCTCATTCAGGTCTACCTATATTTTATCAAGTAAATGTGAGGGACAAGTTAAAATGGTGTTTGGCATTTTTATTGAATATTAGCAGGTACCTGACCCTACCAGCAGTGTCAGGAAGGGTCAAGAGACCAAATTCCCTTCACTGTGCTCTTATATAACAGTTATGAATAAAATGCACGCGAATGCTAGCTTGAAACAGGAAAGAGGAGAAATTATTATATTTCAACTAGTTTACATCATTTCACATATGCTTCCTATGTGTGTTCTTAATTAATTATTGCAGTATTGCCACCTATTTAGTTCCATATAACTAATACAATCTTTGTTTAAAATGTGTCTCAATATCATTTGAGGGAATCAAATCCAATGCAAGGTTATTAGCTGCATCAGTGCAATTATAGATGACGTTTCCAAGACTGTGTGAGAACACACACCTCCTGCGTAATGTTGGACAACACCTGGAATAACACCTTGCGTCTCCAGCACCGGGGGCTCTTTTTGTGGGCCCTTCTGCGGCACTTTAAAATAGGCACCTCCACCAATCGGAATGCAACTAATTGAGGAAAGCTGTGCGTCTTTGTGCAGTTAGTGAAATGTCATTTGTTACAATGCTCTGAAATAGTAAAAACAATCAAACATGAATCCATTTTCTATTTCCACAGTTTTCTTGTTTCTCCAAGTGCTTCCTAGAGCAATGAAGAATAAATTGCTTCTACTCTGCCTTGCCCTGCCTCATCTAGTGTTCTTTTAAAAGGCAATGAGAGGGACTTGTTTCGAACCAAAATGTTTTGGAAGTAGCACCACATACCCTGAGCCATGTTGACGTACACGATATCTGACCCTAGGCTAATGTAAGTGCCGTATCAAAAATATAAATTTGTCTAGGGGTGCTCATCTCAAAGAATAACAAAGCACAATTGTGGAGGCTCACATTCTAGAATGAAAAACAAGAACAAAAATCATCTTAGATAATTAGTAGGTAATATAATATGTAGAATTTTTTTTTTTTAAATGGAGACACAGACGCAGGAATTGGGCTGCAGTCATTTTCTGCTTAAATGGTTTCATTTACTTCTAACATCAAATTTCCAAAGATTTTACCCAGAATGCCTGTCAGTGGACACAATGGAATTGCTCTCTATGCAAGAGGTTATCAATCATTCATTAATGTATGAATCCATCAACCTATCCTAGTAATTACTGATTAAAAGCAGCTAGTCTTGTGGCTATTTCAGAAAGGCGGAATTGCACACAGAACTCTGCTATCTGACCATGCATCATGTCATGAATCAGAGACACATTTACATGTTTCAGAATCAAATGCATTTCTCCCTCTTTCAAAGGTTATGGAAAGGTGCTACTTAATACACTTTAAAATCACAAGAATTGCAAAGCAGTGACAGAAGACATGGCAGAGTCATAATGGAACCTAGAATTATTCTATCAAAACATTCAGAGGAGACATCACAAAGATGAATTCCTCCGAAGGCGATGTCACATATTATAATTTTAACACAGCTTCTTTAATATTTGAAAAAAATATGATCAAAGCATTTTAGCATCTTATTAAAGTTCTTAAATATTGACTGGCACATAAGCCTTTAATTAAATTATGCATTTACATTCACTTCTTGCATAAAGTTGGAATAATTTCACAGATATACTTTAGTCCCAGTTCATATACAAAATGCATAGTTACAGTATGAATTTGAATGTGTATATGAACTTTTTTGTCTCATTCTTAAGTGAACGTAAGCGATTATATACAGTAAACTGTACAGATCATTCTGACAGCCAAGTCGTTTTATGTATATAACCAAACATAGAAGAGGGATCTATTAGATCCATAAGGGATTCAAGCCATCACCTTGATCTGGGACTAGTGAGATTGTATTGATTTACTGGGTTTGACTGACCCATGAGCCCATCAATACCATGGACAGCAACGGTGTGAAAAGTCCCTTGCCTGCTTACCATAGGAGGGGGCTAGTGAGCCAAGACCAAAGGTCATCTGCAAAAAAAAAAAAAAAAAAATTAAAAATACAATAAATTAATTGTCAAGTCTGAAGCAGCAGGTGTGCTTTCTTGTGCCCAAAGTATTCTTTATTGTTTATTAGTTGTAATGAAGGAAACACACATGTCACAATCTAGGACCTCTCTATCGTATTGTAGAGATACACCAGAGTCCAGCTGTCTTTGATTTGTTCTGTGTACCAAATAGTCGTACAGAATATATAAGAAAATAAAATCACATTTCCAGCATTAAAATAAAAGCAAAAAAAAAAAAAAAAAAAAACTATGGCTTGCTGTTACAGCATAAAAACAGATTTCAGCAAACATGCATAATTGATTGAATTAGGAAGTGCAGAATAATGAATTTACTGTAAGGTTAAGAGGTCAGACAGAACATATTTACTCAAATCTCGTGAAAGGGAAACTATGCAGATGGAAGAATCTTGATGAATTCCTCCAAGGGACAGCTCCAATCAGATGGGCACCTGGACAACCTCTGAGCAGCACACAATGTGAAACACACTGCCGCTGTAAGCGAGGGAGGGTACCAAACCTTAAAACAGAAACATATTGTTATAATCTGGGAAGTATTACCCAGAACACCTGGACTGACTTGGGCAACCCCTTCAGTAACTCAATATAAGAGATTAACTCCCTCTGCTACTGGTGGTCTTCATTAATCCTTCACAGGTGCCAAAGACCATGCCCAGCTGAAGACCAGCCAAGACCAGGGGAGGGCTTTTTTGTCATTCTTGTTTTGTTGTGCCTAAGAAATGACCACTTGTTTGGTTGAATACTTCTGTGTATTGTCGTTTAAATGGTTTCTCTCAATACGTATGTCAATTGGGTACTGCTTGTTTTATCAAACAGGCATTTGGATGGAGGATTGTCATTTGTTGTGGAATTTTGCAAATCAAAAGGGGATCACTACAGTGCAGGAAGTTGTATTATTCACTCTTTGCTCAGTGCTTCACTTATAAGATAAAACATGAGGCTGAATCGGATTTGTGTTGGTGAAATTTATATTATTTTTACAAAGCTAAATCCAAGCACATTTCTATGAGCAAACAGGAAAGGAAAGACAACACATCTTAAGGTCATGGAGTGAGTTAAGATTCCGTATGAAATCAATGCATTACATAATACTTAAATTGTTACTCTGAGAGTGCAAAACCTGCATTTAAAATCTAAATCTGTATAAACCAAGAACAATATGCTTACTTTTGTCTGTGTGCCATAGTCAGAACTCTGATTTCTGTACTCATGTATGTAATAGTTTATGCAAATATAATCATACCACATGTGGGTTAAAAAATAGTGAGGCACAACATCAGATTTAATCATGATGTTAGTCTGAATTAATCACTTTGTGAGGGAAGATCAGTTATGGTTTGGGTTTCACTTTACATTCGTGAATATTTGCATTTCTAGAATCTATCTACTCAGTTTGATCAGCTCTGTAATTTGATTTCATGTGCTTAAGGGCATTACAGTTGTTATTGACAGTCTCCATATATTTGTTTCAAAATGTTTATTCTGACTGTGGCTGCTAAGACAGGAAGTATAAATTATAGTACAATAAATTGGCATGTTGAGTGGTTGTAGAAGCAGAAAAAAGAAGAGAATAATGATGAAGACACTACTACTACTAAATACTACTACTACTACTAAATCATTATTGTTATTACACAGAAACGCTGTATGAAAGGCATCTGATTAAATGTAGAATTAATATTTCATTTTTGCAAAAAAAGGAAAATGTTTGTACTTAACATATTGCCCTAAAACAAAGCAAAGTAAATCTTCACAAAAACACCGAGATCCTATGTGGCATTGATATCAGACGATACCTCAGTTCCACTTTGCCTTTCTGGAAATTAAAGAGAAATCGAACAGTGAGGCCATTGTGATTTACGAATAATTGAACGCGCCAAGTAATAATCTTTAATATCCACCGTTGACAGAATGGAATTAGCCGCATATTTCTACCAAACATTCAATTTTCTTCCTCGTGGTGTAAGCCAGGTTCTAATCCCGTCTTTATGTGTTTTTTGTGTATTAGCTCTACTTGGAGCGCTCGCGCTCAGTCTGGCAAAGGGCTCTCGCGCCGGGACCCGGGGCGCGCTGCGTTTTGCGCGAGCTCAAATGCCCTTTGTTAGAGCTCGCGCGGTGCATCCTGCCAGCGCGAGGGCTATTCAGGAGCCCGAGAGTCAATACAGTATTACAGTTAAGCCATGTAATAATTACCCTCATTAGGCGTAACTGGAGCGGGGAAGGGGACGGATTCGACTCTAAAACCCACGCTAATACTGTACATTCCGAGGAAGTTTATCATATACATAATTTAATAATCCTGGAAATACATATTAGCACCCCCATCCCCACTACCCCCAAACTGTCAACGTTTTGCCTCTGGGCGCAAAGAAATATCTGAAGCTTGTAGTTGCGGGAGTCCTGTTCCACTGTTTGTTTTTTTGTTAAATTCATTGAAAAGGGAGAGGTCGTTTGGACAAGAATCCGTGCAAAACGGTGTGTTCTAAGTTTGTTTAAAATAATTCCAAAAATCAGAAGTATATTGATTGATATTCTTGGCGCGGTGTAGTAAACAGAATCTTGGTTTTACTTAGTTATGTACTGTATTTGCGTATTTACATTCACGTTTTTCCCCAAAATTTAAATCACTCTTTGTTTTAATTATTGATTGATTCCGTATTTACTTGATAAAGACGGTAAATGCCTTAAGTAAAGGGAAACCTCGACTGAAGCAGGTTTACGATGCATTTCAAATGTTAGAAACCTTTAGACAACCTCTGAACCACAAACCCTCAAATTAGATTGCTTCCAGCATGTTGTTATTGGCATTACAATTCTCTTGATTTTATCAGGAGTAATCAAATAAGAACTATGGAGTTTTAGGTATAATGATTTTTCCAACCATAATACAGCACGGTTGATTTTACAGGGCTTTACAGTCATATCTCATGTTTAAATCACTCATTATCATTCTAATTATTGTATGTGCTACCTATGGAGAAGCAATACTCTAAGGATCCGCATATTCATTGATTAAAAGTATACAAACATTATTCCAATAAAAAATTACCCTGTGCCTGTATTGTGTGTTTGCTATATGAAACCATTATCCCTAAAGCATCATTGCTAAAGCAACAATATCAATGTACTTGCATACACAAAGCAAAGAGGGACAAAGTACTTGTATGTCACAGATGGAGGGGAAACCCCTACAATGATCCAGGGACAATAATGAATCCCCTGAAGCACTGTCATGTACAAAGTGCCGAACTCAGATTTTCCTTTTTAAATGAAAAATAACACTAAACATGATGAAAATGATGGTTTACACTTGCATCAAGGAGGCATTTATTCTTAAAATACTAAAATGATCTTGAAGTTCTCTGTCTATACATTAACCATACAACACATTCTGCTGTATTCTAGTATATTGGGAAACTCATATCCTGTACTACTGAATTACAATTGTATACAATTATTGTGGTTCATTGTGCAATTTGCCACTTCAGTTTTTCACTTCGCAACTTGATTTCATATGATACATATAGCCTTGCCTTGTCACTATCAGTTTCAATTATGAGCAGTGACAAAAGCTAATGCTACAGCAACAAGTATCAGTAATATCAACAATTCTTGCTTTGCTGGGCCTCAACAATTGTAAAGTGTTATTAATTAATATTCTTTGAAATTAACTGTGTACTATTGACATTTCATCTTTAGGATGGAATTAATATCCAAGAAATGCATTTGCATGGCAAAAACATATGCTTTCTATATAGCATTGGTCAAAAATTTGTCTTCAGCTATAAATGCTAGAAACCTACATCATTTGAACAAAAACAATTATATATCTCAGTATTTTGAATTCTGAGGGGTAAACTGGTAGGATTTTTGGGAACCACTGCCACAGTGATCTTTGCACCTGCAGTGGTGGAGGTTGTCCCTCTACAGTAGAATATTCACTCTGTACAGTGAGTCAGGGATAAGGGAAGAATTTGTGTGACTAATTGGGTTTTAACTTGCCAAAGAGAGAATAGTCATTGGCAGCCCAGAGCACAATTGTGGAGCAAAGTTTTGACTCCATTCTGTTTAATTTCCTCTGGACTGAAAGGAAAGGAAGATTAATGAAATATCCCCAAATCCATCCTGTTTCGTTTCTATTAAATCAGCGGTGAAATTCAACCGCCAGGTTCTGCTCGAGGAGGTGGGGGGAGCCCCTTTGGATAATGTTTCTGCGCTTAGCTAAAAGGACTTCACCTACTTTACAGCGGTGAGTGATGCTATTTCGAAAATTCAATTGTTGCTGAAGTCAGCATCTCGGGTTGCTTTTATTCCTTACAAAAATACTCAATCAAGTTTATTCAATTTGTTTAGTCACTAACTCGATCTGAATAAATACCATGAAATATCCTGTGTGTGCCCATGACAGAGGTTATTTGTTGTCGAGTTATACTTTGAGGCCATTACACAAAGTATTGGAAAACAAGCAGACATATATAATGTACCAGTAGCCTTACCAGAATTACTGTTTAAGATTAGCAACAATTAGATGAAGATTGTCCTAATATAGTATATAGCTTTGGAAATATTCTAATCAGTTGTTAGCAGTGATTATACAAAACAATTAAATATGAGCTTCAGCTCATCCTCTGGCACTGTTTCAGTAACATCTGAGGAGTTGTACTTAGGCAAGACAGTAGGGACCACCAGCAAATACTGTTCACTGTTGGAATGTATAGCACAAGAAGAGGATGGTTCCCCTGTGGCTTAAGCCAATCAACCATTGTAATCTCCCCTTAATTATAAAGAGCTAAATACTTCAATAATTACTCTTACAATAGAATTAGTAGGAGTACTAACATCTCTTAATATCAATTCCTGTCTGAGCCCTTTCATTCTGGTTGCAGCTGGTCCTTTCAAACAGAGAGTGAGGGGCCCAGCTGTAAGGGCAGGACTGTCATGTACACTATCGAACTGTCGCTGTTGAGAGATATGGAGTGTGCGTGTGCATAATGTCACAAGAGAAATGGATCAACGATACCCCTTCACCCGTCCCTTGTAATAAATATCCTAACTACCGGCACCGTCCGCTAAAATGATTCCAGTGCATTTGAACTGAGACCTTTTATAAACATGTTTTCAGTTAATACAGTGTGCCATGGTTACAGCATGGAGCGTGCCTTCCAAATGCGGCTTTTTAAGACACCATAAATCTCCCATGTTTCGCTCACTGTTTTCGAGGCCTTTCCAGAGAGCGTGTCTGTCGAGTGACAGTCGGCCTGCCCAAGTTTGACGATGATTGTTTTCAATGTCCCCCCGCGACTCTGCACTCTGTCATTTGGAACAATAATAAACAAGCGCGGATGAGAGCAACCTGCTGAAATCTATTACCAGCAACAGCGTGGTTATGGGACAAGTGAAAGGGAACATTTTTTCTGCAAACATCAGTATAATTTCTAATGCCAAGCTGATTCGGGCCAGGCTTGCCCCACACTTATCTGATCAAGATGGGTGGTCCCCTTTTTTATTTGAGTTTCAGAGATCTGGAAATCTTCTTTGCTCCACACTTGGTTTGTGGATCCTGCATATTGAAACATGATTGGAATTATTTTATGGGAAAGGAAATACAAGTGGTTAAGATGGGCTGAATACATTCTTAATATACAGGCCAGTTTTTTTTTTTCTCCCAGTGTGTAATATATTTTCTAAAAAAATGGAAATTTGCACATTTTTACCTCATTTACTTCATTAAAGGCAATATCACATCAAGTAGACCTAACATCCAAATAAACTAAAGATAAAAATAAACAGAGGGTAACACCATAATGTCAAAGCCCTTAAAATCTTTTCAGCCTCAGAACGAAAAGTATAAGAAACACCCATCAAAAACAAAGCTCATGACCGGCAAAGCCACTCTTACCAGATGTGGACCCCATTATAATTTAAAAACAGACTCAAAGGATGAATCCAATCTTGAGATGCAGGATGTAGGGGTCACCTTTCAGTGAACCCAGGTAATGCATGTGTTTCAATAATGTGAATAAGTGTACCTGCATATAAATAATACTTCCACTGGTCTTAACTGACAGCTAACTGAAGTTGATGAAAACTGTCCACTGGCCTTTTTGCACATAAGTAATCATTCTGAATGTGAGTGGTTTTGCATAATAGGTAAGATTTCAAAATTATAATAAAAACGGAAATAATCATTTGTGTTCATTCCTTCGATCAACTTCTTTCGTACCGGTCACTAAATTATATGCTTCTTTTTATTTTTGGACTATATTGGCAATAAACATATTGTTTTGTCAAAAACTACCTTAAGCTTCACTCACAGCTACGGTGGTTGAATAATATGAAACCATTTGTATCAAATATCAGTTGTTTTTTAATGTTCACTTTTCTGCTCAGTTAGTGTTAGACCGTAGTCGAGCGAAGCTAGACAAAAGCGCAATAAAACACAAATAGCAAATACTTATTTGTTCATTTATTTACTTATTTATTTATATCTCTGATAGGAGAACCCACATTTAAAAAGTAGAATATTTTAACACATTTGCATGCAATGACTAGAAATAATTTTGGGTCTTAATGCTTCCCTGATGTTAGGAGACCTTTCCCCTCTACTAGTGAAAAAAGGGAAAGGTGCATATCTGTTACACCTCATTTGTGAGTAACGTCCAACGTAATGACAAAAATTTTTTGCTATATCCTCACAAATGTATTTTTTTTCATATTCTTCTCACAACAGCCTCACATTGGAGACATACATAAGAATTTAATAACAACTTGTCAGTAAAGAAATAGCTTCTAAATCAATTCATTCATTAACCATATTTCATGAATGTGGTTGTCTTTCCAAACATGCAATTCGCCTTTTCTTGTTACTGTTATTCTTGGCAGAGCTTTTCTCAGATTAGATTATATTGATTGAGAAGATATATTGGAGATAGAAATGAAACGTGGAACCTCATGCCATCTAGTCTAATTTGTTTCATACTCATTACATGTGTTCTTAGTTATTTCTCTGTTTCGCTCCGTTCATTATTTTCATTGCCATGGACCTTTTTCAGTTACAAAGTTATGCAAAGATTCCTGAGGGCTATGTATGATTGAATTAGGCTAAGAAATGAGGCAGCATTGAACACATTTGCATGAGTAACACTTTTACTAATTGAATGATGTGATACAATCGTTTACTTGTGTATCATGCAATCAGCACTGACCTTTTGAAGTAAAGACAAAGAAAGAAAAACACAGTGGTGTAACAACCAAAACCATTTTTAGCAGTATGACACATGAAAACATATCACTGATGGAGATTGCCCTACCTGCTGTTTGGCTTTGGGAAAAGGTGACGGTTTGGTTTAAATAGGTCCTTTCTTCCATAAAGTAAACTCATACATTAAATAGAAAAGATGAATTCCCATAATGTACCAATGGGTGGAAAAATTAAGCGAGAAAAGAAGACGCATTGAATTTTGAACCTCACTTTGACCGTTTACATTTTCTTCTTAAATATAGGGCTAGATTACAGTTACAGCTGCACTGTGACTTCACTGCAAAGACTCACACATTTATTCAATCAATTTCATTCCTGGCCATATCATCACTTGATAAAGCTATATAATATTTTCGTATCAGTTACAATCTCCATGTTCTCTCAGAAACTATGTCAGACACCAGAATAAACCAAGCCTGAAGTTAGGACCTGATTGCATGGCAGTGTGCCCACTGTAATTTGGCACACAAGTTGATGGTAGAATGAAAAATATTGTACTTGCTAAATATAGAAGACATCATTCATATTTTCAAATATGAACCTGAATACATTTATCCTGCTCACTTTTGCCCTGTAGTAGCAGGCATTTAAAGTTCGCAAGGCAGTGTGTTCGGTTCAGGAGTATCTCCTGATCAGATGAACGCCGGCCCCCACCCACACTCCAAGTCATTTCCCTGGAATTTTAATATGCTGTGATTCTTTCAACCTGAATTTGAATTGACAAAACCGCTCAAGACGCTCATCAGAGCCTCATGGAGCAGACAGCTGAAGAGCAAAGTTTCCATCCCACCTACCAAGTGATACCCACTCCAGGCAACCCTGCTCACTGTCTGCATTTATCCTATTACATCTATCCACCAGGATCCGATTCATCTCTACAAAGAGTCGGAAAAAATGTGATATAATGTGACCAACAAAAACTATGCTTGTGGTGAACATCATGGCTCTCAATCTAATTCTCCATGATACGTGCTGCCAAACTTCCTAGACTGGCTTAATATTTTATATCAAATCCCTCTAAAAGCGTATAATTTCCACTGATTGCTCACACTTGCGGCCTACTTACGAACACATCGACAACCAGGCTGTGGATCCCCTCCAAAGTATACATTTTCTGTCTCGCAATATTTCCTCGTGTTGCCAACGTATTTATTTTTCGCAGTTTTAAGTGGTGGCTGCAGATGAAAGTGAAACAAAGAGTCATTCTGAAACCATGTGTAGAGTTAATATTTTTTTTTAACACTGTCCCGCCATCTAGAGTGAAAGCTTGCTTTTTTTCAAAGTACTCGTATTCCATTCAGAGCTGGACTTGAGAAAATGCAGAGCATTTTACATCATCGATTTGAAAAACTAACGTAACCAGAAAGCAGGCAGTTTGATTTTGCTGGCATATACTAACATGAGAAGTTTAACCTCTGACTACCCCTGGTGACAAACAAACAACAAGCTCCTATTTGTTTGGTGCTGCTGAAAAAATGGAAACAGTTTAAGCTTTATTAATATGTTGAAGGTTGTATGGTTCTATTTCAGTGCAATTTCTCTTTCTTCTAATGGTCAACTTACCAACCACTAAAAGTATGAAATGTGACACGAGTCTTTTTTTTTTCAAAGTGATCCCCGATGAACCGTAACACAAACAAAGTAAAAAAATAGATTGTTCTTAGGAAGGTCCAGTCAAATATATTTATATTTTGAATTTTGGTAAAAATATGTAATTTAGTATACATCAGAGAGGTAATCCTCTCTGAGAGGCCTTGTCGCATTACCAACAGGCTTCTGTGTGTAACCACTTTACCAGCTGGAAAATGTCTCTTCCAAGGAGACGAGGTCTCTCGTTCGCTATCACATAATAAGTCAAAGCTCAAGTAGAAACGGGTCACTAACATTCCATAACCACAAACCCAGGAGCCCTCTCCAGAGAACCACCCTGGAAAAGAGCAAGCGGCCCAATTTAGAATAGATGATGGGCTTCATCGTTGTTGTAATGAGTCTAAGAAGAAAAACAGTAAATGCATATACATGCCTGCGCTGGAATGTACTCTAGCACAATACTGTGGGAACAAATAAAAAAGAAAAGATTTGGCGCATAAAACTGAGAGTTCTGTCTGCAACAACCTAGCTTTTTAAAGATTAGGCACTGACAAGCCCCCCACCCCATATCCCACCCCCTCAACAAATCAAACTCCAAGAACATTTCGATTGTTTTGGCCCGTGAAGACGGAGAAGGGGCAAGGATTTAACTGAAATGATGTGTGAGACGCTACCTATCTCCCTCCCCATGCAATCTAATACCGGGGTCTGTTTGCTAACCTCATTATGCTAAGTACCAATTAGCGCACCAGCATGAGGTCTCTGTGGCGACACCTAACCCATGCCATCCCATTATAACTGGTTTTTACGTGCCTAATTGTTTTAAATCTCTCAGCTCTAATGAAAGCAACAATTAAAATACCACATCATAACAAATTAAGGGATTCCCGTGCTACTTTGAGGTTAAAAAGTCACAGACAGCATGCTGCTCTGATTATTTCCTATTATTCCCATTACATCACACTGGGCTGTACTTTCACATTAAGCGCAGAGAGTTAATGACGTAAATGGACTGCTCTGTATCCAAGGCCTATTAAACGGCATGTTATCGTATGAGTTGTTCTTTTGTTTGTTTACCCAGTTCTGAATTTCAGCAAACTCCAGTTTTACATCTCCCTCACATTTAATTAGTTCCCATGTTTCACTCCGACTCTCCCCTGGACCAAGATGTAATAGCACCATTACATGGCTGTCAAGTCATTCAAAGTGGCAGTTAAGCAACAGTTTGACTCCTTTGCTTTGCAGGACTTAATTAACAATACACAACCGCCTTTCATTGGATCTCTGGTTGTAAACTTTAAAAGCTCCAAGAGGCCAAACCAAGAAAATCTATAATCCTTTAAGGTTTCCAAGAAAAGCCTAGGGGAAAGCTTGACACTTCACTCAAGCCAGCACCAAGCTTGTCAAGAAACATTCAGGCCTCCTCTTCCTCAGAGAACACCTTCCCTTTGGGATAGAGACTGGTGAAAAGGTACAGTTGAGATTGTTTCCCAGCAAATTTGAGCGTGCTGATCTCATAACCTGCCTGGGGGTGTTCTTCCTCCTGGAGTAATTGAGTTTATGGACGACCGCCGAGTGTGTGACTTAGGATAGGATGTAGAGCTGATAAGACGTCCTGTCACTTGGAGAGATATCCGCGCACCATCCCATCATGAAACATTGTCTGCACAAATCCCGTATCCTTTTCTCATAATTACATTTTCTGCTGCCCCTCATCAGTTGCATTTTTTCGAGTTTCTTTGGGGATCCATTTTTTTTCGAGTCAAGGCATCAACATCAAGCTATAAATTCAACCACAAGCGAGGGCCCGTATTTTATGAAGTCCAAGTTCAGTGAGAGTGCAAGCTAAACTGGGGCCTGGTGTCTCTGGGTTTCATCTGATTTGCGGTGGCAATAAAAAGGGTCCACATGCCGCTCTTTTTAGATGTGTTTTGGATTGAAAATAGGATTAATGTGCTAAAGTGTGATTAGAATGGTTAAACACGATTAATTGGAACGGACTTGTATTGCCAGGGGAGCCAGAGCTGTTCCTGGACGCACTCCAGCTCACCAAGTGAACAAAGCGGACCAACTGTCCAGGATTTTCCATGTCTCTGCATATGTGCCTTTTCCTTTGCATTTTCTCATAGCCAGCTTGTCTCAGAGCAGATTAAATACAGCTGAGAATGTTGGTCTAGGCCCGCAGCGTGGGACCCTCTGGGAATAGGCAGGAACCACGAGCCTGGACTTGGCTTGGACTGCGTCGGTTGAAAACTGCCATGCACCCAGGGCAGGGGTCCAGGTGGATCGGCTGGGGAGAGGGAGTAATTTGGGGTTATTTAAAATGATCTATTAAACCCCTGAACTTTAATCAGGGTTGCTACTATACTGACAGCCATGATTTACTTACAAATCAGTAGGATGGGGATGGGAGGAGACTGTGCAAGGATAAGCTCAAAATGGAGGACTTGATTTGACTTTTTTGGGGGTGGGGGCTGCTGGGGGTGGGGTGGGGTGCAAGGGTGGAGGTGTTGCATGTTAAACATTGCTATAGGAATAAGCACTCCTGTTAGCGCCAAGAACTGGGTGGTGCATATCAGTTCTGGGGCCTGGAGCTGATTTTTAGTTTGTTATTGAATATTGGAGTATTCACTGAGCCAACAAGACCTCTAACTTAGACCACGGCATCCTAGTCTTACTAGTGTGTGATGGCCTGAGGTGATTATATGATTATATAGCAAACACAGTTTTCTGGTCTGCTACAGTGGGTGTATGACTATGAAACAAAAAAGTATGCTATTTAGTATACCACAATGCTGCAACAATATCACAGTTGTGCATAAAACAAGCAGACAAAATGGGCATATTGAATAATTAAATAAATCAACTATATTTAAAATGTTAAAAATTTATTTACTATTTATTCATATTGTTTATATTTTGACTCAAAAAGCTAAAGGGATTATGTAAGTAAGAAAAGTAATGCTGCCTTTACAGCCTTCATTTGCACCCTTATCCAGGGTTTCCTTTTTACATATCAGATTGCACAGATATATACCTGGGCCATTCAGTTTAAGTGTACTCAACAACAGTACCCCAACTAGTGTTCAGACAACCTCCTAGTTACAGATATAGTTCCCTAAACGAGTAGGATGTATAAGGGAACTGACATGTATTATCACTTTTTAAAAAGTTTAATTGTATTCGTACTTTGATATGTAAAACATTATGAAAGCAATGATGGCAAAACAAATCACAGATATTGTATGTTAAAATGGACAGAATGTGTAAAATGACTGTGCTGCTGTAGTTGCATAACCTTTAGCAGATAGTAATTATTGGTCACTCACTATCAGCAAGCACCAGAGGAAGATTCTGACAATATAATAACACTATATGGAGTCTGGCAGCTGTTAGCTGTAAACAGCTGTTGAACCCCATAAAGACTTTACGAGTTCCTGCTTGGGTGATTAAGAACATGGAAATAAGAGTAAGACGATAAACACTGGAGAAAGGATGGATAAAAAAGAAGAGGAATTAGATTCAAATAAAAACACCATGGAACTGAATAGGAAGTTCCATTTGCTCTCTTTATAATAGCCATTGAATAGTAAGTATTATGCAAGCTGACAGCAAGGTAAAAAAATGAAAGCAGTGCTTTTAGGATGTCAAAAAGCAATATGCACCTTGATCCCTATCAATACGTAACTTTCCCCATTTCAAGCAATGTAAAGTCTACAATTTAACCAGGTTGGAAAGGGAAGAAAATAGCCATTGCCAATTCCTTAAGTATTCACTTGGCAAACAAACTAAGTATAATTGTGCTCTATGAAAGTGTTAGCCAAAATTAACAAATTGGAAAGCACACTGAAGTCCACATGGAAACAACCAAATATTTGTCACAACTTCAAGCTATTAAACTATTCGCGTGCCCACAGTCCAAAATCCACTTTGAATGGTGGGTGCAATAGTGGTATATACTACAGTTTAAAGCAGAAGTGTTTCTACAGATTAGATTTATAAGGCTCCACAGTTTCCTTAAGAGCCAAGTGTTAGCAAGTTATAGGCTTTGGCTAAAACCCTGGGGTGGCTTTGCCCTGACAGTGGAATAATATGCACTGTCAGGAGAATTCCGACAGTATCCAACCTAAAAAGAAACTTTTTCTGATGCCTGTCTGTAATAGCCCGGGTCATGGCTGTGGCTTCACTGCAGACAACTGAGGCAGGTATTATATATTATTATACTATGAGGGACTTCAAACACATGTAAAATTAAGTATCAAGGGTATTTCTCCTAACTTTTTGACTCTGGAGCCTGGATTTTGTAAAAATCAAGATCTGGTTCCCCCTGCACAGCTTTTGCACACTAATTTCCAACAATGGTACTTTTCATGTCAGTGAGCCCAGAGTTGGGATTGAACAGAAAAACACTTGGGAGAGGGTGCAGAAACTGGTATACTGTGAATAACTTAAGAAGTTTTTTCAGAGAATGGTCAAAGGATAACCTGCTAATGGATATGGTAGGCATATGTCTATATGAAAATAGAATAGGTGACGAGAATTTTCCATAAGCCTCTGTTCTGCAATGTTAATGCTCAGATTGGATGCCTTAAGAACTGCAATGAATATTTTAACTCATCGTAACATGTGAACCCACACTACCACTTATAACTTTGTTCACATGTGCAGTGCAGATTACAAACAAAAAAGTATTTGTAAATAGGGATTCTCTTACATTGGCTCCAGTCATCAATGCAAAAAAAACAGCTTATCCATGCACACAAAAATTTACAAGCACATATAATGCCACACTGTAAACATTTTACTTCCAGCACAGACAAAGTGAACATTTGGACTGTTTCATTCAGTGCTTCTCCTTTACCAAAATACAATTAGAACTCCAACCCAAAGTGTGGTTTAAGAAGAAAAACAACCTCACAAGTTGCTGACCTTCTAATTTAAAAAGCATATGTGAGTAAGTCAAACAAGTTATTTAAAAACCAGGAAACACAATGAGGTATTTGGAAAAGGCCTTCATATTCCAGTCAACATGCATTTGATTAATGTCCGTACTTAATGATTTTTTTTTGCCTGAAAGCTCAAGTTCAGACTGTAATAATCCAGAGATATAACAGACCGTACAATGCCTATTAACAATAACTTAGCTTTGTGTCATGCTTATGTTAAGTGGGTTGAGAGAGACCTCAGAAGATATATCAAATATTAGTATCACGCATTTTATTTCAAAAAATTAATAAAGGGATAAATGTTCCCATTATTCTTAATCACATTGTTCTGTCAGGAATGTTCGGAAATAAAATTAGGGTAGATAAGTGTAGACTCCAACCGTTATGCCACATTGACTTCTATCTTACGTTCTTGAAATAAATTAGGGCTCAAAATCACATTTGGATTTAATTTTTTATTTATTAAAGAAGCACATCCAAATATTACATCCACATAAACATTTTACATTTCTGTAAGTTTAATATACCTGCATATTTAGAAAAAATATATTATTAATGAATTGTATTCAAAAAGCTTGTGGAATTCTTTACACTATCCTTTTTTGCATTTCCATGCAAGCATTAATACTTTTTATCATTTGGTTCATGATATAAATACCTTTATACCTTATAAAGTTGTACCTAATGCCCTATACATACTTTACATTTTTGTCACTTATGTTGTTGTCCATTTTCATATATTCATGACATAGATAATTACCTTTCCAGATGCTCCACGGGTGATGAAACTGGAAGCATAGGACAACCAATGGAACTTAACAAACTAGGACAACAAACCATTTTATGTCACCTATAGTTCATTGCTGAAGGGGGGGGGGGGCGTAAAAGGTTATTGAGCTTGTGAGTGTTGATATTAAACGTTGATGTTTGGCAGAGACTTATCAGTAAAGTGGCCGATAAAAGCATACCTTTCACTACTGTCACCGAACTATGGCTTTCATCATGACTCGCTTAATATTGGATATCCTGAGTCCACTGCTGCAAATGGCACACAGTTCCTTTTGTTTAGGTCACGTGACCAACCTGGTTACCTGTATCAGTTACAGAAAAACGCGACAATGAAAATATATTTATGTTAGATATAAATATATAAAATATATTTATGTTAGATGTTAAATTTTTGTTCTTATTCTTTTTTCTCTCAGATTGGCAGGAAGCCTGACCTCATCTTAGCTGAAGCTCTGCCTCTAATGTTCATTGCCAAGATCTTGTTCTGTTTTGTATATCATGTGCAGCACCTGCATTGATGCAAATAAAGTGACACGTCAGTTCCGGCACCTGCTGAATGACAGCCAAATGGCTTAGGTGCACCGAATATCCACAATCCCTGTATTTTCTTTTTTCCCTGCCTATGCAATTTGGGGAGCCTTGAGAAGGTCACATGATATGATTTGAAAGCCCTCCACATGTGAATTGTGGAAAGCATGGCGAGAGGATCTGAGAAGCTTCTAGCGTGGTCTGACGCACTAAACCTTTTTATTTACAGTCTTGTTAAGCTTCTGAGTGTTTTACAGAACATGGTTCCAGGCAAAAAAAGAAATAAAAATCATCCTCTGCATATCCTTTTCAGGCATGTTGTACTGTAATAGGGAAAAGCAAAATGTATGGTGATAACTTCAGCCACTGTCAGGTTTATGACAGGCTTGCTGAAATAAACAGCAGCACTTATTCTGTTATAAAAGTAATTTCGTTTTCATTTTTTTCAGCATCTTTTTCACCTTCTGTGACCTGAAGGTTGAGGGCATTTGTAGAAATGCACCAAAATCTGGGAAAAAACATATCACTCAAATCATGCATGCTTAGTTTTAGAAAAATAAGTATACAGATTTTGGATATTGAATACATTTTTGGGCAGCAATTTGATTAATTACTCAGTTTAACTGACTGTGATGCACTTGAGTGACAATGACTGTTGCTTAACAGTGCTCTGTATCACCTCATCAATCAGACAGATGACTGGATCAAATTGATGAGGTCATTTAAAGAGCTGAAAGTCAAACCTGGTTAAAATGAATAAGAAAAAATCTAAATACAGCAAGGCACAAATATGCCCCACTTTTCACAAGCATAATGCCTTCATGCCATTGGTATGTCAGCACACTGTTGCTCACCATGTAGTGTTCACAGCCAGCAATTTTGAATCTGACAAGATGTCAAGTGCATCGATGATAGACTACAATTTCGAACACCACGAGTCACAGCACCTCACCAAGATTGCAGTCATGTTCACATATGCACATACGATTCAAAGGGAACTTCAATTGGTGTCTTGTCTTCACATAAACAACTGCGGCTCCTTCAGAATAGGAAGCAGGGCATGTTGCTGCAGTGCAAAAGGTGGTTTACATTTGAAACACGACCATATTCAATCCCCTATTCCCCTCTTGTCTGGGAAAAGTGTTGAGAGTCCGTAGTCTCATGATAAAATGCACAAGAACATGAGCTTTACAGTTTTGTTTTACTGAGAGGAAGGAATTACGTCAGTTCAATTTTCGTTCGATTTCGTTCCACCGTCGAAAGCAGACCACATTGTCTAAAGCATTAAATAAACAATAAATAGATGGTCAGACGTTGTTTGCTCTGGACTTTCTGTTTACCATCTGGATTCTGTGAATGCTTCACTGAGTTTCTAGCACTGTATAAACAACATAATTGACATATATGGAAGATAAGTCATGGATACTGGCTGCAGCTTCAAACTGCAATACAATCTGAGGCATCCGGTTGCTCTGTTTCTGTGATAGTTTTTGCACTACCAGCACTACGTGTGCACTGTTCATCAGCAATTCAGCAGTGGGAACGTCATTGTTTTCAGACAATACAAGCACCCTGGGCAAGTGCTCACAAATATTCATCTACCCAACAGAAAGAGATGGCAAGCACTTTCTGGCAATAGAAGCGGGTCCTCTTGCCGATAATTCAAGATTTGGTGTAAACATTCCTGACAGATGTCAGTGGAGTACGGCACTGTTGTGTGTACAGCAGACTAATCAATGGAAAGAATCAAAAGTGATGTCCAGGGAAAGAGTGTCTGATCACTACAGAACTCTGCTGGTAGTGATTGATGTCAAAATGCCTGCACAATGCTGTATTGAGGAAGTCCTGGGCTCTCACTGGCTTCCCTGCCTGTGGGCTCTTTCCAACATGTCAGTATTCCAGCATGTTCACAAACATCCTCATGCCACTCATGTCACAACAGCTTTCCTACAAGATGTGAGAGTGACAGTTATGCCACGGATGCCCTCCATTGAAAATTGTTAGATGAGGAGTTACAGCATGTGCTGTCTAGGCCTCAGAGACCGACAGACAGGAATATGCTTACCATGCCCTACATAAAGAATGAGACATCCCACAAGACAGAATCTGCAACCAGGTGCAGAGCATGTATAGCAGATGTATAACTTGTACTCTTTCCAATAGTGGCCACACATGATACTGACCTGTAATGATACTGGCCAACCTCCAAACGAACCACCTTCCTGATGACAGATGTTAAACAGCAGAACAAAGTTACTAATGTCACGTTTCTTCAAATGTCAGCATACCTGCACCAAAAGAGATTTCATCATTTTCCTTTATGATAACACCATGAGTTTGCTGGAGAAGAGAATGAAGTTGCTGGCAATATGCCTATTCCCACCTCGAACATCCCAGGGGTGCAAAGACATTGTTCTCTCCTCAAGTGGGGCATACAGTTGTATTTTTTATCAGGCTTCACATTCAAAGGGTTAAATCATCCCTCATTTTTGTTCAATCACCTAACTAATGGCATGATGTAGTGCTTATGTAACCATCAAAATAATGTGACCATATTCTGGCCAGTGATTAATGATTATTTAGATCAAACCATTTTCAAATCACTCAATCAATATCAAGAATCTATCTATCTGGTATTTTATAAAATTAAACATGCATGAATGGAACAACAATGTTATTGTGACACTCAGTATATAAAACTCAGTTAAATCTCATTGACTTTAATTTGCATTTTCATTGATTAAATTCTTTCTTTTCTCATGTTGACACACTACCCACCATGAAGGTGATGCACATATAGCCATTTGAAATAAAAGTGAACACAGGCTGTTGTTCATCATTAAAGAAAAAGAAACTTACAAAGGCCAAGGTCTGACAAACACTGAGTGCCACTGCTAATCTCACCTGTTTCAAAAGGTATCTCATTGTAACACATAGATGAAAACACTTATTGCTGATTGATAGCAGATGGCGATCTGCCCTCGTGCAAACAATTTTCCATTCTTCCATTTGTTTTTATTGTGGCGAGAATGCACCGAGATGTGCCGGCGTTATTAAGTTGCCAGACCAATTTATAAAAAGTACATGGGAAACAACACAGCTAATCTTATAATAACTCTCTCATGTCAGCTGGGTAAATGGCCTCTGGTTGTATTTCACAAGATGCAGACTGTCAGTTTCCAAAAAGTCTCCACTGCAATGCTGGTGTCTGTGTGCAATTTATTAGACTACCATTACAGTTATATTACAATACTTGTTTTAATACATTGTGAAGCACTGTGTTCCCCTCTTGACCTCCCTGGGTGGAATTTATGAATAAATCTACAGCATTTGTGCAAAAGGGTTATTTAAAAACAAATGGGACAGATGTTTATTAAGAAAAAATGCATTGTGTCCCCTACAATTTTTCACTTAAATGACAACTTCACAGATGTTTTGACTCTCTCTACCAGACCGAAACGGCCCTAAATTCATAATCGTTGTTGACAGACATGACGCAAACATTTGCACAGTAACGACTGAAAAGTTTTCCTTTATATATTTAAAACCTAATTTTCAGCAACTTACACCTTCTTTATATTCTAAGTCTAACAACGTAAACGTTTCAGGTTATCAACCCCATAAAGTAGGAACTTAAAACAATATGTCACATTGAAGCGTTCTGCTGTTGTGCTAGACCACGACCCTGAACGCCGACAATCAGAAATGGGGCATTATTACTACGACCGCAAGTTAATGTTAATATGTCTGCTCCTGATTTGTGAAAGCAGTGCGCCCTTGACTTGAATCACAATCTGCCAATTAAGCGAAGCAATCACTCTCAGGAGTTCCCGCTGCTACGCTGAAGGAATTCCATAACCTGAGATGCGAAGATTAATTAAGATTATCAGTGCCTGGGCCATGTCCTTATCTGTTTACACTGCATTTGGGCCTAATAAGGAAAGCAAACACAGATACCACTGCTCCCTGTTTAAGGACAATTGTTGCTGATGAGGGGGAGATAAAGAGGGGACCCTCAGAGGAAATTGTGTGTTTCAAGGCCTTTCTCCGGGCCCAGCGGGAGGCTGCTGGATAAGCTTGAATAACAAATGAGTTTGCTGCGGATTTGGCTAATCACCCTAGGGCTGGAGCTCGTAGACCGTGAGCCAATTCTCAACTTATCGCAAGAGTCAGAGCACTTGAACTGCGGACCCTACCCTAATTAACAACCCACCACAAATTAAAAGCAGCTGGGAATAATTACATAATTAAAGCGCTAGTTGGGGAAAAGCATAATTTCTTCAGCCATCGCCATAAATCTTATGCTGTCCGAGTCTATACTTTTAACATGAACTTTTCCGAGCAGGTTAATGCATTACTCATATAAAAAACAGTATCCCTTTGTGTTTTTATTGGACCTGCTTAATAACAAAGAATAGGCGAGTGGGTGGTGCTTTCTCCGTGGACGTTTCAGGGTTTATGTAGCACAGGCCGTTGACACCTAAACGTACCTCCATGTGTGAACTTTTTCTTCTTTTTTTTTTTTTTTTTTTTTTTTTTTTGCTGTACCCGAGTCTGGTCTTCCATTCAGCTGGCTGTCTGCTGAACACCTTCCACAGACTCACTGAAGGACCTCTCACATGTGTGTCCCACCATTGCAACTACCCATGAGGTTTATATAACATTAATTCAGAATTACAATATGTTAGCAGGGAATGCTGTGAAGCTGGACATTGCTCCAATAACAACAAAAGTAACCAAGCACATCCGTGCATATTTATCCTTTTTTTTTTTTTTTTCCCTTCCTTTAAAAGATGATGGAAATTTAGTCCAGTAAATAAACAATGCATCTAAATGTTGAAGGGTGTCGAAATTTTAATTGCTTATGGACCGGTGTGAACATTTGGTATTACTTTGAAAATTACAAGTGAAACCCAAGAAATTGATAACTTTTACCACAAATGGGGAACCACCAGCAGAACAGCTATTAGCTAATTAAAACTATTTCACACAATCAGCTAAACACACTTCTAAGTGTATTGTTAATGGGTGTAGCACGTTTTGACGGTCATAATGCGTGATCATTTGCCAGTTTCTCTCTAGCATGATTAATAGTTTAATTTTTCAAAATTATTTAGACACACAACCAAATTTGATACAACGACGGCTATTACCACATCTTGTAATAGACATTACCATGATGAAAGGTTTAATTTGTTTTTGAAGCACTTAAAAGGTTAGAAAAGCCATCCAGCTCACCATCATCAATCATCTGTCATTTAAGAGAAGCATTATATTGTGAGCAATGAAAATATTAAGACTTAAATGGATGCAGCCAGACAGTTTTGCTTCCCTTCTACAATGCATACATTCTAAGTTTTCACTGTAAGACAGTTACAAGGAGCCCTCAGTCTGATGACATGTTTAATTAAATGAAGGATGTTAGTGGTCTAGAATTAAGCAAAATGTACATTATTACATAATATTCAGACTGAAGTAATTGGAAGGAACAGTGCCATTCGAAAGGAAAAACCTTGTTTTTTATGCTAGAGAACATAAAATCACACTCAGTGTATTGTTCTAGGTGTCACGCACAAAACATATATGTTGAAATATTAGAGTGACATTTCATTAGGCAATATAACTTAGGGCTCAGCTTTAAATGTCTTTACTGTACTCCTCATGGCACCATGAACCTTAGTGGTCCAGAAAAGAAATGTATGAAGTGCTAAGCATCCATGGTTAAGCACTTATTCATACTCAAGACAGCTTTTAAGAAACTGAGTAATGTGTCATAATATCCCATAAAACAATTATTTGGGAATAAAATGTAATGAAAATCAGAATTTTCTGTACATCAAAAGAAAGATTTTAATTAATGAAGTGCCCATTAAGAGAATATAATAGCAGACACCAGAATGGGCTGGCACTGTGGGGGTGCTTAGGGGTGCATTGCATTGTCTCCTTATATCCTGATGTCTACACAATATTTATTACGTTTAAGATATGACGATTTGTTCCCCCCTTCCCCGTGGGTTGCAGATCCACCCCTCTGTATTTTCTCCTGGTGCCAAGCCTGCACCAGAACTAGTATTACAAGATATATAACAAATATATAACAAATAAGTAAAAAATGATGTTATGATGTTAACATCACATTTTAATATTCTGGTATCTCTCACTGATTGAGACCATAAAATCAATTGACACAGTGGAAAAATTGCTTTGGCTGAGAGGAAAGTCATTTCATAAGTGAAAATGATCATCAGCAAAGACTGCTGTGGTATTATTTTGGTTCCATCTTGGAAAGTCAAACGATGGCAGAGGAGAGGGAAGAGAACCAGCAGTTTCCGACTCTAGAATATTTCCCATGATGCTCTGCAGTTAATTTGAACTCTGTGCTGCATCTTGGTATTACAACCATAAAGAAATAAAGTTAGTAGAGAGGAAATGACATCATTGCAGACCCACAGCTTCTTGGCAAGAATATCCTACGAGAGGAGACAGAAATGTAGAACCTGACACCTTCAAGCTCTTCCAGGAGTTGGATTAAAGCAAATCAGGATGCATTCACCAAAAAGTGACTTTCCACGACTAGTCTTTACAAAGTATACTTTGGTGATACTTTCAAAATTCTATAGACTAGTCTAGCTAAGATGATTGGAGAAAACATAGGGCATCTTCTATGTCAAAAGCAAAATGTAGAAGATTAGAAATTTTAATCAAATCAAGCAAGATTAAAAGCCCTCCAGTCGTTTAGAGTCTAAAGTGCTGAATTAAACATTAATCGAAAATCAATTCTGACTTGCCACAGATGTTTATATGTTCTTCTATGCGCTGTTAGAAATGTGAACAGAATTACAACATAAGCAACAGAACTGTATTTAAAGGAGGGCTCAGTAATTGATCTTGAAGAGCTTTATGGAATAGTAAGACTACGAGCAGCTGAAGACTGCCAGGTTCTCTGACTTGTGGTCATCCGCGCTAGAGGCAATTACGAGTCTGATTTACTCACTTTGCCCTTTTCTGAACCTGCTGCGTTTGGTTTTGGAATACTTTGTGTGTTTTCTTTCCGATAACTATACCCACAATTCTAGGTGATGTTATTTTAATTGGAAGGCGGTTCAAAAAGGTAGAAGTAACCAGAATGACAAGTACAAAGCTACGGGAATCCTACATTAAAGGTAATCACATGGGCAACAGCAAATCTGAAGCAGATTTCTAGTATTTATGTTATTTTCTGTGACTTTAAACAGTATTGTGCAATTACAAGCCCAATACATTTTTCCCCCCATTCAAGGCATGTTTCATGCCTTTTACTGTGTACTGTAAATTCATTTTCTATGGTTGAAGAGACCTGTTTTTATAACCACGCTTGTTGACACATCAGCATGCTGCCACACAGAGCAGTGATTGGGACCATAACCTGCTTTCTTGCTGTTGCAGTGCATTTCAAGACTCTGACAGACCGAGAGTTAAGATGTTCTGAATTAGATTTGAATTACAACCACTAAATGCCCCTGTCAAAGGTAATTATGCCTGACACTAGCCATATACATTTAGCTGACTTGGTCTTATAGAAGGCATACAGCTTAAACAAAGACATACTCCAAAGACCTACCCCAAATTGTCAAAGTATAATAGGCTAATAGAGAGGCATTTCTTGTCTAAGAATGCTAATCCACATTTTTCTCTCTACTTCTACTTGCAAATAAAGCCAATGGATTTTTCTGGTGGTTTTAGTTAAAAAACATACTTAGTATGTTTTAAGAAAATGCCTTTTGAAGTACTCTTAAAGGGTAATAACTAAATAACTTGTTCTTCCCTTGCTGTGACATGCACTGTTTACACATATGTAACATTTTCACATATTATTGGTGCATAACTGAATCTATGAGGTTTTGTGTGCAACTTAAAAGTTGTATTTGGGTCAATTTTATCTTGTATAATGTGGTGACATCACAATGCATCTCATGTATAATTTATCGTGATTAACATAACCTCTAAACACATAATATAAATATTAAATAAATAAATGCAAATGAGATTGTCAAGTTCAACAAGTATAAGCGTCTCTGAATAAAAGATGCAAGTCTACATCTCCGTGGAATCTGAAATTCCCTTATTAAATAAGGGGAGGTTTGTTGACTTGGTTGACTGTGACAAGCCCCAGTACATAACTGGGAATCTTTCAAGATGTAAATCATTTAGCCTCAGTCAGCTGCAGATGCTTAAGCTTGGATATTCTGACACAATAATTGTCAGGGGATCGAGAGCCGGGGCTGAAGGTACCCTTTTGCGTTTGCCGAATTCTTAAAAAAAAGGGAAAGAAAAGAAATGCTCGATAAATTAAAATTCTTCCGTGGAACGGTGAAAATAAACAGCATGCCTGGACTGGCATCAACAATTCACAGGGAGCGCTCTGCAGTTTCTCAGACATGCGACTCCCAACAGTGTGGCTGTGTGAGTCTGTCTCTTTCGTGAAGCCAGGTGTGAACAGGTCACCTTCGGCAAAAAAGTCAGACCTGCTCCCGCTTAAAGCAGGCCCTTTTAACAGTCTACCAAGCTCACACACTGAGGAGGGATCATGTACTAACCACGCTAAGGGAAATGCTCACATACAGAGAGTTATTGTACTGTATGGCCTGCAAGGTTAGTTAAAAGCTCCTTCTGCCCCATATATAACCGTTAGTCCCAATTTTTTAAAAACCTCCTTTGTGTTTGATGACGGTAATATAGATGCATGATCATCCCAACTTTTACAGGCCATGCTATGCAACAAACAACAATTTATAGATTCAGACAACGCTCACAAGTGCTATACATCAGAGCTGAGACATACTTATTTAGAAAAGCATGTCAATTAATCATGCTTACTGTGACCTGTCTGATTCAGCTTAGAGGCTCGCTGTAATTTGACTCTCATTGCTGGTCCAAAAACACCTCATTACTATCCACAGTTGCCCCCCTCACCCCAATGCTGAGGTGCCCATTTCATGACGCAAAATAAACCCACTTCGCCCTGTGACATACCACAAGACTGGCTCACCAATGACCAGGAGAATTAACTCCCACCCCCTATTTATAGGTATACATTACATACCACGTGCAAATTAGGTTATTCAGTAATATATACAGGGCAAAGGCCCACGGGTTTTAACCTGGCCTATGAAGCATGTTTAACAAAACAGTTACTGAGCTTAATGCTCGGCAGTTATTATCAAGGGTGGGATTAGCCTGGGATTTGGCTAGCCATAAATATATCACAGCTTCGATAAATGACAGCATGGTAACATATAACAAAAAAATAGATAAGTTTGTCCAATTAGAAAAAAAGAGAATAGTAATGGGCTTATTCTGGACGTTGAGAGCGATAGAGGGGTTTCGGATACAGAGTGTGCAAGGATTAGATTACATCTGAAACCACTTAATTAGGGGTCTCCAAATCATGGCCTTTGGGGTCCAAAATGGCTTTAAACAGCTCAAATCACCAGTAAGCGTGTTGCAGCGAGGCAGAATAGGACTGTTTGTACCTTATCATCAGCTGTTGCTGGCTCAGCTTACAACGTAGCATGAGAACTGCGGTTCCCTTAATTACCTTTGGTGCATTTTAGAAGCATTCTGTAAACAACCACTTGTGAGCTAAGAGGGATTAGCGTGTCTAAACCCCGTGTCTAAATTCCTGTATTCGACAAAAAAAAGTTGATTTGGGATCAAAATAAATCCAAATAAGGGCAGCTGTTTCAAAACTGTTTTTGAGCACCGAGTTCTGAGACAAATATTATAGATGTCACATAAAGTAATTCAAATTTAGGAAAAACATATTAGAACATATCTGTGTTGGTTTCAATTTGTTCCATTTTCCCTGCTTTGGCCAAAATTATGACTTCTGAATGTTGTAAGCTCAGAAATACATAGACAGTAAAAACAGAGGAAGTGATTGCTCAGTAACAGCGCTGCTTGTCCAGCTGTCAGACTAGATTTTTGTGCTGGCTGTCAGGTTTTCTCCAAAGCCATCTTGATGTGTAAACTCCAAGCATACCTAAGTCCCTACAAAAGGATAGAAACAACCCGGACAGTCGTAGGCCTGCCCATTTATTTAACCTACCTACTAACATAAGCAGTCCTCATGCAACAGCACGTGCTACAAATCAATCCAATATTTGGCTTCGGCAGCACTGAAATGGAGCTTTTTAAATACAGTACAAAAAGCCCTGTAATAATACTGTAATTTTATACAACGGCTTATTTTTCTTTCAAATAATGCGTGTGTCGTGTAAAGTTCCCTTTACAAATGGGGAATGGGGGGTATTTGAATGTGTATCCGTGTCTGGACTGAAAACAGACAGTCAAAATCTGTCCCAGGCTCTCTCCTCTACTCCCCCAAAAGAATGGCTTTTAAAAAAGAAAAATATATAGACCAAAGACTTGAATATCAGATTATCATCAAGTAGCATGAGATCCCCTATATTTTGTAAAAGATTTTAGTATTAAATCTCTGCTTCAAAGTAGCTAATTACGCTAAGTCCTGATTTCATGGTCACAGCTGTATTGTATTACCAATCACAGCATCTATACATAGACAGCTGTGGGTTTTTTTAAGCGCAGGGAGGGGATGTTGTGGCTTATCTTCAAGATATTAATGTCACTGACGCCGTTCACAGTTAAACCCCACTCCACGGAGCATTCCAGAAGAACCATCTCTAAGACTGTCACATTGCTGTTTCCAGTCAAAAACAAAAAAAGGCATTCCCCCCTCCCGTCTTAAATATCATTACAACTGCAGAAACATGTCAGAAAAACAAGAACATTGCCCTATTATTGCTGACTGCAGAAATAAAATAAAGGGGTAAATCATTTAATATTGCGCTTAATATACAGTTATTCAGGGTATTCTTTTAGGCTCCCACTGGAAGTGATTTACACACCCCCCCACTCCATAATCATGAGTCATAGGCCTCTTGTTGCCGTAGTCAGTCTTGTGGTTCTCCACAATTTGGGCCGCAAACATGATACGCCAACAACAAAATGTGAGGTTATCAATTCCTAATTCAAACAGACACCAAAATTGCTGCAGTCTAATCTTTGAAGCGCACAGCAATTATATAATTTCATTTTTCTAATCATGCACATCTGACTGTACAGCATTTTAAAGAACATTGCATGTTGAAGCACAATCAAGCTTTTATTTCTATCTTAGGTTTCTTCTGACTGATGATAAAACACAGTTTGTTGAGCATGCTTTTAGGACAATATTGAGTTCTGTCACCTACAAGCGTTTTTTTGTATTGGCATTTAGCCAGTAATTCATTGCATAGTCCTAATTTTATACAGAGTTTTGTTTATGCTCCTTATTCTCAGCTCTGCTGCCAAAAAATGCAAGTCAACAGTACAAAACAGCAAACAAATTCCAGTCCAACTCATTGAATTTTGGCAACAATGAGCATGCATTTTAAAGGGTTGACAGTTATTTGTCATGTTATCAATGCGCGATTACTGGAGAGCAGGAGACGCTGATTCGCCCCCAAGGGCACCACTGTGTACACTGTTCAAGGCCGCGGAGCATCCCCCACCGCCGACGCTCTTTTGGGCAGGAAGGATCACGAGGCCTTACTTAAACACAAACAAATCATCTCTTCTCATTTGGTCCCTGCCCACCACATCTGGTCTGAATGAAGTGCAGATCAACACTTCTGCCGGAGCTGACAGCTCTATGAGGCACAAGTATGCTGCGTCGCTTTTGTTTCTCAATCTAGCCGTGACCAAAATATGACTGGGGCTGGTTTTTCCCGTTCCTTTTTAAACCAAACAGTAACTCTTTAGATTTCACCACATTAAATCTTCTTTCAAGCCTATTCAGTTATTGATTTTGTTTTTGCCGTTAGCATAAGCATAAATATTACAACTTGCCAAGTTAGTTTCGCGTTCAAGAGTTGTTCTTTATTTTGTTTGCTGTTGCAAACAGTTAGCTCTTGCAATCTCCCCTGAACCCAAAGTCAGGATCCAATGTGTAACATTGCTGAAGCTGAACCCTGCTCTTCCCTCGGTTCCTGTCTTACCTTTAATTTTCTGCAGGATTGTTGGGTTCCACCACTCCTCTAGAACCTTGCCCTCCCTCTTCCAGCCTTGGGCTGCCTCCTTTGTGTTTGCCACAACACCACACAGGTCACTTATTTCCAGACTAACGTGGCAGAAATGGCAAAAAAGTGTGTGGAAATCTACGGCGATCATGTGAGAAATGCTGGACTGCAGTTGGGTTGGGTGGACCTATCCGTCTACAGCATCACCAGGCAGTCTCTTTAGGTGTTAACACTGGGCAGGAACAACTGGTTAGCATCACATCTCAACAAACAAATTGGTCCTGGTTATGTGACTAGTCCAAAGTAAAAGGGAATTTGCTCACAGATGGAAGAAAAGGTATTTTTATGTTATATTTTACTCCAAATCTCAAATTGCCAAAACAGTTTTAGCTACAATGTTCAACAGACTGTGACACTAAAGGTAAGTTTTTTAAAAAATCACAACTGAAGAGTTATTGTTGTATTTTCAAATATAGCATTTTGGTTGTAAATGACTTCCCTGGGAACTGTACATTTGCTACTGCTAAACATGGAGGTCAAAATGTGTCTGAAACAGTTTTCACATTACACATTACAACCAAATCCTGGGATTTGAGTCACAGTGTTATTGAAGTCTGTGTTCTCTGCTGGAAGGCCCATGGGGTTATAGCTTCCTGTGGCATGAAGCAGACTGATGCAGCATTTTACCCACATCTTATCCTATATCTGTAAGTGACAAACAGGGAGATTATTTTGTACATGCATGTCCATTTTGTATATATTAGATCATTCTTTTGAATTTTAAGATCTGTTTCTGATGAAATCCATTAGATTCATCCAATATTTTGTTTTTTTAATTTTTCCCCAGTGTGGGCTAATCCCGCTGAGGTTCTCTGTTTCATTTCCTGTTCTCCCACACTTACACTCTTCACAATTCAGTTAGCAACATGTGGCTCAGCAACTCAAACACAAACTCCCTTGGAAAGAAAAAAACACATTCAGCAGACCAGAGTGAACATACTGTACATTGTTGACCCTTTTTACCACTTTGCTTCTTCTTCATAAAGCTCCCTCTGCCCAATTCATTGTGATACGTATCACAACTGGAGGCGCAGAATACTGCAAGGTAATCTACAGTAGGTCGCAAGGTTATCTACAGTAACCTTACAGTTAACAAGAAACAAAAAGACCTGTTCAAAAGAGACATTCACACAATGACCTGGATTAACAAGATTTAAACATAAACATGAAGGAGAACCCCACTCATTTCTCAGTGCTACACTTATTACCAACATGTCTGTTACAGGTCGCAACTGGGATTTGGAACTCCACAAATCTTTACGCAGACAGAAGGGGAAAGTGTGTGGTTTAAAAAAAACGTGTTGGTGGCATGTCAGGGGTGTCTGTTTCCATCTGTGGGAGGTATGAGTAGCGCGGAACACACACACGCAGCCACGCGGGAGACTCCAATCAACGCAGATCACCCATGTTATGAGCGAGCTCCCTCTTCTCAATTTCATTACTTCATCCCGCTTTATTCAAGAGCTCCACTTCACCTGTGCACGTGGTTATTAGCGGCTGTATGACTGAGCCCGGTGCAGATGGCATACTCCTCATTTAAGGCAAATGAGCAGAGCATGACTATGGCCCTAAACTGCTGTCATTATTCAGATCCGAAAGCAGTGGGTGCCAGTTAAGGCACACAGTTCAGAGGACAAAATACTTACCGCAAATGGAAAAACAGAGATAGAAAAATGTTTTTTTAATTATGTTGTTGCCTCCATCCCTGGGCTGTCATGCTGTTTGAAACCCTTCTGCCCGAACTTAATTTTAATATTTTCTGTATTATTTATTCGGAAATAGCACAGAAGTGGACTAAGTATGTAGACAGATGAAAACAAGCTGCGAGGGGTAGTCTGGCTGTGGAACACATTACGAGAGGCAATCAATAGCCTGGTAGAACTCTGCACCAGAAGCAGGCTGAAGCAGAAGCTGCAGAGATATCAGTCCCTGAATACATACACGCATCCACAAGAGTTTTTGTCTGCTCAGCTTGGTATTTATTCTGCTTTCCTGCAACACAGAGATAAAAAGGAGAAGGGAAGAGAGAAAAGAAATACCAGATTTTTTTATATATATAATATTACACGTTAAAGAAATGGCCATCTGTGCTTACACTGAAATAGCTCACAAGTAAATGTGAACTGGCAGTGGCCTCCCTTTTAGTGACAGTTTTCAATGTGCACGAGTGCTTTAGCATTAAACAGCACAGGACAGAGAGGGCAATTCCACTGGCATGCAGTATTTCCTGGCTGAAGGCGATAACCTTACAGAATTCTTTAATTTAGGGGGAAAAGGAGTCAACACAATCTGGGCAAAGAGCCTGGCCGACCACTTAACACTTCTGTCTCAGCTTCACGCCACAAGGATTTCAATTGGCTGTAACAGCTCACTATTAAAACACAAACAAAACATATCTGTAACAAATTCATTTCACTGCCTCGATTCTACCAGTTCCAGCTTAACTCTGGCTTCTTCCTCTAACAAATATAAATCTCTCTGTCTCTTTCTCTCAACACACACATACACACACACACACACACACACACACACATCTATGCGTAACATCAGGGATTACTTTAAACTACTTCAGATACAGTGGTGTAATGTCCATTTACTTCCTATTTGTACCATTCACAGGACAACAGAATCTAATGTCTGTTTTGACACTACGTTCACCAACACTACATTAACACCTTCCTCTGGGTGCTAATCACTGACGTGTTAAGCCTTTCACATTCAGTAAAACAACGAGGGCCTATAACGACACAAACGCCTCTGCAAGTTTAAGTCTAGGCAAAGGTATTCACTTTCTAAGCATTTCAAATGGTAATTGCTGTGTGGTGAGTGTTCTGGCACAAAATCTCTGCCATCCATCACCCAGGTAAGTGCTACACGTTGATGGTTGAGGTGAACAGCCCCCCTCACTTTAAAAGCAATTTAGGACCTTAAACTTTGCTAGGTACAGTGCCGAAAGTTTGGACAAACCTGATTAAGATAATGGGAAACATACATTCAAAGACACTGTGTTCAAAAACTTCATTCACTGGTCACTGTATAATTCCATTTGTGTTATTTGATAGTTTTGACGTCTTTACTATTCTTGTAAAATGTGGAAAATAGTAAAACTAAAGAAAGAAAAGTGTGTCCAAACTTTTGGCTGGTGCTGTATATGCGGTCCAGTTAGTTACTAATTTGCTTACAGCTTAAAAAAAATCAATACAGATTAAAAATTTATTATCATGAATAAACTGGGGATTTAAACAGATACCTGGACGGGTAGAATATGCCTGATCGGTCGATATCTCTCCTTTCAATAGGGCTGTTTCTCCGCCCGCCCCTGCGTCGTCCAACGCCGGGTCACGGAACTGGATCTAATTACTCGTGAGGAACCGCAGGCTCAGTCCCGTGCTGAAAGGCCATCAGTAAACCCCGGGCATTAATAACCCATCTGTGCGCTGTACATTGTAATTGTCAGACTGCAATTTACTGTAATCCTCCAATGAAAAACGGGCGCGGGAGGAACATGGACGCCGCGCTCAATTTCGAGCGCCGCACAACCTCCGGGTTGAAAGAGAGAAAAACAAGATGCAAGAGGGTAAAAGGGCAAGTTGAGTAAGCGTGTGCGCTGAGTGACAGACAGTTTAGTGCTAGCAGGGGACCCATGCTTGAAAGGTCAGTGAAAAGTTTTGGCAGAGAGCAACCGAGAAACAATGAGCCCTCTGCATATTTATTCGTCATCTCTTTGTTTTTACAGCGCGGAGAATAAATGACTTGAATGACGCGGGGCGAGCCTGCACATTGTCAACACAGGTAATAAGTCATTATTACCCCCCATTCCCACACTCGCCCCCTTCAACAAATCAGACTAACCTGGTCCGAGGCAAAAAGACTAGGCGTTATTTGCATTCCGCTTGTCAGAAAAATCCTATCTCCTTTCCTTTCACTTACATAAACTTAAGCCGCAATAGTATTTCATTGCTGGTTATCCACATTTAAGGAAAGGGGCTCTGCAAAAGTTAGCGTCTCTGTCTAGAACCCAATCCTGCTAAAACGTCCCAGGTTATTCTCCCCGTGCGCTCAATCAAGGGAAGTGTATTTCTTTTAAATGAGATTACACCGTGTCTACATGTGCTCTCTCACTGTCTCTGTAAATGACATTCGGCAAGCCCTATAGAGATCAGGACTTCTGCCTCCCTCTCTCCTTAAAGGACGGTAATAAATATTTCCACATGGTATCTCTGAGAAATGTCAAGGCGTGCCCTGTCCAATATGCATGGTGCCACTGACGAACTTCACAAAGGATATATGTATGAAAAATGTCTTGAAACTGTCCCACTTCACATCACTCTGTAGGCTCAACATGCTGTGCACTGTCAGGGTTCAGAGGGTTGGTTGTAAATAGTAAACTGTCTTCTGGCTGGCAGAAGAGTATGAATAAATTGCTTCAGTGTCCCCAGGTAGCTTCTGTCTGTTTTTGTCCATTTTCATGTTTTGAATATTTCTGGCAAGGTACAGTAGAAGTGATTGTGGCCATCAGTGTGAATGAAGAGAATCAAAATATCAATCTGGCTCTGAAACGGCAATCATAAACTTAGCGTAACGACAGCCTGTTCCATCTCACGACAGTGTGCTCTCACCTTTCATAACCGATTGGAGCAAGTGTTAAGTTTTGTGATCTGTTAATTCTCTATCCTTTACCCTCATCTTTATAAAAAACATCCAAGTGTACATTTTACAAATGCAGTGACTATAATTTTGTACTGGCTTTTAACTATAGTCATCAAAGTGAAATATACTTCTACTAAAAAAATAACTGTTTTAATTTGTACATGACCTGAGTTCAGTGGTCACAGAAATATTGAGAGTTCTAAGGAAAACTACTTTCACTTACTGGAATCCATGCAGAAAAGTAAAGAAACACCACACTGTGGTCATATTGACCAGAGGTCTACATAGTACATTTTAGGATAATAAAACCCTATACCAAAAATCAGTGTGTTGAAATGGTTGCATAGTTTTTTCCATTTGAAGGTGGGTCAGCATTGGTTCTAAAATAGCCACTTGCAGAACATGGGCATGGTTGACGCACTGTGGTGTAGATGACATTAGTCCACCCAGGTTGTGGCTGAGCACAAAATCTGACTACCCCAAATTAATTTACAAATCATACTGAAGGAATTTCGGTATCCATTAATAAAGGAAACGTACTGTATTGAGTATTATCGTAATATACATATAGTAACAGTTTGCATATGATGTGGAATAGAGGGAAGCATGTAAAACAAAGCATGTAAAATGAAGATGAACAGCAGAAAGTGCTCTATGTATTCATAGGAACTCAAGGCTAAAGGTGAGATTTCATGCTCTCATCGTCATGGTAAGCAGGGAGATCTTCCAGACTAATTGTGTAATCATAAAATAGAATACACACATCATAAAAGTGCTCGATGAGAAAAAAATTACACATACATATTTTAATACCTACTTCATCTATTATACAGGTCTGCGTGTAATGTGATTCAAATCCGGCCTATACTCTCAGAGGTAAGTCTCATTATAGCCCCTAAACACTCGTAAACTGTGGGCAAGTCAATCCCTCAAGTTAGGAAAACACTGACGTCACAATCAGCTACTTACCCAGCAATCCCCAGTTAATCCTGGCCTTTAACATTTAAGGGCCATTTTCAATTCATGACATACACAGTAATTTGCAATCTGATCCCTGATTACGGGATAATATAAGTGTGTCTTTTTTTAATAAATACAAAGGTAGCAGAGTCATATAACAGCGCTCAAGTCTGCTACGGACAGGGACATCGCCCCCTACAGTTGAGACAAGCACAATCAGAACAGTGAGTGAAATCATGTATCTTTTTTAAGGGTTTGGCTGTGGTTTCCTTACCCAGGTGCCACCACAGAAATTGTAGTACATCATAGTAAGAACTAACAAACATCTGTGTTAAAGAAAACGGTACCAATGGTACAAAAAAACAGCCAGAAATGAACGACCATACCATAACTTTATTGTAGATATATTCAGCTACAATTGTTACAAAAAAAGAAAAAGAATATTAAAGGTATTTGTGATCCATAAGGTGCAGACCGCAAACCTCTGCAGCACGGTTACAGTATGAATGAGAAGAATTTCATGTCCCTTAAAAATTGCTGCAGGATATGATGGCCCATAATTCCCCATTTAAATCAAATCTTAATCCATCCCATTCTGCTGGAACTCCATTGGCTGCGATCAAAGTTCTCACAAGTTCACTAATGAGAGCACATTTCAAACCGGCTTCGCTAAAGAGCAACTTGCTGCTGATATGAGTGCATTTGTTTTTAAGGTAATTGAGATCCAAGGCTTTCTTTTTTTTCAAATTCAGCTTATGTTCTGTACAAAGGGAGAAAAGATGACACTTTCTGATGTACCAGCCCTTTTTAAAGTGTAGTGGCTGACAGACGATTTCACTAGATAAAAACAATCACTGACCCAAATAAGGGTGTAGGTGTGTGTGTATGTGTGCCTGTATGCATGGTGTGCATGTGTGTGTGTGTGTGTGTGTGTGTGTGTGTGTGTGTGTGTGTGTGTGTGTGTGTGTGTGTGTGTGTGTGTGTGTGTGTATATGTATTGGGGGGTTGGACTGGGTTGGACTGGGTTCTACAAAATCATGAGTTAACACTTACAGAACTGGTCAAATTCAATACAATATAGTGACCTAACAGAATCCCAAGTCATGCATGTGACAGGACTTGACAACTTGTGGGGAACATTACAATTTAATATCCAAAGTATCACATTAAGGCAGGACATCACTGAAAACACAATGGGTACATTTAGCCCCAGATTGTTGAGATCACCTACTTCTGTTCTACAGTGTATTTTAACAGATGATAACCTGCAGGCACATTGTATCTTTCAGATCACCTTATTTAAATACAATTGTAAAATACCAGCAATTGAAACAGCAGCAAGGCCAACACCACAAGTTATTCCTCTGAACGTAACGGCATCATATATATTTTTTTTTCTCTTGAAATGAGGTAAAGCATGGTGCCCAAGTGCAATGCTTATTTGTGCTACATGTACAAACAAAAGCAAAAAACAAAAACAAGAAAAAAATTATCCGCCAGTACGAAATTGTTAAACCAAGTCTGCAGCATGTACAAGAGGACTACCTTACATCTAATATCAGACAATGGTAAATCATTGTTATTTATCGAACATTGTAGGAGGTCCATTCCAAGAATTTTCAGTCTAGCTTCAATGACAATTTAAGGTGATACAGTCCTTTTTCCCTCTTTCACACAGAAAAGAAAAAATCACGTGTATGCATGTGTGGCACCATAAAGTGATTTCACATTCTTTTAACGTAATCCTCAAAAACAATATTCATAATAAACAAGAAGATGGGTACGTCCAGCGGTGAGATTTTCTAAAATATAATAAAAATGTTTAAATTAATGTTAAATTGACATTATAAATGAGGGTAAAGTGTACAGATGCAGACAGTGTGAAAATCAAGGTCTGAACAATTCATTCCTGATGTTTCCATCACACACTGACATGAGGTCATCATATGGGAACATTTCATCAGCTGTTACTGAGCGGCAACAGTGAAACCCAAACACGTTTAAAAGCAATAGCTACTTGCTGTAAATACACCAGATTTCATGTAACAATGCAACAAGGGTCGCTCAACTCATATTCAGGAAATGCAGCCAGATTGCAACCACATCTGACGATTGAGGGTTTATATACATTTTCATTCTATTAAACAGTAGCTGATTATTTGTTGTCACTGACAAAAATGACAACCTGAGGTCACATGAACGAGAATCCAAGCTTTGTAGGGTTTCCACTCCCACTGTGGTTTTGTTTTTACGTATTTGTAACTGGATGTTGAAAAACAGGTATATGGGATATTTTATAAGTGTTGCCATTTGATTATTTACATTGCAATCTAATAACAGTATGCAATAACATGTATGGCACCTGAATAATTCTTTCACACATACATGCTAAGACAAGCAGACGCACATGCACGCACACACAAACACTAATTGGCTTCTTAAAGATTGATGTTGTTGAGAAACAGTAAATCAACTGCTGCAAGATCTGTTAACTAGGATTTTATAAGACAAAAGGCACTGTTTTTATATATCTTCTATTGTCAAAAATATACGTAATCGATACTTGCATTACAATTATTTCTGTGGGAATGTTGATTTAGTGCAAAGTGTAATAAATATGTCAAGATATGGATATCACAGTAAAAAGATTACAGTATTTTGCGTCACTGCCATAAATATTTGTCAAATTGCAGTCTTGTCCAGCACAGATATTTTATTTATGTATCTAAATAAGACATAGTAAGTGTCAATGAACAGAGTGCAGTGTCTTCTGAGGTAGCGGCACCCTAGAACATCTTGACTTTGCCATATATCTGCCAAGAATAAAGCCCTACCACCCATTCAACGTCATACTACCAGGCATAACAAGCACAAAAGGAAAAATGCAAGAATGCCCCTTAAAAGCTTTAATTCATTTGTTTTGGGCATGGCAGGACAATCTCTTGTCTAAATCAATAGTTTGGCTCTGGAAGCAATAAACTAGATATTTCTGTATCAGAACAACAAGGGATGTTACCCCATGTTTATGTGGGAAGAACCTAAAAAAACAGCAACACTTTCAAGTCCTTTGGGGAGGGAACAAGAGGTTGTTTTTCATATATGTTCTGAAATATTTGCCCCCACCTTTCGCCTCAATATGAACATGCACTTGTGAGATGCGGAGTACAATCTGTTTTCCTAGACCAGCGTTAAGCGACCCTTCTCCATCAGATAGACAACTTTGCAAGAAAAACGAAGCATAAACAGAGAAGCGCCTACCTCAGGTTTATGTGCAGGGAATATCCTTCTCAGCTCCCCCCCTCCCAAAACTTCAAGCATAAATCAAATGGGAAATGAAAATAATTGCAGCTAACTTCTACAAACTGACTGCTGATAGACAGGACAGCCAAACCAACAGATTTAAAGGTAAAATAAAGAGGTATTATAGTTACAGTGCAAAAAAGATGAGAAATTCAAGCTTAATACATAAAACATAGCACCAAAAAAAAAAAAAAGAAAATGCATGCAAATAACTGAGGTATTCAAGTGAAGAGAGCCTAATCATACTAAATAAAAAAAGACATTTAGGCTAAAAAAAAAAAGAAGCTATGTCACAAATGAGCTTGAACTAAAACAAAGGCTGGTTTTCAGATTCGTAAATCAGAACTCAGTTTACTTCACGTATGCAATCTTACAGCACTGCAAGGGTGGCAACTTTGGTAAGTGAAGTATCAATGAAATCTGAAAACTTTATTAAGAATATTATTTATGCTAGAGTGTAAAGGTGCTCCGTTTCCTATAGAAGTATCCAATTCTTACAAAATCTGCAGCATATTTCCCGGGTGATATGTCTTCTATTGTTATTTTTATCAAAACTAAATAGTTCAGTCAATGGAGACATTTAATGCTCTTTTATGACCATTAATTGAAAACGCAATTGTTCTTGGTATCAAAAGACATTTACTGAAACCCAAGTGTCAACTTAAGTCATAATAGACAATTAATATCTCTCTCTTTTTCTCTCTTTATATATATATAATCTTGGTAGCTCTATAATGCTGTTATAATCCATCCAGTTGGCTTATAATACACAGCTACACAAACATGCATCCTCGAGTGCTGTAAAAACAATTTTCACTACAGTGAATGGGAATGTTGAAATCCATTTTGCAGGAGATAAATGACAGAGGGTCTTTCTCTTTAAGGCAAAAAAACCCCAAACTTTTATTTAAACGTTTCCTGTAGTAGTTGCTTATGTGTATGTATATTTAAGGTGTGTGTGTGTATGTATGTACACACACACACATTCATATATATGCATTCATACACATATGATTTGGTGTGCATATTTAAAAAATAAATGTTCACCGCTCACATAACCTAATCAAGTCTAAACAAAACGGACCCTAACATAATAAGTGCAATAATGATTAAGTATGCCATTTCAAGACAACAGATGTCAAATGGAGGACAACACTGGCTCTTGCTCCCTGGTTCCTTCCTCCTAGCTTGTCCGCCACAGCATTTTAAACTGCTTTAAACTGGCACTAGTGCACAGACTGAGGAATTTAGCGTTTTCTTATTCAATTTATACCTTTGTTTTAACTATGTACAATCTAAATCTACTTATAAGCATAAGCCTCTTTACCCACTAACACGACAAAGAGCTTTGTTAGAAATTAAAACAAAAAAAGAGAACAGAACAAAGCAAAACCTGACCTTTTTCAGAACACTTACTAATGTTAATAAAGCACTCTTGTGATTAAACAAAGCAGGGAAAAAAAAGAAAGAAAAGATTGTGTTTGCGCAAAAAGTATAACCCAAAGTGAACTTTTTACTTTACAAATGTTTGCCAATTTTTTTTATTTTTATCTAACATGATCATTTGTTTTTTTTTTTTTTTTTTATCTTTTATTTTATTTATTTTTTTTTTTTTTAAGTTCCCCACATGAAAACATTGTCACCTTCAGCGCCTCCTCTGCAGCAGGCTATGGAGGAGCAACGTTGTCGCGTGTGCAGCTCAGTTGTTTTGGACCTGAGGTTGATTCGCTTTGAGGCTGCGCAGGGCTCTGCGCGCGGCGGCCGACTTGGCGATGCGGTAGCTGCGGCCCACGCCTTTGAACTTCCCCTTGCCCACCACCTCCACCGTCACCCGCACTTTGCCGTCGTACGTCCTCTCCGCCGGGCTGGGGGACAGCGGAGCGAAGCACAGTGTGTCAGCTCTCCCCGCATGCTCCGAATCTCAAAGACTGATAAGCCTGACATTGTATGCTTCATGGAAAATAAAACTGTAAAACATTATAACGAGCCTTCCCAGCACTGATATGACCCATGTAACATAACATTTAGGGTCAGGAGAGAAGCAGTACAGAGCATGCTTGATTATGACAATCACGTTTGTTTCAACAGCTAAAACAGCAACACCAAGTTTAATGAGCACCTCTGCATTCAATTGAATCTTTAAGGACCTGCAGCATGATATCACCTAAGTCCAGCAAAAACACAGCAGAGAGGCAGTCACACAAAAAGATCAACCTGTACTATAACATACTAATTCAAAAACACATTATCGGCATTTTAAATATATTTTAGCCACAAAAACAGGACTCCAAATAATATAATATTTGCAAAGACATCCATTTTACAGATTGACCCTATTATCAACATCAAAACGTTTACTTACTGTATCAGACTCGAAAAATACAGGCTGATAGATTTACCTAGAGACTATGTACAAGGCAACACATATAATGAATGACTTTGGACAGATGAATACACAAGACCCACCTGAACTTTGCAGTCTCCGGCTCCATTTCAAGCAATTCACGAACAGGAGAACGAGGGACATTAGCAGAAAATTTTTCTAAGGGGGAAAAAAAAACAAAAAAACTTTTCCATATGAAATTTCATGAGAACAAATCATGCAGAATATTTGAAAATTATTGAACGCAACATCTTCTCGGCAAGAACTGACAAACAATCAAAGAATATAAAATGTGGAATCATTTTTCCATCTCGGTTTCTTACCTATAAGTGGCCTCATCATTGGATAATACACTTGCCAAACTGTCTCCAATGACATCCTGCTATCCATGTAAATTGCACCAGCAAGTGATTCAAAGATATCTCCCATTGCTTTGGGAACTTCAATGTCCTCTTCTTTCTCTTCATCTTCTTCAGAGCGGCGTAGCTGAAATTATGGAAAGCAATCCAAGTTTTTGTTAGTATTAAATGGCATGTGATTATTTCCCTCAACTGACAGGAAGAACACAGGTTACTTATTTACACAATGTTATCTCTCCACAAAATAATTTCAACATCAATTTACTTTAAAAGAAGTACAATTACACAGTAAAAAGAAACACTACTGTATCACTTAAGAGATTATCAGACTAGAAATATGTTAGACAAACCCCCAACTGTACATCTGAGGAATAACTCTGCAAATTAAACTTGTAAAGGCATATTAGTGTGCTCCCTTCAGATACTACACATATAGAAAGGCTATTACAATAACTACATGATGCCCCACATAATATGTTTAAGAACTTAGTGTGTAATACAACAGGGGTTTACTGTGGTGTGTTCCGTGGGGCTTAAGGTCAGTCTAAATGACTTCAAGGGTCAGTCCACAGTAAAATTGCATGCACTCAAGGCAAATTCAAATTGGTTTGCCATTAGGAGGAAATATTTACTGATTTGACTGAATTTGTTGTTTTCCCCTCACTGTATCCAATGGTGTCCCTTAGGCATAACAAAAATCTTTCCAGTCAAATAAGAGGAGATTCGTTGCCAAGATAGCCATTTCAAATAAATTAAATCCAACTGTATGTTGTGTGCTCAAAAATATAAAAATACAAAACAGATTCATATTTCCCTGCCCATTTCTTGAATGCTGCATTTTGTATGTTAATAATTAGTGTAAGACATAATAATGTCCTTGGAAAGGATAGACAGAGATTCAGAATTTACATTGTTTGCCATTGATAGTTACAGCTTCAGATAATTTGAGTCCTGCAGACAGGTGACACCATAGGAAGGTGATGCAGGGCACCTACCTCAGAGTCCATCCCTTGCATTTCATTCTTTTCCAGTTGAAATTGCACAAAGTCATCAATCACGTGGAACAGCTCGGGCGAGACTGCTTTGAAGTACTTGTGGTAGTCATACTTGACGGCCAAAGAGGCGAATATGGTGTTGTTGACTAGTGCAGACCGGAGGTCGGTCAGCACGCCAGGCGAATGTTGTCGCGGGTCTTCATAAAGGTGCTTTGTTATGAGGTAGTCTAAAATTGCATCACCAAGAAACTCCAACCGTTGGTAACAATCTGCAAAGACAGCAAGTGACCACAGTGAGTACAAGAACAATGTATAAGGGCATTATGACTGACTCTATTCCTTTATACATTTCACAAGCACTAGATGTCTAGTCCCAAAAAGAGCAGTCCAGCATCAAGTTAATGCATTTAGAATTTGAGGTTAATACTCATGGAAAAAACGTGCATGTTTGTGTATGTATGTGAGAGCGTGTGTGTACATATGTTTTAATGGTATAGTCAACACAGTAGCACAGTAGCAACATGTGAGTGTTGTTAGCCTGGTCTGACACTGTTTCTCATTCAACTTGAATGGATACACTTATGTTCTATTGGGCTGGAAGTCGCTCTGGACAAGAGTGTCTACTAAATGCATGTAATTTAACGTAATGTAACAGTAAGCCCAGGAGTAAGGTCAGAGGAGGGGTTCACCTGTTATGGTGTTGTAATGGTACGAAGCATGAGTGAAAGCCTGCAGAAGGTAGGCCTTGTTCCGAAAGGTGTAGCTGATCTTCTGCTCGAAGTTCTCAAACCCAGATATCAGGTGGTTGAGGGTGCGCTCGGCGTCTGGGTGGTCGAACATGCAGCGGGGCGGGATTTTGAGCCAGCCGTACTGCAGGTCTTTGGAGTGCTCTCCGGCACCCTCGGCCAGCGGGGGGGCGGCACCGTCCCTGGGGGCGGTCTTCTTCACCACGGGCAGCACCTTGAGGCCCAGTGAGCAGAGGAACATCTGGGCAGCCCTCTCCCCGCAGCTGGTGAGGTAGCAGCCCAGGAGGGCCTCCACGCAGTCGGCGATGCTCTTGTCGGCGATGCACTGCTCCGTGTGCAGGTCGTAGGAGATGGACTGCTTGCCCGTGTCCGTGCCGCAGTTCTCCTCCGAGGGGTTCCAGAATCCCACCACAAAGTCATCCTCCTCGCCGGCCTTGCTGGGGTCCAGGTAGCACATGGCGTCCCAGGAGCTGTAGTCGAACTCATCGCCGTCGGAGGCAAAGTGCATGTTGGGAAGCGTTGGCTTCTTGGGAGCCTTCCATTCGTAGCTGGGCTCGGCCGGGGGGAAGCTGCTCAGAGAGATCTTCTTGCCGAAGGCACCGGAGCCGATCAGCATGTTGTCGATGAACTTGATGTGCTCCTGGTAGTACTCCATGTCATCCTCCATGTTTACCTCGTCCTTCGGCTCCTTCCACATCAGATCCTCGTCTTCCTCGACGTCTTCCACATCATCTTCGTCCTCGTCGTAGTCTTCATCAGCTCTTCCGTTAGCCAAGAGATCCTCTTTCATCTGAAATGAGAACACAAATAGAAGAAAAAGTTTTACTATTTCTTTTTTCCATTTACTTAAACATGTTAGACTGTAAAACACTAGCATAAGATTAGCAATCATGACACTCTCTGAGTTAGAAACACTTACCATAAATCTACCATTGCTAATCTTCATGTCTGAGCATGTGTAATTGTTGCTGACTAAATAAATGTCTTAGTACTGCCATGATGGATATGGATGTATATTTCAGTCAGACTGGAATTTATGTCCATACATTTTTCACACACAGTGGGTAACATACATTTTGAAAGTATTCATATGTGTTATGACAGCTTGATCCGAGTACAGCTTGCAGTAATGCCTGCACCGGTAGAAAAGGATGCACTTCACATTTCAGTTACAAGAACACCCACCTGGATCTCTCTGCTATTCCTCAAAATGATCAACACATCAATTTCCTTCTAATACTGATTTAGTGCAGGCAGCAAGAATTAATTTTACCCAAAATTAAATATACCCAATACTGAAACACTATTAAATGTAAATATATGAATAATGTAATGTTGTTGGAAATGTAATGTTGGAATAAAATGCTGGAATAAGGGAGAAACAATACATGAGGTATAGGCTAATGTTGCATGAGACAAGTACAACCTCAAAGATCTGAACCTCAGAGTCATCTCATAAATTGTGCATTTATAATTCATTTAACACATTTGACCACACGCCTGCCCAGCAGAAGTCAATATGACATAAAATATCAATAACAAGATGTGCATTAGAGCAACAGAACACTTATTATTAATAATATTTAAAGATTCTGTGTATGATATATGCTTTTACATCCCATTAGCTCTGGATGGTGAGATATTTTGAGTCATTTTCCAGCATCCTTCTTTTCACCGAAATGCTGTCAGCTGGGTATTTGGCATCTTGGCACTGAGCTGTGTCATGAAATCCGCTGTTTTTAGCCATAATAAAAGGTCTCACGTCTTTGCAAATAAACTTTGCAAAAATAACCAAATTTGGGCTTGGTAACAACAGAAACAGATTTTTTCATGCTTTTTCCCCTTTATGTGAACATTTTTAGACTCACCAACTATATAGTAGGCTCATCTCACCATGACAACCTCTGCATTCGCAAAAGGAGAGCTGACCTATCCACCCCTATCCTCGGTGAAACGGAGCCATTTTGTTCCACCACTGTGGGCTCCCTATCTCTGTCAGCTGATGACAACTGGGATCATACCCGGGCCATACAGTTCAGCTTGCACCCAAAACGAGCACCTTAACCACTGAGCTAGTTGGGAGCCGTTCCTAATTACGAACAGGATGCAGTTGTTTGAGATTTAGCTGATGGAGCATTGGAGTCATTTTAACACAAAGAAAGGTTATTTGTGCCACCTGTGTAGATGTGGCTCTATAAGTAACTGATCTATTCAAACTATTTCTTCTCTTCAGTAATCTAAAATGCTTCCATAATGCAGTTTAGAACCAGATGGAGCATCACATATTTTTTCTGTACTTCCAAAGCTCTGGGCAGTTGTCCAGAAGAACTGACCTATGACCATTTTTACTATTTAGTTTATAATGGTTAAGGCTATCTAGGCATCGACCAGCACTGAAGGGAAACTTCTCCCTTGAGCACTTACACATGCACAATTTTGTTTATAGCTGGATTTAACGAGAGACAGTGACATGCAAATGATTCTTGTGCCAGCTAAGAATATTAATATTCTATTACAAACTGTTCTGAAATATGTCAGACTAACACACCCATATCATTTATATCTACCTACTAGTCTGTATCTGTCAGACATTGTTTGAAAATATCACTGATGCCATATCACTGAATTTTTTATATATTTGATATGATATCACTCACCTGATTTTCATAATTAGGACATTAAAAAGGTGCTTTAATTTTAATATGTGCATTTGTCACAGCAAATGGTGATCTGCAATCAACATGTGTATGAATTGTGAGATGAAGCTATGTTAGTGAGACAATGAATGTTAATTTCTGTGCTCTTCTGCAATCTCTGGCTGTTGTGTCATAACAGAGAGAGCGAGTGTATAAAGTGTAAATGTCAGGGTATTGACCACAGTTCAAGAAGATTGCTTACAGATTTTTTTTTTTTTTGGTACAAGGTCATCCATTGTTTCATCCAGTCTCAAACCAAACAAAACTGCAGCAATTTTTTCTGGTTGTAAAGAAAGAGGTGAGCCAACTGACTGTCAACGTCCAAGGAAACAAGTTATACAAATATGACAGTCTTTGTTCTCACTTGGGAATGCACCATCATGCCTAGTTTGCACAAACAGGATCAGTTACATCAGTGACAACAGCTTTCTCAATACTGCAAATGAGATGGTGGAATTGACACCTTACATGTATTTTTATGATTTAAACATAACCTTTGTGTGTGTGTCATATATGTGTGTGTGTGTGTATTATACACACACACACACACACACACACACACACATTATATATTATATACGACACACACAAAGGTTAGAGGTTGAGACTCTGTAAGGTTAAAGGTTGAGACTCACTGCTTTCGCCACAGTGTCAGGTTTGTCTAGACTCAATATAACTCAATGATAACATCATTTATCAGGTCCAGCAGGTTCTGGCACCCAACAATTATGCAGCGTATAATGTATTTATAAAAAAATACTGACTGAAAGAATCAACAGCAGATCCAAAACAGTGAACAGAATTATTCCTATAGTATGCTGTTTAAATATTCCAAGAATCTGTAGAGAATCAGGCAAACCTATAAGAATCATTTGGGTTCACCTACAATAAGTAAGACAATACTCAATGGAGTGCAATTGTATATATCCAATTTAAAAAAAAAATCATAATTTAAATACAGTGAATTTTGTAAATCTTGTATTCCTGTACCATCTACCACATAAAACACATTTTAAGTGTTGGGGGTAAGGTGACATGGCACAGAAAAGAGAGCTGCTTTCTTCTGATAAAAAAACACCATCTTTTTTGAGTCTGTAGTCTCTAGACTGACAAAACAGGCAGCCATAAACATGGCATCTAAACTGTATAATATTCTAAATCACAAGAAATTTCATGGAGACTGAAGGAGACTGAAAAGGTGCGCATTTGAGGCAATGTTTGTCACAATGGACAAGTCTGCGATAAAACAATGTCTGCACACTGTATTCTGTTATTAAACATTAATAGAAAAGTATGTCACAGAGGTAAAAAATCATTATTTCATGTTTGAAGCATCCAAATACTGATAACCCAGTTTTTCCAAGATATGTCATATGTCACTGTACACCATTTAGGTTTCCCCCCTTTTGGCAGTACTCCCACATGCTTACAGTGGATTTCTGTGGTACAACCAATGCAGTAATCTTGAAGTTCAGAATAAAATGCAAGGAGAACATATTAGTTAATTCATTCCAGGCTAAAACAGGCAGCCTATGTTCTTCCAGGCTGATCAGGATATTGGCCCTGATCACAAGGAGGGAAAGGTCCACGGAGTGAGTCTGCTGATAAGCCATCCGTTTGACTGTCACTGTCATTTTCCCTCCATTCAAACATCAGTGTTGTTAGTTAGTGTGGGTGACTGACAAATAAACCAATTTAACCAAAATGTAAATGGATTTCAAAGAACAGGAGACCATACCAATGGCCAGTTTGTGTACAGTTTATGTACCATAATTCAACACGTTTAATAAAATAAATAGCCTACAGAAAGGTATCAGTGTTTGTTATTTTGAAAGTAGTTTGTTATTGAGTGTTATTATTTGCGTTTTCAGTAAATTTAGAAATAACATTTTGAATAAAAGCAGATTTACTGTGTAAAATGCATATTCCCTCTGTTGCATGTAGTGGAATATAAAGTGCTGCTCAGTATGAAGAATAAACAAGGTTTTGGCAGCCTAACGACAAACAGAAGACAATGCCAGCATAGAGTTACTGAGAACACCTCCAACAGTTAGTCCATCTGTCAGCCCAGCAAAGACACTGAGATAACATATCAAAAACTGCAGTTTGGCACTGACAGCAACAACCTTCCATGATAAAATGATTCAGTCTACCTCTGAAATGAGTTTTAGTTTACTTCATTGTTGAAAAGGGCAGCAAATATTCTCCACCAATTTCTTAAACTATAGCTTTGCCACAGATCTTCCTGAAAATTTGTAAATTTATGGTAGAATTAACCAAACTAAGTTATATTCTTTCATTTAACAAAAAAGTGGGGGAGGCAACGGGTGTATTAAAAACCCATGTAATGTTTATAAGGAGGTGTCCTGACCTAAAGTATTGAGAATCCAAGCTCCACACCAAGTCAAAAAAGGAATTACGAAACAAGTCAAAAAGGGATGATCACCCCCTCTAGTGGTACATTTGAAAACATGAAGCCACATTCACTGGATCCTAACATAGTGAGGGATTTAAGTATTCTGAAAAGGCAAAGCAAGATTGACCTCTGGAGTTAAATGCAAATACCACAGCTTAAAGTTACATACCTCGGTGTCCCACTTGTCGGTACTGCTTTTGTCCTGGTTAACTACATACCCCGGGGGTAACCAGTTCACAGGAGGATCAAAGATGGAGACCACCATTCGACTTGGCAGGCCTTTCTTCTTCCCCAGGCGATACAGGTTACAGTTGCTAACCTGATATTTGGGGGGAATGAGAGCTGTTCATTTTTAGTTCAATAGGCAAATTATACACATTTTTAGTCAAACTGTGACCATCACATTAAAAATGTTTCCACCAGCCATTTACAACTTAAGCTGAATATACGAAGCATCCCAGTGGCTTTCTAATGCCTAAAATATTCTACAATCCTTCTTAGACAAATGTTCTTACATTACAAATAATTAGTGAATGAAATCATGAAGGCTCTTATTTTATCTTTAATGGAAAGGTTAATGAGAAAAAATGGCAGTTGTGAAACAGAACAAACATGAGACGCAGACTGAACAGCTGTGAAGTCCTCACAATTAAAGGAAAAGGGCTGAAATTGAGGCTCTGAAGGGCAGAGAGGTGGAAGAATGCTGCTTTTGTTGGACTATTCAGCCAAGCATGTAATGCATTTTTCTTTTGGCGACTGCCATCTGTGTATGCTTTAGAAGCTTGGAATATACAGTTAAATGTGTAAAACAAAATCTTTCCTGTGCTTCTAATCATTTCCTTATTACTTCTTGTGGACCACAAAAGCTCAGATAAGACAAACTAAAACATGCATGATACACTATCCTAAAACCCCAAGCTTTAAGAGAAATCAGGTGAATAAAATCATTCTGGCTAGTCTGAATATCCAACTAATGATTCCATAGTAAATTAGGATAAATATATGTGCGCAACCTGCTATATATAAATATATAGTCATATTGCACCAGTTAACTCACTGAACTTGGAGTGTTGTTTATGTGGTCTGACACTGTCGCTCATTCAACTTTAATAGATACACTTATGTTCTATTGTGCTGGAAGTCATCCCGGAAAAGAGTGTCTGCTAAATTAATGTAATGTAAAATAATGTAAATGTGACAACAAAATTATTACATTCAGCATTTATTTCAGACTCCTCACCTTCTTGCTCCTCATGTAGGAGAGGCGGCCCTCGTGAGCATCTGGATATGTACAGAACAGGTAGGTGGTGATGGCGTGCTTGAGGAAGGAGTCACCGAGCATCTCCAGCCTCTCCAGGTTAAACCCGTCGCTGGCGTTGGAGAGGGTCAAGGCCTGCAGGATGAGACCAGGGTTCGGGCCCAGAGTCTTAGGGGAGTCGCCACCATCGAAACAGGCGGTGGCCTTTGAAATATCTGAAGGTGCTATGGAACTGGTTGTCACGTCGACCACCTGGCAACAGTCTGAGGTAGGTTTTGTCGCATGTCCATCAAGATCTGAGTTACTCCCTGGAGTACATTCAACACTGGGCTTGGGCTGGTTCTCAGTGCTCTGAGAGTGCTGCACATGAACTGAGGTAGTGCTTTGTATAGACAGTTCGCTCTCAGGCGAGTCGAGCGGGGAACATTGGCAATTGTCGCGTCCACCAAGGTTGCTGGTGTCGTCCGCTGTGCCGTTAGCAAGGTTCCCGGCACAGATACAGTTACGCTTCTCTTTGTCTTGCAGCAAAGGACCAGCTGTAGGGAGCGAGTTGGCCTCTGGCTTTTCATCAAGCGCATTACAGTTCACAGATGTGAGGGCGCCCCCAAGTGGTGAGGAGGCTTCCAGATGAAAACCTTGATGGGCAGCATTGTCAGGGGCTACAGTTGTGCTGTGCTTACAGTAATCGTCGTCTTCCGTGCAGGAGCTAGGACTTGAGATGAAAGCCTTGCTGTCGATGGATTTCTTCCACCCGAAATCCAAATTTGGGTACCTGATACATACAGGGATATCAACATGTCACGTAAATAGAGGTCGGGATTTAAGCCACAGTAAAACCTGTATGTTTCTGCTGGATGGCTATCCTCTCATGGCACAGGCATTGGGGAAGTTTTCGTTCTGCCTCTAAATCTCTAAATTGTCTAATGGCTGTCATTACTTGGATGAGGAGCGAGCTCTACTTGTAAACACGTTACCTATTCAAAGGTAATTTAAATCCTGCAGAAATACAAGCTTTAATGAGTCAGAGGTTCACTTTTCATTCTAATGATGATCCAACTACGTTACTTGAAAGACAAATATCTGCAGGGCAGTGCAAGTAATGTGAAAGAGACAAAATCTCTATTTTAAAACCTGCTAGGATTAAACCTGAGTCCCCAAAAAACTGAGAAGCTAAGGAGGCAGACAGACCTGAAGTCCGGTGGTAGGGTTTGAGCCCCCACACCGGCATCGCTGGCTGTCTGAGCTCGAAGCTCCTCGGCCGTCAGAAGGCAGTGAAGTCGGTAGAGGATGCTGGGAAGGCAGACCGCTTTCCTCCACAAAGAGGCAGGGATCGGGTGGATGGCACACAGTTCAGGAACCAAAATCTGAGGAGGAGGACAAATGTAATTTATGAGGGAGGAAAGAGGCCTGGAATCACATTGCCAGCTGTGAATCGGTACACCCAAACTAAGGACACACTCCTTACCTGCTTGTTTTGCAGGCTCTCCCATTTGGCCTTCCTCTTTTCAGCACTGCTGAGGGGAAGGGCTTTTCCTTTCTGATTAAGGTGCCGAGGGGTTAAAAGATTTAGTCTGTGTTAAAGAAAAAGGACCAGTCAGTATATACGCAGAGAGCACTGTGAATGAATATAAAACTCATGAATCCTTCTAAAAAAGGAAGTCTCTCACACTATCCTCTCTCAGTGACATACCTTGAGGATGTGTGGTCCACATCCAGCAGAGGCTGGTTTAAATTGGACAGGTCGAGGTTATACTTGGTCTTGTAGTACTCGGCAAAAGTTTCATATTCTGGTGAAGGGAATTTGCTCAGTGGTGTGAGATCAGTGTAGACGTCTGCTACATAGAAACGGTGAGGCTGGTCAAAGTTGCGATACCTGCAAAAGAGTAACATCAGAAAGGTTGAAAAGGTTTTGGTTTTTGTAGATCATATGCAGACCTTACACAGTATAAACCTCTCATTAACAAATTACAACCGACACTAAATCTGATTAATTTTATTTTCCTTTCACATACCTTGGAATGATGACTGCATCCTGGTAGTCCTCCAGTTTGAAAATGAATGGGTTCTGCTTGGTGTACTGAGTGTTAGGAATGCCAATACGTGCTTCGGATTTTTCAATATCTTCCATGAATTTAAAGTCCAAGTCAAGAGTGTTGGAATCCTCAACTGAAAATTGCATTTGAATACCGACATTAACGCAATAGAGGTAACTTAAAAAAGAGTAAATCCAGCACTATGAAACATGCTAAAACAAAATTATCATTTTGATATCATGAACTGGCACACAATGTAAATGAATACAAGTAAAAGAGTGAAACATAAATACTCATTATGTTTGCGATGACTAGACAAAGCTGAACAGTTTAACAGTTTTGTGCCTTTGTGGTAGATGAGACAGTCCTGGAAAAGTGATAATCACAAGTCAAGGTATCTAAAAGAAACAGAAAGGGGGCAAGGTCTCACACTCACCAACATTAAGAGGTAGAACACAGTAGGCGGAGTCGGCCTCGGTGGGTTTGAATTCTAGTGCAGGTTTCTCCAGGCGGAGGATGTGGGAGAAGATGTACTGGTGCAGGCGCGTGATCAGCTCTAGCTGGGGGGCGGTCAGCGTGAACCCCGACTTCTGCAGCTCTATGGAGATGGTGACCTCCCCCGATCGCGTGTACACCGGGAAGTGGGGAATCTGGAGTGGGGGAAAGAGAGCAAGTGATATATGAACTACCTGAAAAGGCAATGCAAACTACAGATCTTCATCAGGGTTCTGGCAATGCCCTGCGTCAAGGCCAGGACTGAAGCCATTTACAATTACAATGCTGCATTTAACAACTGTGGGGACTCATGCTTCTAGTGAGGGATGGGACCTGCAGCATGCAAGGGATTTTCAGAGTGGCATGTGAAAATGATCCTATATCTCCCTATGGATGTTACAAGGCTACACCACTTCAAAGCAGAATTGTCTGTAAAAGCCAGTAGCTTCTTCAGCGGGTTGCGTTTAACACTATTCCACTGTCTCAACATTCTTCTAATCACTGACACTGAACTGGGTTAGAGGTTAATTAAACATTGTTCGGCTGAGTTAGGTGACTTTTTCAGGTGTAACAGCAGCTTGAAATCAATTCTGCTGCTGTGGTGGAGGACTGCACACCCTGGTGAAAGAGGCCTGTGTGCTGCAGGTAAAGGAAGGCGTAAGGCCATTACCCGAGGTATTGGTTTTGCTGTCAGTATGCCAAAACATCTTGTTGTGTCCTCTGGAGGGTAGAGCTTCCTCCTCCGAAAGTTGAGCTCATCAGGTAGGGGGGTTGTGAGTACCATCCCAATCACATACAGGTAGCAGGACTGTTCCGGCACAGGGTAACTGTCCCGAAGACATTCTGGTATCTGTTTTTTGTGAGGCACAAAAATAAAATACATTTTAAAAAACACATTCCACAAAGGAACGACTTCACATCTCAGTGGTAGAAAACCGTGTTTTGAAGCAGATGGTGCTCACAGCTTTTGGATAGCACTGCCGCCTCTTGGTAGATCCTGGTCTGCCTGGAACGTTAGTCTCTTCCTCGTCATGCAAATCCAGCTCCTCCTCATACTTCACTGTCTCCTTCCCCACTGGCATCAAATGATCATCCAATTCACCTGGTAGAGAAAAAGGGAATGCATAGACACAGGCTATACCAATGTGCGCATCACCGCTGCACTAGAAACAGCTATACAATCACCCTGTTCTACTCAGATTAAACATCTGTATTATGCCATTATAACATTTATTAGATACATATAAACATCCCGGTTTTTTCCATGGAAAGGGGATGAAATTATTGCAACCAGAATTATTAACATTATAAATCCTTGCTCAATATAAATAACCTTAAATATAACAAGTTATAGTTTTCGTATCAAAGAGTCTTTACCTATTTTGTGTAGCTTTTCACAGCAAAGAAGCGCAACTGCTTTCTCAGCCAGTCTCGCACAGTTCATTATCGGCCCCTGCAACATCAGCATAGTACTGGCTGTAACATCGTGTGAATCACGCATTTTGCTTTAATTTCACTTATGAAACTACATGAAAACAACTTCACATTTTACAGTCTTGAATACTGCAGAAAACTGACAGAAAGGCATAAAATGGAGTCTAGGCAATAAATCACAAGGTTTAAAAAAATGGAGGTCAAAAACACACGTAATTTCATTACACAAGCTGCTGCTACACAACCATCACGTGTAGACAAAAGCGGTCTTCAGTGAAATTGCAGACTCAGCATTTACACTGCAGTTATCAAGCATGTGCACGTCACCTGACAGTCTACAGTCAACACTCACAGTGACGGGAACTCTGAGAGGAGAGTTAATGGGAAGGTAGAGCGTGGATCTGTAGGCTCCATCTGCCAGCTCCACTGTCTTGCACTTGGGTGCCAGGTGCGTGAAAGGGTCACTGGGCAGCCTCGCACAGTATCTGCAATGGCAGGGGAAGAAGGTGCTTGTGTATGGAGTGACATGATTTAATTGCACTTCAGCTTCTGAGAGTGATTTTACAGATAGACAACACTACTGTTGGGGTTGTAACTGCTGCCACTTACAGCTGCATTCATTGTATCCACCTGGGTGATGTAGTTATGTTTAGTGAATAATGGATACAATTATCTGCACTGACGCTTACAGTATGTTCACTTTCACAGGCCACCATTTCATTTGTTTATGGAATATCTGAAACAGGTAAATACCACCACCAAAACCCAGTTCCTGTACAGCGTCTTCAGGAACCAGCTTTGCAAATGCTACCAACCCAACCTCCGCACACCCCTAACACCACGTCCAATTTTTACTAATTCCCCCTTAAAACAGGAAATTCCACACTTCATCATGTTTACAGTTTGCTATGTTAAATGTGGTTTCATGTGATGAATTGTTAAAGCTGCAATCACATTCATCCAATGTATTGCACATGGTGACTTTGGTGACTGCCGAAATGATTACCTGTTGACATGCCCGATCGCTGTGTTTATAGTGACCCTCGGGCCTCCGTCTTCAGAGCGCAGCACGTATGGGGGTAGAATATTGTCATCGTCCAGTACAGGCTCCACTTCAAACTCACTGCATTCCGGTGATTTGGAGCATTTGTTCCTCAGGATCTAATTACAGAAAACAAAAAAGGCAATTGGTTTTTTTTTCCCTTGTATCAAGAGTCACCTACCACTGTGCTTTGGATGCATCATTTACCTTTTCGATAGCTTTGTACGTTTTTAGGTCCTCTTCGAAAGTTTTCGTTCTCTCTGTGTCAGCCAGCATGATGTAATTGGACACCGGTGCTCGTGCCCTCCCTTTAGACTGAACATAGGAGCGGTACTCTGTTGGCAAGTCAAATCGAACCACCAAATTGCACTTTGGAATATCAACTCCTTCCTCCACAATACTAGTTGCAATGAGCAAGTTGGTCTCATGCGCACGGAATTTTCGGAGAACCTAGGGAAAATTGACGGGAAGAGTTTTGTAAGAAAATCAAAATGCAATTTAAAAAGAGCAAAGTTGTAGTATGTGCAAGCTGAGATGAAAGACAGAATGAAAAGATGCTCACCTCCTCCTGTTTTCTAAATTCAACCTCCATCTGCTTGTTTCGAGGCTGATTCTTGCCAATGCTGTGCCCGGTAATGAAGTTGCTGCTTATGTAGGCAAGTTCAGGGTCCTGCTTTCCAGCCTCTTTTATAAGCCTATGACATCAAACGTATTTTGTTAACATCTAACAAGAAAAAATTAAAATCCAGGTGCAGACAAGACTGGCTTGCTCAAAATGACAGTGCGCTACCAGTTTCCACTAAATAATTCTTTGATTACTTGACAGTTGAGAAGACACAGCAAACTACTGTAATGACACTGAAGAAAAATCCACCTGGGTGTTAATCTTACCGGTTCAAAACGACCGCTGTGTAGCGCCTCTCGACGAAAATGATCCCGCAAAGGATGTTGGTGAAAGGCGACGGGAAATTGGCCTCGGGCTTCTCCTTCACCTCGATCTCCTCGTCCTCATCCTCATCCTCCGAGTCGCTCCAGGAGACGTAGTTGTCTTGGTTTCGGTTGTTGTACCACTCCACGCTCTCAAACTGCTGCCTCTCAAAGGGCTTGTACTCGTGGAGAATCTCCAGGAGCTTGATCACTTTCGGCGTCACGAACTTGAGGTCCAGGGACGCGGGCGAGAAGTGCTCTTCGCAGAGCGCATGGATTTTTCTCAGGATAGTGTCTGTAAACAATAGGAATTTGCGGTTCAAGTCCTCCTGCTCGTGTTTGATGTACTTCTGCAGCTCCCTCACCATGATTCCGGCCACCTTATCGGCGCACCATGGCCCCAGCACGGTCAGTACTGCTCGGCAATCGCTCAGCACCTGGGCGTCAACACAATGGCCAGTGATGAGCAAGGAATGCAGAAAAGGGAAGCATTTTGAACTAGACTGTAAGTAATGCTCATAAATGCACCACAGAATACATCCACTGAATACACACACGCAATACGAGGTCGATGGCTCACATACAGGTTACAGTCACTGTCAACTGTGTAATTAGTGATTTCAAAATGTAATTTTTTAATATGACAATCTTGTTGTAAACAAGTTGAATTTTCCCGGTGAGCAAAGTCGGCAAACCTGTTTAGAGATGAACGTCGGATCTCTGTCCTCTCGGTGTGCCGAAACGTTGCAGTCGTTAAGAAAGCCGAGTGCTTCATCAAGCTCATTCAGCAGTCGCTCACAGAGCCCGCTCTTGTCTAGGTAAGGTCCACAATCCAGCACAACTTCACGTGGCTGTGAGGCATACCTGTGCAACAAACAAGCAACTTACTGAGCTTACAATGCACTGAGCTTCATCACAGAGGTTAATTCAGAACAGAGCTCCCACATGTAGACATTTAAACCTAAATTAAATCAATATTCACATCTAAGATTTTTCATTTAGTCTATATAAGGGGTGTCAAACTCAATTCCTGGAGAGCTGTTTTTCTGTTCCATCCAATTATTCTTCCGTGATTGGTCCAATTAGTTCACTATACATTTTACTTCTCATCAAAAATACATTGAATCATTTGATCCTGATCTGTTTCCCAAACTACAGTGCAATAAATATGGTCATATAGGCCAGGTACAAGTCAGTTGTAACATATGATGTTATTTTAAAAATGCTCTCCCAAATGGCTCAGTCAATAAAGGCACTTGTTCTCAGTGCAAAATGGGACCTACAGCTCAGACACCTCTCATTCAAGTCTATGGTACATCTATAACCAGGAGAACACAACAAGCGGACATCACTAGCTTCATCTAGGCATGAAAGAGTGAGTTTATGTCAGTCAGGTTTCCTTGTCAATCTACAGATTAGGGCCTCCCAGCGACCTGTCTGGCACCCATTACTGGCAAAGATGGAAATGGTCATCTACACACTGTCTTATGAAGAAACTAAGAGAGGAGCAAAGAGCAGATAGCTGGCGCGCGCACACACACCTCCCACAACCTGAGGTTTGACACCCCTAGATTAGTTTCTTAATTACATTTAGTCCACTGAAAGCAACCCTCTTTAAAAGACAATGGAGCTACCTATCCAAGACTACAAGGTCAGTAGCAGTTTCTGCATTGCTTTTCAAGATCCTCTCCAAGTTCTGAATCTTCTCCTCCAGCTCGGATGGGTCACATTTGCCATTTAAAATGGAAGCGGTCAGACCCAGAATTCGAGGACTGCACGGACACCCCTCACATATCTGGAAGTGTAGAAAAAACAGGTTGTGTTTAGGACAGTATTCTTCTGCTACATCTGACATAACCCATACATCTGGACTGTACAACAGTAGTTACTCCGGTGCAATTCAAACTCACAGCTCCACGGTAAATGGAGTAAAATGCCCTTAAATACAACAACACCGACTTATTCACCATATTAAGATTCAGGTCTTCATTTTAAAACAGCGACAAAACATTACATGCGTTCATAAAACCAGTCTTCACTTCAGTGAAACAATGTCAACTAGAGTCATTGAATTGAATTTCATGAAGGTAGTTAGATACCTTTCCATTATGGACTGAAATGGACTGACACTTTCCATTTCAAAATTATGTCTGCAAGATGACACATTTCGCCTTCTATACAATGAAAGATATAGCCATCAAATTTCAATTAAATGCATAGGCTGTAATTTTACCTTCATTATTTCCCGGTAGGGATGGTCCATGATTGCAAGGTGACACTCATCAAACACCAGCAGGTTGATTTTTGATAGTGGCAAGATTCCATTCTTCAGAACATGTAGAAATATGTGGCATGTCATAACAAGCACCTGTAAGAGAGGAAATGAGTGAGGAATTCATCAATAAGTGTAATGTGATAGCATAATGACCTGAAAAAATTACAAGATGACAAGATTCGCATAGATTGCATCTGCACTTGCTTGCGATGCAAATGACATTATCAAACCCACTTGACTCTTTGAATGTTTAAACGGTTTTCAAATAACTGAGAACTTTTGAAGCTGTATAATCACACCTGGTTTTCGATCATTTCTTGGCTCCACTTCTCCTTAGTCCATGACAAAGTCTCCTCTAAGCTGGTGTACTCTCCGACTTGAAGGTCTGAATGCGTACGAACAGTAGCTGCTTGCTGGATCACAGATGAGGCTTTGAAATAAATATTAAAACAAATCAACATGTCTGATCAAGAGTAAAGCAACACTGGCTCCAAACAGTTGAGGACACTCAGTGAGGTCTATACCTAGTTGCTCTTGTATACATAAAGCAGTTAAGTTAAAAAAGTGGCTAGGCTACAAGCGATGCCAGTCCACTAAGAATAGCCTTTTCTGGGCATCGTCTACACGTCTACACTACCATTGCTGGTCTCACAACCTGAAGGCAAAAAAAAAAGTACTGCAGGAATATTTTACAGAGTTGACATTCTGTATGTGATAAAGTAGCATGTGCCCTCAATGTAAGACAATTAAATTATGGGAAAAATGCTTCAAAAGCATGTCAAGAGAATAATTTTGGTAACCAGCAGAAGCCTCATACCTGCATTTACCAAGAAAATGGTCCTTTTCCCACTTTCTCTGAAGTCTCCCCGGATTTGATGGGAGAGCTCTTTTGTTAGGAGTACTGCAATAAAGGTCTTCCCTGAGCCAGTGTTTAAGCAAACGATAGTATTGTGTTCCAGAGCTGCTTCAAGAAGTTCAACCTGTTAAATAATTAAAATGGCTTTAAGTCAAACATCAACAAATGATAGCTATGGAATACTGATCACGCAAGTTGAATATCTCCATATTAAAGTACTAATTTCATCTACTTGAAATGTACATATACTGGTTTTGAGCAACAGTCAAAATCTGAGGGAAGTATTCCATCTTGCTTTGATAAAATTCTGCTTGTCTTTTTATGTGCCTGTGTCATCAAACACAATCTATAACACATGCAGCATTTAATGCAAAATGCATAATTAAAAAACCAGTAAAATGTCACCAAGTTTAACGTGAAGGAAACTGCAACACCCAAAAAAAAAAAAAAACACACAAAACTTGCCTGATATTTTCTTGGTGTGTAAATGTTGTCATGGATGGCCTCCTGTTGCCATGGGAGACCAAAGAAGGGTCCCATGGGTGAGGAAGCGGGGGTCACAAGCTGTAGTCCTGCCATGCTTAGGGATAGTAAAGCAGGGGCCTCCACTCTTCCAGTGTCTATCTCATTTCATTGTGTTGAAGTTTACTGCACAGACACAAACCCAACACATAATACAATTATAGCAAAATACCTGTTTCCATATACACAGCAGATAGCAAAAACATTGCACTGTCCCAAACACCACTGTTTTGTTATGGCAACATTCACATGCCACACTGTTATAAGATAGCTGAGCCTAAACAATTACACAGTACTATATGGTCAGTGGAAGAGAAGATGAACAGCTAAGCGCATCACTCTTCTAGAATAATAAACAGAAATTTTGTGCTTGGGCTGACAGTTTGAGGTGTCTCACAAATGTAAACCTGATCAAGAAGGGAACGCTTGCAGTAATCGCTTGCAGCTCTGCTGATATTCCACCACGGTACAGCTGTACATCTTTTGAGGTTACATGTAAAATTGTTGGCATAACCACCAAAGGAAGCAGAAAACGTTCTCTTAAGGTAGGCCATTTTTAAGTCCCCACAAGATTTCCCAGACCAGCCATCTGTAATTTTGTGGGGTAAGAAAATTACATATAATGAAGTAACACTGGATCAGGAATTCAAGAATTTTTTTCACAGAATGCTTTAGAACTGTAGAGTGAGCAGAATGAACCATGGTGAACTGAGATAACTGTAAGAGAAAAGAGTGTTGTGAAGAGAAAATGTTTTGATCTCAACCCCTTTGTTTTGCTTTTGCTGCATTGCTTAACGCTGCTCTATCTTGAGAGAATGAGAGTCAGCAGGGACGTGAACCTACAGTGTGACTTTTCGAAATTTCGCTGTGTGACCAGGTAGCACTGATTCTGGGCTTCATCTTCAGCAGTCTCAATCAGCTCATGTTATTTCTCAGCATCACTTCTCTGGGAGGGGGAAAAAAATCACATGGCAAAAAGTGCATTACACATCTGTACATTCACAAATAAAACAAAGTACATTATGAAAAATCAGGAATAAGCGTCAACATACAACAGTTAAGATCTTATTTTCTTCAGTCAAGTTCTGCAGTGCAAAAACATTTTTACAATCAAAATTAAATTGAGTTTTCCACAACAACTGCTTTTATATAAGTTGACAAGCATAGCAATTGACAAACATTAACAAATATGTAGCCATCTGTTGCTATCATGCAGGCCTCCAAAAACAAGCACAGCTCACTGTTCCCCGAACTCACTGCATGTAAATTAAGCAATATTTCTGGGAAACTCACATAGCAAACTGCTGGATTTTGGTTATTTTACCAAAGGAGCAAGATATCTTGGACCATTTTCCAATGATTAAATGTAGATGATGATATTACAGCACAAGTCTCAAAGGACTCATAAAACAAAAAATGCCTTTCAACCATCAACTAGGAATGTTAAAGAAGACAAAGTTCAAGCCAGCAGATGTGATTTCTGGAGAGAAAATGAGAAATTAAATTTTAAAGGCTAATCTATCAATATCTGCAGAGTGACAAATATAGTCTAATCCAAAAATAAACCTTGATGTTTCTTCAGCCAGATGTGAAAGAGAATCAGGCGGTCTCCATGACACAAAGTTAGCATTGTGGACATTCCCTTGTTTATAGGAGTGTAACAGTTCACTATGTTTACACCAAAACATCGGACCATATTTAAAAGAAGCAATGCTCAATTTCAGTTCATACAGTCAGTATTAAGGAACACAGCAAACAGCAAAAATGATACTTGCACTAAAATTACTATTATCATCGTTGCTTTACTTGCAATGGGTGTGACAGATGTGACCATTTGTTTTTGGGCAGGGACTGGAATTAAAAATAAGAGAAGCAGTATTCAAATGGCCCTAAAAATCCAACAGGTAAAAGGTGTTTTTAGCTCAAAGGTAACCTGTATCAGTGAAGTACTTAAGGGAATGAACAGAGAAAAAAAATTATACTTAATATGTGCAAGAGATATCCACATACATACAACTGTGGTAAAAACAGGCCTATTACATGTAAATACACTACAAAAAATTGTTCTACAATGGTTTTGTGGCTGTTAATGTTTTATCCACAGCTATCTATAAACATTCCATTTCAACAGTAAAGGATTAGTAATGCAACATCTTGCATGATCACCTGAGAATGAAAAGACACAGACACAAGCTACACCTCCAATGACAAGTGGTTTCAGAGGTTTCATGTCTCATTTCCACAGCAGATTTTGATACCCATTCAATATGGAGAGCTGATGGTCCAAACTTAGGTAATCAGTCCAGACCACTAGCTATGTGGTCTAAAAATATACAGACTATGCTATATGTATACTGAAGATCAGAGATCGAAATGAGCAAAATTATTTGTAGCTGCAAGTAAGTATTGTTGAATGTCAGTACGACAAAATGAGAGGCACGGTAAGTTGACACAATGCCAAGTGTGTCAGAGAATGATAGCTAACCATAAACTGTTATCACACTTTCATCTGTTTTAGTCGTAAACTACAGATTCATAGTATCCCTGCATGTAATCATAGGCACAACAAAAACAAGAAGTGCCTGAGGCAGAAGCCACCATTGCTATAAACTGTAATGCATCCAAATGTATTAAATTGCCTGACTTATTTAAATTAACAAGTGTGTCAATTTAAATAAGGATTCAAGGGTTCCCCTTACCATTGTAGAGGCAGGGCGGCATTTTCAGCCAAAAGACCTCCCCGCCTGGCCAACAGAACAGAAAATATGTGATAACATGTCTAATCACTCGGCTAAGCAGTCTCTGCTTGGCTCAGGGATGCCCAAAGAGTCTCAGAGATTTGTCTCTAGAATCTGGTCAAGTTGGGTTTCTTAATCTCCCATTCATACCCAACCACCCGTACACACTGACTGGACAGACTGACCTAATGAAAATCCTGCCAGGACTCACTGGCTTGAATTAAGCCTCAGGCTTGCCAGACGTGAGGTATTCTACAGCTAAAAACATGCAAAATAGCTATCTAATCTGCATGTGCAATATGTAATGTTATAGCAAATAAAATGAAATGTTAGCTCTGCATTTTCAAGATGTTTGCCTCAAATACTGGTTTAGTGTAAATCAACATATCTGTACATGTAATCAGCAAATGGAAAAAACACTGAACAGAGTCCTAACACACACACACACACACACACACAAAACAGTGAAAATGGTATACAGTCCTGCATACTCCACTGACATTTCAGATTAATACCCCTACCACTCCTGGTTTGGCTGCCTTGGCACCGCCTTGTTTTTAGTGTACTAGAGTTTGGCTTGTTCAAAGCAGAAGATGAGAACACTCACACCTGACAATACCAGATGTTCAAAAAAAAAAAACACAAAAGGGCAAACTGCTGTCCCCACAAAGAGGTCCATATGCAGGCATAAGGATAACTGAAGGACCAACAATATTTAGATTTGCATGGAAAAAGCATTAGAGGCCACTGATACAAAACAGACACATCACCTACCTTTAAGCAGTTGTTGGGCACAGTTGCTGCCTGAGAAACTGGTGTATTCTTCTTACACTGCAGAGACATTTAAAAAAAATGGACCCTTAGTTAGTTTTTCCTCAACTTCCCAGCTATGAATTCCAGGGCACCTCTGTGACAACCTAATTTCTTTATAAATGTTACCCTTTTGAAATGAAGGAAAATTTCCTCTGACCACACTTTAAAAGCTGTAGTAAATCAAAGCCCGAGTCATTTTAACATAAAAGCTTCATCATTAGGTGAACTCTTTTATAATTCAACACTATAGTCTGTAAAATCTTCAACTCTTACATGCAAACTGAAATTAAATAAACATACCTCACATTGCCCTTTACACCTCTGAGATTTCCATTTTTCTGATTACACAGGTGAACAACTTTTACTACACAAGTACTTCAAACACATACTGACATATGGTTTTCAGAATGTCATGCTGGAGATTTTACTGGTGTTAAACCAATGCAAATGCATCTCTCCACAGCTATGGTGGAATTTACATCCAATCTTATGCTTCTATGGTCCTGTGTTAGAGAAAAGAACCGTACATGCATGCGATCATCTGTCCTAAGCTTGGATCGTCACTCGTCCCGAGTCTCTGCAGCAACAGAGACGCCATTGTTGTTCTGCGTTTCAGTGTCTGAGAACAATTACGATCCTAAAGACCCGCAGAGCACATCCTGACCCTCCTCTATACACACACGACCGCTTATGGCAAAACATGGAGGAGAATTAACAAGCCCCTCCGGCTTATTCGGCGTCTGAACACGAGAAACAGGCTGCAGACATTCCCCCTCTGCTTTCCTCGCCGCCGACCGAAAGCATGATAGTGTGGAAGAATAGGAGCACTTTAGCCCAGACAGCCACATACCACAGACCCGGGAAAGTTCTAGAACAAAGAGCCGAGCGTGACCCGTATTAGCATGTCAATGGTTCCGAGCCCGACATCAGACAAAGGCTCTGAGCCTCACAGACCGGCACCTCTGACGGTGTGAAGGCCAAAGGCATCTGTGACTTTGCAGTAAGCTTCATCCTCCTCTCCAAACCCCCCATCTGAACAATAGTAACAGCAGTGAAAGGTTACTGCAGCGATGAATGTGACCCGCCACTGCAGGTTCCAGCATTAATTAAGGGCTCGCCATCCCTAACACACACATGCATACATACACTCACCCATACACAACCATTCACTAAAGCAAATACACACAAACCACACACGAGAGCAGCGTAAGAGGTAACAGACAGTATGCAGCACTAGGGGGAAGGAAGGGGTGCATCTGTCAGACCAATTCCGGGAGGGACAACAATTTACATGCGCCTTAAAGCCTACCTCAGTCCATGAATGAAATTAGCCTCAAATATAACTGCAGATAAAAATGACACTTCATCTGTAACTTGAATTAAATATCCTGTTGGCTGATGACCAGTCAATCTTGTTGTCCATAAAGAACTGTTCACTCATAACTTATATTCCTTCAAAAACACATCAATGCACAAAAGGTTCCCTGCATTACAGAGATGGTCAACCCACTGTCATAGGTGCATACAGCTCTTCAAAGCTTCACGTCAAGGGTAATTTACTGATTAGGGAGAAAGTGTCATCATCAAAAAAGAAGTCAAGCAGTTGTTGAGATTTATGTTGTTATCCAAATATGCCCTAACTGCCTTTTCAGACTGCTGAATATACATGGGCCTTTGTGTGGTGATGACAATATCTAAGACTAAATAACACGTTGAAAATGCAGCTACATATAAACTACTGGAAAAAAATTAAGATTTGTAAATCTGCAGTAAAAATAACGTGATTATAAACATAAGAATAGCAGCTCTTCAATAAGACACTGGTAAATTGTGGTTATAGGTCAGGAAAGGTCTCTGCAACTGTCAGGGGCAGTAGGGTTGATACTGAGTTGAGATTTCTTCTTTAAAACCCAGAAAATATCACCCACTGGTACGACATAAATCATTGTCCACCTATTCCAAACCTCTCTGCTCTTTTTCTACAGATAAAACAAGACTTAGGGCAACAGGTTGCTAAACAGGCTGTTCACTTGGTCTCAGGAAACCATGCACAAACTTAGACATTTCTGAATTCCTCTTCCTCATCTCCATCTCACTTTTAATTCCCTACTCTCTGCATCTGTGCATTAAGCATATTGGCATCCCTTCTATCATTTAGCTAAAAGCGAGCAACACTTTTAACTATAGACTTAAATATGTCTACACAAAGCCCACACTTCCTACATCGCTGCTTAGCTAATAACAACAATGCATATTATTCTCATTACCTAGCAAGCTTGTCCAAAAATTTTGACCTGTTAGGAGAAAGTTTTATTTACCCCAGGCAGCAGTTTGCAGTGTCCCTGATGGACATTCTGAGACAAAAGGTACAGACTGATTCGTTCCATTCATTAGCAGATACTGGAACCATGGTTCATTCATTAAGTTTCAATCAGGAAACATTTCAGAGTGAGTCTTCTCTCAAATAAGAGTTGTCAGTAAAGACCCCCTACGGACACTGCATTTGGCTGTGACCCACAAAAACAGTTGGCCTTATGCAATCCACAAAGTCTCCTATACTGTACACGTATATATGCACTCCCATACTTTATTCCAGCCACAAAGGTTTGTCTTTTTAACTACCCAAACAGCATAAACATTAGCGCTGATTCCCATTAGTGTGTGTGCTGAAATTTGGCCCAACTGTCATCTGTCATAGCTTTTATCCACTTCTGCACAAACATTCCTTAGCACAGTATAACCTCAGAGTAATTTTGCTGTAGTACTTTTGTCAGAGGTAGACAGTATTGCTATTGTGGCTGAGTAGCACTCTCTTCGAATGAGTAAAATTCACAGAAATGGCTTGCGCACCACTCTGTCTCTCTTAAAAAGAGTGAAAAAGCAGCTTCACTGCTGTGCAGAGTGCTCATTTTGTTCTCCCTGTGAAGACAGTGGATTCAGGAAAGGATGCCCTGTTTTGTACAGTAGCAGAAGGTTAACTGGTCCCCAGGAAATTACAGTCCTGGCTGAGAGGGCACCAGGATACCATATAGAAGAATGCGAATGGAAATGTGTCTGTCCCCCTGACACTGCCAAAAAGACAAATTAACAATTTAATTATATTATTCATTTAAATTCAACCTTTCTTTTAATTAAGAAATGTCACCCTTTCCCTCTGATAAGACAAATTTTCCTCTAATAAGGCAAAGTTCAAAATTACAACTGTGTGGTCTGTCTGTTAGCAACTGGCAAGGTCCCTAGAAAATTGATAAATGCCTTCAGAAGCTACTTTATACCAATGCACCATTATATGTGTGATATCCATTTCTAAGTGGATTAATGCTACAGAGATGTCAAAAGAGCTCTGGAGCTGCACAACACTGATCTCTGTAAAAATCACATCCTCCAACCTCCTAAGTACCACCCCTATTAAAAAGAAAATGATCAGTATGGGAGGAAGGTGTGAGTAATACACTGGATTATTGAGGAGGTGACCGTATGTGACTGTCAATAGCCTTCCCTGTCTGTCAGCACTGTCTAGGATGTGGTGGCTGCTTCACTTGACCACATCCTCCCCTCCTTCAAGCAAGCCCTTGTTTGAGGGAGCTTGTGTTTCCATAACCTGCTGAGTTAATGCAGGCTCATTTTATTTATTTATTTTTCATTACTGCGCAATGAAGGGCCTGCGATTCTGAGTGGATGCACAAAACGGAAGGACCATGGGACGTGCAAACCCAAGCACTTTCCGCAGAGTAGGAAAGAGGCTAAATACAGCTATTATTCAAGCTCTCAGATGCATATTCTTTCATAAACATAAAATTCAAACATAACTGAGTTCTCCCGCACCCCAAATAAAAATTTCTGGGTAGAAACTGCACTGACATTGCAAATTCTGCAAAGCACTGTCTTTGGAATTGGAAAAAAAAGCTTTATGCATATCAATCAACCCTTTCCACTCCTTGTGTGTGAGCAAACAGACAGCAATCTTGCTCTGCCACTGGGTGTCAGAACAGACCAAATGCAGGTGGAAACTCCATTTTCTTACTGTATACAGCTAGATCTCAAACACTGTCTGCAATTCTGGCTGCAAGCTATTAAATGTATGCATTTGTATGAGAACATTATCAGAAATGCCTGTATTTGCTCTGCACATTTCATGATAAGAGATCAGTGTATTTCATCAAATTTCCAGATGGCTATGGATCTATAATCTCAAATTAGACTCACTCTCCTTTTATAGGTAGCTAGTTAATGCCAAGCTAACTACCTATGCCAACAATCCAGTCAGACAGTTAACTCCACTGACAACTTAGTTGGCTAGTTAGCCAGATGTTTTATTGGCAAAAGTAGCTATCTCTGTGGACAAGCAATCTCATCATCTACCATTGTCAACTAGCTGACTACCTACCTCTGTTGGCAAGTGACTTGTCTAGCAAACCTTTTTACTTATTCATGTGCAACACTATACAAACTGCATTACAAAAATTACTGTACATTGCTAGCACTTCTATACAGATGGCTAGCTATTTAACTGGCCAATTTGATACTTCTAACCCAATTTTCACTCTCTGGTAATGTAAACAGAAACAGATATTGTATATCAGTTCTACATGTTAAATTCCTTTGTTAGCAAGCATGGTTCCACTATGTTAGAGTGTTTAAATAGGCAGATCTATCTTTAACAATTTATGTTTCTGCCTCTGCTCACCACTGTCTACCATTACAACAAGAGGGATATTTTTAGTTATCATACACAAGGAAGCTAAGTGCCTAATCATAATGCTAGTTAACTTGGAGTTATAGGCTATGTCTGTCATGGACCTATATGTCTTTCAATTATTCAGGTTTATTAGATATGAAAGTTGTGAAAAACAGTTCACAACAATTAATTCTATGTCCCAGCTATCGCTGTCTGACATAATATAATTTGTTACAATGTTAGAATATATTCTAATGTAATGGAATGTAGTTTAATTCAACGTTACGGTACACAGTATGTAGACAGAGATTTGCTGCATAAAATAGCCCCACAATGCAGAAATTTTACTTAAAATATTCCTACAACAAATAGAGGGAATGTCAACCTGCATATTTAAGTAAGCATATATTCACAGAGACAGATGCGGCAACTGACTTTGGCTTCAAACTCATTTTACTTTTGAATGGTTAGTGTGTAAAAAACAACCAAAACTGAATTTAGTCTCATGGGAAGAGCATCTGTGCACTTAGCCTACAATCTAAGTGATTATCATGATAAAAGCAGCTACAGAAGATTTGAAGAGAAGAGTCCACTGCCACAATGAGTTACCAACTATTTATCATTTACTCCTATGTGCACAGCACAAGGACCTGCAGAGTGTGTCTCTGAATTTACTGTAAGGACACAGGCCCACAACCCCACGCACAGACAATCAGCAAGGCTGTGATCAAACTGTAAACCATAATAATTTGCAATTCCGCAAATTGCCCTGCTTCTGCTTTGAAGCTGATAGTGTTTTTTTTTTTGGTCATGTATGTCAGAGTGCAAAGGGGAGACCACTCAAAAAATACCATAGATGCACAGCGCCTATGTGAATAGGACTGAAGTAACAACCTTTCTCAGGTTGAAAAGGTGAGCGCAAGAGAGGGTGCTGTCACCACCACTTCAGGTGTCTGACTGGCTCACTTATGTATCGATTTTGGTCTTTAACTCCAGGAACAACTCATGTCCTAGGCCATGACTGCAGTTTGGATCCTGTAGTAGACCTAACTGTTATTCCCTTCACACGCCGAAAGAAAATTGCTGTTTACAGGACTATTTGTTAACGACAAAGTCCACTTCGTATTTACTTTCTTTGAATACACTGGCTAAAGTAGATAGCAAGCAACTAAACGTCAACAAATAATAGCTGGTGACAATAACAAATATTTATCTAAACTTGCGTGACTGCTAGCTATAGCTAACTTGTCTTGACTCAGTGCCCCCTTTTGTCTGCAACATTCTGCAAATGTTACATGAACACAACTGCATGCTAACTTTTGTGGGACATTGTTGGCCAGGTAGGTACCTAGCACGATAAAACAGTATCCAAAAACGTAGTAAACGAGCTAGCTAAGTGCAAATATTCTTTACACATAAATTATGTATTCTTTACATTAACACACAATTTATGAATTTTGCAACGTTACTGCACCTAGCTGGCAAGGAAAAGCTAGCTACGTAGCGTTGCTGTATGTCAGCTGTTAGCTTGCTGGCAAACCACTCTAATATTTCATCCTTAAGTGTGCCAGGTGTATAGGGAAAGATATATTAACAACATCGCTAGTTATACTTCCGTTCTGTGTAGTCAGCGTAATTAAAATTCACAAAAGGACAAATCTCTTGGTCTCTAAGAACAAGACAATGAAAAGAACAATCGCAGAATATAGCCTGCTCGCTAATATAATTAGCTAACTAGCTAAATCAGAGAGCTAACTATCTATCTAGCTAGGCCTCACTGCGACCTTGGCCTTAATTTCTGGCTCACCAGCTAGGTTGCCGTTTCAATCAATGCAGCTAGCTATCGCCAGCACTGCCACATTAATATTAACTATACAGCTACACTGTAGCTACCCAGCCAGCAATTTATCAAATGTTCGCATGAAGCTAGCTTTCTAGCAAGGTATCAAGTTAGCTAGCCATCTCGCTTTGCTACCTGAGCTGGTCAGGTTAGCCAGCTAGCGACCGACAGCACATTTAAAACCATGCGTTTGCCAGCATGCTAGGAATAATGGCCGTGTGTCGGGGTCTAGTGTCGACATAAAAACGTTTATTTTTCCACGTTAACATTTGGTCTAAGTACATTGGCAAAAACGTACAGCTTAGCAGCTACTACAGGAAGCCTACAAAAGTAATACTATTACTTAGTTACCTGACAAACAACGACAGCAGACTTTATCAAATTAAACTGTTTACTTGGCCACACAGCTAACAAGCTAGCTAGCTAGCTATTTGTGTGTACGGGTAGACACGCTTCACCCCGTCTTTCTATTGACTGTCCCCTAGTTTAGACAGTGCGCATTCCGCGTGACTCACAAAACAGTCTTACCTAATAAATTATGTTTAATTTGCCGTCTTGAAGGAATATTTATTTCTAAATTCGCTTGATACCCTTCTCTCCATTCCCTCCTGCTGCTGTCAGACTAATCCTCGATACTTCCTTTCACCTGGGCCTGAGAATGCATTTCATACTGCGTACTGTTCGTAAGATTGCTGTTTTCGTCGTTTCCACACCACGTGCAGCCTCTGAAATTTGCGTACAATTTTTCGTGAATATACATGACCGTCCTTGCTGTTTGTTTGACGCCAATGAAACGAACGTTTCAATTGGCCGTTTTCTTGGGGGTAAAGTTCAACACCAAAATTTAAACTAATCTCAGAGCGGCTTACGTACACGCTGGATCCGTATTTTGCGCAGTTGTGAGTGCAAAACAGATTCTTTGCGAATTTGTTATTTGCATGTCAGCGGGCCCAACGTAGCTATTCTAAAGAATTCTCTATTATTATTATTATTATTATTATTATTATTATTATTATTATTATTATTATTATTATTATTATTATTATTATTATTATTATTATTATTATTATTATTATTATTATTGGCTTTTTAAAAATGTCAACGCGTTGAAATTGAGTAGTGTGAGTAATCTCCCAACCAATACACAGATTATAGCGACATGTTTCCTGAAATGACATTGAATATTGAAATGACTTGTACATGAAAATGATGTTCTGGGCAGCGGGAAAACAGTAGATAGTGATGCAAAAGGGAGAAACAGGTTGGGGAGACTTTGGATGTGGACAACAGCAAACGCATGGTAGGGGATTGCTGTTAAATGTGACAGCCTCTCGTAACAAAAAGAACACACTAAAGGTTCTGGTTAGCAAATAACGTAAAAGAGGAAAATGTATAGGCCTAATCAGTCAAAACAGCTGTATTATTTTAAAACAGGGATGATTTTAATTTTCAAAAATCATTTTGTAGAAAATGACACTTCTTGTGAGACCATCTTATTTTATATGTATGATTTTCGTGTATGCACAATACATGCATGCACGTATGCATGTAAAGCAAAAGCACTAAAACTCCACCAAAAAAGCAAATTTGTGTTTTTCTGTGTATTACCATTTTAAAACTATAGTTTCCCTTTTGTTAACGAGCAGAAATGATGCAACAAGCTTATCAGAGCAACCTAGGACCTGGAGAGAGGCAGAAAAAGGAATTGAGATTGAACACTTTTGATTTCACTTATATTTTAAATAAAAAGAATATGTGTTTATAAAAATCTGGTTACCTCACATGCTTTCAGATACAGATAACCACCGTAATATCTCCTGTTTCAACATTAGTTAATAGTAGCCTATTGATCATTATTTCTAAATCCAAAATGGCATTTGTTGGACCAGTCATTTTTCCAGACTTGCTGAAACTGTAGGTTTCATTCATGTGAAATATCTGATCACGATCGGTTAAGTATCATTTACTTCAGTTAAAAAGCACGCGTGAATTGTAGAATTCAGTACAAGAGAGCTGGACTTTTACTATGGGTTAACATTGTGCTTGGGACACTGTTGTTGAGCAATTGATGTTAACATAGTTCATATGAAAAAAAAGCCATCTGTTGCATTTGTTTGCTCAATGAAGTAGAATCATTTAGCAAATAATACATGCGTTTCTATATTGCAAAAAGACATTTTAAATATTTTTACAGCAATGTGTCTTGTTTTTTTTTCTTTCTTTCTTTTTTCTGCAAGCATTCAATAGCGAAAGTAAGTTTGGTTTCCTGTCATTCTCAAGTTAATGAAGCAAAGTATTGACAATATTACTGTGTCAAAACCTTTGACATTACCTTTTAACTGTGTGGTACTGTGTTGAGTCATATTCTTATTAATTTATCACATGTAAAAATGTTGCCATTATACAATTTACTACATATTATAATTTAAACGATACTATCCTGGGATTATTACTGATGCTGGGTTTGCTGCATATATGCATCTCCACCAGGTGTCAGTGTTTCCTTCATTTATGCTTTATGCAAGGATCGCATGCAAAAACTTTGTTGGAATACCATGCACCTGCCCAGCGCATAATACATTTTAGTTATGGTTTATTGTTATATGTAGTGAATTACTATCCATGAACTGCATTCAGCAATTGTGTATATATATATTCATCCTGTCATAACGGTAATACTAACCGTCGGGAATTCTACCGCGGTTTACCGTGAAACCGGTAACCGTTTCATCCCTCTACACACACATATATATATATGTATCTTTACCAAATTTCAGGCCAGTTAAATGCCATTAACCACAATATGAACATACAAATAGACAAACTGTCATAGCAAGAGATAATCTCATTTATATAAAGAAATTGTAATGCATGAAGTAGAATTGCCATGAAACAGAACGCAAGACTGAAACATTTAACATGGAACATTTTTGAAGATCACAACCATGGTCTTTGCTTCCAATTTGCTAGTGTGCTGGTAATGTCAGTCAGTTGCACACGTGGATCTCTCTCTCTTGCTCAACTGTTAATAATTTGCCTCACTCAACATGTGTGATGTGCAGTGACAGTTTTGTAACATAGTAAATCAACTGTTTTTTCAACCATAGAAATGTGTCTTAACACAGGTTTGAGATTTGGTCAATGAATGATATTACACAACACAGCATTAATTTCTGCATGCTGTTTTGTGTCTGCATGGCAATGTTAAGGGAAATCATCTGTCAAAGTGGAAAGGAAATACAATGGACAAAGGGCAAAGCGTTTCATTTATTGCACTTGACGGATGTTTTTGACACAAATAGAACAGCCTGTCAGTTCCAATACAAAAGCAAGATGCAGGTATTGTAGCTTACTAGGTCACTTCTTTCAGAATTACGTCTGGTGTATTGTGTCTCTAAGGCATAATCATGCAGACTTGAAAGTTCAAACATTGGCTACACTTTTGTATCCAATTAAAATGCATGTGAGAACTGTTTAAACCAGATTCATGTAGACAGCTCTTTGTACTTTACTCTCAGCTGAGTTGGCTACGACGTAATCCCATGTCAGCCCCACAGATTCTCTCTGGAAAGATATATCTATGTATTTTTTCTATTAGTCATGTCTCAGAAAACAAGAATATTGTGCTTGTTTGGAAAATTAACCAAAGAGCTTTGTACATATGCAATACAACATTCAAATAAACGAAAACATTATAAACCATATTTTCCAAAGCATTTAAATCAAAAAGGTTTCAAAAGGAACTCTGAACATACTTCAAAAAAGGCAATCTCTTTTCATTTTCAGTATAAGTGTGCATTCCATTTCATACATCTGAATAGCCCAAGCATTGCTCAATCACATACAGAAATTTATAAAACTTTATAGACAGAAATATTATATTGAATTTAATAATAAAACATTTCAAACATCCATTCCACACATTTTCAGCTTTTAGATATGGTCCATCAACATTAAAAAGTTTGCTTTAGTTGTCTGCAAAATATACAATATATTAGTACACAAGCTTTGTCACCTCTGACCTACTTCATCAAAAGTTAAAGAATAAATGAGAATTTATGGACCATGTTCATTTTCATTTTTCAGCATAGAAGGCCCAATCTATCAGCTACCTGAATACTGTATCTTTGGCAGTTCATGTACTGTATTTCAAAAGTGCAACTGACACACTCAAAGTATCTGAAGAATCCATTCACTAGGACAATAATTTTAGATGAGAGCACTTTATTGTGTTACAAAGGACTTTGTAAGTGCATTGCACTCTGCCTATTGTGCATTTGGCATGAGTTCAGTTTCAAAAATGCTTCCACAAAAATCAAATCCATTTGTTTATAATAATTCTTAGTAAATAAACTGCAAAAAGGCTTCAGTTGGGACAAATCTCACTTTTTCCATTACTACATTAAACATATTAGTATTTTGGTGCACAAAAAAAACCATTTATATGTGAATATAACCTTCAATCTAAATTAAATATATTTAAAAAATCCTGGTTGTGCACTGTACAATCTTACTGTATCTTATAAAGTCTGAATTTGATCCTCTCTATACATCTCTGGGATATAATAATCTAAGTCAGAGTAACGTACAAACATTGTATTTTTTTACATTTGAAGCATATGAATTCAAGCCACAAAGGAAGCTGAAATAGAGATCTTTTAAAAGAACTATAAATTAGATTGGAAATAAACAAGCCTTCATTTGCTGCCAACACATAGTGAACTGTACTTGACAACAGGAGCAATGCTCACCAAGACAGTCCTTGGCTTTGTTAACTGGGAGGAATTAGCTCAGCTCTGTACAGGGGCATGTATGATAGGGGTTGTCATTCCTCCAGGTTAAGGAGAAGGTGTGGCAGTGTCTTTATGTCTAGCTGAGGGAGCACAAAGAGGCAGTATAGGATGATCCAGAGAAAGAGAAGCCAGTAGATTTCTGCTGCTGTCACACTGCATGTCACTGGGGCCTTACACTCACTCCTGCAATGAAGACAAGATACACTGAATGAAGGCGTAACCACATACAGACATGGTGTGAAATATATTAAATATATGTATTCATACAAGCAAATATGAAAATAATCCTGATATAAATCATATTGAAAAGGGCATAACAGCAATCTCTTTACAAGCCACTGACACAGGGTCAAACAATCATGAATGCAGAAAGCAAAGAAAGGGATACACAGCCTTAAGGCATTCGTAGTGAAATAACAGTCCAAAGGTCATGACTCATTTGCCTCTCCTCTTTCAAATATAAGCATAAGGGATGCACAAGCTCAAATTCAATGACATTGTACTTAAATGTGAGACTTTGACTGGGAAACATATTAATTTCAGTAACCACCAAACATAATGTAAAGAAATGTAATCTAACACAAGGAGGAAAAAACAGGACTTGCTTAAATTTTAAACTCAAGATTTATAAAGGGCAAAGGGCAAAGCACACTGTATCTAATTTCATCACTCATTTCAGTACAGTTGTTTACCAGTGTGTATGCAACCCTTCTTAGATACCTCAAGAACCTTCTGCACGGCTGCCCTTGAGGACTTGATTTGTGCATCATTTCCCTAAGCTGATAAATGATGTAAACATCTCAGACGATTGCAGTGCTTATCGCGTGTGGGAGCGACATATGCACAAGGACGGCAGGAAACGCCCCGGCCAGAGAAACTCATCAGCGGTTGCCATGAGAACAGAGGTGCACACCCCACCCGGAGACATCTGCACTGCCTGGGTGAACAGAAGGCACTCTGGCTCTCACACGGAGTGTACGTTAGAACAAAGGCCCAGTTGAGAGTGACCAGCAAGGTTAGCGGATTGATCTGAAGCCACTCCAAGATCTGAACGGCTGGAACCACATCTGTCGACAGCTACAAAATTAAGAGTTCTGGGCCATGCTCCGAGGGGCTGCTGGGAGATTCATATCTCTCTTTAATAAAAATCTTGATTCCATACTGTACATTCCTCTTCATTTTGAATGTCTCACATGCATACTATGAAAAAATGCTTTCATAGCTCAGCTCAAACTATGCATTCAAAGAAACGGCACAGGTTGTACAGGAACATAATGTTTTGATGTGCTTGTGGCCTGGTAAAATTCACACTCAAAAAACACGCATCAACATGATTTAATACAAAAAATGCAAATTATTATCTTGAAGAGTCATAGATACCGTAAGTCAGGGCTGATGTTGTGACTTCTCTCACTTTCACTGATCTTCCCGCTTTCATTCTGAAAGAACAAGAGGGAATCCATTTTACATGCTGTAGGACTCCAGAACAAAGCACAGAGATGAGGGAATAACCTGCCAGTCATTTTACTTAACTTTCAACCTTAATCTAGTGAAAAATCTCAGAAAGATGTGTTCCCTCAAGAATAAGTAATGGATATGTGAGCTAAAACTCAAACCTACTTGTGCAAAAGGCGCTACACGTAGTCATGCTGGTAAATTGGCATTGCTTATAGAGAAAGCGTCACTGACACTGAATAGAGTGCTTGAATTTCTTCAAGACAAGAGTATTTTGTAGCACAAGGTACCTTTAATCCATCTGAATCCATCACTCTCCTTAGGTGCAATGCTGGGGAAGAATGACTTTCACTTGCTGAGTCACCATCATCTGCCTGCCTCCTGTTCAAAGAGAGAAGTGTTTCTTTATGCCTTGCAGAGTGGTGTGCTCCCAAAACGCAGGCACCTCAAGTCTCACGCACTAAGCACGAGACTTGCACATTAGTCTGTACACCATGCTTTCACATTCAAGCATAATCTTGTGCTTTTTCTTTTCCTACTTTATATTTATCTCTTTATGAAAGTATTATTTTATGTGATATACCACTAGCATTAAGTACAAGTATGTGTCTGATCAAAACTCTTTTTTATACCCATTCCCTCTTTACACAATAAATGCAGTCCTCTGATACACTTGCTGTGCCTGTTTTTCACACAGTCCACCACAGTGAAAAGAGGAACCAACTGGAGGATAGGTGCTACTTCACTGACCATCCAAGCAGCTCACAGGTACTTAACAAATTGCAGGGTGCCTGAGAGAACCCTGAGCCACACAGGTGAGCCTGCACCAAGTCCATGTGATCTAAACTCTTAAGAGAATTTTAATTGATTAAAAGAGATGACAGTTCAATATGGAAATTGCGCTAAGAGCCTTGACGTTGAATCACAAAATCTTCCTAATCCCCCTCAAACTGCCATGGATCACCTTACACTTCAAAGTATGAGGAAGATCACAACTAGTTTTGAATATCAGATGCAGGCATACTTCTAGTATGGTGTAAAGATTCTCAGGTTTGCTCTAGATAAGACTTCATTTGAATGACCACAGCTTCCTTTCTAAAGGAAAAAATGCTGATAGCAGAATAATTGTGTGGTGCGGAGGCCAAAACACGCAATTTATTTTCTACATTTAAGGCAGTTGCTGTTACATGGCACTGCTCTGAGGTCATGTCTTCCAGAAAAACATGAGTTTCCCCTGTGTAACGGAGACTAATAATAGAGCTGTACCTCAGAGTCCCTGTGTTTTCACTGGCAGCAGCAGGGTCCTCATCAGCCTTAATGAGCTCACAGTGTTCGCCTGGCGTGTCCAGCTCTGTGGCCCCGGAGTCCCTGTCGTCTTCCCTCTGACGCTCATTGGAGGGCGCCATCTGGGACCTCGGCTGCCCCTCCTTCCCACCATGTTCCTCCTGCAAGGGTGATGACAGAGAGGTTACAAACAGCCTCCCCGGACAGGAAGCGCTCATGTGACCCAGACAGGAGGTAGGTCACCTCATACCGTAACTCTGATATCAGAATCACAGGGACTGAGATGCCCGGAACACCCCTGCAGTACTGACAGCCACATGGATCCTCACTGAAATTTTACCAGTGCTTTTATTGAGATGTCAATCATTTAACTGGACAAGCTACGCTTGATTCATGGTTCACGGTTTGAAATGGCTGCTAATTAGACATGAGAAATGCGTCCTCAATATGCAATGGAGTGTTCTAGTTTAATAATGTTTCATAATCAATCATTAAGCACAAACTGAATCTAAATCAGGACAGTTTGCCTGTGCTCCAAATACACCATCCATTTAACTTATGTAACACATCTCACACCTCTGTGTTTCTTTACGGACTGAATGGTTTAATGTAAAATGCACCCCAATACATTAATCCATGATATGCCCTAGAGTGTCAAGAAGCAAGTTTTAAAAAAACTTTTCAGCATGTAAGGATTTTAATATACAACACATGTATGTGAAGTGCCTCATTGTGATGATATTATTTTGTTGACTGGATGACTTGGACTCACTACATACAGGACCAGATGATAGGAATTGATTGTGCTTTCCAAAAATACTGGATTACCTTATACTGCCTGGAGTCTTCACTGTTTTCTGCCAGGCAATCCTTGCTGTCTGCTTTGGAATCCAGTGCTCTCTCTTCAGATGGTGCTGGCTTCAGTTCTGACACACTGTCAGAGTTGTGCGGGCCCACTGGCGCGCTCTCAGGCTCCGCCGAGCTGCTCTTTTGATCAGATTCTTCTGCGGCGTCGTTAATGCCATCTCCACCGATAGAGCGTTCCATCTCTGGCAAGTGCGTGTGATGCTCCCCGCTCTGCTCTGCGCTCCCATCCGGGTCAGCTTCCGTGGGACAGCTCTGGGGGTCAGTGGGCGAGAGAGGACAGCGCACATTCTCCTCATCGTCCACTGTTTCGGGAGAGGGTTCCGTGCATTCCTCCATGACCGTAGGTAAGACGGTGCAGGGTGGTTTGTGTACGGTGTCCAGCCGTAGTACAGACGGAACACCACTCTCGGTTGACTGCTCAAGTACATTGAAGTCTTTATCCCTGGGCTGTTCACAACTGGGGGTATGGTTATTTGATTCCCCAGAAAGGTCTTTTTTGCTTGTGCCACCATTTTTTTCACCTTGCTCGTCTATAGCAACAGTGTTTGTCTCGGAGGGATTGTCAATGTTGTGGGTGCCATCATTCATTTCACAGATGTCACTTGCTGTCACAGAGTCCAGAGCCTTGCCGTTCACTTCTTCAGGTGGGCTTGCTTCAGGAGCATCGTTGCTCATTTTACAGGACTGAACATTTTCCAGCATGCCATTGCTTGGATCACATGTGTCGTTATCTGTGGCCACCTTATTAGTCTGAGTATCGTCCTGTGGATCTGAAGCCTCCTCTTTCACTGGGCTCTGAATTTCTGCTTCAGTGACCTCTGACACAGCGCTGTCTGTACAGTCCTGAGGCTGCTCAGAGTCTGCATGCCGCTCGTCCTTTTGTTGCGTACAGCTTTCCTCCTGTCCCAGACTGGACTCGGGTTCATTCTGCACTTCAGTAGATGGGATGGCCTGCTCCAGTTCCGTGCAGATCTTTGGAGAGGGCTGACTGATTTCGTCAGACTCCATACCAGCACTCTCTGGCTGCTCCTCACCACACTCTGGCTCACTGTGTGTATCTGTGAGCACTATGATCTTGTGTGGTTCCTCTAACAGTTCTAGAGATGACTTCTTAGCATTGGCCTGACTCTGTGATGGGGATGTATCCTTGTGTTCCAGTGAACTTTCGAGTCTGTTCTCTGTCTTATCAGGAGTATAACTTTGCTCTGTTTCTGCAGACGGCTCTGAAGACAACTGCTTGACATCACTGTTTTGTGATAGGGAAGGGTCCTTTTCTTCCAGAATGCATTGGGGGCTGCTCTCTACCTTGTGGAGAATGTCAGTGCGCTCTGGTTCCTCAACCAGCTCTGGACAGGACTGCTTGTCATCTCTGCTCTGTGCCGTGGACCTTTGTTCCATCTCTTCTGAACATGAGTCTGGTTTGTTTGGTTTCTCCTCCAGTTGGTCACAGCTCCCTGACAGTGAATGCTCAGCACCTCCTTCCTCGCTCAGATCAAGGATGTACCGGAACGCATCCTCCTCCTCGGAGGGAAGCTTGGATTGTGCCTGGAAGCTCTCCGCAGAGCTCTGGGAGAAGTTACCCTCGTCTATGAACAGCTCAGAGAACACCTGATCCTCCGTGGCTTTCCCCGTTTCTGCTGCCGATTCCCCATCCCCAGCGGAAGGCCTCTCCGGCTGCCAGTCCGTCGGGCTGGAGTCTGTCCGATCCAATGGAAGGTCACTTTCGTTGAGCGAGCCGTCGCTCCGGCTTTCCGGCAGCTTCTCCGGCGGGACGGCCTCGCTCGGCATCTCGCTCCAGGAGTCCGGCGAGTCGATGACCGAGTCCACGAAAGAAGGCTGCGGGGAACTGGAGCTGGACACGGTGAAGGACACCTCCTTCCCCAGGTCCAGGGGTCGTTTCGGGGGCCCGGACGCCGAGCTGGAAACGGACTCAGATGAATCTTCCTCGCCGGGCCCATCTCCGGGCGACTGTAGGGGGGAGGGTGACGGCTGCTCCGAGTCGTCCGACACAGACGAGATGAAGATCTTGGGCGGGGGCTGGACCCAGTCTTTCCTCACCACGTAGGGCTTCTCCCTCTTTCTGTGCACCCCATTGACAGGTCTATCGTTCAGACGGGTGCTGACTTTCGATGACGACATGCTCCTCTCAATAACATTGGGCACCTCTTCCTACAAACACAATCCAAAAGAGCAAAGTGGGTAATGATCAGAGTATGGGCATATGGTAATTTAGAACAACAATTTTAGAACAAATTTTAGAACAACAATTATCTTGTTAAAGGATCTCACCTCGTCAAACCCTGGAAAGTGCTCAAGGAACTGGGACACATAGGTCATAATAGACTGTTCATCTGGATTAACGGTGACATCTGTAAAGAGATGGATGTATTTCTCTTCATTTGAATTGCTGTTATTGAATAGGAATACAGTAAATAGTCCAGATCAGGCCTGATCATATGTACAGTGTCTTTTTTTTCTTATGATGAAAAACTCCCAATCAATATCTTGCCATACTTCTTCATATTGAATGTGTATACCAGGTAATGACCCTACCTTCAGGCTCCAGTAGCCTGGGAATGCCCAGGCTATAGTGTGCTGTTCTGAAGGCATCTTCAATATTCTCCCTGGCCGACCTCAGCAGTGCTCTTCTCATGTCCACTAGGCTGGAATCTATTGATTTAATGACAGCCAGGAATGCCAAACCACTTGTCCAGCTCTTCCCAAAGTCTTGGACAGCCACACCATACCTGGTAGGGAGAATAATAATGAGACACTACAGCTGTCAAGAGAGAGAATGACTGCCACATCTTCTTTGCTTCTGACACTTCATTGTGTGCTCTACAAACCAATATTTCACACACATCAGGAATATTTAATATACCTCACATATTACTTGCTCCACTTGTCTCTCTTTTTTCATTATTGTTTCACTTTGTTCTTAAATCATAAAAATTACATATAATTTAAAACGTAAATAATGTGAATTGTATACTTTCATTTCACATTTATATTTTAACCTTGGATTTAATTTACTGACATTTTTATATGTCATGTTTATGTTTTTTTCAAAAGCACCTTTGGCAATGATAATTAGGTAGGTCATTACAATATTACAGTATTTGGGTCACACATATCTTTCCTGAATTAACCTGACTGTGCACACGCACATTCCTGTATGTGCATGTAAGAAGACATTCATGCATGCTCACATGCTACTTAAACCTTATGATCAGAGAGACATAAAATCCACTCTCACTTTCTTGTGCGTCTCTGCACCCACTGCAGGAGAGTCTTGATGGCTTTCCCATGATCCCTCAGGGCAATAGATGGGCGTCTCTCATCTGAGGGTGTGCTGGAATGGGACGTGTCAGAGTCGCTGCTATTGGGAAGGGACGAGAGGCTGGAGCTGGAGGGGAACTGGGTTTTGATGTTCCCTGTCAACTCTTTTATCTGAGAAGAAGTGGAATACTGGTTAACGCCTGCAAGAACTGCATAATACTGCATTCATAGCACTTAATTATTTACACGTTTACAGTACTCCTATATTCTGTACGGAATTCCTTACAACAACTGAAGAATTAACTGCAAGAATACCTCTATTTTCGATGAATTACTGCTTTATCCAGATGAAATGCACAGTGAATATCTGTGGTAGGTATCCTCTACAGACCATACTTTACTACTAATTGAATCAAAGTGTGGAAACAGAAGATTAGGTCTGTAATTGTAATTTCATTCCCTGTCAGCAGGGTTTACTGAGTGCGTGCGTCCCTGCTACTTCACAGGAGTGTAAATATCCGCCATCATTCCGCCACAAGCAGAGAAAGTCCCAGCTGGGGTGTCCCATTCACTGAAATAGCGTGGCATTCTCCCAAACCTGAATCCTTTTGGACACGGTTACTGAGCCTGCGGTCTGGCTGTTTGTTTTTTAAGATATCCAAAAGCCTTCAGAGCACACAGGATTCAGGTTGTTCAATTTAACACCGCACACACTAACCAGAAGAGCCGGGAGAGATCTGCTTCAAGCACATTATCAGGAGGCCAAACAAAATAAGAAAGCATGGGTGAATCGCTTAGGATCAGTACAGGATTTACCTGGAAAAACAGTATGATGTTCCAAATCAGCCCCAGAACTATGGAGGAGTTTCCATCAGCGACGTCAGCAGCATCGATACTGACAAGTTTCACCTGTACAGGTAAACAGAAGCAAGTCAACAGCTTTGCATGCATTTGTGCAACATTCTGAGCATTCATATCTGAACCTCTCCAGCTGCCTCTGACACTTACATTTCTCTCCTCCAAGAAGGTCAAGACCTTGGCTATGTTGTTCAGCCTGAAAATGCGGTGCGATGATGGCTTGAATCCGTGAAGCTGGAGGAAATCAAGGACACAATGTCTGTTTCCATAAAAACAAGCCTCACTGTCCCTGTGTTATAAAAATGTGGCAGTGGCAAATCTTCAATGAGTATTTTTATATCTATTTAGGTTAATCCCTGAGCATGAGGTAATGGCAGGTCAACAAGACATCTGTTCTCCTGGAACATTCAGGCATATTAATTATCAGGGTTTTTTAAATAAATATATTTTGTTTCAAATAAATTTTACCTTTGTTACATTTATTGTTGCTACTGTTATATTTATTGTTGCTATTGCCACTACAAAAAGCTTATTGTCACTCTTATGATGAGCCATAATTGGCTGAATGTCAATGTTTTTATCATCACAATGTTCTTAAGTGCTTGTGTTCTAATTGAATAGGCTGGCAGAACCTCACCAGTTTACACCCTGAGAGTTCTTCCAGCAGAGCCATCAGTATCCTTCCATCTTGGATGTCTCTGAAGAGGTCGCGCACCTCCATGGGAGGGTTGCACTGAAATGGAGACAACAGTAAAGGATTGGATGCTGCGCACTCAAACCCCTATTACAGCGATGACACCAAACCTGACTATGAGGGATGATGAGAACACGAGCTCCAACCATAACATTTCTTCAATGTGTCATAGTTTCTGTTCAAGTTTTAAATATCTGATGATATTTTACACCCCCCCTTAATTCTACTAGTTGGTGAAAGGAAGGACACTACTTTACAAAAGACAAACAAAACAGGACAAATGTGCACTTGTTAATTAGTGGGTCAAAGATCTGATTTACTGCCAAGCTCTGCCTGACAGAGAGAAAGGCCATTGTTATACAACAACAAATGTTTTATCAATTCACTTGTTATGTCCTCAGATAGCACTCTGGGAGCTCTCTGACCCTCTGAATAGTGTTTTTATCTTACAGCTCTCTGAAACATTAGGGTTATAGAGGAAGCGTGTGCAATGACAGAGCTGGAGTAGAGGAATACACTCACAGTAAGTATGACGTACATATAGAACCGTGGAGTTGGGAGTTGAGAAGACAACATATTAAAATAATTACCATTTCCAAGCCTAGTGTTTGTCTCTGTTAAAGGAAACTCACCTCTCCAGCCGATGAGATAAAATGGCAATATTCTGCCAGGCTAACTGTTTTACCGTCATGCATGTTTAATGTAACGCACTGGCAATTCCACTGAATTCATCCATCATTTATAAGAATGAGGGTGGGCCGCAAGTCCAAACTGAATCTGTCACATAGAGGGGTCATGGGCACATGGGAGTGTTGACAGTGCAAAGGTCCCAAGCAGTCTATACTGTTAAAGCTTTAAAAGGAGAAAAGGCTGATTAAAAAAGCCCTGTGTATTCAGTCTGTTCACTGTGGGGGGTATTGAGGAGAAAACACCTGCCATGTTTGCTTCAAGTAGGATCCAAGCAGGACTTACCTTCTCCAAATGCAAATTCATCCATCTTGTGAACGTCCTCTTCTGAACTACTTCTCTCTCAACTGAAGGAGAGGAAACATACATCAATGTAAATTCCAAAGCCTTGAATAATACATGGGGTTACAAAATCAATCCACAGCCATGCCTCTGACAACAGCACCGTCTCTGAGCCATTAATCAAGTTTAGCCTAAAGACTCTATGCGATTCACAACACACCATACCAATGGAAAGGGAGGTAGGGACAAAGTGAACATCACATAGGACCAAGATACACAGTGTAAGAAAGCTCACAGACATGCCATTTTACTTCTAGTTAACATTTGTACCTTTTGCTGGTCTTTTAACATGTTTTGCACAGCAAGTACACAGCCAATCCCTGCTTATGAAATATTTAGCTTATGAAATACCTGGGTTAATCAATCAACTCCTAATACAAATAAGAAGGCTCATAATACAAATCTAATGGCTCAGCTTAGTGCAAGTAGTACTATAAGTGCAGCTGTTAATCCCTGATTCTTAAGACCACACACACAGATCCCGAAGATCTGTCTGAGGGAGTTCAGTGTGAGTTGACAAAATGTGGGCATATTATTTCAGTGTTATTTATGCTCTATCATGCTGTAAGTTGGATCAAAAGGAAAATATGCATTATGCGTATTATCCATTTGTGTCTTCTATACTTATACTGTGCTGAGATGTTTTACATTGGTTTCTGCAGCACAACATTCTGCCTGTTAGAAAAATAAATATGTATTGATTAATTCTACATTAATTAATCATATATATTTGTATGTATTGATTGTTTATATGACTATACATGTATTCATGCATCTATTAATGTCACATGATGTTGGTTATTTAAAAGACATAAGAGACATAAGTTTTAGCTGTTATTATTATTCAGGGTCCAAGTGCAGCAATTGACTTAAGAAATGTAGTATTTAAGCCCTTTAAACCATATCTGATTTGGATCTATTGGCATTTGTTTTACCTACAAACTTATTTAATAAAGGTAATAAAGAGCTACATAAGAACCATGCATGCCAAATCAACAACATACTGACTAATTGTCATCTATCATGCCCAGGGATGATGTCCATTAAAGTCAACAAACCTCAATAATTAACTGATTACCTTGGTAACATTGATCTTAGTGAGAGGAAAGTCAATGTGCTGCTGGAGATGCTTGCCCTAGCTGCTGTAGTCTACATTTGTTGTTTAAGGCTTTCAGTCAGAAATGACATCTGGCATGAGGTTTGGAATAAGTTGGTGGGCTGGCTGATTCCCTTGAGTATATTCTCTGTTACAGGAGTGACTGACATTCTGTCTGCTCAGGTTTAGATGCAGCTCCTTCACTGCTGAAATTTTTATCTGTTTCGTGTAGGCTTGTTGACATTTTAGGTGTGTAAAATACACAGAGAGAGAATGCCTTGAGTAAATACATAGTCATATTCTTTAGCATATATAAATAATATATATATATATATATATATATATATATATATATATATATATATATATATATATATATATATATCTTTATATATATATATATATATGTATATATATATATATATATATATATATATATATGCGCCTCTTACGCATTACTCAATCTTACAGTCCTTTAGTGTTGCCCTGCAACAATAATCTAAACTGACTATGAATCTAATACACAATTCATACACACCCACACACACACACACACACACACACACACACACACTTATACAAGCATATCAGTTAACATATATTTACATAAAATTAAACAGACATAATCATCAGCGATCTGCTGAGCTTTTTGGCTCAAAGAAGAAAATGGGGTTTTGTGACAAAACTGTAATAAAGCCGTGAATGCCACACTGTAAATAACTCTGCACCCTTTTCCGTAGTCATGACGATGGAACTAATTTTGGCCAGGGGTCTCTTTTGCCAAGTAGAAACTGGACAAAGTTTGGACAAAGTACCTGATGGAAAAAAATACATTAATGGCTGTGGCCATGATTGTGTGGGTGTGTGTGTGTGCGTGTGTGTGTGTGTGTGTGTGTGTGTGTGTGTGTGTGTGTGTGTGTGTAAGCGCAGTTGTTTACTTCTTGCTGCAATATTCACACATCTCAAATATTTCTGACAATTAATAGTTGTTGTGCCACAGATAAAAATAGAACTCTTCCTTTAAAAAAATTCCCTCCATACTTTATATAATACTTTATATATATATATATATATATATATATATATATATATATAGACACAATTTAAAGATTTACATAATAGAAGTATATTTAAATGTGTAAAAAATAGTCCCATTCTGCTGTTGTCAGAGATCAACAACGCAAAACAGAGCAGATTTACACAACAATCCTGCTAAATATTGCATCAGCGCTTCTTAAACCTTTTGTGATGTTTCTTCTCTCCAAGTCGCATATAAGCTCTTTTATATAGCAGGAGTCAGGCTTACACCAAAGTGCTTTCAGCCTCCATGTAGGCAATGTCCTTTTAATGAGGACTTCTTTCCCAGCACTGGCACACAGAGCCGGTGGCTGTAAAGACACAAAGAGATTGGCCGGCTCTGCAGGACAGCTTAAAGCATTCAACTGTAACATAAGCAACGCCAAGGCCTACAGAAAGTTTGGTTTGAATAGAGAAGGAACAGTTCCATTCCTGTTCACAGGAAGGAGTTTGTGTTGATGGAAAATTCTGTTTGTGATAGTCAGATGTTTTGTTGTGCAAAACTGGATGGAAGGCTTCCATCTGTAAGCAATGCTTCACATTAAAACAAACAACACACGCAAGCCCTGCTTTCCACTTATTGTTTAGTGTCAGGAAAAATTAAGTACTGATGCGCAGGAGCTAGACCATGAAAGGGACTATTTCACTGGCCTCTAATGAAATCTGGATATGAGACAGTTGTATTGACTGGCTGTTTAATGGGACACGTGCTTCCCTGTTTCTGAAGGATGACCACACATATTACATTACATTATTGGCATTTAGCAGACACTGTTATCCAGAGGAACTGACAATGGTTACAGTTTTTACAAAGTTATCCATTTATACAGCTGGATATTTACGGAGGCAAGTCTGGGTTAAGTACCTTGCGCATGGGTACAGCAGCAGTCCCCCAGTGGGGAATCGAACCGGCTTTGGTGATGAGTCCTGCTCCTTACCACTATGCTACACTGCCGCTCCAGACACACAACCAAACAATATCAGACAGAAGAGCAATGTAAAGTGTGTGCCACGATGAATTGCGTCATCGCTTTTCTTATGAGGCTGAAAAACAATATCTCGGGCACACACGCAAAACCTTTTGTGAAACTGTCTTGTCAAGAGTCTGTGAAATGCAACCAGACATTTCTCATTTTTCCAAGTCATCCAATGGCAAAGTTAAATGTCATACACCTGACAAGACCAATGACAACTGGATCATTTATTTTCACATGAAATGTCAAAATCTCATTCTGACCTCTTGAGCAAAGACCATTTATCTCTATGCATCTCATGAATTTTGAATCAATTTTACAGTTTTACTCTACTTAGTTAATTAGTTCTACAGTTAGTTGGTTCTATTTCATATTTTCCTTACAACACTTGGAAGTACTACTTGGGTTTCAGGCAGCTATGAGTACATTATAAAACATGATGGCAACACCTAATAATACAGTGACCTCAATAATGAAGATTCATGGAACAAAAAAAAATAACCATGAAGCATGCAAATATTTTTTGTTTATGATTCACTGCTTAATTTGACGTACATTTAAATAATGAAACTCAAATCAGAAATTTGCATCTCTGGAACAGATAGGTTGACAGTATCTCTTCAGTAATCTCATGCCAGCTTCCCAAAAAGCACACAATTAATCATTGTTTCAGTGAGAGGTTTCATTTTCAGATTTACTTTTCCCAAGAAACGGCCAGCAAAGCCATATACAGCAGCACTGGAAATATTTGGGCTGCTAAATCAGCTCTGTGAGAACAAGACACATATATGTGAATGTTTCAGTCTCCTCTCCTTTGTCGGTTTGTGCTTGCTCCAGACAAACAGACTGGTTAGTCACATGACCTTCATTTGCTTGACATGCAAAGAATGGCCAAGACAGCTGAAGCATATTAATATGGAAAAAACTCCTGCCAAGAGGAAAAACCGGGAGTTCAAGATATACAATTTGTAACCTGCTAAAATCATAAAGAACCCTGAAATGCCAAAAAGAGAAGAACAATGAGATCTGAAAGAATGGTGGAGATCTCTTTTGACTACACACCTTAACATGTTTTGACATTCCACAAGACACAGTCTTTTTAACATGTTTTGTTTATCAGTTTTCATGAGAAATTTAAAATCATATTTGTGCAAATAAATGGTACCATGTCATAGTTTCATATATTCTGCTTAAGATGAAAGCCTTCAATAAACACTGAAGTATAAAAGGATGGTGAATTCAAATAATGACAGCTGAATGTCAAATAGAAAAAAGAATGTACAATATGAATATATGTACTATAGGAATATGCACAAAAGGAATTCAGTATGTACTAATCCCATTCCACAGAACACAGAAAATAACTAACATGAAAGGCATTTTTAGGCCATTACACCTTATGCTTGTCCTAAACAACAGATAATCCATCATTAATCCATTGTTAAGAGAATTAAAGCAAGTAAGAAAAAGTAAACCCTCGGCTTGCAGAGATTTACCCCAGTGAATGTCAATTAGAAGGGTATGAAGAAGACTCCTCCGTGGGAAGCTCTGTTACATAAGTAGCCTTTAGATGTCGGCTTCTCCTACACACGCGCTGCCTCCACACTCTGATCAAAAACTGCAGACTAAGAAAGCAGGCAATGAAGCACTCCACTGTATCCTCTGCACATCAACTGCTATGAGCCAAACACAAAATCTGTCATGTTAGTCTGACAGTCACACTCTGCTGCATCAGGTGGTGACTGTCTCTTATAATTTGCTGCCGGCTTTAATCAAGCTGCATATGATGCAAAATCGAAACACACAAGGCCTCACTTTCTTTAGGGGCATATATTCACAATATTGTAATAGCCATGGTCTGGATGACCATTCTCAAGGTTTCAAAGCTGGGAATTAACAGTTCACTGAAAAGTACCTTAATTTAGTCTAAAAAAAAATTATGTGTATCCCATTTAAAAACAAAAGTCAGAAAAAATTAAAACTTTCACTTTGAAAAATTGTCACTGCCAAAATCCCTGACATGGTTCCCTGAGCAACCAGTATATCTTGCCTTTCCGCAGAACAGGTTGGAAAACAAATGCCGAAATTCCCAGCAGTGCATGCTGGTTACCATAGAAACCAATCTCTATGTCAATAAAAAAACTTTACTCTTGAAAGAAATAAGGCGGAAAAGATGTGTTTAATGAAGATAAAAAATAGGTTGCAAAATAGGTTATCAAATGCTTTGACCTGACAAATTCTAGGCTCAAGTTGTGATTCTGTAATTAGAAGCTTCATTCTCAATGCATGTGTTCTTCAGACTTCCTTTTTGAGTTCAACAATCTGTGGTATGCAAATTAAAGCGCTCGTCCAGATTTTATGGTCTTACAGTCAACAGCATTACAGTCAGTCTCCATACAGTCAACATCCAAATTCCAAAAAATATTTACGCTTTATGTTTTTGGCATTGTGCTTGTAATGTGAACCACTGTTGCCCCAGGTGTACTGGAGAATCACATGGCTATAAGTCCATATCATTTCCTGTTCAAGGAAAAACTGAGTATTACACCCTCTGAACACTTGTAGAGGGCAGTGAAATGCCCAGAAGAAATCATTTTAATTTGTTTTGAATGGATCCCTATGGCACTAGAAAGGTGCCTCCAGGCAGCAGAGTACAGGGAAGGGTTTCAGAGAGATCAGAAAATCTGTGACTCATCCGTGAGCAAATAACCCTGCATCGTGGTTGGGCGTGTGATGTATGAATACACATCCTCAACCAGATCTCTAGATTCCAAACCCTGTCTACCATAACAGTAATAACATCTCTATGAAATCCTTAAGGTATGCACAGGTTGTATAAATGCATGAACAGCTGTGTATGTGGGAGACTTTATTTCAACATACTGAAGGGCACTGAACACAGAAAACAAATTTTTAATGACAAGTCGTATTAAAACAAAAACGGATTTATATCAGACAAAACTGTGCGTTGTGATGCTATAAAGAATTATGCAAGTTTTTTTTTTAATTTGCATGAGAGGTTAGCACTACACTGTTGAACAAAAGGGCTATTGTTAAACCATGTGTTCTTTTGGTCATTCAGTATAACTAATGTATCTCCATACACGTTTTAGGCAAAAAGAAGTGGATGTGTTGTGATTGAGACACCAATATTACCAGCATCACTAAAAGGTGTGGACACCTTAACAAGGCATTAATGGCTACCTTGAGTCCCAATTCTTGTGCTGTCTTGTATATGTTACAAGATACATTCTTACATCTTATAACATATGATACACACATACAATACAATATTTATTACACATTATATTTGAAAGGTTTTTTTAACAAATACAAACATAGCAGCTACTAAGTGTCTTGGGCAGCAGAAGTGCAGGTTTTGAGGACAGACTGAGCCCTACTGCTTCTGGCCCAGCCCTGTCATCAACTGACAATGACCAGTGGTGCAATGTGGTATGTTCTTGTGCACACATAGAGGATATGCAAAGACAAATGTAAAACTTGCAATCCCTTTTTTTTTTTTTGGTGGTGGCGGGGGGGGGATTAAAGGGAGCAAACTCTATATAAAATGCATTTAATGGCAAGTAAAAAATTGTCTAATATATTGTCTAAATATTATAAAAAATGTTGTATATTGTATGTGTATTAGACAACTTTCTCATGGTGAAGATGGCAATCAAGATCAGCTCCTGTACAAATATGTGCAATAGGAGAGGAGGGTGAGCAAAGAGTAGGGATGGACTTCATTGTCACTCTTGCTGTTCCATATATGCTCCTGTCATGTTTGCACTAGGAAATGGAGGGCAGCAGACTCAGATTCAGCAAGGATGGTTGTTGTGAGCCTCTCCTTTCATTTGACTCAGTTCGTGAGGTGAGGACGGATAGTGCGAGAACAGTCCGCCAGCCAAGACTGTCTGTCTACATAAAGAGACGTCTTCTACAGCTTGTGATCTTTTCCAGGTGCCTCACCAATAAAACCAGGCTTGACCAATAGCAGCGGTGTTTCGTTGTCATGGGTCCATTTCATTTTAGGCTCATTCAGCTAGAAGTTGAGATATGACGGAGGTGACCCAATTTCATTGCTATTATGAGTATTCGTGGCTCTGAGGCCGCGGCCACTACTGGACCAATGCCAGCATCATCACCAACACATTACACTGTACTAACGTGTATAAGGATGAATATGTGCACTAAAACTGTATGGGCTTATTTAAACTAATAAACCATAAATTCAAAGGAAGTACACTTCACCTACCAAGATTTATATCTGTATTAAAAAAATCTAAGCTACATCAGAAGGTTATGGATGCAATGTCAGTGTATGTTCAATTCAAATAAAGTTGTTAAATCACATACATAAGGGCATAACAAATAAGGGCTGGGTGACATTGAGAACTACAGACAACACTGCACATTTCTTATTCCTTTTGATACTTAGTCTTCAGCATTAAGCTTTTCAGAGTTCTTCAAAGGGGAAGTGAGAGAGACTAACTTATTTCACCTCTATATTTGTGAGGCCTCAGGCCTCAGGTCTGCTGAAATGAGTTTCCACAGGTATCAAAAATGCAGTTGTGTTACTCTAGGCTGCCTGTTTCAGAGGATAAATCACTTTAGGGAACTGCATATAGAACTATACATTAGTCCACAATCAGGTTAGATATGCTCCCTCATGTTACAGCTGCAATTGCAATGAATAAACAAGGAGTGCTCTTTCTTCAAATGTGTGATTCCTTTGTGGTAAAAGCAGGAAGCAGGCCGATCTGACTAATGAACGTCCATCTGCAAATAATAAAATACCTTCTAATTAAAACAAAGTGGGTCAAAGTGCCTAAAACCAGAGAGTAAAAATTACAAGCCAAGTCACACAAGCTGCTGATATGTGATACTGACTTTTAAATAAAAGTAAGGGGTGACAGGTTCAAGAGTAAAATTTCAGAGAGAGGGAAGCATGTCTGACAAGCTCAGGTAATCCAATTTTAAGCCTGTATATGTTTAAGTAGGGATAAACCTATATAAATCCACTTAAAATTACCATAAAAATAGCCCTGTAGCATCTGAAACATGTCAGAAAACACCAAAACTGATGGGTGAACAGTGTACTGTGGGAAAAGGGTTTAATTAGAATTCATCTTGAGTTACAGGTTACTTACAAAAAACTTCAAGAATTTTCTAAAACCACAGTATTTTTATTTGATCATATGATGATGCACATGATAAAAATAACCTGTGGTGACAATGGCTTTTACTAATCCTGCAATTGTGAAAAAATAAGTCAGTTAGGATTTGTATTGCTTGAATTGCTGCTTGCTGATAATACACAGCATTCTTGTACATTCAAAAAAATAAACAATATTTATAAAAGTTCATTTGAGCTTCAGAAAAATATCATTCATACATAATCTTCTGGCATTTATAGCCGATATCTAACTTTTATTTATCATAGTATTGGCTGGTTTGTTCATGACACCTCATATATTCCTTGCTTCCAGTATAGGCAGACCCTATTGTACACTGTAAGTCTGATATCAAAACTTACTTTAGTTAATCTATCCAAGGGTAACAGACATTTCTTAGTTTCACTACCAAAATATCCTTGGGCTCTTCATAGCACAATTACATATCAAAATCAACCAAGGCTCTTCCCAGAAGGAATATTTAAACATCAATTCAAGATTCATAATCTACATTCATTACGCCTGCTCTTCTACTGTCTTGCAAAAACACATTAAACTGCACTGTCTATTTTAGATGGAGTCATTTACACTAATAGGCAATGTTAAGAATTTGTTCTTATATAAAAGACAAGCTATCTCAGAAACATTCAGCAGCTGAATCAGCTGCATCAAATTTTAATAAATTCCACAAGTATTAAAGAAAGCAATGTCTTTTTCAATTGAGTTATTTGGATTGTAAAAAAGATTATTGAGAATGCTTTCTCTTCTGATGATTTGTCTTATTTTAAAAAATCTCAAGGGGTTCAAGGTCAGCCAACAAAAGAGGAGATTACAAAGACTTTGTTGCTATTTTTAAAAACACTGCTCAGGTGGTGAGAAGATATGTGAAAACATGAATCCAAGAGGTTTCCTTAATTACACTGTGCTCAAGTCCCAACTGTTTGTTCCTCTTGCCAATGAGTAGAAACACCTGCTTCTAATAAAACAGACCTAATTTTGGCCACATAAAATAAAGAACTCAAAACCAAGAATTACCTCAGCAACATTTACGTCACATTACCCAGTATAGGTTTATCACCAGTCTACATTGTATTACACTCATTATATTGCAATTTATCAGACTGCGGTATTTTTAAAGCTGCTTAAAAATGAAGAGGCCTAACCTTTCAGATTTCTTTTCACAGTCACACAAGAACTGAGCATATACATGTCAAAAGCAAATTCCATTTGTGATCAGACTCTCTTGAACTGGTATATTATTTTCACCCTGGATTTGCAGAACAGGAAGCAAACTTCAGCACTAATGAAAGAGAAAAACAGAGGAATGACAAGGCTGTAAACAAGGACAAATGGATTTATTCATATATTTTTTTCCATTAGCTTGGAAATCTGACCATACTGCCCGCAATAAAAAGCAAAAATAAAAAGTCACATTTGTGTGAAGAGCTCTCACAAACTAATGTAGCACTGAGACAGAAACATTTTTAAACAAGGATCTCTCTCCTAGGCTTTTTTAGTGTTTCGATGCTTTCAAGACAAATAATTTATTTGCAAATATATACCTCCCCTGCATTTTATGAAGCAACATTCCGTTTAATCTAAATGTCTAAATATTCAAGGCTAGCTAATATCCTAGCCTACCAGCTTTCGATATCACTTGATTTACAAGTTTGGACTGTCTTCTCAGAATCAAAAGACAGTTGTTGACAATTTAACAATAAAATAGAAAGACACCACTATGATCTAGCAGGCAAGCTAAATCAAATAAAGACAATAGCTACAATGTGTACGTATTTTCCAACATGCATTGTGTTTTATTAATTGCTTCTGAAGTCAGAAGTAGCACCTAGGTGTGATTTTTCACCCTCAAACAATTAGCGTGTATGTGTTGCATATTCAATACAGGCATTATGTACATGTTGTATATTTAATATGTACACCATAATGGCACAAACTCTGTTGAAGTCTGCACAGAATCCAGATTGAAAACTGCAATGAATGAAAATCCAGTCATTGTTTATTTAGACAATGTATCAGTGCATAATGCAGTCTCTTATAATCCATTACAGGCTGGAGCTGACGTTTCACTATTCCTGAAAGAGGAAATGAATCAAGTGAAATGGAAGTATCTTAATTCCTTCATTTTGTATCACAAAAAACAACAACACAAAAAACACCATTTATTGTGCTCCAAAGCTCCATTTATTGTGACCACATGGGATATCGGTAATATCTAGGTTCTTCAGCTGTAACATAGACCACCCTTTGCACAGAACCAAACTGCCCAGCATCCTCTTTGAAGCAAATGACAACTGTTTTTCATGTACACCACAAAACAAGAGGACAACCAAAGTGAACACGTGAACACAAACACAGATGCCATAGCCTGATATGCTTCTGCTCATGAAGATAGAATCAGCATGGGGAATACATATGGTTAAGAGCTTTTATATAAGAGGTCAGCAGCAGAGACTCCCACTCACAGCTGTATGCTCATTACACACAACCCATGTCAGGGAACACAGCCACTCATGCATGGTAGAGAGCACAAGCTATATATAGTAGCACTACACCTATGGCTTCCTCCACATAACCAAGGCTTTCAGAGCCTGTTCTGATGTTCTGAGTGGAAGGTAATCCCCAAGTAATGAGCTGGAGCATTGGGCTGAGCTCTCTTTACTTCCCTGAAAATTAAGACAATGCACATGACTTTTTCCCTTTTTCTGTAGAGGGACTGCACCCTAGTCACAGAAAGCTTTGGAGCACAAAACAGTGAAAACATGAACATCTGCACAAAGCAACAAACTGCTAAGTGACAGTTTCTGTAACTGCCACCTTCAGACAAGACAGGTATAAAACATATATGGTTGGCAGGAGGTCAAAAAATATTGCACAATATAGTAAAACTGTGTTTCTTTGAACCATGCACTGTGATAATCAGTAATACATTACTCACAAAGACTCACACATTGATTGCTCAACAGTTAAATAAACAGATTGGTCTAAAGGGAGGACCACTGAACATGTGCTTTGGAGGAAAATCAAAGGGAAATTGAATTTATTAGGAATGAAATGAACATCTGAGCTGGTTTACTAGCTGCCCGAGGACTGCTTTGGAGTTTATGGAGAGCAAAAAAAAAGAGGGAGTGAAGGGAAGATAGAAAACCATTGTCCGGAGCCCCCCCCCCCACCCCCACCATAAACAGAACACATGAGTGTGTGAACACCCCAGCAGTGCTTTCCAGCCCAAACTCAGGTCATGTTTACCCATTGCTCTGATATGGAACTGGCTGCTGTTCACACGGAAGAAAAGAGCAGCGCACTCAAACAAGTGTATGCAGTTTGGGCAGCCCCTCAATCCGCAGATTATATAAAATCTATTACAATACACAATAGCCCTTTCTCACACCAGACAGGGAGTCAAGTGCACAGATGAGTCACTGTATTAAAACATTTTGACATCACACACATTGGCTGTGTTGGAGTCATCATCTGAAATACCTTGGCAAATGTCCAGTCTGTAAAAGGTAAATATTGCCCCTATTAGCCCTTCTCTATCTTGCATCACCTGCAGAGCACGCTCACATCCTGTGGAAGCTCATTTGGTGTTTGGGTTTGCTGTGTGGATGTCCACATGATCGTACCACGAAAGTCTGGGCTGGTTTCGGACGCTGACAGACAAATGGAATCAGGAAGTGACCTTTGCACTCACACAAACTGGGGGACATCAGAATGGTGGAGGTTGATAAATTCTTCCATGAAACATTGATTTCTGCTGACCTCATCTCCCAAACATTCCCTTTTCAAAATTACAGCTCAATCTGTCAGCAAGAACTTCTTAGGGAGAAAAGAGAAACATTCCCTTGAGACATGAGTTCAAAAGGCCATAAATTTTCTCTGACAACTCTGACATGTGCAGAAACCTGATGGAAAGCTTGCGTGGACAATGTACAACTCAAAAATTAAATCTGTGATGTACGAAAAGGAGATGTGAAGAGAATTCAAGATAGCAATAACTGCCCCTGGTATCACATTAAAGAGAAAAATGCAAAAAACAAATAGGTTCTTGAGGGGTGTGAAAATTCTGCAGCACTTTTGACAATACTAATGTATAGGCCAGGTCCATGCAGAGCACCATTCTCCCCTACTCACCGAAGTAGAGCGAAGCCTGGATCCCAATTACCTCAGGGGCTTTCAAGAGCCTTCAATGTGTGGGAACAATCTGAATTAAAATTCCAGGTCTCCATTGCTAGGGGCACTGTTCTCTCACTGAAGTGAAAACATTATGTAATTTGATTTAAGATGTTATCATTTAGTATGCCGTTTATTTCTCTTATATTTTAATACATACATTTTTAATTCACACAAAAGGTACAGCAGGTATGTGCATAAATACACAAAAAAGTGTGTTTCGTCTGCATCGATTTATTTTATACAACACACTGTTTTGCCTTTGTCTGTATGTGGGTTAATGTTCACCATATTAAAACGCACTAATACCAGTCATAGCCTATAAAATTTTAAAACAAAAATCTGAAAATACTAAAATATTTTATTTAACACCTGAATATGTCTTCACTTCTGAGAGTTTTCAGCCCACGGGTCATATTTGGAGCATTTCCTTGTTTAGCAAGCCTTGGTATGCAGCTCTACTTAAGATATTTTAGAATATTATCTAATAAATGTTTCATACCGATGTTAATTTAATTTCCATTTGCAAATGTAGTGCTGGGCTCCATTTATAACTCTATATGGGGGCTGGGTACACTGCATTATACATTATGAGAGAGAGACGGGGGGGGGGGGGGATATGCAGTGCTGCCCACATAACGGAATGTTGCATCGTTGGAGTGTTCTTAAGCGCTCGCTATTATATTTCAGGTTAACTTTATCCTTGCACACTGTCAACTTACAGTAAGGCATTTTATGTGGACCTGTCTAAACGAGAGTGAATAATCAAGTATACATTCTGCACCATGAGAACTTCAGATATCTACAGGCGTGAAAGATGTCTCGAAATGCATAACTCATAAAACCACTACATTCATTATTTTAACTCCAATAAATCAATTTCTCCCTCTCAAGTGCTTCTTTCCTGTGTATGCGTCAGACACTGCCATGGGATAAGGCTACATCAATTTCAAGAGTAACTATGCGTTGGTAATGAATATCAACAGTTCGTCGTGGATACAATGTCGCATACAACTCTTTCGTTTTCTACATTAAAAAAAATAAAAGTTCAATCGAAGCGTATAGGTCTCAATTAGACATAAGTGTAGCCGCATTTACAGAACACTACAGTTAGTGGCAGAAAAAAGTTAAATCTAAATCAGGCAGGGTAGCAACGTCGCTTTTGTTCTAGTCAAGCAATTACATTACAGTGTGCTATTCAAAGGCATATGGGATATATTAGGCTACACCACAACCTGCAATTCTCTCCGCGGTAACTTCAACGCCTTAATACACAAGTACGACTGAGCTATCATCGCTTTACTACATTGCGCATACAGAGATTTGCCAATGCGTACATGTGCAGTAAACAAAGCAAACTGACTCGATGAATCAACCAGTCCACGTACAGGCATAAGGAGAAGCGATATAAAATCTTCACCACATCTACCAAATGGTGAGATTGTTAGTGTTTGCTTCTTTATTAGTATCTAAGAAAATGAATGAATTGTCAGTTTTTTACTGCTTCGATCAACACAAACCGTCAAAGCTTTGCAATGATGTTCACGGAAGGAAAAATTAAACAGAATACTGAATACTTGCATTTCACATGGCAGCCTTCCATTCCACCTACCTTGTAGATTCTGCACTCTGATGTCGCTGATTTGGCCGATAAATTCCTCCCGTTCAAACCAATCGTCCCACTCGTGTCCTGCCATTTGGACCTTCGGGAAAGTTGCGGTCTGAACCTTGCGAAAAAACCTCCGTCTCCAAGCGTTTTGAGCGGTACCTTACAGTGTCCTATAACAGGAAGCCCAGGACGGTAGCCATGAGCGCTTACAGATAGACCTTAATCTGAACGAACGCTGCACGGAGACGATGGTTTCTGGTTACTAGCTGTGCATTGTGATCGCGAAGTTAGTTTTCCCCCGGTGACGTAGCAGGCAACCACGACAGCCATGCAGAAGGAGGAAAACAGAGAATGGCACACAAGGGAAAGAGGAGGGACAGGAATACCAGCACCTGGTTAATATTTGCAGGGAGGGCTGTGCACGCCCACCGTTCCCGTACTATAACGACGAGGCAGTCTCCAGTAGGATGAGCACAGAGGGATAGGGGGATACTACGGTCTGAATCTAGAGCTTCCTCTGCAGGCTATACATATTTTCATTCTGTATTAGCCGTTTGTAATGTAAAACCAATGTTGCCTCCACAATTTCTAAAAAATAATAATAATGGTGTGCTTTACAGATTTATTCCATTCAAATTCCATTCAAATAAATGTAAATGGAAATGTAAGTTATTACCGGTTTATAGCTTGGTATGAGTGAACCTTCCTAGGACTTCATATATCTTCTTGCAAGGTTCCCGCTTAGAGGAACGTGGGCAGGTACATGACAATATTGCAACTTCTCTGTAGGCTGTATCTTACTTGTGGAAGAGTGTTTCTTTTTCCCTTTTCTGGTACTTGAACATAGGGCTGTAGCATGAAAATCGTTGTGAATCTTTTTTTTTCGTCGATCTAAGGGTGAATTGGAATCAGTAGGCCTTAGTCTGAAGAATGATCTACTTTGTTTCAGTAAATGTAGGAAATGTTTTTTGTCAGTTTTTTTATACAGACAAGAGACACACTACAAGAAATGTCAATACAAACAAAATGTTAGACATATGTTGTAATATATGCACATTTCTTTCCAAATATATCGCTTAATCAAAGTACAATTTACATACATCTAACTAGATGTTTTAGCTGAAAATATAAAATATATTTCATTACTGTAATTTAAAATGTATTTTGTATTGCAATACACATTTTATTGTGATTGAATACATTAAATACCAACTGTGTAGTCTACATGTTGTAAGATGTACAAGATGTACAAAAAAGAGGGCTACATATGAACACAATTTCATCACAGTTATCATACAATCACAAAATCCAGTAACAAGCAATGGTTCAAGCAATAATAATACTAATAACAATAATAATAATAATAATTCACTCTGCTTCTGTGCATTCTGAACAAGTTTAATCTTGGGAAATAGAAACGGGAAGCAACAGGATGAGATTATGAATATGCACCTAAAAATAACTTTCCAAGGCTGGTGCCCTAAACCATGTGGCTACAGCCTGAGAGGAGAATTGGAATGGCATAGCAATGGTGCACATGCATGTAAAGGCTGGGGATATTGCCAGCATGACATGCATACCTAATTAAATAATTTTAGAATCACATTAACTAGTTTTTTTCTGAAAAGTATACTTTTACCTACAGCCCATTCATGTTCATATATCAAAGGTCAGATTCAATAAACATTTCCCCAAAAGAGAGATCAGTCATTTCACTTTCATGTGCTGAGATGTTCTCTTAATAGGGCATTACTGTTGATATTGCTGCAATATTGTGTTAGCTACAGCAACTCCATCAGGAATGTAGTTACATAAAACACCTACACAGACTTCATTTTACACTGTTTCTGGGTAACCCACCTGCTCTTAATCTATTCTAATGCAAATGAAACAATGCACAGTGAGTAATGAGCATCTGTTTACGGTGAGTATTGTTTACAGAGGGACGTTTACCCTCTGTTAGTTCAGTACCAGCTATATTAAATTACACTTGAAACATGCAGAATGAATGTCCACATATAAAAAGAAAAAAAGGGACAAAACCATTGACCTTTAAAAGATGCTTGCATGTCCTGAATTAATGAAAAAAATATTTGCAGTATATAAACCTACAGTGCTAAAATAAAAAACATATCACCTATCCATCTAAAGAAAACACAATGATGTTCAGAAATGTTCTGATGTCATGCTGTATGTAAGGAGACTCAAGAAGGAAATGTTGCCAAGAAAGCTCATGAAGACATGACATTACAGTCAATGTAATTGTAAGGCAAAGTGTCACATCACAATCATACTTGCAGATTTTAATATTTTAATATACAGAAACAAAAGATTCCTTTGTTAATTATTCAATGTAGCTAACAGTTGGTATCTGTATTTTTAGCTTCTATGGCGCAGAGGATTCATTCTCTTCCCTGGTGGATATTTTAATCAGAGTCTGCCAAGCATTGTATGTCTTCTAATTAACGGGTGGATCATCTGTACTTCTAGAAATTAAGTTAAAACATGAAATGGGAAAAGGATGACGTGAGATCGTTCTGTTACACGGGGAGAGTCAGTGAGTAAATCAGATTGTAACTCACTGGGAAACTGAGGCAGACTGAAAGGAATCACAGGATTGTAAACATTCCATTATGCTTGTTTCTCTTCCTCATTAAACAGTTTGCAGTCTCTGGTTTCTGTAGAGTGCACACTGCAAATTGCTGGAATCAAAACCAACTGATCTGTGAACTGGATTTCATGTGAGATGATGAATAAACTTATCTTTTGAGACTATTGTTATAAATCATCCAACTATACAGTGCAAAGAAAAAAACGCCTAAAATAGCTTAGCCATACATAATTTACTATTACTCGGATCTGGTGATGTAATATGTTGACAGGCAGAGAGAGATCTACAAAGATCTCCACAGAGCAGAGCAAGGCTACATTCACTGAGTGGGGAGGCTGGCAACTTACAATTGTTCTTCATGGATGACAGATCAAAAATGGGTTCAGATAAAGACAGAGGAGAGACATGGGTCTGTTAAAAGACTGAGTAGGCAAAACCAGTGGTGAGAGCAGAAGTGGTAGGAGGAGCAGATGAAGGGCAGATCGTGTCCAGAATTATAGCTTGGAGAAGGTGAAAAGATAAGATCTTGTTGACAGGTGGTGGGTTCATATTCTTGAACGAAATAGCAGATGTCTGTCTCTGGGAGGTGGTTCAGGTAATGTGCAGCCTAAAGCAAGAAAGGTCTGGATGTGGCAGATGTTAGCAGCTTTGGAGGAGGAGAGAAAATGAGGGGGAAAGATGGGAGCAAATGAGGTCAGACAAAAGCTTCCATCTTTTATTCTGCTGAGCATAAAATAACCCTGTCAAATTGCTGGAGATAGAACAGCCAAGAGTTTGAGAGAGAGAAGAGAGAGAAGGCCAAGGGGACAGACGACAGAGACAGTGAAGGCCCCATGTGAGCAGCACAGTCAGAGAGGAGGTGTCATCAAGAGCGATTTTGGGTCTCTATGGGAGTGGGGAAACCAAGGAGCACATTGCCTTGAACAAAACCAGCCTTTTTGACTCTTTGGTCACGTCACAGAGGGTAAGAGGAACGATGGAAGCACAGGACAGAATAAGGTAAGCCGTACTTGAGCGATTTGATGGGTGGGGTGAGTGTTATGGTTGAAAATAATGGAGAAAGACTGATAGATTACACGATACCAGATAGAAAAGGATATAGCAGAGATTAGGAAGAAGTGTATGTTGACCTCAGAGACAGACAGAGGTAAAGACTGAGGTCTTCAGACTGTCTACACTTGTCTTCCTTGATGGACGCCCACAGATAAATAAAGATGACAACTTTTCTCCAGATGGCTTACTGTAAACAAACCATTATACCAGCTGGGATTTCCGGCCACTGCAGAACACAGAATATTATAGCTAATGAGGCCACACATCGTTGTTTTTGCACTGTATTTGTAAAGATAAGAGTTCTCTTTGGGTTGCACCAGTGTAGTTATATTTATATAAAAGCACTAGGTCATTGCTCTCAACCCACTCTGAATTTGAGCATAAGCTGCATTACGTAACTATGCATGAAGATCAAACTACAGCCTCCCACAGAAAAATGAAAAAGTGAACTCTTACTTGAAACCAATTGTTGAGCTAGATGTTCCACATTATTTCCAACAGCATAACTTTACATTTTTGCATAGAGTCCCATTTATTCTCCTATTTTGACATCAAAGATTTTACAAATTTTTGATCAGAATGTGGCTCCTTGACCACCACAACATTACAGATTACACACACTTTTCATATCGTTTGCCTTTGTAGGTGTGGTGCAGGTGTTCACTCAGTATTTTCCATTGAAACAAATATCTACCTACAGCAGGCACCATGTTGGCTATCAGATTCTGTTCATGTGCAACTCTGTCCAAAAAGACAACATTATAGCTTGACCTACGGTAAATTCATACAGTGCACAAGATGTTTTTTTTTCTACTTTCAGCACAGAGCCATACAGATTGCAAGTGCATTTTTCCTGTAATTGCTTTTAGAGCATGTTACGCATGTCAAAGATCACCGGAAGCCATGTGCAGAGTTAAAAATCTAATTACAGTCATTTGGAGCCTCTGCACTGGAATGATGATATTGTGTGGATAGAGCCCATCAGCTCTACAGGATACTGAGGAGGCGGAGCGGACCATAATGGGTAGACACTCTTGATGCGTGAGGGGACTCAGTGAAAACACACAATAAACACCAGTGCTTGACCAAGCACCATGCATGCAAAGCCTGTTAGGGTGGTAAAATGGGGCAATGTGAAAAGGTAAGATTTTGTGAAAGTGTTGTTTGGAAAATGACCTCATGCACTTTGATATCCGATTGACATCATTCAGAATGAGTCAGACAACATGGTCTGAATTTACTCTGTAAATTTCTGTTTGTTTATCCAAAGGTCTTTTATAAATGTGTTCCCTATCAGACCCTGGCTACTATAGCAAGGATAGCATCTTACATGGATATAGACATGTTATTTTAATAACATACACACTTGTTCAAAATATCATCATGGGTGTTTTAATTGTAAATGTTCCCAGATAATATAGTTCTATCTTTAAGCATTCTACAGGTTAAGGTTGACAGTTTAGTATTGCGTTGTCATGGAGAGAAATGAGACAAGAAAGGATAACATTTTTTTTTTTTTTGCAGGAGTGAGTACGAAGCACAGGCCAAACATAGCAAATTAGTATGTTTATCTGCAGGGCTTGATGAATCTAGACGCAAATAGAACATGACAGTAGAATCTATATTTAACCGTGTCTGCAGCTCAGAAGGCTCTCTTATTTCTGAAGGACCTGACATTTTTGTTTCACATCCTGTTAGTGTTTGTGTTGTGGGAGTGGTGTTATTTTTATCATTATCATTGCTCGTTTTGCATTATCCGAGACCGGTTTTGTAAGGGCTGGTTGATGAATTGTCCTCGTGGTTGGGATTAAATAATCTCTGTATTAAACAACGTGGGCCGTTTATGGAAAATGCGCCGTTGGGCCAGGCTCAGCCGCAGACTTCTCCCCGCCATCTGCTGGGTGCAAACGTGGAAGAGCAGTGATCTGGTGGCGGGGAGGAAGTAAGGGGAGATGGGGAACGTTCCCACCCCTTTACGAAGCGGAGGTCCATCAGGTGACTCAGACAGCGCTCGCCTCCCCCTCCGTCCCCTCTCTCCCATCCCGGCTCAGCTCACCATCACACCATCTGGCACTGTGCAATTGCCCGGATAGCGCTTTTCAGCTACAGCCCATGAACAACCTTGCAGGAACTCCAGCTGCATGTGATGCTGTAAGCCTCCAACTCATGTGTTCCCCCGCGCTGCATCTGTCGCGTTAGCACAGGCCTCGTGAGATTGCGCAGGCCTGGCCGATCTGATTACGACGGCGGCTCATTTTCGAGATGGATTAATTCGGCGGAGCTCTGTTCCTTTACAGCATGTCAGGTGTCAGTGCCAGCTGTTTGGCTTACTGTACTCAAAGTTTCTTTTTCGCCTCATCAAAACCCTGTGCTGATTTGTAAATGACAATCCTTAAGTGATAAAAGCAGGGTAAATGTAATGAAATATGAGATTTTTCTCAACACTTGGATTGGCATATAGAAAAACAAATCCAACAAACAAATATTGTGGTATTATTTTTTTTTTTTTTTACTATGCAGTCTGATTTCCCACTTAGAAAATCATTTAGAGCAGCAACGAATCGATACTGTCAGACATTGTCTCATCTGTAATTTTTCAGTCTGTCACATGACCACTCATTTAAACAAATTATCCTCACCCACTGTCCTGAGCTAAGATTATCTACCTGCTTTCATTATTGCTGGGAGTGCAGAGCTTTCTTTTGGATCATTCTGTGTCAACACAAAGCAGTCTGATAGCCACACATTCATAGTAAAAGAAAAACAATTCTGTGACTTCATTTAAACTTCCTGAGGCCATAGGCAATACCTCATTTGCAGCAGACATTGGAGGAAAACAGTTTATGACACAGTCATAAAGTCATTTTCGCTCTCATAATCAGTAATAATTAACACTGATTCTTCACTACCGCAAAGGAAAGAGTCAAACATTACAAAACCGAAATCCTCAGACTAAATATTTTTCTCTACGGAAGAACGTCATGTTCCACTTGAGGAGCAGGTTACATTCCAATGCACAAAGGGGCTGCAAAAATCCTTTTTAAAATTCATTCACCTGCAAATAGAGCTTAAGTTTTATGTGTGGAATTACATTAGAATTGCAGCTTTAGTTTAGTTTATTTGATATTTGAATGTGTATACTTGTATGTAACCTAATCTACACAATACTCAGGACATTTAATTAAATTAACACATCTGAAATATTGTTGAAATAGAACACTAACATTTCCTACTGGTAGTTTTGTGAGGTTGTCTGCATGGGACAACTCGTGACAGTTCATCACGGGGCTCTCATGGTGACATTCTAAACGATTAAATATTTACCACAGTGGGTACAGTCTCGGAAAGCCAATTACATAGAATGGCAACCCTTAGCCCACACCAGACTGGGGAAAGGTGTAAACTGAAAGGGTTGGGAATAGTGTTCATTTAGTACGTTTACTGAAGACTGTCATCTGAACACTGTCATCTTTGGGTCTCTAAGAGCCCACTAAATGAGGGCTTCTTTCCTCAGTGCAATTTTAACAGCTATGATGAAAGGTATACATCTGTACATCATTTTGTTATTTTTAATGAACTAATCCCAAGTTAAATAAAGAAAACAGGTTCCTTGTTTCAGTGGAAGGATACGCTCACAAGCCTCCCCTGCCTCGTCTGTGCTTATTTTTTTATGTAACTCGAACCCTCTGTTCCCTTGGCGACACAGATGTGTGGTGAATAAACAAAGCGCAAGTCAAATGACTTCACCTTTCTGCTCCACATTTACCTTCGTTCCAGCCCCCAGACTTCCTCTCTCACCGCGAGTTATACCAGGACAGGAGAGCCAGCCCTCAGATTCAATTCAAGGGACGCTGACATTTACTAAATACAAAATCCTACACAAACATTATGAGCAACAGTAAAATGTCATTGCTGGCCATGGTTCCCAGTCAATCCTCAGCAATTCTCTTTCTCCTTTGTCCCATGATTCAAATGAGTCTACCTTTCTGTTAATATAATAGAGGAACAGCTCCAACAGGTATCTCTAGTTATTTGTGGGGACAGATTTGCTTATTGCATTGCAGCTCCTGGTTAGGAATCAATTATGAAAATAGCACAGAGGTGCTCTTATTAAAATTGAGCCGGAAAGGCACCGAGGTAATGCCGCACTCAAATACGTTTTTAATCCCGATTATCCAAAGACTTTTCGTGTTTTATTTCGGCATGCTGATGAAGCATTTGCTAATACCAAAAGTGAGAAAGAATGACAATCTTAACTCAGTTGGTACATGGATAAAACCAGCTGAAAAAAGGAGTCTTTACAATGAACGCCATGAAACAAAAGGTGAACCTTATTGCTCTTTTTTCTACATAAAATAAGGAATTAATATTTAGAGAGAGTCACCATTATCACAGAGCTGCATGATTAAGTTGAGGAAATGCCCGTAATCAAATCTGGCTGTTTGATAAGTCTCGTTCCAGAGTGCCGTAAAAGGCAGTCAGAAAAGTAGAGTAAAAAAAAAAAGAGAAAAGTGATTCCTTTGGTTGAAACATTAAAGGCTGAGTCTATGAACACCAAGGGGGGACTGCCACAACGCTGTTGTCTGCAGTGATCAAGCGGCAGCAGTTTTACTTTGAGGCTGCAAAATAAGCGCTAGCCACACGGGCGAGGTTTTATAACACCCCCTCCCATGCAGAGTGTGAATCAGAAAGAGGAGTCAGGACAGCAGGACACATTGCTTGGTAAGATTCATAATTGATAGATCATTGCCCATGCTCTTCCTGAATGCGATAGGAAATGGCTCTTTGCCACGGCTGCTCCTTTACATCCCACTGGCAGCGTATACGATTCACGCTCATTCAGAAAAGGGCATACTGTACACAGAGCTCCAGTATGACCACAGACAGGAAAGCTCAACATTCCAAGTATGTGAACTCGACACCAGTTGATAGGATCAGTAGAAACCGGTAAACAAGCAGCTTGGCATGACAGGACCTCTACCTCCATCTCCACTGAGCATCTAGGGCTGAGAGATCCGCATGAAACGAAGAGACAGCAGAGAGAAACTGGCATTTGGGAGCACACGCCATGTGGGCTGGTGGTCCTTACTGTGCGTGTGGGTGGCAACACAGCTCAGATTCTCAACCCCCTCCAAGTGTGAAAACCATTTCAATAAATCAAGCCGCATGAGCGCAGTGCGAGTGAGCCGTGCCACTGCAGCAGCATTAGGAAGCAATCCTCCCTCTCCAGGTCAAGCTGTCTTAACCCTGGCCCTTAAGGCACACCCTGCAGGATGAGCCTGGGCTAATGTGCGGCCTGTCTTTTTTTAAATTACACATGGAGTAAAAGTGTGGCTGAGCTGAAGTTTACCATCATGTCTGCTTCAGATTAGTCCAAGTTCTTTCCTTCTGCCGGAGGCCCAAACTCAAATTGAGCGACTATAGTGCCCTAAGCTTCTCACTCACAGACACTCTGAGCTGTTTTGCATTAGCTTCAGTGTCCCTCCAACTTTGCCTCTTACCTCAAGCACATACAAGACTTGTTTGTACAATTTTTTTCCCCCCTGAGATTTCCTTAGAAGCCTCATTCCGTGCTACTTGTAATCAGCCTCTGCAGAGAGGGGAGTTCACGCCTTCATTCGGTTGGAAGAGTACTGGCAGACATAACGGGCGCAACAGACTGGGTTTCGATTTCAGAGCTCGAAGTGGTCCAGCCTGTCAGACTCGTTTCGCTCCTGCTCTTTCAGATTCACAGGCAGGCGGTTTGAACGATGCAATTACCCCAACATGAGGCGTGCAGCCTGCACCCAGTTCCTGGTCCAGTAAATAGGAGAAGGAAATGTTTGCACACTGTACTGCTGTTCAGGGCCATTTAATTATTTACTAACCTTGTGAGGCACACACAGCCATGAGGAGGAAACGACAACTTCCTGCCTTTCTGTGCATGCACGTTTGTACTACTGAGGGCTTGACCCATAATCAGTCACTGATATTACACATGGCACGTCAAGCAGCATCAAATCAGAAGCAGTCAAAAGTCGTTCACATGAATTGCATATTTATTGCCTGTAGGAGTAGCATACAAAAATATTAGTTAAATATAAGGTCTTGATACATGTCAAAATGCTCCACAGTATTCCATTGTCAAAATACAGTAATAAAATATAGCAATGTACTATTTTACAAAAGCTTTGCATCTTCAGACCTAGCTGTGCGTAAGATAGCCTTCTGCAATACTAGTCAAGGTAAGCATTAGTGTGTTTCTTCAGAGCAACAGAAGTTCAATTCCAATTGATCCTTCAAAAAAGGAAACCCTTTTGTACAAAACCTTACATGTCCTCAGAGGAAACCACTTACACTGTACTTACAGCTCAAGAACATAGCACATAAACAGTACATATTGCAGTCTGGAATATCATGCATTTGTGAAAAGAGGATAATTTAAGAATCTATTTCCGTATTACAAAATATACATTTCATAATTACAGTGCAATAAACTGAAGTGCCATTCATTTTTCATAGTTGTGCAACATCAATGAATCATTGGCAAATATTAAAGTTAAGTATGCTCTTGCCATTTCTACTTATAATATTGTACTGTAAAATAAGCAATCTATTAACTAACCATTACAACTATTTATAGGGGCATTGCAGTACTTATGGTTAAATAAAGATATTTTAAATTTCTATATATGGAACAGCATTAGAGCCTATTCAGATATATATACACAGCTACAAACAATACTGCTGAAAAGGGCATGCAATACTGATCTGGCCTTCCTTAACCGCTTTTTTTTTTTTGCTTAATCATATTATTTTTGTGTCGATAGCCCTCAGCCTTCTAAAGCTCAGTCAAGGAGTGGAACACAGGGCTGTCTTTCACTCCCCCGTACCAAGAAACACTGAGGGCACTGTCAGACATTGTCTTTGTCAATAACTGCAGAGTCAAAATCACATTATAAAAGCAGAAATCTATTTCTAGATTGCAATACCATTCCTATGACAAAGATTCCCATGATATGATTCTAATAGGATAACTGGATTGTGCCTCTGTTGCTATGGCTACCACAAGGCCAGAAACATACGCCACTCTTTGAAAAAGCTAAGGAAGAAAGGACAGAGGTCAGTAGGCCACAGAGGACTCTGAGAGTGTGGTCAAAAAAGGACATTCCTCCAAAACAGGCTATTTTCACTCTAACGTGGGCCTTCCAAAACAAGTTTAAAAAAAGAAACTTCAGTTAGTATTGAGTATGCACTGTGGTCCAAGAATATGTCGAGAGTCAAGGTGGAGCATCTCATAATTACTGCTCTGTGACAAGACACTGCAGCATGTTTAAGCATGAAGCACCTAAACTGGTATATTACATGTAGCTACATACATGGTATTTTACCATATCAGAGAATGTACTGTATATGTATAATATAAACATCCACATGTGTACATACTCACACAAATAGTGCATGTGTGTTTAAGTATGTGACCATTTTTGGGTCTATAGCTCATCCTTTTTTATTTCATGCTCCCTGCCAGTTTTGTCTTCATGATAATTTCCTAAATAAGTCAACCATTTAACCACTTTACAAAAGGATAACAATACAGATTATACGACATGCAAATGCATTATTTACAGGACCAGTATCAGATGACATTTCTGATCAATCTGAACACTGTATGCATCTGATTTAATACTGCAAATCAGAGTCAAGGTTATTAATTACAATTAATAATAATAATATAAATAATTTATACTAGAGATGACTATTCATACAAGTTTCAGATATTTCAGCAGAATATGAGTATGCATTAAGGACATAACTGTTGTTTTCAAAAACCCAAACTACTGTCTGGACATGCTGATAAAACAAAACAAAGAAAAACAATTATTTGTGAAAGTTATCTTTGACAGCTTGACGTTTCCGTGTTCAAGAAACTGAATTAGCTTGCACTTAATAGTAATGTAGTTTGTTTAGCAGCTCAGTCTAAGCCTATCAAGCTATATAGGCCATATATATGCATATGCAGGTACAGCAGTCTATTCAAGCAGAAAACGAAGAGAGAGTGACCAACAAGGAAATCTTAGGGTGTGCATTTTTCTTTACAATGTGAACAACATGCTCTCATCCTGATACATTATTATTCCTTCAGTTATTGATTAAGGAAGCTTAGCCTATGACTGGACGGCTGAACCGTCTTCGTGTGACATCTTATGTTAAACCGATATCAAATGGAAGGTGTCTTTGAGATCCGCGTGTTGGTGGAAGCACCTTGGGGTGCGGAGGCCCTGTTGAACACTGGGAGGGAGTGTTTTACGTGGGCGGCGGGCCGTGATAGCGCAGCATGATGTTGAAGGAGCGGGCGAAGTTGTTGGTGAGGGAGCAGCTGGTGCCCTCGTCCATCATAGGGAGGAAGAACGCCAGCAGCAGCAGAGCGAGCAGCAGGAGCTGGAGAGGCAGGGCCACGCGACACACGCGGTACAGGAACCCGGAGTGCTTCTGCTGAAACACACACACACAACACACACACACACACACACACACACACACACACACACACACACACACACACACACACACACAGAGTCAATAACACACACACACACACACACACACATACAGACACACACACACAGAGTCAATAAAACACACACATACACACACACACACACACTCCTAGCTTCCATAATAACACATCATTATCAGCACATATGAATCACCAGGAGTGAAAACAAGCCTACACAGTTCTCCTTCAGTGGCCATATCTGGTTTGCTTTATCCCTTAAAATCAGACACTGCTCCACCTTCTATGACACAGTCACGGCACACCTAATTTGTGCTTTTCAATTTTTGCGTTTGAACATTGTGTGTTATTGTGCCTACACCAACAGCAGAGACATTTAATGTAAGTTCAATAGCTGTGCATCATTACGCAGAAGTAAATTTTAGTGAGATTCCACATCAAATTTAACCAAACTGAACTAATGCTTTGTACAGCAGTAATCACTGACAACACAATTAATTAACACAATACAATCTCTCATAAACAAACACATTCGAACAAATATGCTAAACATTCACTCCAATTACTCAGGCAAACTGTGGACACTGTTACATAAAATTGGCTTGTATCGAGGCCACACCATTCAGAATACGCTCAAGAGCCCATTTTTTCTTCTGTGTGCGCAACTCTCCGCCCACACGTGACCGCTCCCCTCGCACCGCCGGGGAGGGCACGGAGATGGCAGCGTGGCAGAGCGCGAGCCTCTCCATCGACGCCTCCGCTGCGGCACTACAGAGCGGGAGAGAGCGCTCGTGTGGGGGAGGCGGATGAGCCCGGGCCCGGAGCCTCTCTCTCTCTCTCTCTCTCTCCAGCACCACGCATCCCACCTCCACCCGAACGCAGCCCTTGGCATGCGCCTGAAATCTCAGTGTTTACACAAAGGTGGGCTCGGAGCATTAAAGAACACAAGCAAAACCGAGTAGTTTTTTTTTCCCCCCTCCTTCAGTTAGGCCTGTGCCTCGCAGTTTTAAAGGAAAAAGGCTGGTAGCTTAGCAGAGTAATGTGCCCTAGCTCAGTGGTTCTCAATGCTACTCCTGGAGGCCCACTGTCCTGCATATCTTCTATCCTTGTTCCAAACACACCTGATTAGTGTGATTAACATGCTCTTGATTAAATCAGATGTGCTCAGCTAATCAAAAGTGCCACTGATGAGTTCAGTCAGGCAGGTAGAGCAGGGAAAGATGGAAAACGTGCAGGACAGTGGGCCTCCGGGAGCAGGATTGAGAAACACTGCCCTAGCTAACACTTCTCTCATTTAGATTCGGGGGTCATGTGCTCGATGGTTGCAGTGCTCTGTTCTGAGATCTTTGTCTGTATTCATTTCACGTGCGAGATAGAGAGACACACTGACAGTGACAGAGAAGTATGTGATAACAGTACTTTAGCAGGCTTGGCGAAAAGGTGCCGTGGCCACGCCTGTGTGATTCTACAGCCGTATAATGACAGGATACTGAGTAATGGGACCCTTCTGGGCGTGTTAATACCACACTTTCAGCCACAAGACTGGGTGCTGTGTCTGTATTCAGAGGAATGTCTACCTTTACTGCACTGCTAATAAGCACTGTTACCACTATTGCCTGGGAAGGTACAGTAAAAATAGTCTTTGGCATGGTAAAAGTACACAAATGACAGATTTCTAATGCCAAATGGACTCATCTGACTGGACTTCAAAGCAGCCGTAATGAAAAAGATATATATTTTTTTACTAGTATGTTTGGCTTACTGATATTCATTCGGGTGACAAACTGGGCCAAATTTATCAACTGTTTTATTTTTAACCTGGGCGTACACCTGCCGCCCCTCACAGACAACTGACACAGAAGAGTGGCTCATTTCAGACCTCACAGATGGCAAAAGCAAGGTGTGAAACAAGGTGAAAATCCTCTGGACTCGTGGGGGAAATATCCGCCATGCGTGCCACATTCCCTGAAACTCTTACACTGCGGGGGCTGAATTAAGACTGGGGATTTGACATTTCTTAATCTCTGACTACCCACAGTGCCCCAAAATTAATTCTGTTTTGATGAAGAGGTTGAATTGGTCTGACCACCTGCGAACAGGACTGACCCTTTACCCTTGTGCCACAAACCTGTTGCCTGTTTTCGCTCAAGCTCAGTGAACAGTAAGTTTTAACAGGAATGGAAAAAAAAATTCCCTGCACTGGAACTTTTCCAGTGTATACGTAATTTATTCTTTCCTCAATAAAGGAATTATACTTTATATGTAAATGATGTATAGACTGATTGTGTTTGCATAAAAAGTGTTAAATAACTCCATTGTAATGACATATTGTGCTGTGAATGATACTATACAGTGCAAGATTTATGCAGGTCTGGTACATTTTGGTGAAGCGGAAGTCAGGGAGGGCTTTCCATGCATGGTCATTCCTGTTATTAATATAGCTCTCAAATGCTTGATTATTCTCTCAATTACCAGACTTGACGTCAAGGATCTTGAAAATGTGACACTAATTGAAGAAAGATGCTGTCAACAACATATTTTGGCATTCAAATCTGCATTTCTTTTGCTGTTTATCAACCTCTGTCCTTGTGGTTTCAGCTCTGTGACTGACGCAAAACAGTTTAGATACACTTCAAAAATACACATAATTTGGTCTCACAATACATTGTGTTGGCACATAACTGCAATCAGTGCATTTATAGTTTCTTTTAAATACGTTTACCTTTCCGGTCCTCATAGGTACATCGGCTGGGGTATTGACATCCTGTAAGAATATAAAGCATATTTCTCAAAGGACTGCACTCCCAACTTCAGCAAAAGTAAAGCACTTTAAAGTCTGTCCATACTGACAAGAAAATGCTTTCATTCCTCTAGTAACTGCATATGGATGTTATAGCGCCACCTTGTGGTTGTTACAGGGAATAACTTTTAAAGAATCTGGCAGCATCCATATAAATTTCACATTATCTGTATTTATTATAGAATTAAGACCAAGTGATCCAAACTTATGCAGAGGGAACAGAATGCCAGATGTTATCATGAATGAATGGAACAAAACTACCATCAGCATTCAGTACTCTGTCCACTTGTTATCAGTGCTCACTTGAATGCTTCCTCCTGGTTGCAACAGTTACCTGGTATCGCTGACTGGCCTTCAAATCTCCTGCGTCCTTCAGCTTGGATTTGTAGAGCATCCAGCGGTACCGCAGCTCGTCCAAACCTTGGTCTTCCACCTCCCCTATGCTCCCCATACTCTCCCGGGACCCCAGCAACAGCTGAAACTGGCTCTGCCCCCAGCCCACACGGGACCGCAAGTCCTGAGAGGGGCGGTAAACACAGGGAAGCACTGAGCATGTTCCAGGGAACATCAATCCTACCGCAATCCTGGACCAAAGATGAACATCCGCCATCAAACCGGCAGAGTCAGGCAAGTAAAAAGCCATTGATGCGAGTACTCAGAATTCCTCGCAGATTCAAAATGTGTTTGATTTACTAAATTATTCGCAAAAAATAATACAATACTGTAGATAATCTGAATAATGAAGTATCAACAGGTACATGCTCACAATTAACACATGCAAGTGTTTCTATAATACAATATATAATACAATGCTTGTGGGTCTTATGAGAATAGAAATTACATACCGAATAGAAATTTGGCATGTAACAAATCTACTAACTTTAAGTGTTTGCTGTCTGTTCTTGAGCTCCTTTGCACTTGGAATCTCCTTTTGACTCAAAATCTTGGAGAGTACACCATTCTCCCCCTGTAGCCATGTCTCAAACTCTCTCATACGTGCAGCAAACTCTGCCCGATACTGAGAGTCCTCTGAACCCACCTGGAAAACAGAGCATGACACTCTCATTACATATATTATTATTATTACAAGCATTTAGCAAACACTCTTATCCAGAGTGACTTACATAGGTTACAGTTTTTACATTGGTGTGAGGAATAGTTAATTCTAATCTAAGTGTTATTACATTATATTATTGTTGTTATTTAGCAGATGTTCTTATCCAGAGCATCGTACATAGGTTACAATTTTTACATATTTTCCATTTATACTGCTGGATATTTACAGAGGCAATTCTGGGTTAAGTACCTTGCCCAAGGGTACAACAGCAGTGCCACACTAGGGACTCAAACCGGCAACCTTCCTGCTCCTTACCATTATGCTACACTGCTACCCCACACTCGTACATCATTACAACAGTAGAGATCCTCCCCCCATCAAAGAGTAGATACATTACATTACATACATACATACATTATAAAAATGCAAGCAGGGGGAAAAAAAACACAAAAAGAAGCTTAATTATGGCACCTTACCAGTCTGTGCTGGAATGATCTATCCACAGATGCTGTCCCAGCAGGCCGCTGTCGAGACTGTAGGTCTTCTGCCAAAGCCTCTCCTCTGGATTTCACCCCCCTGGTTAGCCCTCCTCGGTAAGGGCTTTCTCCACTCTGCTCCTCACCGCCCTCACCACTTCCTTCCCTATACCTTCGTTTGCTACTTTGACCACGTCCACCATGGAATGCCATTGCCCTAATGCCACCTTCAGACTGGCCGTCAGGGTTCAATTCCCCTTCCCATCCACTGTCATAGCCCCCTCTAAAGTACTCTCCTTCACCAGGTCGTGATAGGCTCTGAGCCGGGGGCAGTTCACTGCGGTGGTCCCATCTGCTTGCTCCCTCACCTCTAACACCAAACCCTCCCTCCACCCTGAAACTGCGCCCCCGACCCCCTCCCTCAGCGCCATGCTCTGACTCTCTCTCTCTAAAGTAGTCACCTCCTTCCACCACAAACATTCCCCTGTTTGTCCCATGGTGCTCCTCCGCTATGCCCCTGACTTCATCGCTGTCACTGTCATTATCATACAAATCATAGCAATCCTTTCCTATCACAGAGATGTCTTTGCTTTGTGAAGCTCCGCTTCCATTCAGCAATCTGCAGAAAGAAAGAAAGGAAACACCATTACACCTTCAGGGATGAACTACGATTATGCTAGAATGGTGAAAGGAGGTTTACTGTAAGTGAGGAGGGGCTGTAAGTGAAATACATCTGGAACATAGGTTAGAAGGGGTACTTTAGATAATCTCCCCTTTTTTGAAGGGGACAAGTGATAATATTCTAAGTTTCCTATTTTTGGGATGAACACCATTGCTTACCAATTCTCACATCTACACAGCATCACTGTCTGACAGCTTTTTCTTTCCGTCAGACTGTGGCACCAAACACTGACAGAGTATGTGTAAAATGTTAAATCAGTCCTGTTTGTTAGCAGTGTCACAAATCCATAGCAATAAGGGATTATCAAGAGACATGCACATGGAAATAACAAAGTACAAATTGGCTTTTGGGTTCAACTAACACTTTAACTGATTTAGTGATATTTCAATCTGTCTGAAAATCTTATCATCAATGGTAAATTTTTATCATGTACTGTAGACTAAACAGCACAATAAAAGAGTCTGTGAAACAGCCATTTAGCTTTAAGGGTCCTTGAAGAGGGACCATGTCTCTGCAATTTACATTACTGTGAAGTGTGAAGGACTCAATAAAAAACAGATTTTTTTATTGAGGAAAGCAACTTGAACAAAAACATTGTTCCTTTGAACCATTAACCTGAGGTGCTTCAGGAAAGAAACGCCAGTCTAAATTTAGGAAAATGACTAGCTTGAAAAGAGATGATTACGATCAAGTTGTACGAGAGATAGGATCTTGAGCACATAAATTCTGCCACATGAAACAAGCAGACCTGTAGATGTTGAGGCTGAGGGCATGGAGGGATGTCCAGGACTCGTTCAAACGCTGCAGGTCCCGAAGAATGTGCACCCTGCCCTCCTCTGAGGTCCTGGCCAGCACCCTTTGGCCCTGCACCTCTGTCTGGTGCAGCTGGAGCTCCTTCTCTGGAAACTCTCCCAGCGCCCTCTAGAGGAGAGTATCATTTAGTCTTTGAGGAGGTCTGGTATTTCTGCACATGTGTTATTGATGGGCACAATAACATATATAATAACACTGTGACTCAATAGTATGATGATAAATGGGCTGTAATTCTTAAAATTCTAGCAGGTCTTGACAAAGGAATAGTATGAGGATACAGTAAACCTAAGAAACATGCCCCTCAGGACCTCAAAAATAATTTTGCTAAGCATCTTGCTTGATGAATCTAGTAATATTTCCTGCAAATTATAATTTTCATGTCACACACCTACTGTATAGTTTTTCTCAGAATAGAAAAATCAGATTCACTTATTCAAATTCTAATGAAAAATATTTCCTTAGCCTGGTACTTTTATTATATAACATCTAGTCTTACACAAAAGTGTATAAGAGAGTATTAAATAAAAAAATACTCAATACTCAATGTATGCAAATAAAAATAACAAAATACATAAATACATAAAGATGCATTTATACAGCAGCTTTCATGGAGTTTAAGTTGCTTTACAGTGGTGAGAAGTGGCGTTACTCACCTCAGCCATGACTAATAAGTAACACCCATCTGAGTGATGCATGGCAATTGTTTGTGCACCAGAACACTCATGACACATCGGCTGAGGTGGAGAGGGAGGGATTTAATTAGCCAATTCAACTGGAGGATGATTAAGTGCCCAGATGTGGAATTTGGCCCGTGACATTAGACAACTCCCTGTTGTTTGCCATACGTGCCATGGAATCACTTATGAGGCAGTGAGTCAGGACCTTGGTTTCATGTCTCATCTGAAAGACAGTGTCCTCTACAGCACAATGCCTTCATCAATGCACTCAGGCAGTTATATATTCTGTCCATAGAAAGGACAGCCCCTTACTACCAATAGGACTTCCAGCTACTAAGATACAGATGTGTTAGGTCGTCTACCATCTTTACTGTTCTTTAGTCATCAGCCATGAAAAGCCTGCAGAATCCGCAATCGTCTTTAATCCTCGCCCCTTAACACCTGCTACCTCTAGTATTTGATGTTTACTTTATGTGTAATATTGTGATGTAATCTGGATTCAGTGTTGTAGTAACTGATGTATCGTAGTATACTTGGCTTCCATTGCCTAGTAAGATTGCATAGGTTAACTTGTGGCAGGGCTTGAATGGTGTTATGCTCGTGCTCACTGGTCTGGGAGTGTTGTTTGCCTGGCCTGACACTGTTGCTCATTTAACTTGAATGGATACACTTATGTTCTACTGTGCTGGAAGTTGCTCTGGATGAGAGCATCTGCTAAATGCATGTAATGTAATGTAATGGTATGATAGGAGTGCTGAAACAAGCACTGCTGTTGTGGGGGTGAGGTGTATGTAGAGAAATTTGGAGTGGGGTCGAGGACACACCTCTGCCTCATGGAGCCGGTTCTCCACACTCCACTTCCCGCCGGCACTGCAGAAGGACTCCAGCTTCTGCTTCATGATCATCAGCCACTTCTCCATGTTCAGCAGGTTTTCGTGGAAGTTCTCGTGCTCTGTGATGCTCTGCTCGCTCTCGCCCACTTTCACCTGGGACACAAAGGAATGCCCATGCTGACCGATGGGGCTGCAGGCCTCATAGCTGATAGCATGAGGGCACACAAGTGCAGCTGAATGCACAACTATACTGCCACTATCGATAGGCTCTCCTCTTAATGTCAATATCCAAACAGACTGAAACATGACAAAAAGTGTTGTCTCTGGAATGATCTGACAATTTTAATATCGCACAACTGGCAAAAAGAGGTCAGTTAAAATACAAAACTATGCTAACACTGGCAGTGTAAGCATTCACAGAGTCCTCTACTTATTCAGACTGTCAACATCCACCCAGCTTTTTCCTTCATCTTTCAAACCTCTGACTGAAATGTGGGCCAAAATGAATGTGGTGTTAAATTAAAAAGTCACTGCCTACCCTAACAGCTTTATACAGCGCCTTCCACTCTGTGTAGAGCTGATCAAACTTCATCTTGTTGGCTGGGTTTGATGCCACCAGCGTCTCCAGAGCTGTAATGTGAGCCTCACATTCCTCCAGGTCCTTCCTGATAACCTGTGAATACCAATCTGTGTCATTATCTCTTCAGAACAGCAGTGCTCAACTTCAGCTGATGGCTAAAGCACCTAGAAGAGTTTGATCATGTGCAAAATAAAATTAGCTAGATAAGACTCTAAATGCACTGTGGGGATTATCAAAGCAACACAGTCAGGACTGTCCATTCAGGGACTGTAATTGCGTCTTCATGAATGACCACTTCAAATGTCAGTGCTTTTGAAGCTGAAATTGCAGATAGTGTTATTTTATCACCTCTTTTAAAATGTTATTATGTTTCAGGGTATTTAATAAGTATTAAAGGTTCCCTGAATACATCTGACATTATACATAAAACACCCTCACACCAATCTTCAAAACATTCCATTAACGCTGGTTTATTACTCAAGGTATTTGAAAGGAAACAAACACTGAAAACCAACGAGTGCTATATACAGTACCAGTCAAAACTGCTCATGGAAGGCTTTTTCTTTATTTGTACTATTTTCCACATTTTAGAATAAGAGTAAATACATTAAAACTATAAAATAACACAAATGTAATTATGCAGTGACCAAAAAGTGTTAAACAAATCAAAACTCTTCAAAGTAGCTTTTTTTTTTTAAAGAAATTCATACATAGACAAATATAAATAGTGAAGTTGCTGCCTAAGTAACAGATTTCAAGCATATAAAGTCTTTAGGTGAAAATGTTTTTGAATGCATGCTTCCCATTATCTTTATTAGGTGGGTCCAAACAGTTGACTGGTGCTTTATATACTGACATCTTCCTGCTAAGTGTATCACATAGACCATTCTCACAGCTTACCTTTAGCTGGTCAGATTGGCTTTTTTTGGCCAATATGTCAGGCTGTAGTACATCTGCAGCACTGAATCGCTCATGGATGAGAGACAGTTTTTTGAGGATGGATTCAAACGCATCTCCAAAGTCCTTTGTTCTAGATATTAAACCCTGTCGGCAACAGACATAAAGACATTGGCATGAGACTTGCAGTCAATTCTTGAAAATAACTGGGCCCTTAGTGACCCTGTCAACTAAGGCACTGGTTTTAAGCGCAGGATGAGCCCTATCCCCAAGATTCAAGCCCAACTGTGTCATCACCCGACAATGACCGGGAGCCCACTTCAGTGTAACAAATTATATTCATTCCACGGGCTGTAGGGGTGGTTTCAGCAGGGTTTTTTTTACTTCACTGTATGGGAACATCAAGCCTGTCAGATCCCTTAACTCACTCTTACACACACACCCAGCTTCAACCCAGTATAGCAGTAGAGCACATATGCAGTTAAGTATAGCAGTAACACAGAAAAATGCAGAAGCCTAAACCTTTTTTTAACAGACACTGTTCAGACACGTTTTAAATTATTTTATTCTCTGTATCAGTTGATGCTAATCTGAATCCAATCCCCGCAGTCTTTTGACCTCCAATTTGTGGAACCTTTGGTTTTCCCGATTGTGTGGATTCCGAGAAAGGAATCTGAAATTGGAACGACAATATCTAGATTTGATGATACCTCTTCTGATGTCCTTCATGACAGTAATTGTGAGCATAGGGGTAACCAACAATGGATGACCATGGGTTGGAAAGCGAGGAGTGCATCGTATGCAAATAATGAATCTAGGATCCCCTTTTACACTGAAACAAACCTGGGAATTTACCAGGTCGTATCCAGCTCCGGAGCCAGGTTGTATAACCCAGTAAGACCAACTTACACCAAAAACAAACCCAGAAGAAACCCAGGTTCGCAGGCCAGTGTAAAAGTGGTCTTGGTGACGTCCTTCAATTAGTGCATGCCCTGTTGTGATGCACTATGAGACTTACAGTGTGAAAACAGCTGTTTGAGTATATTGGTGGAGTGCACTTGTAAAGCCTACAAAAACACTAGTATCCAAGTGGTGATTCAAATTGCGTGAAAAAAGTGGGAAAAGAAAATATGCAAAAATATGGCAACTTCTAAGGGACTCGAAAATCATTTAAGTCTGCACCTGAACTCATCTGAATTATCTGCACAGAACAGATAAAAATGGGGAACCAGTTATTGCAACTTGTAACTTTTTAACTAATGCAGCAAGCAGAATAAAGGACAAAGTACACTGCAGATGATCAATGAATCAGGACCCTTGACTGGTTTCACTACTTGAAGGCAAGCCTTGCAACTCTGTTCGTCTACACTAGAGGGAGCACTGAGGCCAGAAAAAGAACAAACAGCTGGCTACTGTGCTGTACTGCAGTTCCTTTTCTTAAATTATATTCCAATTTCCCAGGACACTATGCCGTAATGCATATTTCCAAAATGCTATGCTGCAATGCACTTTTCCTGTATATTATGCTGTAAAGCACTTTCCTTATGTGCTGTGCTGTACGACACCTTGTGTGTTGTGCTCTAATGCACATTCTCTATGAGCAGTGCTCTAATGCCCCTTCCCTGTGCTGTAATGCATTCCCTATGCGCTGTGCCGTACCTGCAGGCGGTTCTTGCGCTGGAGCAGCTGGCTGTGCAGCAGTTCTCTGTTCCTCATGGCAGCGCTGAGCTCCGTCAGGAGGCTCTCCGCTTTCTCCTGGCCGAACACGCTCCCCAGCAGGTCCCTCTTCACCTGCAGCCGGCTGAGACGCTCCTGCAGCTGGAAGCTGTGCTTCAGCAGCTTCTGCACAGGAAAGAGTGCAGGCAGACGTCAGCTCAGACAGCACAGTGTAACCAAAGGCAAGCATGGATAATACGCCGACTGACAGTTATGCTTTGTGTGTATTTTAGGGAGAAAGACGTAGAATATGAGGTACAGATACATTAGAAAAAGTAAGGTAACAATAGCACAACTGTTACAACCTGGACTTGAACAGTAAAGGTCTTTGCTTCCACTACAGATCCTGGAATATATCCTTCTACATATTTACAGCTCTGACAGAAAAATTATTTATAATCATTAAGTACTTTCTCTCTTTATCAGTATAACGTTTACATAACTACTTTTTACATTTACCTAGTTTCAAACTATGTCCTCTGGTTCTGCTGACAGTGCACATATGTCTTAGCTAGTCTACTTTGTTAATCTCTTATAAAAATGTTAAAAAGTCAAATCTGCCCGGATTCCTTTCATCTAGATTAAAAAGATTAAGCGTCTTGAGTCTTTCTTCTTAACATGCACGTTTCAAACCTGGAACCAGCCCTGTTGCCCTTCTCTCAGCAACAATCCTTCAACAAGGATTAGTGGTTTCATATTTCAGTTCTAAGCTTTTTTATTAAAATGGACCTACACATTATACAGAGATGAAACTGAAGCAGACAGGACTTTGATCTGCTCTGAAGAATCCAATTTTTGCAATGCATATGCTAAAAACTTCAAAACGTAGCATGCTGTGAATCTATATTAAACAGCAGATTCACAATGCAGCTGCATGCATCATGCCTGCCCCTCTTCCCACTTCCTTCTGTTATGCATTCTTGAAATGGAATGTTGGCAACCTTTCCCCTCAGCAACAATTATGGGTAACTCAGGGCAGTGCTAAAGATCACTGAAAATGACTCAAACTTTATCCACAGGAATGCTCACAAACCAAGGCAGAGTTAAGGCAATTTTACAGCCATTTCGAAATGAAGAAAATCTGTGAGAATGCGAGTTTTTCATTTGTGGCAGTAAGCATTCCGATCCTTATTCAACAATACCTTCCACTTCTAAAACTGGGCATCTGCTGCAGCATGAAAAACATCAATCAGAATAGTTTAACAATTCTGATAGTTGCTTTGAAAGAAATGGAGTACCAGGTACAGAAATGGATCTAAGAGCACTGAAATGCATTCTTATGTATTTGGAGTACAGGACTCTAGATGGTGTTTTCTGCATTTTTTCCTCTTTGGTATGAGGAACAGTTAATTCTAATTCTAAATAACAATACTGACATTACTGTTATTTAGCAGATGCTCTTATCCAGAGAGACATACAAAGGGTAACAATTTTCACATGTTGTCCATTTGTACTGCTGGATATTTACAGAGGCAATTCTGGGTGAAGTACCTTGCCCAAGGGTACTGCAGCAGTGCCCCAGCAGCAAATCAAACCAGCAACCTTTCAGTTACAAGCCCTGCTCCTTACCACTATGCTATGCTGTCACAGTGCCTACACTAATATTTTCTGATTGGAGAGGACGGGAGGCTTCTCACCTCAATGTTTTGCACCAGCACAGCGATGTGAGAGAACTCGGAGACCTCAGCCGACGCCTCCAGGATCTGGGACACCAGCTGGCTCCACTGGTTGTAGCCGCGGAGCGGGTCCTGCAGAACCTGCCTCAAACCCGCCTCAGTCTCCGTCGACAGCTTGAAGGCACGACCTTTCACACTGGGACAAATTCAGAGGACACAAACACTGTTACTATATAAAAATAACAGGTTTTCTCTATCCTCAAACAAAACAATTACAGTAGTAAATATGGAATAAATTTACATAAAGAGTACAAATGCCATGCGCACCAAAGTAAATCATACCAAATTTCATGACGACAATGAAGGGAACCGCCGAAAGCTCACCTTTGGTATTCTTTGACAATGGCCAGCACGTCATCGGAGAGGGGCCTGGCATCCTGAGAGAAGCGGAACAGCTCCTTCAGCTGGGCCTTCAGCTGCTCAATGTGAGATTCTTCTGCTGCCAGGGTGTTCCGGATGTTCTGGGAAACGGGCACAGTTAGATGGCGACTCCAGAATATTTAAAGTGAAGAAAGCTTAAGTTGCACATCATGAGAGAACCACTAGCCTTAACAGATAAATCTCAAATGATGAAAAAACTTCATTCCCCTCAGAGCTGCAAAGCTAACCAATTAGCAGAATCAGAGGCATTACTGTGTAGCTTTTTCACCTACTTAGAAGAATTTCACACTTGTAAAATGCGTTTTGCTGTTGAGTATCATCTCAACCTATTAGCTGTAAATTTGCAAAATAACTCAAATTAAACAAGGAATACCAAGTCAAAATAAAATCCAAAGAAGCTCTAGAATAGAAAGGGTTTTTTTTTTAGCTAGACTAACCTGTATACATAAACTAGAGATAACATATCACTTGTTTTGTTAAAAAGAAACAGCAAATATTAAAAGTGCTGTGCATAAAGGCAAGGTTTTTCAGAGACATCCTCCACAACTCCTCTTTTTGCAGAGAACATTACACATGTATTTACACCTCCCTATAACATTTGGGCCTCAACACAAAACTCGAAAAACGTGAGAAAGGCACCTCAGTAAAGGTTCACATTTCAACATCTTCTTAACACTCCTCTCAGGCGTCTTGCCAGGGGGTAAATTCCTTTGAGGTAATTATTATGACAGCGAGCACAAAAAGCAAATGTGTCACTGAGTGATTTACAGCACGAGAGGAGGGTAGGCCCCTAAAGACAGCCTAGAAAAGCGATAAGAGATTGGAGGGGTGGGAACATACCATGTACTTTCTCCACAAGGCCACCAGCTGCTCCTCAGTCTTCTCTCCATCCTTGCTTTCCAGCTCTCTGTTCATCCTCTGCACCAGGCCCCGGAGCTGGGTGATGTCGCTGCGGAGCTTGTCGGTGCGGGAGGAGTACTCGTTCTGGGAGTGCAGCGTGGAGTGGAGCCCTTCTTGTGCCTGGTTGAGGCTCTGGTGTAGCCTTTCCCAGGCCTGTTGAAGCTGCTCCACCTCCTGGGTGATCACTTCGGTGCCCCCCGGGGAGGTGTTGGCCTTAATGGCCTCCGCCACACCATGGATGCGCTGCAGCGTCTTCTCGTCGCTGTCTACACTCTCGCACAGGTCCTAATGGCAAGAGAACAGCCTATGCCTGCATTTCAGACTCTCAACAGGGTAGTGCTTTATTAAAATGAATCATTTAAGTTACTTCTGTAATGGATGTCAATTTTTTTGAAGGCTGATGGAAAAGGGGTCTAACTTACCCATTAATAATTTGAACTCATTACTAAATTGATTTTGGTCTAACAGTCTGTTTAAATGAAACGGAAAATACTAAGCTCAGGGAAACTTCATAATGTTGTGTTAGCCCAAACCTGTCTGCATCCCTTGTATGAGGACAAACTAAACTTATGTTATGCATTTATTAAACAAATACTTAAACGTTTTGGGTTCTGCAACTGCAATCTTTACCTAACCCTAAAACAAGGAAACTAGAGCATGAAAGCAGTCTACCCAAATGTATGCAAGGATGTGCTCCAAAGAGCCAGCTGGCTTTAATTTACACTTACTGTACAATGACACCATATGGATGTTGTTGCATGCTTACTCCAAAAACATAAAATGCCAAGATACTTGTCAAATATGAATGATTTATATAATATGATGCCTAGACAGCTTTCAGTTAGTTCTAAGACGGCATACCTGTAGGGCTCTGAGCTTGTTTTCTGCTGTGTCTTCCATTTCATTGAAGTGGTTGAGCTCCTCAGTCTTTGACAGCAGCCACGCATGGAACTTCTGAACACAGCTTTGATACAACTGATGTCCTTCTGCAATTTTCTGTAGCAATGAAACCCTTTCCTGAAAATATAACAAACATGATTAATGTTACCTACACAGGACTTGTAAACTATGTTTAGCAACATAGTTTAATACAGCACAGTGATGGTCAATTTATTAGAATAACATTTTTATGTTTCATATTTATATCCTACATTAAAAATTTCAGACCTGTTTTAACCAGTGTCATTAAAAGGACCAATTATTTACAATGGCATTTAACAACCACTTCAGAAAGCCATTTTCATTCAGCCAAAAGCAATGCATGTTCATGCACGTTTCTGGTAAAACAAAGGACACCTGACAAAGAGGACACTGCCCAACCATTACAAGTCTACTGTGGATTTAAGACTGAAAAATGAGCCAAGCACAAATAACAGGACAAAGGCTCTGCCTTCCAAAGAGACACAGGGTTTTAAGTTCTTGAAGTCTGGCCAACACACATAAGATTAAATTGAGGTGAGATTTTCCCCTCTAATTTATGTGAATTTCTCTATTTGAATAAAGAAACTGTTATTTCCTCCAACTCCACCTCTCTATTGCATGAGTACTTACAGCAAACAAAAACTTGGGAACTTCAAAATGAAGAGGTTCAGGGACTTGTGCACTCTATCACTCATTTTCAGACACTGTGACAAAAGCAACAGCTTCACCTTTTTCTGTCTCTTTACTATGAGATTACCCTTAGAGCCAAAATAAAGGCAATTTCAAGACTTCCACCGTATATTCTAGACTAGAATCCCGCATTCATGAAGACACACATTACATTCTCTCTCCAGCATGAGAACAACCAAAGCAGGTGATCAGAGTGAGCAAGAGCAACAGGCATCGCTGCCATTGACACTCCTGCTCTCACCTCCGCCTTGTCCCTGATCTGGCTGTAGGCCTCTTGAAGGCCCTCCTGCGCCTCCACGTCCACGCTGGGGTCCTGGGTGCGGTTGTGCAGGGTGGCGGCCTCGTCCAGGAGCCTCTCCAGCAGCAGCTCCTGGCCGTGCACGTCGCTCAGCAGCACGCGGTGGTGGTCCAGCTGCCACAGCTTCTCGCGGGCCCCCAGCTGCAGCTCCAGCTCAGGCTCCAGGGTGCGCCGCATCTTCGCCAGCCACAGCTCGAACTCCTCGCGGGCCTTCAGGTACTCGCTCCAGTGCAGCCACACCCACTCGATCCGGCTGGCAGGGACGGGACAGGACAAAACAGCCGGGCACAGAAATGAGAAATGAGGGCAGCACAAACATAGATGGTCTTCTGGCCAGCTAGATCACACCTGAAATTTCCAGCCTTCTTACAAGTGAGGCAGAGTACAACACAAGCAGAGGCCATATAAGAAGTGCTGCATGATCAGGTTTCAATAGTTTGCCAGACAAGGTACCAGCTAGCTGGTAGAGATACAAGTGCATTAATTTTTTTAATAAGGAAAACAAAGTTTAAGACATAAGAAATTGATTTAGGTGGTAGTGTCTCAGGTGATCAAGTGAGTGTGGAAGAGCTGTGTCTTCAGATGTTTCTTGAGTTTTCTTGAATTTGAATGAAAAACACACAGAACTCTTTAATCTTGGGCAAGATGCTGCCCGCCTCCCAATTCAAGTACATATCTGAAATGTGCTTCACTCAAACCATATGGTCTCTTCAAAAGTGAGCATATTTGTAGCTCTCCAGGAACAGAGGCAGCTGCCAGGGCAGTACCTGTGACAGTGAATTATGTAAGTGGACGTCTCTTCCCACAAGGCTTTCAGCTCCTTCAGCTTGGCGTGGGTCTGGCACTTTGTGTCCTCGTCACCGTTCTGCAGCAGAACCTCTGCAGCCACCAGAACCTGGTCCACCTTCACCCGACCTTCATGCTCTGACTCATGGATTTTCTTACAACAAGACAACATTAAACTCTATTGAAAATCTTTGGATTTTTACACATAACAAATCTTATCACTTCAGAATTTCACTTATTATCTGTTGATATTTGTATATTTTCCATATTGTGCTGAAACAATTGGTATTCCAACACATTTGCTCAATGTTTTAGCTTCGTCATTTCTCTTTCGAGCCTACAGCATACGTGCTTTCAGTGTAAAATAAATGAGTTAGAAGCTGGGTTGAGGGACTGGTGCGCACTCACCTCTGTCTCTCTGAGACGGGCCTCCAGTGCTGCCCTGGGCCCCTGGGTGTTATCATTGGCCCTCAGTCTCTCCTGCACCGCTTGCATCCAGGATACAGCTCCTTCCATGCTCTCCCCAAACTCATCCTGCTCTTGCTGGGTCATGGCGTAAGGCAGTGCTGGGGAAAAAAGTGAGACATCGGATCTCTTGGTACTGCAGGCCTGTGTTTCTGAAGGCTTTTTATGGCAGACCACTTAACACAGAGTACAGTCAAGTATAATGTAAATATGAATATAGTAAAATCAACTATAAAATGGTAATGATTTAATTACGTTTTAGCCTTTCACACATCTGGAGAGGCAAATCTCATTCACAAATGTTCACTCCAATTCTGACAAGAGTGTATGAGGTCAGTAGCCTTTCTACAGACTGTCTGAATGGCAATGGAGGACCACCAGTGGTTCACAGAATGAGGACCACCTTGGCATACCTGAAAATATCAACACCTGTGAAACCTGGTGTAACAAGGAGTGCAGCAACAGTGTGGCAGATCAAACAGCAGGATAATCCCTGTACAAATGAACACTGTGCCTTTAAAGGTAAACTTTGAGGTCTGGGAAGAAGCCAACATTTGCTGTTGTTCAGCCACCACCATGTAGCGCAACAAGTCAAATTAGCAATTGATTGCTAACAGCTGATACTAAATCAACTTGCAATCCTGATAACATCTGATGACATAATACAAATACTGAAATATAATGAGATGCACATGTATTCCCTTTAATAAAAAGTAAAATATCACACATTTTGGTTTGGTATACAAGCATACAATAATAATTTGTTCATTGAAGGTGAAACAGACTACGTGCAAGAAATGCTGACATACAATAAATCGATGAGCAGTATTAAAAATATGGCTGCATTTATTATATTAACAACATCACCAAGCAGCATCTTAAATAGCTTAAGTAGTATGGAAAACAAAACCATACACCCAAGAAAAAGGTACAACATCTCTTTCTATAATTACATCAGAATCATCCTCACAACCCCAATTTAAAGCCTGGTCCTCATGAATCATGTCCGGGCGTCACTTCACCTTATCAGTGGTAGCAGCTATGCAGGTTATTTCTAAAATTAGAAATGGAGGGTAATTATTTTGCAAAATACTGAAGAAAACACTCACCGTTAATATTTAACTGTATTAAGCAGTGTGTATAAAAACATTCACAACTGTTCCAGACATGTAGATGGTTCTCTCTGGGTCCCAACACTAGTCTCAAATACATTTTGAAGAGGTATGAACTTTGAGCTTTGGGCAAAATGACCTTAAAGAGTGAATGAGTTTAAGGGTGTGTGCATTTAAGATGTATACCATATGAATTTGCATTCAGCAATGGCTTTGAATGCAGAGGTAGCAGCTGGGTGTGTGTTTTTTTTTTTTAACTTTTGAATGATTTGTGCATTTGTGAATGATCTGACTTATCTTCCAATACACATTGTGCTCCCCGGTTTCCACAGAAATGCCTTAAGTCAACAAATTCTCTTTCAATAAAGACACTACCAAGCAAAGCATTTCATTAAATTAAAATGACACTTAAATCAATTACCCATTACTAACTTTGATTTGCACTGTGTCTGTTTAGTTGCGACTTAACAAGAAAAGGAACTGAGTACAATAGAGCTGGTGTAATTCCTTTTTGTACAAAAAACAGAGCTTCCCTTGACTTCTTTTCACTGCGGATGGCAGTAAAAGATCTGTTAAAAGAACCTCACACATTAAATTTACTGTGAGAAAATTCACCTGGTACAAATGTTTTGAGAGCAAATTTCCAGGCTTTCTCTGTGAAATGAAACAAGATTATTGCTTCACATATCAAATCTGGGGTCAAACTAAGGATACGAGACCAGTTTAATTTCCCTTTCAAATACTGCAAATGTGAACACCAGCTAGACAGCAGTTCCAAGCACGCTTACACAGATACTTTATGCTACCATTCATAGTTAGAGTTTAGATCAACACAAAACACAAAACTTGTATTTTAAATGGAAGAAAGATAAAAGACAGGAAATTCAAATGGTTACTCTTTTGTGAAGCCAAATGTTAAGTGAAGTTGGTTAGTCAATGGCAATGTTGGAAAGTAGCATGCTAACGTTAGCTACTGTTACCAAGGTTATGGTAGCTGGCTAGCTAGCTGTTGGTCTGCTAACATTACCCAAGCAAGCGTAGCTACTAATTTCTCACATCAATGATACGAACGTCGAATGTAATATTAATGTGAAAAATTGGTAGCTATGTAGTAGTATGAAGTACTTGGCATTAACTGTAATTAATGTTAAGTGGTCATGTTGTTTCCCCACAAAGGAAATTTTATGCTTTGCCATCATACTGAGTTATAACTTTGACATTCAGTCCAGGAGTGATCTTTAGGTTGTAAAATTCATTAAAAGGAGTGGGTCACTTGCACATACAAATATCAAAATAAAAACTACTCCATCTACTATTTTGGTTTCATGTGGAATAAGACATGACTTTCACTGTGAGACATCTGAAGCATAACTAACTCAAATTTGTTTCCATAGGTACCAGAAGCCAGGCACAATTGTCCTTTAGTCGTTATCATTTCAACAATGCTTGACCACTCCCATACGAATTCACCATGTATGTGAGGTATGTAAGGTACGTAGGCCATATCAGTTATGAGATACCTCAAATATGACAGAATGGCTTTCACACTGGAACATTAATGCACTTTTACCGACAGCATTTAACATTTTTTTCCTTATGCATTTTTGGAAAAAAAAGACTACATCTGCTCAGCTAGCTTTATTAGTGTAAAGTGCACTCAATTTGTTAATTTTAACACAATTTGTTAAGTTTAACCAAAGGCTGCACACTGTACAAAACAAACGTACTTAAGAATGTGCATGATAACTACTTTACAATATGATTTTTTAACACAGTGATAAAATGTATAATTTTAATGTAGGTCACGAGTGACTAAGCCGGTTTTCCTGCATGACTCATCTCTACCACCGCAGAGTTTTCTCGTTGTTATAGAGATGCTTTCCCCTCTTTTTCATGGTCAGAAGTGAAACGGGGAACCTGATGGGCAACCGTAATGCGTAATCGGATGACGAGATCTGTCCCCGTCTTGAGAAATTCATTAGCTATCCATCCCTTGTTTAGCACCGTACAATGCGCAACGGTTAACCGGGTAGCTCCTACAGTTATGCAAAATTACGATTAAATATTTGCATTTTCCTAACAGACAGCAATAATCATGTCGAACAAAATACACGTAAGAAACAATTCAGACGGCAAAAATATCCCGGTATGCAGTGACTTTCCATCCCTGAAAAAACGTGGGTTGCAAATTTTAGCTCTCATCCGTTACAAAATGTATTTTTGGAGTTAGTGAACAGGGTACGCCCCTTGTCCCTCCCTGCCATCTGTTACTGACAGCAACACGTAAATAATCGCCGCCTCGTCCAAACCATTGATATATTGTTGCATAAACTGACTGCTGTATTGCAACCTAAACGTTTCTGTCTGATTCACCTCCGTTTCGTTTACTTTGAAAACTATTCAGTTCCCTCTGTTTTAACGTTGCACAATCCTGATTGATGCACTTTTATAAACTAAAAGTGGATTCAGTAACATGCATAGCCTAAACATCGCGTTTTCACAAAACACAGCGTAATAAATCTTCGTAAAAAAACATGGATATAACATATGATAAACAGCTACAATTTCTATATGCGGATAATACATAGGTAAACGTCACTTAAACTCTTGGGGTAGGACGGAACGTGAATGTTCATGAACGTCCGCTAAAGCTAAATTAAGTTTTTTTTTTTTTTTTTTTTTACCCCAGTCACTCCATGACGTAAAGAATACAAATGAAACCTAAAACAAGACGGCGTTTTGGTAAATCGAAGGATAATTTCGAATGTCTGAACCTACCTGTGCATCTACCGTCGTTTATATTAGTTCACTGGAAATAATCTGCCAACCAGTTGTGTATGGTAATGACAGGAAGTAAGGGGAAAGGCCTCTGTACTACTGCTTGTGGATGGCTGGCTGCAGATTTACTCAGACAGGAGCAACAAATCCACCGAGCAACTGATAATCATGCGCAGTCTGTCTGCATGCGTGCTTATTCAAATGAAAGGGCGGGAGTGACGATTACAGTAGGCCTATACTTTTTTTCCATTTTTTACTTTTTTTCAATTACATTAAACTAAAAATAGGAACCCAGACTAAGTGTATGATCTTCACCTCCTGCTTCACCTTTTCAAGTGCCAACATTTAACACAGAATCTTAAAATTATGATTTTAAATGAACTGTTTTAGTGTATTTTATGCAGAAAGGATCTGTGTATTACAGCCCATCCAGCACATTCCTGAAGCAAATGGATGAGCCCCAGCAGATTGTGAAGAAATATTATTTTGTGTAGCAAAAATATCCTTCTTATTATTTTCTTGTGCTCTATCTGAGGTGGTTCAGATTGTAAATATGCACTGTATTGATTGACAAGACCAACAGCACACAAATATGTCACTCAACTTTCATCTGTATTCTTCAGCCAAGTCTACTATAGCCTAGAGGCTAACAATGACATATTTTTGGATGTCTGTCTTATGGCTATACATCTGTTTTGGTTAGCTGAATGTTTTTGCAACACAGTATGCTTACTATACATTGTATTGTATGTTCTGCTAGTTGGTTGTATTACTGGCACAAATTAAATAGAATGTAAATGTTCTGGTGTTCCATGTCTTCATTACCACTTGATATTTGGGGTCAATTGTCTGTTTTGGGAGGGGATCGTTTCTGTAGTTTCATTGAAACCACATACTCAAGCTGTTACTCATCAAATCCATTAAATCTGTTCAGGGAGTAAGATTGGTCATTATAGAATGGCAAGCAGATATTTCTCAAATGCTATTCACAAATCATGACAGCGGGGTTTATGTACACATTCACACACACATGCTCCCCTGTGCAACACTTAACGTCACCGTTATCCATATATTGCTTTAGACATGCTGTAATGACGATGAGGAACATCGCAAAGACCAACACTAGAGGGTGCTAGCTTGCAAGCAAATTAGGCTCATTGTATCTGACAGAGAGCCACAATATAAAACTTTCCCCATTTCCTTCTGTACAGAAATAAGACGTAAGTACATAAGTAAAAGCAATCTGTTGTGGAAGAAAAACAGCTGGATTGTTATTTCTGCGTTATTATTGATACACCTGTCCTCTCAGTGGCAATTTACAAAGAGAAAATAATAGAATAATGATAGTACCAAAAGTATTGTGTTGCTGGATAGTAGCCTATGTGTACATATAATTTACCCACACATCACACATTTTACTTGTGTGGGAAGTAATAATCATAGATGTTGACCTAGTTTTGTAATGTGTTGAGTATGTGAGTCTTTTTAATTCCTCCTCTCCCTTGTAACCTAATTAGGAATCACTAACTGTGCTCATTGAAGATGGGTGAGCAAGGTAGGTGAGTGCAATCCAGTTATTATTCACATTGCACGTCTCACAATTAACCACAGTAATGCAAACGCCAATCAGAGGATTGGGAGAGGAAAACGCTGAAGGACCTTGCAGGCACTTAACAAGCCATTAGTGGGTGCCATGGTAGACAGACGAGGGAACATTTCTAATATATCCATCCCTATGCCTAGCATAACAAAGCCAGTTTGTTCCACTGCTGCACCAAGTAATTGTCAGCTAATGATATGGCTGGAATCAAACCCAGGCCATTGGGGTCAGCCTGCACTCAGAATAAGAGCTTTAGCTAACAGAGACACTGAGTATCCCTTAGTCTTTTTAACAAATAAAAACACAGTATATTTCTTTAAAGGTGCAAATGCCAAAGATATCCAGAGTAAAAAGCAGTAAGTTGTCTATTTGCCTGGAAAAAAAAGACATTAACTGTCATAAGCAGACCATGAAAAAGAGCATTAAATTGAGAATCAAAGTGCCAATGTTTCCAATAACAGTAGTGCGAAAGTTTTTCCAGATTTTCTTTGATTAATATTTTATAAATATAACATTGGCTACCAAGATGAGCTCAAAAACCAAAACAATTCAGTAATCCATGGATTCAACAGTCATTTGGTAAGTGATAGTTGTGCCTTGATGTTATTTATATCTTTTCTTTGTTTGACAGCCAATGTGCCCTAATTTCAGTCTCATAATTCTCATATTGTATTGATAATGGACTGCTGTACTTCAGAATAATCACATCTTATCAGCCAATCAATGTCTGCCTATCAATCAATCAATCAGTAAATCAATCAAATAGAACTTTTCATGGTGCTCTTCACAATATAGGTTGTGACAGAGAATGATTTAAAGCACAACTGAGGAGACGGTTTTGTTCTCAAAATACCTTCCAGGTCCTTAAGATGATCTGACACCTGGTTGTGTCTTGTGGCAGATCAGTACTAAAGTGAAACTCATAATACAGGGCTCATAATAAACCCAAGAGAGCTTTCTTTCTAAGGTCACTCAAACAACCACAACTCACAACCACAACTTGCCAACATCTCTAAATAATTACAGCATCTGTCACAAGTTGACCATCCCACCATGAGTGTGATAATCTCAGTACTACTCAGGGAAAGAATGTTAATGAACCATTCAAATGGAAATGGCCTGATCCTTTCAATTTATCCACAAATTTAATTTCAGATTACACCAGTCCATGATCAGTCCCAACCTGAAAGAAAGCTTTTTTTTTCAGATTCTCACCACTGTTTAATTACCCTGTTTGCTTCAGTGGTCTCATGTCAAAAGAACTGGAGAACATTTGATTTAGAGCCAGCGCAACAATGCCTTGCTGATTATTGGATGAGTTTTTCTGTTATACCTCGTGTCTGAGAAAAATGCAAATGCTCAGGAGTCACAGGCAACATAAGGCAACAGCCCCTCAGTGGTCTCTTTACCCCTGCAGGTGTTTATTGGTTTGCACTTCTTTGTGCCAATTAATAATTGTATTGCTTTGAAAATTATTAAACAAAAATGTTTCTGGTACAGGTGGCTGGCTGTAGAGCCTATGATAACATCTGAGTAATTAATTTTTCTCTATTCTTATTATTGCTGCCTCCAGGGTATCCTGTATTTATAGGATTACTCATAAAGTATGGCCCCCACTTTTCTCACTGAAAACACAGAGAAGGAATGTGGACTGTGCCCGTTGAATTGGCAGATGTAAAGGTCAAATGCACATTCCTCTTCCACGTCACCTACTAATTTCAAAAAGCATTGTTTTTCAGTGTCAATTTGTTTCATGAAATTAACAGATTACATACAAATCATAAATATGCATAGCTTCACTGCTTTATTTTCTGTGAGATTCTTGTAAATTGCAAACATATTATATAAAAAGTCCTAAGCAAAGCACTTTAACAGGGATTCAAGGCCGTGTGCAGGGTTGCAACCTTGGCCTCTTCACACACACACACACACACACACACACACACACACACACACACACACACACACACACACACACACACACACACACACACACACACAATTAAATAAGGAAAAACAAAATACTTCACTGTATATGTATGAGTGGCACCTCATGTGTATTTGTCTTGGATTTCAGTTGAAAATGTTTTTTTTTTTTTCCCAAACCCTGAGTAGCTTTTGCAGTAAGATCCATCAATGTTATTGAAGGATAACTTGTGAATGCATTACACTGTTTAAAATACACAGATGTTTCTATAACTTGTTTATGCTTTTGCTTTAAACTAATGACTTGTTTTACCTGTTTATAATTCCAGTATGTGATTTTACTGGGAGTAGTTGGACAACAGGTATAACTCACCCCTCATAGGGTGAATGCTCCACTTAGTCCTGAACACTGCAGTCCATGCACTGGTATAAAATAATCATTAAAAGGGTCAGTTATAGGGTGTGATCCTGGAAGTTTCACATTATGTTTGAGGAAATTAAATGCAAAACAAAAGGACGTATGTTGTCCAGTTGCATATTTATTTCTACATTTAATGGCCTATTCCTTCTGTTGATGAAATTAACTAAGTAGGGAGAACTTGGATATGGTAAAATTAAATTTGTAAAGGGGATTACCAGCCTGCACGCAGGGGAGACATATTAGAGCTACTATAATTGCTGCTATAATTGTCCTCAACTGAGACACATGCTATGAGTATCTTAGTGGCTTTTACACAACAGCTTTTCTGATCAGTCATTATAATAGTGTGCACAATGCCTGATAATACAACAATAGTGCCACTACAGTACTTCCATTTATTTTATTGTCTTGATACCTTTTTATAAATTTCAATTTCCTGCTTAAAAAGTCTACATAGATGTTGTGTGGGAATTTTCTCATTTGTTCACACTGGGTAACAACTAGTAATTGTGGATTCAGGCTAACATTATGTCTGGATCTAGATTCACTGTTAGCTACATTAAAAAGTATTTCAGAAAGTAACATAGTTGACCAGATCAACAATGTAATCTATGCATTGTTCTCATTCATTTCATTTAGAACAGTGTTTGGCTAATTGACTTCCCAGTGGATTAATTTAAAGGCTAATTGACGATTAATGTGTTCTTCACTAGCCTATCTTTCTTAAAAGCCTTATCTTTTCACAGCACCTTGAAAAACAATGTCTAATCATTGAGAAAACAAATCAACATTTGCTTGTAGGTTCCTTTGCCCACCACAAGGTGGCAATCTAAATCTAATTAAGAGCCACATGGGGGCAGGCTGGCACTACAACAGACCCTGTTTAAATGGTACCTCCTGATCAGTCAGTCTACTGACAATAAAAGATGAAAGTGTGCTCCTGATGAAAGAAAAAAAAAAATTACAGACATCTTCCCATCAGAAGCAGCAAAGAATGATTTTCCGGTTTTCCCCCCTTTTGCGCTTAATCTATCATGTTTAATCCATTAAAAAGGTATAGCATCTGGAAAATACAGAATCAGGAGCTCTTTATTTCGGGAATGCCAACTCCATGTTTAAGTGAAGCAGTGCTCTTTTCGGTGAGTAACAATATGCATGGGGAATACAAAAAACTACTTCAGATATCTGGAAGAACTGCCAGAATAATTTTCAAAATAATTAAGGTGATTGAGAAATATTGCAAAAAGGATGCTCTATGCCCAATTCATCTTTTAGTAGTACACTGATATATCTTCTTTTTGTTAAACATTTAATCTAATACTAAAATTAGAAAGAATTACAGTCACATTCTACACTGTTGTAGTGTGTATATTAAAAACAACATCGAAGATTACTCCTTAATCGACCCTTATTACGACTATGTACATTAATTATATCATATCCATATGCGCCTAATATAAAGAGAGAGATGCATGTGTTGTTGTGGTAAAGAAAAGAGCAACCTGCTACTTTTTATATGCTACTTGAGCGCCTGAGGATGAGGATTCACTTAATGCTTTGAAGGAGAGATGCAAGCTCAATAATACGTATTTCTCCCTGTTGTGCAATAAAATGGTAATTGGCGAGACCACTATTTGCCTTTTGCTCTAAAAATAAGATTTTAAATTCAAACAGCATCCTGTATTTATGTAACTGAGAAGAAAAAGCATAATAGATCACTGCCTTTGCTTACTAGATAACAAATGTGAATGGGTAGTAAAATGCTGACGTGAAGTTTACAGCAGATGTAGAATGACATTCTGTATGGCATTTACCATGAAAGGACCGCCCAGCTACTCAGCTGGGGTTTATATGCTGTCCTAAAATACCTTCCTATCTCATTCACAAGGCGGACAATGGATATGTCCCCAAGGGCCTTGATGCAGTATTCCCCATTCAGAAAAATTTTCACAAACACTCACACATGTGAAGCAAGAAATGTGCTTTCTGGGATTTCCTTCACCATACAGGACTTCCTTTTGGCATTCACAATGTTCGCACATTTGTGAGTTTGATCAGGTGTATGGTATACAGCTCCCTTTAGGGTTTAAATCTTACAGTGTAAAGATTAACACCAGAAATGAACAAGGTCTCCAGCTACAGTTCAGGAAGGCCCTTCACTTATTTCAAAACAGTGGAACATGCATCATTAAAAAAGGATGAAGCAGTATCCTTTTTAATATCATTTAATCACCCTTAAGGAATTATGTTCATTTCAGTGTTGAGGTAATTGCTCTAACATCAATGTGATGTTTTAAGTAGTTACTTTTGGTGCTCAGGGGAGGAAAACAGCCAACAAATAATTAGTAAAAGATTATTCACTATAGATTGTCATTCATTAACAAATTAATTTAATCTTCTGGATTTCAGTCAAGCTTGTGGTTTGTAAGGGAAATTATTTGATAGTGTAAGTAGCAGACTGGAAAAGCACACCGTGAACCATGAAAAGTTCTGCTTGTTTCCCATAAGTGTTTTAAGATATCTCATCTCTGGCATAGCTTTTTTAATTCAAATACAATCATAATATAAGCAGAAAAAATTGCAGTAGTCTGGGTTACCGAAAACAAACGCAGAAGATAAATCAATACGCAAACAATGCATCTGTCACCATTTAGGATCAATAGCAGTTCTGTATGAACTAGCTGAACTCATGGGCCAATATCATGGATCCAAGAAAAAAAAATCAATAACAATAATGAAATCAATGCTACATAAAGCAGAAAGGTTGCCCTTTACATTATTGTTGGTTTTCATGTTAGTGGTGGTACAAAAGACACTATGTGGAAAAAATGACTTCATTTCAGGAAGGCAGTAATCAGAGGTTCACCTTTTAAATGTCATTCATGGTGGACATGTCAAGATTTTCCAATGTATGGACACAGATGTCAAATATATCGCTTATGAGATGACCTCCATGTGATGAGAGGTACCGTCTAATCGTTTGTGGTAATTAGATGTTAGCAGGCAGTTTAGAACAAGCCTGTACATTAATGATACATGAAATGTGTTCTCTAACCAGCCATCATGAAAGGTGATCCTGACATTTCTCTTTTTAAAGAAACAATGCTTTTTGCCTTGAGAATACACATGTATTTGTCTTCATTGCATCAACATCAACGAGTAATTGTGTCACTAATTACCTGTGACCTGAATAAAAGTTTGAATTTTGGAAAATATAAATAAAATGCTATATAGCACATAACATTTAATTCCTTGATACATGTACTGTACAGAACTCTGAGGTCTGTTATTTAGTGGAGTGGTTACTAGTTTTCTGTTTGTAGAAGCAACAACAATAAAAAAAACCTCTTCTGAGATGACCTAGCATGTTGAACAAAAAGACATAACACAAACATAGATAGTCACCTTTCGGTAGATTTCCTCCACACATTCATAATTGGTGTTGTTTCTGCAGCTCCACCATTGCTTTAACAAGATGATAAAATTTAATAACCTGTTCATCTGCCATGAAAAAACATATGCTCATTTATGTTATGTTATGGAAATCTGATGTAAGCACTATGTGAAATGAGGCATGTTAATTCAGCATATCTGTGGGTGATTTCAGCATTCTTCTGTCAGTCAGGGTACCTTGATTAGAGAGCAATTTAGTGTGTCTGTGAATACTGTAATATTGGAAGCAGGCTGTCACGAGTAAATATTTGGCATTAAACACTGAAAAGCTGACTCATAGGAATGTGTGTTTGGTTTTGTCTTCCCTTTCAATTTTCACAATTAAAGTATGAAGAGAATGGACCGCTTTCCACTCTGAGGTGATCAGCCAATCAGGTGTTTCTGTTCCCCTGACCTCCCAGAGGGGATATTAACTCTGAGGTTGAATAGGCAACACCTACCCTCCTCTATGTGCAAACAATTCCTTCCCCAAATAATGATATGCTTAATGTTTCCTCATTCAGTTGTGTTGCATGGACCCTCTGACTGTGTGACTTTCCAAAATAAAAAAGCATCAATACACATAGCAGTGCTGGGATGAGGTCAGTTTTGTGGTGAGTAAGAAGGCATTGCAGGCAAGATTCTTGTCATAAAAGTGTTAGCATTGTGAGACTAGGAAAAAAATTAAACCGCAGAAATACGCTTTAACACAAAATGAACACAGGGCTTTGCAGTTCTTGCATTATTTATCTGATTCTTGGTCCAACACACTGAAAGAAAGCTCTGTTTGATCTTCTTATAGAAGGGGAAGTCTGCAGCTCGCTAAGGTTTTGTCTTTGTGAATGAGTTCTCCTGGGTTATGAGTTATCCACACTCTTATTGTTATACATGTTCGCCAACGGTCCATGTATGGGTTGTATGAATTATTCAGGGGGCCTCAGCAGTAGTTCTTGTGCTTTCATTGAGTTCACCACTGAAAACAGATATACCATTGTGCTCCAGAGAGTGAATCTGTAACCAGCCTTGTATGTCAGTGATTTCTGGTGATATTTCCACCTTTTAAGAATCCTTGTCTAACTGGCACTTGATTCATACCATTCATCAGGTTGTTTAATATGTCAAATTCCTTATTTATTTGACCATTCCCCTTTTGTAAATGCCCAGCACTGTAGGTGAAAGGATTACAGTCCATGTGGTAACATTCCAAATTCAAACAGTTGTGCAGCGAAGAGGTCACCCCCTCCCTGTGTCTGGGTTAACAGTATACCCATGGTGTTAACAGTATATGAACTGACATTCCCCTGTTAAACAAAAAGCCTTTCCAACACAGCCAGAGCTTCTCTCAAACTGTGTCTTGACCTGCCTTTGGGCGCCCTCTTCTCACTCAGTTTTAAATGAATTCCAAAGCGCAGCGTGGAAACACAGCAAGCCAAGGCACAATCATTTGAGAGGTATTACCTGGGCCCAGATCAAGGTATGTCTGAATGAGTATCCATAAAGTGGTGGTCATATTTAAATAGAAGGCACACCTCTATTGGATGCGCATTACTATTGGGACACATAATGCTAAAGATTCTGCACTGCCACTGCCCTTGTCACTGGTAGAAAAAGGCAGCGAAAATACAGCAGCCTGACAGGAAGAGTTAACAGAAAATCCGAAAGCTCTCAGAGGACGAAATTGGAATCGGCAGACTCAGGAAACAAGGAGTCAAGGTTAAGGAAACACAACAAAGCAATGGAGTGTTTTCATCGGTAATCAATACTCACCTTCTCATTACTGCTCTCATATTCCTGCACAGATGACAGCTGAGCCAGGAGAGAGGGAAGAGTACTTTCTCAATAAACAGAATGAACACAAACAAAAAGCCAACAGGAAGCAGATCAAGAGATAAACTGAAGACAAATAACTTTTGAGGCATTGACGCAATAAATAAATAAATAAATAAATAAATACCCGTAAAAATAAAAGAAACTGAAAACAACATTGTATTGTAGAGAAAAAAAGTTGTGTAGAAATTATCTTATAATACTGCACATTTATGTTATGGTTATTCCAACTGAAACCACTCTGTACTGTAATACATGTCACCTGTAATAAAATTTGCTCAGACTCAATTCAAATGTAATGCCTAAAAGACTATCTGAAAGAAATACTTTTGAAATGAGCCTTTAAAGCTGTATTGTACCTCAGTTCTGGTTAACATGTTATCCAATTCATGTGAAGCAAATGTGCTTAAATGCAGACATGCTACAAGATCTTTTTTCTATGCATGTCAACTGAAATGTTTTCCATATTTTGTTTTCAACCCATTGCACAGGCTGTGTGGGACTGAGCATTTTGTTGCTTGGGGTCAAATTGAAGAGGAACATGCTCGGGACATTTTGGGAGAATGTAGATTTGATTTGGTCCCACAATAAATTTGAAATAATGGAACTGTCCTCATTATTATGTTCATATTATTTTGTTAGCAGAAGGCTTTATCTGGGGCTGCTTATAGTACACAACCTAGATTTTACAAATTATTCATTTAAATAACTGGGTATCTACTGAAGCAATTTAGGTTGCATATCTTGGTTGACAAAAGAGTCCTTCTAAGGTTCAGATCTGCTCTCATTTTGTTAAAAGTCCAGTTCTATAATCACTGCTCTTCTTAACTAACTTTTGCCTCAATGGCTTTTTTGGAGTACCCCTTAAACTATACTCAATTTTCTCTCCTCATTTGTATTAGCACAGCATTAGAGAGATCAAGGAAACTGAGCATCTAAAATGACTCTTATGCTAGCTGAGAGCTTAAAAGTAGGTTTCTGTTGGACCCATGGTTGCTCTGAAGCTTGAGGGTGCTATTTTTGCTTCGGTTGTAGCTGTACAACTGAATGGGAGTTTTATAAGCATTATTTCAGTCCGGTTCTGCTGCAGCCGTATGGGGTCTGTCCATGACGGCCAATGAGACTGGCAGCTCATCTCAGCTCTGTGCTCTCAGAGTTCGACGGCACACCAAAGACAGGCAGCCTGCGGATTCCGTGCATTGCTCTTTCAGAAGTCGTCAGACCTGACAGCAGGAGGCTAAAGAACACAGGGTTCCTGTGACCTTCTTATTCTCACCTTAAATGTTCTCGCTGATCGTTCACCCTCCCGACCATCTCTAGCTCTTTCAACTAGCCATCACTTCAAATTCACCGGAGAGCTGAATTTAATTGCATAGTTTGTTGTTGCTGTCATCATTTTAATCATATATCTGAAAAGATACATGCAAAGATTTCTCCTTGCCCTTCAAGGTGTTTTGTTCAAATCCTTTGAATCTTACATTGTATTACATTATTGTCATTTAGCAGATGCTCTTATCCAGAGCAACTTGCATACAGTAAGTTACAATTTTATCCCTTCATACAGCTGGATATTTGCCAAGGCAATTCTGCGTTAAGTACCTTGCCTAAGGGTACAGAAGCAGTGCCCTAGCAGGGAATCGAACCAGCAACCTTTTGGTTACGAGCCCTGCTCCTTACCATTACACCACACTTTTGTATAGAAATAAAGGTAACTCAGTAATTCACCAAAACAATTAGTAGTACTCCCATTTTTGATAAAAAAAAGTCAGGTGTTATTAAAATGTTCATGAAATCAGATTCCCGTCCAAAAATCAATTTCTTTTTTGCTTTAGGTTTTTGTCTATGTAAACTGACCTCTAGAACCCTAATGCAGTTGTAATCCCTCACAATTTATGATTATTACCTGGTCAAAGTAGGCTCCAGCCCTTGGAGAACTAGAAAATACACACACAGCAGAAATGCATAAAATTGACTGCCAAGATGTCAATAATATTATTAAAAATAATTGTCAATAAAACATGTTTTTCCCTTATGTACTAGAGTACTTTAATTCCTGGCCTTGTTGCTTGCAATTATTGAAAATTTACCAATCTCATTAATCTGAGTTCATACAGCAGAACTAGAATATATCTTAAATATGGTTATTTTCAGCATAATCAGCCATGGACAGCCTGCCTACAAGTTTTCTGTATGGTCCCATGTGACCTCTCCTCTTCATAATCAGCATGATGCAAGCAGGGAGATGCTATTCAAATATTCCCTTTACAAAAGGGCTATCCTGTTTAGCTGGATCTTGAGAAGGCTTCACATCGAATTAATGTCAGTGAAGTTATTACCATAAAAAAGAGATGCAGTTTTTATATCATTACTGATGAAAATTAATGCAAAAAATACAAACAAACAAACAAAAAAGCACTGTGAGGTTGAATGCAATGGATACATAAAATTCAGTATGAAGCTGTAACTTTTAAACATGAAATTCTATTTCAATCATGAAAATGCTCTACTTAAAATGCTGAAATCCCTTTTTATTTATTTTTATTCATTTAATTAAGCAATAAAAATTCAAACCAGTGCAACTGAAATCTAGTTCTCCAGTGACAAGGATCTAACTTCATATCTATTATGCAGTTTAAGAATGTTAAAATGATACTCCATTAGATAATTCTAAATTCATTAAACTTCGTCTATTTCTCTTTCATATGGTTACCTACCATCACTGATTGCCTATGGGGGAACCTGTGATTTGTGATTGTACACCCCACTCAACCCACTGCTACCATGCTAGACATCTCTTTGTCCCTGGCCATGTCCTGCCATGTCCAATATTGTGGCAAAAGTAGATTTTTGCATTCGTTCTTAAATACTGATTCACTAGGCTCAAAGTCTGTGCTCTTGTTGGTGATAATCCATAATACCTTTTTACCTTATGCCCTTGGCTGCACCCAACATTACCACCAAACACATTTTTCACATATGTCCCCTTTTCTCAGCACTGTGTCATTTATCTCATGTCCGGGACATTCATCTTGATGGCATCAGACATGCCTGGCACAACCATGGCATTAACATACACTTTTGCAGCATTGCCAAAACTAAGTGGTATATTCACAGCTAATTGTGATGAAATCTGGGTAAAATAGTGTTTGTCACCCTATGAGGAAGTTTTCATACTTTTTGTACACTGTTATAGTATGCATAAGTTCACATTTTGCACAAGCATAAGAGACTGCTCCCAAATATGTGCAAACTGAAGATTTTCTTGGATGTTGGTCCCTGGCAACAAACAATATTGCCTTCATCATTCATTCATTCACCTAAATTTGCCACATTTCTTGAATATTGTCTCCAAATGTACTCTAAAAATGGCTCTAAGGTACCAGCCATCTGAGAGAGAAGCCTTGAGGCTGCCTGCAGTCTCTGCTTTATGTGAAGCCTGGTTTGAATTCAACACCTTTTTGAATAATTAAAACTTTTTTTGAAACTCCATGTCTCAAAGCCAGCTTTGTTTCAAGATCACCTGTCAGGCTTAACAATGGCCTGTCAGCTGAAGAATTGTTATTCCTCAGATATGTTCAGATTGGAATGGCTTTATCAACAGAGTCAAGGCCATCATATAAATATTCAAGGACAGAAACAACAATAAGCAATTGAAAAATGCCAAAAATACACTAAAGCATCCTACAACATGTTCTGCTGGCAATCTTAAAAATCTCACTGCTGGTGAACAAAATCCAGGGGCAACTCTGTAGATACCAACATTTCCATTAATTACACAACACCTGTCATAAAAAATAAACGTATCATGGTGAAATATGGTTAAACATCCGCCAAAATGAATAAAGATGCCTAAGAATAAAATGACTGTTAACTCTAACCCTAAACTCAATCATTCTCAGTTAGATTTTTGCAAGGGCATACTGTCTGTCTGAAATAAGATTCAACAAATAATAAATCACTTGAGATAATGCATTTTTTATGAAGTAGACTACCAATGGTATTCTATAAATTTGTGCTGTGAATTTAGACAGTCATGCATTGTTTTTACCTGTTATACCATGGTAGTATAGTTACAATCCATTCTACCAAAATTCTTACACTTAACATACAAAAATATTACTATTTTATTCTCAGGGGTATTTTGATTAATATTTTTATTAAGTTTCTTCTATGGCAGATGTGGCATGTTAAATCATGACATATATGAATATGCATTAGACAAATAAGACTACTGCTCCTGTCCTGTCCATTCTCAGTACTGCTTCTCCGATCAGCATACAGAAGGCCACATCACAAATAGAGCATACAAGAAGCAAAATCATTGTATAACATGAGAACCTATGAAAGTCATGGTGCATTTATACCACAAAATAAGGGCATAGGGCACTAGGCCAAGAACAAAGTTCTCATTTTAATTAGCACACTGATGAATTTTTCATCATATATGACCGTGTGTCTTTGGTGAACGCAGTTAAGCAATGGCAGCATCTCAGATAAATGAGGGACCTGAAGCGTTCACTTGATACAGTGGAAAGTTCTCCAGCGTTATTTCCATAATTGGACATATAGCATTCATCAAAACACAGTAAGCAATTAAATGAGAAGGAATGATTAAAGAACATCTTCTCTGCTCTTGCCTGGGAGGATGAGTCTTGAAGGAGAAATTTCAAAATCATTTGTGTTCCTGAAATAATATGCTTGGGAATATTTCTTTTCAGTTAGGAACTGTGGCTTAAATGAATAATGAAGTAGGACTGAGGAGGAAGAATGGTTTATGTGTTATGTGTATGTATATATAATACATATACTATACATGCATACATACATTGTACTGTGGTCAAAAACTCGATGCAGGCAAGTAGGTGGTTCACTGCAGTCTTTATTCACGACGCCGGGGACAAGTTACATACACAAACAGTGCCAAGCAACAAGTCCATCTTCCCTGAGACTGAGAACCCTTCTTATACCCAACACATCCTGTATACATAAGTCACCTTTGGCAAAAACATGTCACCTATACCATTGTTCTGTTTTTTTTGCTGATGTTGGCATTCTAAAGGGTCTGTGAGAACTTTTGCGTGGTCTATCCTATCTGGCCACCCATATGATGTGTTTCCTTGGCCTGGAACAATGGGGTGCCTGGACAGACAGGAACCTGACTCCTATATTTCTGCTGGTTTCATCCTTTAAGGGAGGGTTGAGGAAATAGACAGAGACATGTTCACGACACCAATGCATGTTATTCATTCAATGAGGAAAACTATTCTACTTTGTTAGGGTTGATACAAATCTTTCCCACAGTACCTTTATGTCCAAGCGCTGGGGTATAGTATGAGAGTATAGTTGTTGTACCATACTCTGTGTTGAAAAGGTGCATATGCTGCACAACTGGATAAGCATATATGTCATATTCTGTGAGAGAAAGACATGGTATCTACAATAAAAATGCTTCCTGCATACAAGGCCAAGCTACATTTTCAAATCATATCAGAAGATAGATATTTCCAAAAACAGGTTTGCCACTGAAAGTTTTAATATCTCTGACAAAATGTTCTCTGTGTACAATCACAGCAAGTTGCTCACTAACAGAATTTATATTGCAAAGTGTGCATAGCCAATATTCACTGGACATTTCATCAAGAAGTGAGCACAGCACTTAGTATTTAAGGAATCTGAACGTAGCAACTTTATCTACTTCATCAAAAAGTAACAGTCTGTGAATACAGTAATCTAACAACATTCCTCAAACTGCATAATAGGTACTTTGAGAACAATACAGTACATTTATTAGTTATGAATTGTGGAAACTGTGACAATATTATCATGACAGAAAATAACACTGGGGATAATGCTGCAAATTGCACCATTGTAGGGAGGCATTCTGGTGAATTATTTTGTCAGCCTAGCTAGATTCCAAGCTTGAATCATGAAACAGAAAATTCAGACTGTCAAATGGTATCTAACAAGCTCCTTATGCCAGCATGTAATATACCGCTAGTCAAACAGGGAGCAACATGAGTTGATCTATGGGTGAATCTTCCACTGTTTGCATTCTGTTTTTTTTTTTTTTTTAAACTTTTCTTATCAAAAGACAGGACTGCAGGCGTCTGCTTTGAGGGATTGCTAGCATCAGAGACAAAGAATTACTCTTTCAAATTTTCACTGCTCATGGAAACTGTTGCCCAGTGAGGCTGGAATTCTGTTGAGCTAGTAATAGCTGTATCTTTCCATAATATGATCACAGCAGGAGTGGAGTGTGCATTATTCATAATAAGTGGGATTATTTTTTCATTAATACCTGTAGCTACCCCAGATAAGGTACATTGCAAAGTTATTGTATTTGTATACCCTGAATATTATCAAGCAGGACTCCTGTCAGATTTAATGAATTATGTCTGTTGACTGTCCTTCCACCAACATCTGTTAACACAAGCCATTGCGTCAATTAGTTCAACTACATAATAATCAATATTATCAACATCATTTTAAATTTACATTTGTCTTTTGGGTTTCCTGCCAATACAATAATTATGAAAGATAAGCAGGTTGTCTAGATAAGCAGCCATATTATTCTATGATACTATACCACCTAGTGTTACAATGCACTTGCATGTATGATGAGTTGTGTAATCCATGGGTCAATATCTTGCATGCTGGTGTAGGACACAGAAGATGGAATTCCGCATGGAGGTGATGCATCTGATGGACACATGTCCAAATGTTGGCAGGGTAAAACATGTGAAGCATTCACAAAATAGTCATAATGCACTCATAAATATGAGAACATTGGCTTAAGCAGGAGACAGTACTCCTCATAGACTTATCAATGAGCAAGGAGAAGTAAGCCACCCCTTGCAGACTCATAGTCTAGTTCATGGGCATGAGTAGTTTCATGAATGAGTAGTTCATAGTTCCTGAATTTCATCGCAACAATTACATTTACGTTTTATCAGATGGATTACCTAATTCATTTGACCTCACATGAGAATGAATTAAGGGGCCACTTCATTGACCTTTTCATAGATGAATGAAACCCCTTGTAGGAGCAATATGTGTAGATGATATTTTCATTTAGGTGAAATCAGAATGGCCCTTTTTCCTAGAATGGCAATGCATGAAGGTCACTGCAGCTTTGAACCGTTCATCCTTGAAGATGTATCTTGGTTGACCTTTTAGACTGGTGGAAGTCACAAACTATAAAAAAGAAAAAGACCACACTGTGTAACATTGAAGGTGACCACAGCCAGTCTTGTAAAAAAACATTTAAAATACATATTTAAAAAGTGGTACAACATACTCTGACTTTTTTCTTTTGTAGCAGTACTTCCACAATGGTCTTGTTATGATCTTCCAAGTGCATGGACCTATAAAATGTATTCAAGCAAAATGTGTTCAAGCATCATTTCAGTTATGGCGCATTCTACTTCAACTGAAGCTACACGTAGTTCACCTTTTGCAAATATGATAGCATTAAAAAGAAGGGTATTATGATAGAATCAATGCATTTTTTTATTGCATTTTAAGATTAAATAAACTGACTGTATTTACAGAAAGATAAATCAGACCTCAGAGTATCATGTCTAAAGAAAGTAAAGATTCAACATTTAATTGACAATTATGTTGTGTTTTCGAATGGGGTGGATTCAACTGTTAAAATCAATATTTGTCACATAGAAACTCAATTTACTCCGAAACTATATTTATTTTCACATGCATAGCATGTCTATTTATGAGCAATATTGCTGTTACACATAATCACTGATTCAGCATACTCCTTATCCTGCCTTTTTCCTGCACATAAGGGTTGCAGAGAGAAAACTTTCATATTAAGTCAGAATGTGTGATGCTTGGAACTAATGAGACACACCCACATTTTGAGCAAAACACCCTTATTTAGGGCAATCCTGCCAAACATGCATCTCCTTTATGTAATAATAGAGTTACACAATGTTTCTGGAAAGCATTTATATAGGATTTATGTACATGTATCCCAAGTTTGAACTGGCCTCTTGTATCCCATGGTGCAGTGCAAAGGAAAATGATCTGACCCTCAAGACTACTTGTATTGGAGGTTGGATGGATTACTGTGTTTGCTGAATTGGTTGAATAATTGACTGATTCATTAAAGCTGTAATCAGTGTTGGGGAAAGTATTATTAAAACGTGGTAGGCAATCTAAAACTACATTCTATTTGGGGATACAAAAAGAACATTAATCATGTATAATAGTGCCTATTACTTGAAAAATTATCTTGTCATTTTCAAAGTCACTTTTTTCCAAGACATAAAAGTGATAATTAAAAGCTAGAGGAAATCATTAAACTATATAGACTAATTTTGCTTAATAGCTGCTGTCATATGACTTTGAAAATGACGTTTACTGTGCAATAATGAGCTTTGATTTATTCTTTCCTCTTGCCTTGGAATCTGAAACATTTTTTTCTGTCAATTACCTTAAACACACAGTAAATATCAGAAAATAAATATTAGCGGAATATAAAGGAAAATAATGATGTGGATGAAATTAACACATTACATTTAAACAATGTATACCACAGAATCCCATTTATTCATTTTCTGACATATCAAAGCAAGTTAGTATTTGAATGCATTTATCAAAAAGCTTGCATGCCTTACGCTGATTATAACTCCTTGTATTTCCACATTTCAAACATGTTGTGAAATGTGACTGAAATGGTTTTCGTTGTATATGAGCCACTGAATATAAACTGCCTTTTAAATTTTGAAATCTGTGTGAATCAACAATTCCCTTAAACAGAGATAGGAGAAAAATTGTCTCCAGATGTGTTTTTTGTAAGCTCACTCACTGCATAAATTTTCTTTCATCTATGAGTGAATGGCTGGCACAGAAGTAGAAGTAGATGCAGTGCTGGTCAAGAAGTCTTTCTAAGACAAACCAGCTACTGTATAGTGTAGTGTGGTATTTGTGCATGTATTCAATAAGGTAGCAACAAACTTAATTACCTACAACAGAACACGACCGATAATAAATTGGAATAAACTCTACATTTTTGCATTTTCCTTTGTCCATTGTTGGTTGCAAGGAAATTTCTGAAAATCCAGATGTGATTGCTGCAGACAGTTTGCTTTTTTAAAACCTTCCTCCATGTAAGTTTCACAGAGCACTGCACAATATGTGTTTGCTGTAAGCATATTAATAGTCTGGAATGTATGTGGTGTGTCAGTTTTCCATTTCACAAGCACATTAATATATCAGTTCTTAGAAGTGCAGCTGAGTAGCAGAATCCTGGACCTTCCAATGTATGTAATATTGTCTCCTGGGAAATCAGTCTCTACCTATTAGCCTGCAATGTTGAAAGTTACAATGTGTGTTGACATTATTCTGTAGGCTATTCTTTGCTTGCCAAGTTTTTCTCTCCACCCGCAACATTACGTTGCCATCTAATTCTCCCTTTCTGACAAATACTCATTTAGAGATGCGTATCTGCCACATAGAATTAGGCAGTTGAAGAAATAAGAGAAATCCATCCAGTTTATTGGATATTCAATGCACAGTTTTAAACATATGAGCAGTTCATAGAGAGGCAGCATATGTTTTTCATTTTGAATTTTCAAAGCTGCTTGATTTCAAGCTGCTAGACTATAACTTTATGATGATGGAAACAACAGTAGGATTATAACATCTTCATAACTAACATATCTTTGTCACATATTTTTTATGATTTTATATTTCTCTTATACTACTACAAAACTAACTACCTATGTTTATAAATTAACTGTAGCGTGTAATAATATTCACAGTATTCCACTGTGTGTGGGAGAAATATATATTCAGTTACATTTTGACAACCTTTTTCTTTTATATTAATTGTTAATCATAAATTGAACCTATGCAGAAATCCATGCTTAATGTTTGCATTATTATCAGATTTCAGATTTGACATATTTATCGCCCATCTACATTTATAGGAATTTGTTTGGTGTCAAGGAATGGAACAAATATACAATGTGAGCATACAACACATAATGTACATACAGATACCATTCAAAACATATACCAAACATGAACAGAAATACCTACACAGTATATACATACACAAAATCTATATTAATACACAAAAAATACATAAATTAGCAAATTGTCCTAATCCAAGCAAACTATTTAATCTAAGCCTCCTTCCCAGAGGAGATGTTATGGTAAATGATAAGTAATTGAATCCGATATTTAAGAAATGTATTGTGCATTTATTTCTCTGATTATGGTTATTCTTAGGACAATATATTGTGTTGATAGTTACATTGAGTGTTCTCCCCCAACCCCCAGATACACACACACACACACACACATACACACACACACACAAATACATCTTACAGTTACTGAGTTTCCTCTGCAGCAGTGGGAAGCTCTGAACTAGATGCAGTCTCTTATGTTGAAAGGCTGTCTGACTCTTCCTGTTCAATAGTTCTGGCTTCAGCAGGCTCTGAGGGATTCAGCAAGAGTACACAGTAATGCTCCTCTCAGGATTTGAACCTACCTTTGAATTCAATCTGGAAACAGAAACATAAAGCAGCCAGAGTGGTCATAGTCAGAGTATTATTCTCTGATAATACCATGTTTGCCTTTGTCTATTTGTCCCTTGCAGTCTTGCACCTGCACAACAAGAAGTGGATGTTTCAAACAGCATGTGGTTCTGCTCTTTACGAGTAATCACAAATCTGCTCCAGTTCTCCAGACACCTACTACAGCATTTACTTGCATGACAGTTCTTCCAACATTACATGCATAACTATCCAACTTAAACGTTTGTGTAAGAAAAGGGCAGTGGAAAGACAGATCACTCAGATAAACTATCTATAATCAAAACATTGGGGAAAAGCAGCTGGAATTTACATACATGTAGTGAATCATGTATGTGAAATCAAGTCTATCAGTAAGATAAATCTTACATATACATACATATAATCCTAACACAATTCTAACTGTACAAACACATTTGAACATAAGAATTGAAAGCCTGATTTTTCAAAACTGTACAGAGAACCCAATAATTATAAAGCCTAGTTGAAAAGAAGAGTGGTTTTTTTTGTATCAAAATATCCGGTTAGACAACCATATAACTTTTATATCCAGCTACAAAATAACTTTAGTTACGTAGATAATATATTTGCTTTATAAAAAGATACTCGGTAAGAATATTTTTTTTATAGTTATAAATATTTTTTAATAAATAGTTACAATTAGTTAACAGTAAGACTCTACATTTAGAGCACATCTTTTCATAATATGAAATTTTCCATAAAGTCAGTAATACACATCTAGTTAGATTATATATGCAAATACAGTATTTTGCTATGGATATTTACATAAATATACTTTATCTCACCTTTGCACCAAAGGAGCTCTGTGAAGGCAGAGAAACAGGAAAATAAGAAGCCCAAGACTGTTCTTAATTCTTAAGTTATAAGGGATTAAGATACAATGCAATTTTAAAAACATTAACAAACAGTATATTGTTTGCATTTATCTGAAAAGTGAAAATATCAATTACTTCAAATACAATTGTTCACAGGGGTCCCTGATAACACAGTTGGCAAGGCTTCACTTTGAACACAGCCTGAGCCCTTTAGCCTGGGTTTGCAACCTGACTGTGTCATTTGCAAACACTGACTGAGACCGCACAGCGGCAGAGCCTGAAAATTGGCTTTATTCAGCCAGGGTATCCCAGCCAGGGCCTCCTCGTTTTTACCATTGCCAGGAACCCTGTGATTCCTTGGGCACCTGTGAGTTCCTCACATGATGTCAGCGGAGCAGCGCCTGTCCTCCAACGAGCACCCACTCCACTGTAGTGTGATGTGTGACTTCAGTGAAATTAGCATCAAATGTATTGGACAATTGCGTTTGACTTTTTCAGTGCTCCTTTACAAGTGCCAAGGTTTTCACAGCGAGACAAGCCTACTGTAGAACTGCCAGTTCCAAAACCACCAACATGTGCCTTTTTGTTAGTGGTTTGCCGAAATGATCCATTGGAGTGTGAGTGCTCACTAATGTGGCTTTGGGCTAAGCAGGCATCACACTAGCAAAATGTATTCAGCACTGACATTTTCCTGCAAAGACAGGAAACAGTGAGGGGACTGTGGTGAAGAAGTCCCCTACTGAGTCCTGGCACAATTTCCATCAGTCGCTCAGAACCCAGCAATTGTGAAGCAAATGTCAACACAGGAGCATTGTTGTCATCATGATGTGACCAAAAATATTAAGGCTTCAGCATCAGGTGCATGTCTAATGATTACCAGGCCCAGTGGCAGCACAAAAGACTGATTCTTTTGTTTCATTGTGGCATTTTGATTCCTGCATCACAATGTGATCTGATGACACAGGCATGCAACAGATACATTCACCCCTACTGGTTATTTTGCCAAATATAGTAGAAATTAAGTAATTCTATAATGTTTTAGAAGTCCATCTGTGTCACATTTCTGCCATTTCTGTGATAAAAACTTCTCATAATACTTTTGATCTAAGTCTCACGCACACTGAAGATAATTATGAGATACATGTCACGTTTAGAGTGCTTGCTTGAGTGACATTCATCTAAACATACTGGGCCAGCTTCACTATCCACATGTACACACTTTTTTGTGCGTATGCTGTTTGTATGATCAGAATGTCAAACATTTTGGAATTAATCGATTAAGTCTTACCCGGAATATGTTGCTACAAACAAACAAAATTTCATGTCTGCTCCAGACAGCTCACACAAAGTGCACAAATTTGAGCAATACATTTCTTGCTATTCTGATAAAACTGTTAAAATGTCAAATTTATATGTGGAAATTTTTTCCAGTTCACCTTTTTTGCCGTTGAAATAAAAACGCAATTCAATTTGAAATAAGACAAAAATATATAGATGAATCTATTCCGTATATTTATACTGTAATTAACTAACTTGCCAAATTGTAATTGTGAATCTGTTCATACTGTAGGTGACTGAGGCTATGTGCTGAAAGTGAACACTGAACACTACTGGTGCGTCAGTTTAGGGAAACAAACTAAGATACAAAAGAAAACCTGACCACCCTTATTATCTGAGACTAAACATCCCATCAAAGGAAATAAGGTGAATGCAGATGAAGTGCCCATGTGTAAATTAGCAAACATTTCAGTCAGCCGTTCACTGTTAAACAGAAACCCTGACTGATGGTCCTGCTGTCAGACACTATGGGAGGTTGCATTAAACCACATGCACGCCCCCATTTGGTGATGGAGCGCGCTACTGGTGTTTCGAAAGGCTGGCAAATGCGTTTGGTCTCTGCGGACGGCACGCTTCTGTATGAAGATGAGCTGTGAAAGATGATGATGGCCTACTGTGTCCTCCACAATATAGCCATTACGGATTTCAATCATTCACCATCAGATGAATGGTAACGAGAGGACTCTATGACACAATTGCTCCAGAGAATAGGGTTACGGTTCAGGCTTTCACTGAATTAAGTGTCTTTGAATACAGGTATGAATTCCACATAGGTGTGCACCTTTTTACCTTCGGCTTACATCTGTAAAGTCTACTACCGCATGCTTTCTATGTATCAGATACAAATTCAATTCTTTGACAACATAAGAACAAATGTTAAACGTTAGATTTAAATGTTGGAGCCCTTTTAAAATTGTGGGGTTTTTTTGGCCAGTGATTTACTGATGTCCCAGACGCCCACCTCATAATTTCTGTATATGGGATTGTTGTTGGGGCATTTATGTATGTTAATTTCAGATAACATGTATGAGCATCTCCCAACAGTTTGCGCAATATTCAAGCAATATCCAAAACTTTACCCCATTTAGCAGAGGTTGGCAACCTGCCTCACCCAGTTGATGAACTAACTACACTGTGGTTGTGATGAAACTATGTTCCGGTTATTTAAGGGGGAAAAAACTGACACTGTCATCTTCATTGTGTGTATTTTGGTACTGCTGTTTTCCATTTAAATACATCCACTTTTTATATCACTCTCAGAGCGGTTCCCAATACGTTAAACCACTGACAAGATGACAGGAATATGGCAATACATGTCTTAAATGGAAATGTTGCATTTTATGAACCCAGAATTGACTGATTATCAGTAGTTATACTGCTTATGCACCTGTAAGGCTAATAAAGGTATTTTATGGCATATTAATTTCTGCTTTGTCGTTCAAGTGGAGGGAGTTTATTTCAGAACTTTGATTTCAGACCTTACATGCTGATGCATGTGACCTTGAGATTTAGTGGAATTCATATACTTTACACGCTGTGAGTTTTTTTGAAAGCAGACGGTTTCCCTTTCTAACTCTCAACACTCAAATCCCTCATCCATAGAATCTGTTAAAACTGCTCTCTTCTCCATGACTGCAGTGCTATACTGCACCGTTACTGCACACAGATGGGTGTCATATCCCATACGACACTGACAGCAGGTTTTGGAGTTGGGGTGAGAGTCATAACAAACATTTTAATGACTTTCATCATATCAAGCCAGAGTCAACCTGCAACCTGTTAGGAAGCTCTCACAGCTTATTTAAGTGGTGCCCCTTACAGTGTTAAAAGAGACCAGAAATGGTGTTAAAATTAAACTAAAAAATGCTAAAGAGCAAAATTCAATGAATGCAATACAGAAAGTATTCTTACATATTCCCATTCAGAAACGGAAATTATCATTTCTTTGTCACTAATTAGCTCCTGGAGGTTGAGAATAATGGACCTGAGAGAGTTCAGTTTGCAAATGAACTTACAATATTAACTGGCTCTAAGTATTTAACACAAGGGAAATATTGTTGATATACTTCATCTAACACGGAAGCGTCTACAAATGATTCATGACCACATGCAGTTGTGACTGTAAGGTGACCATGATGGTGGGAATGTGAAGAATGAGAGCCTGATGAACTGAGACATAAGTGTTATTATTGTAGAAAGATTTCAGGACACCAGAGCCTACAGTACTTACCCAGACCTCTTTTTAGCCTATTTGCACTTTGTATTTTTCCTTTACAGGGCAGTCAGGGTTTTGTTTATTATTCCTGTCTTTGTGGCTACCTTATGTTTGGGGACTTTACAGTATGGTACCTAATTGTCTTTGCTGTCATATTTAGACATGTTCTTGCTGTTTATTTTAAGAATGGATGCGGACAGTCCACTGTATGGTCCGGGATAATCAATTGTCCTCCACTTAGCATGGTTGCACATATACTAACAAGGGACCCCACTCAACACCTAGAAGGGAACATAAAGGTCCAACGGTAACTGCAGGCAGACATGCCAAGTTCTGGCCAAGCATCTGGTGGGGGACCAGCAGTTCTTCACATACTCTGTTCAGTGCTCATTAAAAGCCTATGAGGTGGCAAGACAAGTAAAAGGTTACCACCAAGTATCTGAATGTCCAGAAGAAGATGTCTATTGCCATTTTTAATTTTTTTTTTTAAAGGTGTGTAACGGTTTCCATTTGTCATTTTACAGATGACCATCATCTGCTTCCATTGCCTAATGTCTCCCCAGAACTCTGGTTGCATCAAGGGGAAGATTAGTCAAAATTAGAATCTCTGTATTAGATTATAGAGACTCCAGACAGACTTGGTACTGGCAAATTGCCACAAGATGGCGCAGACTGGCTCTTTGATAGATTAGCCTTTTACATTACTTTGTACCGTGGAGTAATGATGACATTTAAGTAATAAAATATCTCCATGTAATTGTCAAAGTACACACATCTTAAATAGTTCAGTAATAAAAAACATCCCAACACGACCTCAACTCAAATAAAAAGCCTTTAAAAGAACAGAAAGGGCCTCTGGTGTTGATGTTACAGAATGATTGTAGATGGAAAGCAAATACAATTAACATTTTGGTACACTAGGAGTTAATACTTATAATATCTAAAGCTAAAGCACTTTGATAAGTTACGTGGGCGTACTATTAAGTGCTGACTCCTTAATAAGGAGCTAGTTTTTTTCCCCCTGAACTTCAAAGCCATTCTCTTCAGCATCTTTGCCACAGGGATATATGAGCTATGCATAGCCTTTATAAAGCAATTTTCAATAAAGTCAGCTTTGTTCTTCCGCAGAGTACACCATCTGCTTCGGTGACAGAATAAATGCGAGGAGGTATTTAACTGTACACTGCCTGGGATTTAATGACATTAGGAAACAGCAGATGAGGCAGAGCACGGTGCTGGCAATTTGCAGGAGTGGAAAGCATATGAAAGGTTTTGCACTTCATGACAACTTTATTTTATGGATGTTAGGAGGCTAATTAAATTGATTTATTGCCCTGTTTGTCTTTTTATTCATGGTTTGGAAAAAAGGGCCGACAAATACTGGTATGGATAGTTGCAAACTTGTGTTTTCCTCATCTTTTTTATTTTCTCCATAGATATCAGTGAAGAAGGAAGCAGAGGCAAGGGCGGTGGGGGCTTTCAATGCCCTGTGGTGTCATATAGGAGGTAAGTCATGTGACCAGACACAAAGGATTATGGTTCTTTGATTATCAGTGGCACAGTTTACAATCCACTGTACTATATAGGCCACACTTATTTTGAGCAGCAGAGCCATTGCTCTACACTCTGAGGACTGTTGTGTCACCCACAGTGTTAAATACGACTGTTTTTTTCCAAGCTCTACACCACTTTCAGTCAGGGTTGCACTGCGTCTCTGTTGCCAGTCATAGAAAGCTGAAACTATCAATGAAACTATTAAACTATTAAATCACACAGCTTAATGAAGGATGCTAATTCATAAGAGATGTTTGTACAACATTCAAAACATTGTAGAGGAACAGAAGGTGAAACTGTCAAATGATATTTTATTTATAGTACATTATAACGCTCTTTTGGTGTGAATGAACTTAACTAAAAAGTGCAATGTGGTTTAATCTACTTCCCCTGTTCTCCTTAAAATGCAAGACGTGTTAACCATGTCAGTAGGTGTGCAAAGTAGTAATCGCTGCTTTTCTGTGTCTCCTGGATTACATGGCTATAAATTCTTTGATGCTGATAGAGTTTCTGGATGTCTTGTTTTAAGTTTCAATATTTAATGTGTGTTTGATTTTTACATGTACTTCTACTGAAAAGGTAAAAAGCAACCTATTCTTAAGGTAATTGCTTTAACTTGTTCTTTCACTTCTTGTAGATAAGTGTTAATATAAGTGTGGATTTTATATGCTTTGCACAAGAGTAACATTTTCATCCCTTCATCTTTTTCCCTGTATATGAGTAGCAATTTTTGAAACGCTGTACAAAATGTTGTTTTAATTTCAGAACATACATGCTTGAAGATGCCAGAAGGGTAATATTATTTCTATGTATTTATATGTTCACACATATAAATAATAAAATAAACATTTCTCATTATTTGGTACTGCAGATTTCCTAGTGAGAAATGTATTGAACCCCAAAAACTATGGTTTAACTGTGTCTAAGAGCACAAAATTGTCTATCTTTGACCCACTGACTAAGCTAATGACATAGATTTACAGTGCATTCATCCAATGGCACAGTTGAATTTTCAGACAGAACATGGTGTCTAGTAAGTGTGCACTCAATTTTTTTTATTTTTTTTTTTATGTAATTATGCCAGACAGTTTTATTTGATGTAAACTATTTAGTAATAATTTTCACTTCTTTCAATATGTTTTAATGATGTGGTGCATGCTGTACTGGCACTCTGTTTTAGAATACAGTGATTAGGAAAGGCGGAGAAGTGCTGTGGTATGCAAACATCTGGCCCATTAAGATGAACTGAGGATGTCCTGCGGATTGGGTCAGCTTTCCTGGTCCAAAACCACAGCCATTTGCGTTCTGCAAAGATTAATGGCCATTGATCCCAAATAAAACAACCAAAGCAGCAGTCTTTTGTTCCCAATCTGACTGGGAAACGTCAAACAAGCAGAATGCACTTCTGACCACATCTGTACTTTTCTTTCCCCTCTCCAGCAGTTTAAGCACTTCTCTTTGCTCTGCATTGCTCTTTCAGACTCTAGTAATTAAAATGTAGCTCGTCTTGGTTTTTATGGAACTAAACCAGATGGAAAATTCAAGCAATGCTCAGAAAATATAGGCTGAGTGTTTGTTTTGGTGATATTGAGATCTATGCTAACTTTGGATGAACTCTAAACTGAATTACATATTTGTTCACAAGGAACAAGTAAATTGGTGAAAAAATGCCTTTGACCTTATTTAGTTGGAGACAAAAAAATAAATAAAAAAATAACCCCATGCTTTACTCAAGATGATATAATCCTGCCTTTGGACTACTTGCTGGGTATCTACTCTATTCTCAGTCTTACAAAAACAAAATCATTTGACAGTAGTCAAGTTTGATTTTACCATGTTCTTGGAGATCCAGTTTAAACATCAAACTCAATTAATGTTAAAACTGTATATCACTCCAGCCAGAGGAGAAGCTTGCCTTGTTTAGACAGGTGACTAATGCTTGTCTCAAAAAGAACTGTTTAACTGCGTATCCCTTCCTTGCTCTTGCATAAATGTGGATCCTTTGGAATATACCCCATGCTCATGAATCACTGTGGATGATGAAATACCAAGAAAAGTCAGTGACATCATAAATACTGATATATGTGTCATGCCAAGTGGTCAGACAACTTGTGGGGTTCTGTGAAGGCTGCAGTCTGGTACAGTCTGGGAAGACTTTCCATGTCTTCTTGGGCCACTAATATCCTTGAGTGATTTTCAGTGTATTCTCACTGTGGCTTCTGCAACTACATTAAAAAGACATACAGTACAGTACGCATTAAAATAATGACACTGTCATACTCTGTACAGCCATGACCAACAAGGTATGTACATCACTTACTGCTCATACTAAATGATGTATGAAGGTTCTTTATCCATTGTAAAGGAACAGTATATAAACACTTTACAGTGCAGTAAACACAGCAGATGGGTTTCTGTATTTCGTCTTTTATGGCTTCTGAGTTTTTTTTTCCTCAAAAGTCATGGATAGAGTCATAAAGCGCAATGCATTTCAATGTTTCAAAGATCTGTAAACAGATTTGGCATGACATTTTGTAAGCTTGCATGAAAGTGTATAATTGAGAGTCATCATGCCTCTGTCTCCATCTATGGCTGCTGTAGCAGGCAACCTTTGCATGAGAGATGGCCTGTATCAGTGGCAGCTGTGGCAGTCCTATTGTCAGCCGGATGTGATAGGATGTTAAGATTCTGCACATTCTATTCATATTAGTCAATGGGAAATTTTGAAACAAAAGCACAAGCAGTGCAATACCATACTAGCTAAAGGTATTGGCTAAGTTTTGTAAGGGTAGCTGAAAAGCTGTAGGAGGAGTTCTATTCAGAAAATTGGATGGAAGAAGAAGATGAGGAAGAATATGAAATTGAGCTGGCTTTTTCAAGCCAACATAATAACCAGGTATCTAAGACAGATGGCATATAGAATAGCAAGACAGATTACAAAACAAACAAAACCAGTAATTTAGCATTTTAATGAATAACTTTGCAAGGAAGAAAATTGTAAGGTAGGTATGCCAGCTAGCTAGCAGGTTACAATTGTTCACACTCTCACTCTGAACTCATCTCAACATCACAGTTATATTTGCAATTAAGGAAAATGTCAGTGGTTTTTTTAGTCTTAGACATTTTTTCTCTTGGTTGTTGTAGTTCTATTCTGTCATTTCCAGTTGATGTCAGCTTCATTTGTCATCTTCATCTTCAGCTTTCTCACATTTACATTTTGTTTCTTAGCAGACGCTGTTATCCAGAGCAATGCATGTTACATTTACACTGGTGACATTCAACAGATGCTCTTATCCAGAAGTCAATCCAGAAGTCGAGTGCAAAGTGCATTCAAGGAAACACAAAACATTACACAAACAAGGACACCACCACACATGAAAAAGCCATTGTCAAAAACACAAGGCTGAGACCACATATACACACCTGGCCCAATGTGCAAGTGCAACACAATATTCCTGACAGGAGTATACCATTCCAACACAATACCAACACATACCCAGGGCCTCTCGTATTGGACTCCCATAGATACGCTCCCTTGTCTTTGAATGACCGAGTCTTCGTTTAACAAGGCTGAGAAACAGGGCTGTTGCTTCAGCACAGACACACCCAATAAATGTCCTGCTCAATTAATGAGTGGATGAGCAGCCAGCTAAAAGGGGAGAAGCCTGAACTACGGACTAATTAAATTAGCAGTTAAAAAGCACTTGCAAAACTAACCAAGGCAAAAAACAATAACAATCACATGATCACCATATGATGCTACATAAATCCTTGCAGTGTCAAGAAACAAACTGTTAAAGAACAACACACTTTCCAGCAAAATCGCATAATTTTAAGTACCAATTGATCACTCTTCCGCAAGTCTAATGAAGGATCTCAAGAGAAAGAGGTTTCACTTTCATGTAGGCTATGCATCTGATGCATCAATGTCACTTTGCTTTGTTAGTAATAAAACCCCTTAAATACTGGTAGTAATTGTGATGCCCCTTAGATTAACAACAGCTGGCGGCACAGTATGTATAACAAAGATGTGTTTTCTGGGTAGAGAGTGCCACTGATCTGGAACTTGTTGCAATTACCCAAAATGGCAATGGAAGGGAAAGCACTGGTGCAGCACCCCAGATGATTCTAATGGAAATAACGCAACGCTCGATCTGATGCTAATCATTCCAGATGAACTGAATTTTAATGACGACAGAAAACATCTGCTTGCAGTCTGATAAAGCATAGTGGGCAGAACCTGAGGACCATATGCCTCTGCTCTACACACTCTCTGCACTTCATAAAGAATTAGATAACCAGTGTCATGTTACCTAATGGGAAAAGAACATAGGGAAGAGGTAATCCATATTCAGGGGAAAGAGGTTCACCCACTCACAGACTTTAAAGAGCTCCAAGGACTCTCTGAATAGTGATCCCTCCCTCACACATTGCATAAAAAGCCATTGTAAAATATTTCATGTCTTTGTTTTTTTTTTTTTTTTTTAGAAAACACATCACTTGGCACTGACACCTGTAGGTCACCTTTAACATGATTCCATGATATGATTTCAGCTTTCTTCAGTTGTGCTCTTGGCTGTATGGGATGTAGCCCACATGGAAAACTTCACTATTGAACCATGTTGTCTTTGACTTATAGCAGGCTTGTAGTGATGGGCAGAACGATGTGTAGGCAGAATCTCTTACAAAAATGAAAAGAGATTTTCAACAGAAAGAGAGATGAGAGGAAGCCTGCATCAAAAAGGCAGCCTACAACAAGCATGCATTTTTTCTGCTAATCAGACATTATATAATTTTTCGCTTACAAATTTCATAACTACGCTTAAGTACATCCTGTTACACATCTTATTTGTTTCAAATAGATATGGAATATAGCCATGTAAATAGAACAGAACATTTGGGAATACCAGTGCCATACAGGTGGATTATGTACCTAATGGGTACATTAAGTGCATGTGTAGTTAATTAAAGTTAAACTGTGAGATAGTTGGCAGGTTCATTGCTACTTTCTGTGGTCATATGGTTGTGTGAAACATGGACATGATTATTTAAGCACCACAACTGTTAAATGTATTTCACCTTTATTTATAGGTATCCAACCATCTGGTATTCCGAGTCTTGATTTCACAATCAGGACTAAAAGCATACATGGTTTCAAAAAGAAAAATAACTTAAGGGTTTCTGATATTTTCACTGTGGTTGATACTGATTCTTCTCTTAAGAAGTCCCAGGGGGCTGACTCTTTGACACAAACTGTGGACTGATTTTAACATTTTTTGGTATGATTAAATCATACAGTTAACAATACAATAAAACAATAAAACTGGATAATTTATTGACATTGTAGCACTAAATACAAAGAAAGGTGGGGGATCTCTATGTAAAAAAGTGGTCATACATCATAAAATTGGCTAATTGATTTACAGACAGGCTAATTGATTCTGCAGACAGGCAGCACAAAGAGGTATAAAATGTTGACTGGAATTTTTGTTTGTTCCTCTGGGACTTCACACTTCAATTCAATTTATTTCTGCAAACACAATAATTCATTAGGGAAATTTAGAGTGTTGTCTGTATTTTGCTCAATTGACACCATTGGCTAATCTTTCTCATGGCCATGTATACATTAAATTTGCAGATGTTTTGAAATAAAAAAATGATTTGTGACATTCAAATTGCTGTATTTACCAAAATTGGACAAACCGCAAATGTAATAACCACCAGCAAATGTAATACCACACTGTCACGCTGCCCTTACATGGTTGAGATGGGGAGGAGACATGAGAGGGCTGTTTAGACAGGAGGTATGGGGAGAAAAAAATGTAAGACAATTTTTATCAGCCTTGAGAACCTGTGAAAGTAGTAGGGAGTGACATAAAACAACACAACAACTAGAAAACAACAAACAGCTAGATTCTGTACATTGTACAGAGTAAATGTACATTCAGCACTAATTAATTCATACAAGCAAAAAAAGAATGACAAACATTTCTTATTAAGTGGAAAGTGTGAAGGTTAACATGGGCCATGCTTCTCTTATGATGCAATTTCTCCCCTTTTGACTGGATAATATTGCTTTACTCCAATGTCCAACACATGCAGCAGACACTTGGAAGTGTACATTATTTTATATTATTACATTAATATTTGTCTGCCATCTGTGAAACATTATTTTTATATTTATGTAAACTCTCACCATATTGGCTTGTTTCCTCTGTAAATTAATTCCCCTCCCATTTCTCCTCTGTAACACTTCTGACACAGCAGATGAAACTGCACAAATGGACATGTGAGCACACAGTGGTTACACACAGATAGCCGCTTACTCCCTTACATAAACAGAATATCCATTAACAAGGCTGGACATATGTCTAGGCGGAAGCATATGGAAAACAAAATCAAAGCATAATATTCATGCAGTGTGTGCTTGTTGACAGTGTAACTTTTTCTTTTGTTTTTTTGTTCATGGTATGTTTCATCTCATCATATCCATCCAACTTAGGTAAGGATATCTGAACATTTGATTAGTCATATATTTTACTCTCATACAGAAATAGTATACAGATACTGAGATTTGTTTTATATTTGGTTTAATCACATATACTATATTTCATAGTCATACTTTTTCATAAACTGACCAAGTTGAGCTATATGTTAAGCTTATGCTTTCTTTATTCAGAGAGCTGGGAGGGTTTTAAAAATATATTGAGCTCTACTTAACCACCATTGTAGAATCATAACTGATGGAATTGACCTTTTCAATTCCCTTCTTTGAACAGAGTTGTCAAATGGAGCCAGCCATTTCAGAAATAAGCTAAACAATTTGCCTAGCCAGCCTGTTGACTGCATTGTATTTAGCATAATATGAGTCAAATATGGGGCACTTTTCAAAATAAGACATAGAGGGTTTGCATATTGATTTACATTTAGCTACACTGTACAGACAGCGCAAATGAATTAATTATAACACACAAGGTATGTTTCTGTGCTTCATGCACAAATCCTTTCATCATCTATGTAGTACAGTGTTGTTTCTCAAAAGCATGCTTGTAAAAATGCACTTCACTTTCATTTTCTGAATGGGTGATGCTTAAGAGACCTCCCAAAGCTTGCATACAGAACAGCATGATTATAAGCTCATTAGCTACTTGTTTATTTTTCTGTTTATCACTGGCAATGCATCTCTTGGAAAGTTTTACACAATGGTATCCTTTACACAAATTTTAACGTTAGTACAGGTGGAAAGATGAAAGTCTATAAACATGAATTTGTAGATTTGAATTAGTAAGTGAATCCAAAGCATTTAAAGCCCTAATATGTGTGAGAGATCTGCACAATGGTACATTTACATACAGTCTCTTTTTATATAAGACTGCATTTGCTCAGGCTTTCCAGTACAACTGTCAGCAAAAGAATTGAATTGTTTTCCTGTATGACAGCATATGCAATTCTGAGTAAGTTAATTAAACCTAAAGTTATGAATAATAAATAATATTTTTAATATGACAAAGCATAAAATTACAAACATGGTACTGAAACTGAAACATGTTACCCTGATGCTGGTCATAAGAGAATGAACAGTTTAAAAATTTGCATATGCCAGTAATAGATCACCTTTAAAAAGCAGATTGTTGAGATGTGGAATTAATCCAGATGTGTGTGTGTGTGTGTGTGTGCGTGTGTGTGTGTGTGTGCGTACCTTGCCAACCACACGGCACAGAGGAGTGTGTTGTCTCGATGACATTTTCAGAGACATCACATTTCATCAGGACAGTAATTAATCATTCCCTAACAATGAGCTGGCCCCAAACAGTCATGCTGTCATGCCAGGAAGGAAAAGGACACCGCCAGGGCTAGTGATGTCACTCATCAGAATCGTACAGCAACTACGCTAACATACAATTTTGTTTAGTAGATGTAAAGGAATTTCAGGTCTGATACTTAAATGTTTTACCCAAAACAATTCATGGTACACCCCCAACTCAGTCCCATAACCCAGAATGACGTATCTTACAAATTGAGCTATCCGCACTTTTCAAATTCTATGCTGCTTAAGAAGTCTATCTTTATGGCTTTGCTGGATATAACCACCCATATTCCAGAAATGACCCATGAATTTTCCAGCATGTGCCATCTTACAAACACTTGGAGATCAATCATCTGTTCTTTCTTGATTTAATGTATCATAAAGTGAGTTTTTCTGCCATGTCCAATGCATTGACAGCACTGACTGACATTAATTCTTCTCAGACTGAAAACTGAAAAATGACAGAAAAGAAAGTTACTGGTGAATTTTGTTTAAATAGATAAATGCTCTGTCTCTAAGGCAGCTTTGGAGGTATTCTATCTCTCCTGTGACCTTTTACGAAGACTTGACTTGTTCAACAACTTGAACATTTTATCAGCACAATATAAACATTGTATTAACAATTCACAAAATCTTTCAGGGAAAAGAAATGCACTACAGTTTAGTAATATGGACTCTAGACTATTATAATTAGACAGGTGGAGTACATAAAAATCCAACTTTTTATCCTAGAGAGTGTGTCAAATGTTTTAAATTGGTTTTACATGTCACAGTGCATAATTTCTTACTCTCACTTGCATCTAATTAGGTCACTGTAGCATTAATGGCAATGCATAAAAAACATGGTGTCAGTCATTTTTTGGCTACCTTGTCATTTCGACCTTTTCATGCGCTGAAATATCTTTGTCGTCCCAACATCATTGGGAGTTTTCATCTGTTCACATAATGAATGGGGACTGTCTGCTCTTGTCATCACGCTAACCCATTACTGTCAGCTCTTCCTATCAGCAAGGCAGAGAAGGTGTGTGCCCTGCACATGGCTGATCTAAACCCAATACAGGGAAAAGCTGCCATTACACAAAAATAAATTAGGGACACAGCCATTAGACACAAATGTAAATCATGGCACACGAAATCCTCTGAAAGGAAAATGGAAAATGTTGAGTGGAAAGACAGCTTAACAGAAACGTTGAACATTCATTTATTCAACTGTTTTTATTCTGTTGTGTGACACAGCTGGCAGTAATTTTTATTATGCAGGATGAACTGAGCACACAGTGAATAGTGAATTTGTGTTACAGTGGCATATATAATGATAGTCAAACCTTGTTTGTGGGCAACATGGAAAAGCTATTGTAAATTGTCATTGTTATGCTGAGTGCCTGAGGCACACATGTACTGCTCCTCACATGTTGTTCACTCACTTTGTGTGCCATTGAAAATGAATGCGCAAGCACTCATCTTCCCATTTCTCTTCTGCCGCCTCCCTTCAGAGCGCCAATACTGGCAGATGCTTATCGTGGCAACTGGCAGCCTTTGCTGTTATTTTACAGAGACTTAAGAAAGCTTAGCTTGAAAGCCATTTTGGCACACTATAGAATTATCTTGTGTCATTGGAACTTTCTGTGCATAAAATCCAAACTCATCTGGAACAAAGAAAGGTCAGATTTAATTACAAGCTGTTGGCAGGAACACTGTGCATTGAATTTATGTAATTTCCATATGAGTATTCATTTGCATGTCTGTATTCACAGCTATCCATAATGTATGATTCTTCTAATGCAATTGTTTTCATGTTTTAGGAATATGAAGGAGTTCCCATTCAGGGAATGAGGATAAGCATTTTAATGATGTGAATATCAATATGTCTCCGTACTAGGCTTCAGAAGCCAAAGAGAACCCATCTTAGAAATTAAATGCATTCGCTTTGTCCAAAAAGTGATTGCTAATTAGTACGCTATTGGAAAACACAGGAGAACAAGCAAAACAGGGCACGAAGGCACAGATCCCAGTTTGCTTGGAAGGAGACCAAACAAAATTAGTTTTTCGAATCGAAATTGAGCTGCTGCCTTTCCCTGTGCATCTCCTCATCTCCAAAATCATGTACTTTCATTCCAAGTCAATGGTGCTGAATTATGGGATGTCTTTGTACAATGTCAATCGTGGACAATACTGCTACTTGGGTTGGTATGATGTAACACAACATTTATTCTAGTGATTTTAAATTAAACAGGAAACAGAAATACTTGATTTATAGTTTACTCTCAGACCAGCGAGTGCATGTTGTTGTGCATATACTTGCTGGTCTGACACTGTTGTTCTTATAACTTGGATGGATACACTTCTGTTCACTTGCACTGGAAGTCGCTCTGGTTAATAGTGTCCATAAATGAATGTAGTGTAATGTAACTGTCATTTTAGCATGAAATGAATAAAAATGCAACCAAAATTAGTGCAGAGGATCTTGAGAAATAAATCACACCCTAAAAGATTTTTTGTGTATTTTTAAGCCTTGATCAAAGTGGTTGAATGGTCATAGTAAGATCTAAAAGTCTATAAATATGTATGTCTTAACAGACCATTTACCAGAATGTGGCTGGCTTGAGCAGGCACAGAAATTGTTGTGTGCATATTCATGAAAATGATAATTACTCTACTTTATTAGTGCCTTGATGTTTCTGCCTAGATATGAAAGCAGCTCTGAGATCAAACTTTTAAACCTGTCTTTAAAACCTATATTAACAAGGGTGTCGAAGCATTTCTGTAGATGTTTGAAGATGGTAGTATGGAAATTTAAAAGGGGTGCTGAATTTATGATTTGTTCACTAAAATGGCTGAACATCAGCCAACCAAACAAGATGGGGTCAGATTATTATGAAACTTGCTGAACCAGAAACTCGGTTCTACGCCTAGAGGAAAAGACACTGACACTCCAAGGCCTCCACGTCGGCAATAAAAAAGGTAGAGAACTGCAGCGGTAAGCAGTGGAATTATTAACATTTAGTCGTGCTTACAAGACAGTATAAAAACATGGTAAGCAAAAAACAGCAATAGTTGGTTGGGGGGAGGGTGCTGTTTTGTACTTTTGTGCTAGAACTAATTGTTCTCTTGACATTTTGGCTTTCTTTCCACTCCATGAAATGCACGTACACTTGATGATTGTGAAAGATGCTCCCGTTCCTTGATATAAAGAGCAGGAGAAAAGATTCAAACAAATAAAACATAAAACAAGAGACTTCCTGGATTTTTGACCTGTTGTGCTTCAGATGCTTCAGATCTGCATTTGACTTATTGGCTTATTTGAGTAATTGTCTAAGGATGTGGAGTCAATCAACACTACATAAGTCCACTGATTTGAATATTGCAGCTGAATTGATGGTTCCATCTTCCCTTTGTGTGACTGTACCATTGTCATCAAATATCAACACACATTACAGTTCTCCTTTACTACACACCACATTCTAACACCATAATTACAGACATAAGCATATCTACAACATTTGCATGTGACCAGAATCAATCTGATCACAATCCACTACCTCAAGGTGGAGTTCGACTGCCTACATCTCTGGGTGAGAAACAAAATAGCTGAACCAGACATTCTGATTAGTCTAGCTGATTTTTCTCAAATACAAGTTAAACCTAAACTATATAAATGGGGGAACTAAGATGAATACAAAATTAATACATTTATTCTTCTTGAGTATTTGATCACATTACACATTTGTAGCAACTACATAAGGTCTTAAAGCACACACAACATTTTTATGAGTCTTCCCACTTCAACTGGAGTGATAAGCAAATATGATTTATAACAGTTGACATATCACAGATATACCACAGTAGTATGTGCATGGTTTCATTGTTGCCATTATGTGCTATTTCACTACAAGTCAGCTGTCATAGAGGATTGCGATTGTTTATGAATGCTTTACAAAGTAGTAATGCAATGATTATGTTGTTATGTATGCTTTATAAAGGCCTTTAAGACGTTATATTTAGGACTCTTACTTTAGACCAGTATTTCAATTGTTATACTCCAAGTATTCCTGTAGGCACTCAGTTATCAGTCATCTGCACAGTCATTTGACTAATTATAAAGTATTATATATTACTAAATTAGTAGCTAATTGTGAAGTTCCCTAAAAAAATCAATCATTTGGTCTGAGGCCAGAAGGAAATAAAACAGGCCATGGAAGGAATGTCAAGAATGTCCACAACAAATAGCTTATCTTTGAGCTAAAGAGTGCAGCTGTATCTGCTGTCATTCATGAGACCATTCCTATCTACAATATTCTCCATAGCTTCTGTTAACCAACAATTACCACTCACTGAGCAAATTTTGTAAATTTGAATAGAAATGTTTAATCTGATGTGGCATTTTGACCAAAAAAAGCCCTGAAAAAGTGAAATGGAGAACACCATCTCTGTTTTTCTGGCCCTTGAAAGGTTTCATATTGGTCCTCTGTTCATGTTCACCCTTATTAATGTCACAGCAACCATTTCCAGTAAGAGCAGCACTGGCCGCTAGGGATGCCCAAAAGCCTCTGTCTGACATCAAAGAGGACGTATCTACAGTTAACAATGTCTATCATCATTACAAACAGTCTGAAACACTGACCAGCAGGTTGCAAAAACTGTTTAGGGATATGGCGGACAATGACTCCATGAGCTTACAACAGCCTTGTGCAATTCTGTGAAAAAAGGCATAAAAACAAAGTATAATAACTGATCAAAAAATCTGACAGTAGCTATACTCATGGATGAATCAACAGATGGGAAAGACCATTGTTTCACAAATTTTATTTGTACTGCAAGGGAATTCCATCACTCGCAATCTCAAAGTCATCCTTGCTGACAAAATGTACCTTCTTGCTGTAGATTGTCCCTCACCTGCAGATGGCATCAAGAAATGTTTACAATATTTCGAGGTCAATTTTAATAATATGACTGCATGTGTGTCAGACAATGCAACCTATATGTTAAAGGAATATAATGACATCTTCTGAGGCTTGTTGTCAGAACAGCCCCTGCACAACATTTCACAGAAATCCCCTGTGTCTGTGGTTTTAAATAGTCCAACCGAATTCAACACAACAGTGTTGAATCTGCATATCGCTGTCATTTGTGCTTAATTTTTGGTAATTACTTCATCAACTTAGATGATTAGGGAGGTGCAGTCAGATAATTGTTTAACAATAGGCTTGAAAAAAGAATATCGATCTCTTGGTGTTGGAGGACTGAAAAACTGAGGGCTGTAGTTATATTTAATATAAATTCTGAACAAGCTATAAATATGATTCTCGCATTATCCTCGACAGATTCTTCAGCATTAAAATGTACCCAGCTCCAATAAGGAAATCAGTCTGAAAGTCAAGATGTTATCAAGAACATTGATTTTTATTTATTCACTTTTCCAAATCTACCCCAAGCTGAGAGGATTTTATTTGCAAAGATGGAAGAAATTAGTTGTGGAATTTTAAGGACAAGACATGCATCTTTTAAATGAGGGCTACTTCACAATACTTACCAATTTCCAATGCATGGATTTACTAAGTTTAATTATGTAACATTTTGCCACTTTCTAGCATATTGTGTGTATGTGAAAATCTGAGGCAATAGTGTATGCTCAATGTAGCACGCAAGAACTCACAGAACATAAGAACCTACTGCAGTCTATAAGCCGGTAAGTTTTTCTGATTTAGGACACCAACAACCTTGACAAATAAATTCTTTTAAAGAGACCAGCCGCTGTCACTACTTGAAAGCAGATCGTGGTTTTACTGAGTCTATCTAAAAAACAACCCTCCAGAAACATTCTTGTCCTGATGGATGAGAACTGAAAGGCAAATCAATACAGATCACACCTTAAATGAAGAGTGATTTTAATTGGCTTAGTGCTATTGACTGGTGCCTGTTTATATGTTTATTTTGCTGTCTGGCTACATTTACTTAGCTCTCCAAAATCAGGATTTACTACTATTCAGCTGTTCATCAGACTGAATACATTTAAACAAGGAATGACAGCAACATTTAGCACACACACTGAGGGGGTGATGCACAAGGTGTTATGTCCCTAAGCGGATAGTTCTTTGATCACTTAGACTTCTTTTGTATCCATCTACCTTGTATCCAAGGTACTGGAAATTGTTTTGCTTTTTTAGCATTCCTCCATCTTAATATCATTGCACAGAATATAGTTATATTGTCCACAAAATATGAATTATATTAATTCAGAACACAAAAGGGTCATATTTATTCATACATTTAGGTAATCTTTCAAATAGAAGCCAACAATAATACACAAACAAATCTTAGACCAACACTGTGCTTTTTGGAAGTTCAGTGGAGGGTTCTGAAACCATGTAGAGGCCCACAGAGGTTTCCTAGTTCCCTAGAGCACCAAAGGAGGTAACACACAAAAATATTCATTAGTGGCATGCATCATCGTGGTGAAGGTCAGACAGCTTTCCAAAGACTGCAGGCAAATGGTCATTGACCTCCAAAAATGTGGAAATGGCTGTAAATGAATGTACAAAGAGCAGAATCTACCACTTTTCATTAGTGGCCGTTATCATCACACCACAAACTGTTAGACAAGTGGGTTAGGAGGTCATTATAAATCAAGATGCAATTGTTGCAGATCTCCAAAATAAAGCTTTGAGATTTGATGTTTGATATTGCCTGCAAGAATGTAGCATTCATGACCGGATTGGAAGGGAGAAGGCTCTTATGAAAGCAAAGCATAAAAGTGGCAGTTAAAGTTTGCCAGACTAGTCAGATGAAATGAAAATTAGGAATTTTGGAAAGAGTCATCAGCATTACTTTTTGTGGGGCCCACTGTGAAGATTCTAGCATGTTTTAGGGTTATACCTATGGGTCCTGCAGCCCTTGATAAGATCTAGGGAGTCATGAAGTCCAATTCATATCAGTTTGGTCAAAAACTTTGTTCCCTCTGCAAGATGTTCAATCCAATAAACAAATTAATAAGGCAGCTCAGTAATGGAAATTTTATTAGTGTAATCCACAGCAGAGGAGGATTTTAAATGATTAACTACAAATTATTAACTACAGAATAAATGTGAATAACTGTGTCCCTTGAGTATATGAATTAGGAATAATTGAAATTATTTATACATACATGTATTTAAGTCTCAATGATGGAATGAATGTTTAACTGACATTCTGATAAGCATCTCACTTATTTCCACTAAAAAAAGAAATTGTTCAAACCAGTGCTCATTAACCAGTGGTTTAAGTACATAAACATGTCGAATGGATTCTAGAAAAGTGTAAGATAAGAAAGACGGTTAATGTGACTCAAGGACCTTAATGAATTCTTTAAAAATTGCTGATGAAAACATTTTGCAGATATAGTGTTGAGCTCAGAGAGTCTCAAAGGCTTGCTCTGAGAGGTACTCAGACGTGGGAAGAATTTGAACTCTCATTCCGCCAGCACCGCAAGAGCTGCTCCTGACTTTTTAAAATATTGAAAGTTGATCATCATGAATGATGAAAGAGGAATTCTGCTGATGGTGGGAGACAACATCAGAAGCATAAGGAGACAGTGCTTCAAGGGTCTGCTACATCTATCAAAAGTAACACCATTCACATGAGATATGAAGACCACACAGTAAGAGAAATCCTGGAAAGGGAGAGATCAGATGCTAGCAAATGAGGCCCACAAAACAAATCCTGGGTATATGACAGCAAAAACAGGTGATTGAGACATGTGGCAAGACGTAAGTGGAGAGGGTGATTGATGTGTTGTGGATAGAGGGAGCCATACCGTGTGATTGACAGCAGTCATTGTTATCAGAAAAAGAAAGCAAGTGTGAAGGATTTTGACGAATGCGCAGGTATAGCCTGACCTAATCCTACTGGACAGACGATGAGTGGAAGACAAGCGGGTTAGAACAAGAGCAGTGACAGAGGACTGTGTAAGCAATCCTCAATTTGAATTTAAAAGAGAGTTGTAGGTATACACATGGCATTTTTATCCCACAGTGCAACACATTATAGAAAAAAGTACTGTATGATGTGTTGTTTTTGATTGAGAGAAAGCATTTGAATGAGTAAGTAGGGCAAACCCATGGAATATATAACGGTAATAAAGGCATTATTTAGCTGGGGGGAAGGGGGAGAAGAGAGAAATTATTTCAGGCAGAAAAAAGACCCTGGAACCCTGGTACTCTTACTTGACCTGATGTATATTGGGACAAAACTTTGCTAAATGGTACCGTACCATAAGTGGCTGAATTTTTGTCTCTTTTTATTGTCTTGCTCCCCTCTTGGCAGGACAGTAATGTATCCAGTCTCACTATATGTTTGTGTATTTTGTCCACAAACTTCAGAGATACTGTACTCAAAAAAGTGTTTGGAAAAAAAAAAACAACTTTGAAGCTGTTGTAATCTTACAGTGCAATCACTGGTCAACCATTTTCTGGTCTTGACTGTACTTGAGATTTAAAAAAATTGCTGTCCAGTATTAAGACTGACAGTGAGTTCAGAGGAGGAGTTGCAGCCTGTCTTTATCTGGTTAAAAAAATCTCAATTTGAGGCTGTCTAAGCCAAAAAGGAGAGAGACCTAGGAAACCCATTTGCTCCAGGCCGGGAAATCTGCAAAGCTAGCACATGACTATGAAATAAGACACAAATGCAGTCTTAACTTTTGATTCACGCACAGTCAGCATCAGGGAATGCCTGTAAGATTAACACAGCGCGCTCCGGAGCTTATTGCGTTAGAACGACTCAAACGGGTGATTTTAATAATGCATACTTACTCATGCATATTCTCTACATCTTGTCAAGTGCGTTGGAATTAAACAACTTTATCATCTCAAAAATGACGTTTTATACCCCGGTTTTTTATTGCAGCCACGCTGAATGGAGATGTTACTCTTGCGCTCACAGAGGGTGTGATGGTGCTATGAAAAAGATATCTTACCTGCCTCTTAGGATAGATTACAGTTTCTAGGAACTGATCTGTTCGGATACCTCAAACTCTTCTGTGCACTTTGAATTCATCCTTGTCAGGGCTTTTATGTTACGAGCTGGGTAAATCAAAAGCGGGGTTAACTAAAATAAAGCATAGGAACACCAATCAATTTACCGAGCAATAAATGTAATCTTGGTTGCGATCAGTGCCTTTTTGCAAACCCTGTTCATATGAAACTGCCAGTCTTTGGCCACTTTACATTACCTTGCTAAAATCATGAAAGAGAGCAACTTTTTTCAAAATCTATTTTAATTGAAAACAGAAAAATACATATTTTACTGTGTCAGCCTTTAAAAACAGTTTACCCTGATCACGTTTTTTTATGATACAGCTGGTTGATGTTTGCTGGCCCATGGTGTACCTGCATGTAGAGATCAGCACATAACAAATGTCTAGTAAGCATCAGCTCATGCTTCCACGTATTTAGTAGTAGAGAAAAAATACGTTGCTCCAACAACATTAACAACTGATGTGTTATGATTTTCATTACCAAGGTAAATTTCCGATTAAATACTACTGCCCCAATTCAGGACATTATCTTATGCTACACAAAAAGTGATCACACCATTCTACAACTTGTGGTGGTTTGCAATCATCAATTATTGATATAATGACCAATAGCAGATAAAATCTGTTCTAATGGCTTATACTAGTTCCAGAAATAAATGACTGGAGCAATACATTCAGAAAATAACAATAAAAACATTTAAGCTTAAAGTAACAGTAATTCAGACAAGTGTACAGTTTCCAGTGATATTACTCTGTCAGCTCTGCATCATCAACGTAGGCAAGTGATTCAATCTTGGAACCTTGGAATAATAATATGAAATGCAATGCTAAATTATATTAAGTGAATTAAGGAATTTGCCAGAGGTTGGTGATTACTAACTGTGGGATACTGACCACTTTGTGCAAATGGACATTAAGACATTTGTTGCAACCCACAAGCACAATCCCTCTCTTCCAAACAAGTGTACGCTGGTAATTGTCGGTTTGGAAGTGCACTTCTCATCGACCAGCAAGATGCTCTGGCAGTAGCCTTCACTGAGAGAGCCAAGGTTACTTAGCTAATCGTTGTATTCTCTCTTATGGAACGATATTGCCAGAAGGTAGTATTTACATGCTGTGGAAGCCATCTGTTGGACATGTCATGGGAGAATCAAGTACGACTTTGTTGGCACTACTGTCACCAATCAAGAGGAACTCACAGGAACACCAAGAAATATACAGAGGCTCCAATGGACTTGCCAATCTATGGGCAATCTGCAAAATGCTAGAACAGAGCCAGGAACTGGAGTCTGGAGGATAAAATGTAAGAATGGCTTCATTGGTACTGTCAAATCTCAGGCAGAAAAGATTATGTTTTGGCCCACAAAAGCAAATGTTAGGAATGCTATTCAACCAGTGCCAAGTGAATGCCATAGTGATGACACATGTGAGGAATGTAATCAAAGGGGGATCCACGGAGCAGGGCCCACTTACTGGTTCAAACCCTGAGAATTGCAACACAGTGCGTAGCAAACCTAGAACATGGACAAGTACTGGAATCCAGTGAACTAATTCTATGCAGTCAGCATGGTGGACAACCCACGAGGCAGTGAATGTTGTATCTGAGTGGAGGCCACCGCATAATCATGTGATTAACGTGGCTGAAATGTGTCACATCCGGAGGGCGCAAAACAAGAATGCCCGCTTAAACAGCTCTGGCTGCAGCAGTCCACGAGGCCCCATCTGACATTGCAGGGCTGCCAATACCACAGAGCACACACATGACTTCCACAGTGGTCACAGGGCAGTGATCAAGGCACACAAGCTTAGATCCGCTCAATGCTAGTGGGGCCAATGAGACCATGTTCCGAGCTGCTGTACTTGTACCACCTGTAAATTGAGATCGGCACTGCTAGGAGCCGCTCGAAATGTGAACACTGTGTGAACGTTTCTCGATTCGAACAGAATGCATTTGCTGCTTGGGAGGCGGAGTGTGACAGAACACAGACATAATGAATCACCCTGGAGTGGCAGGGAGAAGGAGAAATGGCTCCCAGGTATAAAAATCAGAGAGAATCACTCAAAAGAGGATATCCTCTAACCAGCCCTCAGGAGAGGAATCCTAGTGATGCTACAGGGGGAGAACTTCCAAATTACTCAAGCAAAGTGCCCTGTCCACTGAAGGCAGCAAGAGGTAACTGGTTGTGACAATATGCATATGTTGCTGGTTGCTAGCTCACAGTACAAATGGACTATACAAATCCACTGTTACTACTGAGTGTAGAGCACTGCAGATTCACTATAAAATCATAAAAACACTGCAAGCAGCAAGAGGAAAAGTAAAGGCATTGTCACTCTCATTGTCATTGTCATGAAGAACAAAACAAAACAAATGTGGTCATAATTGGCATTTTAGTGGACAGCTCTGGTTTCCACCAGAATGCAGCAAATGATTCCTCACATCTGAAATAACATAATACTGTACATAATCTGATTTTGATGTGGTCTTGCAGAGCTTGTTGTGGTATCCAGCAGTAAAAGTAATGTCTATGATTATTAATGAAGAATAATGGTGATTATCTAGTGATTATTTAGTTAATGAGTAGTATGATCAGTCTAGTACAATTAGTATAAACAGTGTAACGGTAACTGTGTAGCTTTTAGGGTGATCACATAATCAGGTTATGTGACACAATCCAGATTACCAATGTGATGCTGCTATATTGAACTAATTGTGTGTGATCGTGTGTATGTGGTTCAGGCCTACTAACTGAGAGGCCCATGATTTACTTTATGATTAACCACTTAAGGGTGCTGAGATAGTTGTACAACAAACACAACTGTGATACCTCATACCCTGTGCTCTGCGTGTGACCTCTGGCCTTTACGTTAGATTTTAGGCCTGTTCTGGGTGATATAGGTGCATACCACTCGGGTGTGCCCCACAAGCTACTCTGCCTCCCCTGTCATTGTTGTAACAGAGGGGAGTCAGGTCAGCTTGTGCTCCCTATCAATTCAAGGATACCATCCAGGAAATGTTTTTCTAATGAGGCGCCAGTGCCCAGGCCATGGCAAGGTCACACAAACCCTAACATCCTACAAGGCTTACGTAAACAGTTCTAACTATTTAGGTTACTGTTGGGTTGCCCTTGGGGGGAGATGAGCTAAGAACGGGACCATGAGAGGGTTGAGGAGTATATAAGGTGTGAGACTGTGTGCACAAGACTGTGCGTGTAACATCTGAAACTCTGCTGAGCCAACCATCGCCTGTGAAGTCTTACTGTACCGAAGACCATCTTTTCTCTCTCCTTCAACCAAGGTCCAGGCTAAAGTTATTTGTGTCGACAGTTTTATTAGTTAGCTTGCAAGTACATTAAAATAGAAGCAATTTCACCAAATTCCAACATTAATAAGCACTCTGATGGTTGTGATTACCTTGACTACTACATGGTTTCTGCATTACACATTGATCAATATGAAATACATCCTACACTGAACGAGAGGGTGCGTTTTAACCTCAATTATGTTTTAACTTGAAACAGAAGTATAATCGCAATGCTGTGGTTGGCTTCTGTAACGGTGCTGACTGGGACTTAAGAGCGGACCACGCTAGCGTCAGGGCTAAACTGGTTTACTTGACGGGACGAGGCAGAGTCGTAAACCAGGAACAAGCAGAGTCAATAACCGGGCAGGCAATCCGTTCACAAAACCAGATGGCAAAAACAGGAACAGGCAGAGTCGGAAACCAGGCAGACAGGCAATCAGGCGAACGGGCAGGACGGCAGGCAAAAAACCAGGTCGGGGCACAGGTAGGGTCGGAAGCTCAGGAATACTCGCAGGCAGAAACAACGGCGGGGACGAAACAGGTAAGAAACACTGTAACAAACTAGTGACGAGACAGGAACAAGCAGGGCAGTATATAGGGCAGAGCTGATGAGATAATGGGCAACAGGTGAGCCGGCTGGCAGGTGGAGGTGATAGGGCGATGAGGCAGGCGGGGACCGGGCGGGGATCGGGGCAGGGCTGAAACGAAAGGAAAACAAACAGCACATGGCAGACAGGGAGAACATAAAAACAACAGCTAGGGGGCCGGAGTACTGACAGCTTCATGGTATTTTTCCACTTGTCTTCACTAAAAATACTTTAAAGGCAATTATCATCTATCTTACACGTTATACATATGATACACAAATTTTTTATATATATATATATATATATATATATACACACACATAGATTTTACACCAAAATATGAATTTCTTTGAAGAGAAATGTGATGGTCTTCAAGTAGACATTTTCTCGTATCTCGTCTCCACCACTCAAAGCAGTGCTTTTATTCACCTGTGCTAGAAATTTGGTAAAGTGAGTAAACTCGGCAAATATCCCTTGGCTAAATTCAGACAGCTCGTCTCCAGAGCCAGAGTCAATACTCCACCTACTGAGATATCAACACCATAGAAATATGAAGGCCAAGCTTGAACGCCTGCCAACAGAGGATTCTAATCCCTGAGTGAAAGCCAACGTGTTATTTTCCTGGGATAAGCACCATTGTTAAAGCCTAAATCATCCAAATTCAGATCAGTCCACTCCCGAGTTTGAGATTTCATTTTTAATACCCTCAGATCTTCAGATCTGTCTAGGATCTCGCTTCACTAATCCAACGCCAAGATAGCTCTGCGTTTTATATGTTAATATGTCTCGCAAAACAGATCTTTCATCAAGTCCTTGGCAGATCTGCATCCATTCAGACATGACAGATGGTTCGACAAACATATTGAGCTTTTATTCTTGAGTGTGCATTCATATTTTGATATCATGCTCGGTAAAGAAGCAATATCCTCTGGCATTCCATTGTAGTTATGGAGTGGCATAAATATACAAAGCAAAAGCATTCAGGAAAGTGTAATCATTTTACAAGCAATTGTAAACAGGCCTTTCAAAAGGTATTGAACAGCAGATGGTGAACTATGCATGGTTATTACCCTGTAGACAGTGTTGTTGTTTCGTGCCATTTCAAATCAAGTGGCCTAATTTTACTTCATACCAATTTTCATAGACCTCTCCTATTGCACTTACAGTGTAAATAGGAATCCTTCCACAGTTTATTTACACTATTTATTCTGAAAGCAATTGACAGTGTTTGCATCAGATGTCAAAACTGTCATTTTACAATTTGTTTTTATCTTACATTAACAGATCTAGCGAGTGAATTTAAACATTTATATGCATATTATTTTCAGTTAAAATTTACAGATGACACTTGTGATTTACGGACTGTAATGAAATAGATTTTCACCAAGGACACGTGGTGTGTACAATAACTTCAGTTATGAGTAGTATCAACCCTGCAGTGTATTCAGAATATCAACACGAGTCTTTAATCACTCATATTGCATTGTGATGTAGTTTCCAACTGTGTGACTATCACTGGAATCTAGGTTTTTACACAGGCTCTGGGACTTTAAACCTGAGATGCAATTGTTGCAAGCTACCTTCAAGTGCATTTTTTTTACTCCTCGTTTGTTGTTTGCTGTTCTGCAATGAAGCATCCCTAATAGGATCATGAAAGTATTCATATTCCTGACTCCAGAAGAAGGTTCCTGATTCAATGCTTATTTCTGGTTGAAAAAACAAAGTGATCTTAAATAGAGAAAATAACTGACCACATTATTTCTTCCATCAAAACCATTATGTGTTCAAACAAACAAATGTAATTGCATTTAACAGGAACTCAAAATAGAGCGCTCTGTTGTGAAATAAATTAGACTGGTATGCTGATACCAATCCACAAACTGAAGCAAAAGCAGCCCTCCAGCTGGTTCATTACCTTCAGTGCATCTGGATGTACAGTAAGACTTGTATTAATTATTAATTGAATGAACTGCATTGATGCAATTATTAATTGCATCATTTGACACTCATATTTTATTTAGTTGAATTTATGTACATGCAATCAAAAATATGATTTCCTTTAAAATCTTTAAGGTTTTAGATTAAAAGTAAATCTTAAATGTTTAATCTAAATCTAAATATAATCTATTTTTTACTTTGATACAGCATTTATTTAAATTAACAAATTATAAATTATAAGATGGTTTGGCTATCTGAAGAATGCAAAATAAGTTGTGAATAGGTTAGTAAATAACTAAACAAGATGTCCTTTATCAGGATTTTCACTTGTTTTCACTGTAAATATTTTACTGCAAGATTACAGCGAATTAATCTTTATTGTTGCTGATTTCCACATGTGGTAATCCATGGGGTACTCTTAGCAGTTATCTGATACTACATTATTTGTCAAGTGTCAGATGTGAACCAGCCCCCAGGTGCTTCTGTGCTTAGTTGCTAAGTGTAAATATCATGTAACATAAAATTCTTGCCTTTGAAAACAAACAGGGTAAATTCACAGATGCTTATAGTCCTTTCAACATGAATTTCATCTGGAATCTGTAACTTTTATTTTGACTGATCAGCTCTGTTTCTGAGGATGTCCATTTCCTCCTTGCCAGTCTCTGAACAGACTTAGGAAACAGGTTCAGTGTCATTCTGGGTATTGAAAGGATGAAGGGTGATGGAGTTATGAGCTTACAATGGCAGCTCTTGCCAGATCCAGAGCTTTCACTTAAGAGGTTATGCATATTTAGATTTCAGCACTTACTATGAGTGTTCTAAAAGTTGTAATGAACTTGAAATGAACTTTATCATAAACGTCTACAGGCTATGTTCAGCAGATCCTTTTACATGGCTGTCATTGTGGAGGACATTGTAATAAATACAGATCAGTGGCCTGGACCTGCAGGTTACCATGATCTCATAATTTGATAAATTTCTCTTTGTTAAAAAAGAAAGGTCATACTATGGGATCTTTTTAATAAAACAGGGAAGGTGACAAAATCTTTTACAGATTTCCAATAATCATCTGTACAGCTGGATTTTTAGTGCAACTGATGAGACAAAGTTTTAAAGGTGTGTAAACACTCAGTCAAGGCAGGTATTTTCTTTAGTGTTATTGAGCTGGTTAAATATTTAACAAGTTTGCCTGTAGAGCACCTTCATCAACACAGCTGCCTTTCAACTTAAAATTGTTCATTTTCCCATTTCCATAAAAGATGCCTGATCTTTTGACTACATTAGATGCTGTAAGGATGGCTGCCTGGGTACTCTTTGAAAGTTGGTGGACGCCTAGAGAAATTGACCATCAAAGTTTGAACCGCTTTATCTTTCTCAAAAGTCCCATTTGATTGATGATGCCGGAGATGAAGTATTGTTTATGCCGCAGAGCCTCATCATTATAAAGTGTAATATATGCTGCTTACAGTACCAACCAGCAGCGAGGCGAATATATTAGAATGCATTTCCATAAGATTAAAACATTATAAGTGTATATGTGCTGACCTGGGGACGTGCGGCACGGGTATGGCTTTCTTTCTCTGAATGTTTCAGGGATGAAAATTAAACTTGCTCGGGAATGTTCAAGCCAGACGTCAAGGGTCGTTTCGCAACACGCTTTCATGTTCTCGGCTTGTCTGTCTTTGAAGTGTGTAGCTGAAGTAGAGGTTCAGTTGGGAGATACGCAAGATGGCCTTCAGAGAGTTTTCATGGTGTTTATCCACTTTAAAGTTTAACACAAGTTTTTTTTCTTCAAAAAACATTGTCTTCTGGCTATGGAATGTGCAGAAAATAATGTTTTACTCTTGAGTATGTTAAGGTATTACATTGATACGTACATATTATTGCTATATGGCCAAAGGAGAATTGTCAGAGGTTAATGGCATTCTTTCCCTTAAACTGTTTTTCACCCTCCAACCTCTTTTTTATGAATAATTTTATGTGTTCTTTTTTCACCCTTCATTAGAGGAACTTAATTGTTTCCGTCTTTTAATTATAAAGTGCCAGTGGCTGGCATAATGACCAGTACAGCAGCTTCCTCTGGAGATTTGCCTCTGAGACAAGGACTCAGGAAACTTGCCCCCCCATGTCTCATTGTGCACTCAGTCACAGATCATATGAATGTTTCTCTGCAAAATCATCAAAATTTCAAATTAAAATAAGTGAATGAAAGTATTGTCTTGAATTACATGCGGTAAACTTATTCCTGAGGTGTTGCCACTGAGATAGAGAGCTGAGTAGGCAAAAGAGATCGTATTGAGGTTAGTATTATTTTTAAACTCTTAGATGTTTAGTATTGCTAGAGAGGTAGGAGCTGCCAAATAGGAGCCACTGATGTGATTACTACGCCATCAATTTAAAAAATCAGTCGGGGATTATTTGGCAGCATCTTGACATTTTTTTATATTTATACACATGTACTGACTGATTGCAAACACTTGTAAGTACTAATCCGATATTTTTACAGATAGAGACATGACTGTCAAGTACACAGTCATGAAGGAAAACTCGTCCATTTTAATGTTTTAATTCATCTATTTTAATATATAATTAAAACTCACAGATCTGAAAGGGAGTTAGCTTTTTAAGTCATGAAATTCAAAGTGGATTTAATGTACTGACTTTAAAAAGGAAATCTTTTATTTAAGTTATATGATTGCAGCTCATTTCTACTGAAAAGAAATCTGACCCATGACAAAGTCCTATTCTTCTTGTTCCCAACTGAACATGATTGGCAGGGATCACAGTGCTTCTTAAGCCCGAAAATTGCTTGATCAGCCTAAGACTACACAAATAACTTTAGGAGGTTTTCTCTGAACACACATGCACGCACACACACACACACACACACACACACATCTATATGTAAACTCCATCCCCTTGGTCTAGTAAGAGAGTATGAATGATTTTTGATTTTTTCATGTAGAAAGTCTGCTCATTTCAAGATCTAAAAGAGGCTTGGTCTCTTACACTAGGACAGTTTATTTCCTGTATCTCAGGTTTTGCTCAGTCCTGTGAACTTTTGGAGTTCTCTGGAATAGTGCTCTGCAGATTCACCAATTCTCCTTTAACCGATTCCCTTATTTTTATTACAACTACTCAAGGCCTCATTTCATATCAATGAAAAATTAATATCCTTTTTTCCAATCCTAAATCAGTACTATGTATCTGTCCCAAACCATCCACCCTTGGCAAAAGGACATCAATTTCCCTATAGGCTCTCAGAAAAACTTACCACACAACAGTAATTTAAGCACACAACTAAAATGTACACCAAGGACATCAGTTCTTCACCACCTAAGGAGATAGACATAACAGAATAAAAACAAGACTTCAAAAAACTAAAAAGAGAATGACATTTAAACAGTTGTTGGTAGCATATTGGATATCACAACTGTCTGGAGCAAGCACCGCTGGATTGCTGATTGCTGTGCTGAGCATGAAAATGTTTATTTGTCTTTTTTCCTTGAAAAAAGTGAACTACATTCTCAGTGAAATAGATAGTTAAATGTTTTTGAGCATTCATATTGGTACATGCTTCACTTCAATGTTTCTATGCAGTAATGCAGGCCAGTTCCAAGTCAAATGCACTCACTATCCTCCAGCATTTGGCCATTAATAACATCATTCAATAGTTAGTGTAATCTTTCAATGAGTATATTTGGGGGGGTGGGGTGGGGGGGATTTATGACTAGGATAATGCAATAGTTCCTAACTTGTGGCAGCAAGTCCAAAATGACACAGCCCATGGAATAAGCAAATCCATTTCATTTCAAATTTCATTTAACCAATAAGTGTGATATCCCCTTATTCTTAATATTAAGTAAGATAATTGTCATCACTGTTTTAGATCAGCAGCCGAGATGTGGTTGGGAATATGAACATAGCCCCATGAACTGTAATGTAAAGTCTTGTAAGGTTTTAGAGCATTTGGTGTGAGTGGGGTTGTAAAACAGGCCTCAATAAATAACTTATCATAAGAAGCTTGAATGGAAGACAGTATTTGACATGATGTCTTTTTCTTAAGTGATGACATCTGAGGACTGACAGCTGATATCTAAGGATGTCCTTAAATGGATTTGGTACAGAGTCCTGTTGTAACTGTCCTTGTTTTGGAGTTTAATAATTTCAGCTTGCTGCACAAATAAACAAAAGCCCAGGTGAAAAATGATAAAAAGATAAATAATGTGCTGTCAAACTTATAAATGATATTTTAGTATTGTATTACTACTCCAAAATCCTCAAACCCTTAGGTTCTATTTTCTGCCATTTCAATAGTAGGGACAACTCCAGGCCAGCCAGCAGGCTTGTCTGGGAGGCTTAACTCCACCTTTTAGGGGCCCATATGGTCACTTCATGTTCTTCATAATGAGAATAAATGGCAGCCATTTCAGGCGTTTACTTTAGCACCAGGAAAAAACTACACTGAATCCCACTTAACACTGACCTCCACCTGACCTTCAGAGTGCTCTGACCTGAATTTACAAGCAGGTCTCTTTCTGCTCAGAAGGACCCTTTTAAGAGACAGGCGCTAAATATAGACACAGCATGGACAATTAGACAAAAATAGTTATTTGAAATGTTAATGCTGGTTGCGAAATGCCTGTTTAAGTATGGGGAAATGCTGTATTTATTTTGTACCTATTTTTGGACTGTTTATTTTCTCTTATTCTAAAAGGCAGTGCAGTTTTGAGTAGCTGGAGTACAGCTTACAAAAGAATGCACTGTAGCACAGGGATATCTGTAGCTCAGTAGATGAAAGGATTCCCCTGTTTTTTCTGCCCACAGTTATTGATGTGCGCTGACCCCAGAGTAAACAGGAAAACAGTCAGAGGCAGCTCTCTCACCACTTTACACCGAGGCAGAGCTTTCTCCATTTGCCAAGCCGAGCCTGTCCTTGGGTCTCAGAGCAGTGTTTTCTGAGCAAATGCTCAACGACTGTGTTGCCCTTTTCAACCAGATCTGAAGCACTGTAGATAAACGAGCCGATCTCATTACTCCAGATCATACCTTCTGTCCTGCTGTCCCTATTCTGCAGTGGCATTTAGGTTTTTTTCAGGACTGCATAATAGTTCCTGTTACTACATGACACTTTTCAACCACTTGGAGATGACGTGATATACTGGGAGAAAAAAATTATGGTTTGGTTTAAGCTTATGCTGGCAAAATCTGTTTTGATTTGCTTTTTTTAATTTATGACCCCCCCCCCCACCAAAAAAAAAAAAAAAAGAAAAAAAAACAAGGGATTTAATGCGACCTGGGATATTACCTGAAAGATGTTCTCAACAATGACGTTTGTAGATGACCAGAATGAATTAGGTGTACTGTCATATTAATTGTTATAAATGTATCGAAGCTTTAAGTGACTTCATCTGAGATTGGGGGGGGACCCGAAAGTAAGCAATAAAATTATGCACACCAGCAAGCTCTGTCTAGGAAATGCTTCCTTTACATTTCCATTTTTATTGCTGTCCATTCCAGGCCATTTAATGCGCAGAGCGACATCAAGCTTAAACCAATTTGTTTTGGCTGTTTTTTTCTTTTCCATTCTAAACTTTTTCCATTAACATCCTCCGCATAATGCAATATCGTCCATGTAAAAATGTAGGACGTAAGGTTTGTGCAATATATAAATCTAATCACTGCAAGGATCACTAAGCAGGGACTATGAAGTTATCTAATTTGTATCAACTTTATGGAGCAGAAACCTGAACTTGATCATGGCTGTAGAACCAGCATTAATCAAAATGTGCATTCATGTTGCCTTAAAATATAGTAGTAGCATTTCACCAAAATTAAAAAATGTTGACATTGAAGTGGCTGGGGGAAACCGCTTACTACAGAATTTTAAGATTAAATTTAAAATCTGTTTTTCACCTGTCTCAGCATCAGCACCTGTCTCTCATGTTTTTGTGCTCACATTGTTTAAATGTGACATTTATGTAAAAATATCTAAAAGTGTTATGCAAAATATGTAATATGTAATATGTAAAAGTGTTATTCTATCAATGAGCCAAGTGTTTCCCCATGTTTAGGTTTTTCAGGTGCTTTCAATGTCTTACTTATGGTGCTGTATTGGCAATAATAATGGTTCCATTATTACAGTGGTTCTGATTCTTTGATGGTCCGTGGATATGTTTTAGGGCAATATCCTACCCTAAAATCCTACACCGAGTTACTGATATTTACATCATAAGGATGGATCATTCCATTTACTGTGTCTATTATATTGAGAAAAATTGTCCAGGAACTATGGGGGTGGCAGTGTAGCATGTTGGTTAAGGAGCAGGGCTTGTAAGGTTCACAAAGTTTTGCACACCATGACAACCTAAAATACAATCAGCAAGTTATAATGTAACAGAGGCTGTAGATATCAGAGGCAGTGGGGCTTTCCTTACCTCCCAGCTACATACTGCTTAACTGCTTACTGCTTCACCACCTCATGGGCACTGCCATGGCAACCCTGTATAACCAAATACTCGTTACAGTGAGATAGAGTTTTAAACAGGCATCTTTGTCATGGGTGTACCTAATGGTAACATTCATCTGCTACTTTCTAAATGCTCACAGTTGGCTTTTTAAAATTCCCACTGTCCCAGTAAGGAGTTTAGATCCATTTGTAAAACTGTCACTTTGTAAATCTGTAATTATTTAAAATATTAACCACTTGTATGCCATGTAATGACTCTCGTTATGAACATTTGCTGAGATTCTTTAGAATAAACCAGGGTCTGTAGAACAATTTAGTCTAGCATAGAGAAGAGACCATGGGACTTCTTTTGGCCAATGGTGTTGCACATAAATAAATAAAATTGTTTGCGTTGCCATTTTCCCTTGAATTATCATGTGTAATTTCCTTTAAAACTGCTTTCATAGTTGATAGTAATGTTCAATTCATTTTATGTTAATAATATGTAGGATAGAGTGGTTATTGTTTGAGTATTAAGTAAACAATATATGGGGTGCAAGGTCCTCAAAAAGACAAAACCTGCAAAGAATGAAGCAGTTGAGCACGCTTTTAAGAAATTATATCTGTTTATTTCTAAAAAATTGTTTTTTCACAAACATAAAAAGCACCAAATATTACACAGAGATATGTAAGGCTTTTTCCCGCCCTACACGGGTAAGAAAAACATATATTTCATCTAAAAATGGGCTAGATTATGTATTCCCCCCCCAAAAAAATGTAATACAAACCTTTATAATGCTTTCTTGTAATATTTGATTACTTCAGCTATATGATGGTTGTTTCTGTTCACAAACAAAATGAACAAATTACATACTATATATATAAAAAGAAGATGTAACTTGTTTTTTTTAAGTGAATTTGTAAAGAAATATTTTCATCATATGGTTTCAGTAAGTATAGCACTGGAGAAAAGCATATCCAAGATCAGAAACCAAAGGCATTAATGCCACAGTTTACTCTCCACTTTCCTGGAAAGACAGATATATTTATCACAGGGGGATGTAATATGAATGAATAAATGAGTATATAAATTCACAGGGCGAGTCTGCCTGTTCCTTCATGTATAAAGTGTAATACTGCCTGCCCGATTCGCACTTTAATGCCATACTTTATATGACAATGACAGAGCTACAGCCAGACTGTCCTCGCAGAATGTGTTCATGTGCATCTTAAGTCAAGAAATGGGGGAGAAAACAGCAAGGGAATACAAGGAGGTTGACTTTCGGAGTAATCCTGACACAGAATCCCGAGCATCTCTGCAAGGCATAATTCATGTTCTATCAGTGTGTGCATTGCTAGCTGTGGTCCCCTGCAGTTGAGCTCCTTATTTTAATAGGAGTGAATGCCCCCCCTAGCCTCGCAGTACTGTCGTTCAGTGGCTGGGTAGTTTGTCCCTGGCTGACAGCCCACATGATCCCAGTGGCGCCACATGGGCTTCTCCTCGGGTTGGCGTAATTGCGGGCACACTGATGGGGGCCAACTTCATACACCAAAAAAAAAGAAGCCCACCGAGGAGACCCTCCCCTCCATCACTGCCGCTGTCACAAACGCTTCTTGTCGTCAGGCGTTCTGCGGTTCCCTAGAGCTGGTTGCCAGGCAACCTCTTCTCCATTAATATGCGAGGGAGAAGAGGCAGGGAATGCCTCTCTCGCCTCTGGAGCGCGGCGGCAGCATGGGTACTACACACGAGCAGAGTCTGCTCATTCAGCGTAGCACCCGAGAGCCGTGTGACACTTCCCCACCGATGCAAAGCCGAGCTGTAGGCTCACAAACCATGTACCTGTAAACGAAGGCACCAACTTCCCTGTGCTGGTCAGTGTGTAGAGTTTGATTTCTTTTCACCTTCCGAACAACACCCGCCCCCCCGGACAATTCTGAAACTGTACGTTACAGTTTGGAGCAGGAGTTCGGCTTCATAAATGAAAGTGTTGTTTTTCATCCTCAGAGTTGCTGAGAGACTGCACACGGCAGGTTGCATCCCCGTGCTCGTAACGGGAAAAAGAAAGAGAAATCTTAGGTGTAATCACTGGGGGACAGCTGAACTAAAGAAGAGGGATAATCTTGGACATGAGATAAGATCTTTCTCTTTTTTTTTTTCCTCTTTGCTCGTCTCGACTCCACAGGCTTCAGCCTGACCTCATCTCGACTGGAGCGAGAGGAGAGAAAGTGAGCCACTTCAGCTGCTGAGCTCAAGAAGAGAGATCAGAGACGAACTGATCCGGGCGCTTGTGAGATGAAACTCGGAGAGGGAACACTCAACCGCATCAGGGAGCAAGAGCCAGTGACTGACCCCGAGTTTGACAGCCTCATAGAAGACACGGCCCCCCCCACGTCCTCTGCCCATCCACTGCCGAAGAATGAGCGGAGCCGACTTTCCAGCTAGTTGCCAGGGATGTTTGTGCGCCACAGAAAGGCCATCTCCTTCAGCATGTCCAATGCTATGTTCCTCCTGATGCTGTGCAAGGTAAGCGCTGTTACATCCCCTCTGTCAGGAATACTTCCCCCTGAGTGGCATGCCTCCAGGTGACTCCCCATATAACACGATGTAACATGTTATGCATAAAGAATATTGTAATTTATTGAAGTGGCCATATCTCTTTGTTACAGTTTTGGTTGGGGGTTGTTGTTGCTACTGACAGGGGTTCAGTAGTCTTTGAGGTTCTGTCTGTGAGATGTACTTGCTTTGAAAATGTATGCAACTATTACATGTTGATAGTAAGATCACATACAACATTGATATTATTCAATTTTTTTAAAATGTCAATTGGCGTACAGAAAAATCCTAATATTGTGCAAGTTGTGTTTTGATAAAAAAAAACCACAAACCCTGTGTAAAGTTATTAATACTTGATTATAGCATAACATTAAATAAAAATCAGTACGTTTTGGCTAATTTTCAAAGAATTTTGTCATGCCAGCCTCTTCATTGTGAAGTCTCAATTGGTAATGAAATGTTTGCATGTATTTTCCTTTACACAATAATGGCCTTAAAATATTCTTAAAAGTCTACTACAGCTTGCATGTTTTAAAACAAGATTTTGTCACATTTTGGCAATAATTATTCAAACTTTTGGTTTGTTTGCATTCATTGCCAAGAAAAGCTCTACATGTTATCTTGCATGTTTGTCATTACTTAAAACAAAGCTATCCCAAATTCATTAATCTGAGTAAAACATAAAAACTAAACAGACATGCTGAAATCTCAAAACATCACTAATTTGAAAACAACATATGATATGCAACATTAAAGATTTATACAGTTGTTGATCACTCCATAACCATTTATTAAAAATTAATAATTAAGGGGAAGTTTTAACACTGTAAACAAATCACTGTCCTTATTATTTTAATAGGTCTGTCCTTATTATGTGCTTATGATTGCAAAGAGTACTTTTGTCAAGTATTCTCTATGCTGACGTGACCCACATCTTTCCCCAGACCAAAATTTCTTTTTGACTTAAGCCAGAGTATTCTAGGAATATCATTATAATAAACTATAATGAATTAAAATAAACCATAACATACCAAAATAAACAAATACTTCCACTGTGGCAAATTTGGAATCATTTAGGGAAATAATAGCTGTTATTATGCAGATTATTATTGCAGAAGGAGACAGAAAAACCTGTAAGCAAAGCCATAACTAGGATTTTGTGTGTGTGTGTGTGTGTGTGTGTGTGTGTGTGTGTGTGTGTGTGTGTGTGTGCATGTGTGTGTTTGTGTGGGGTGGGGGTGGGAGGTTGTTTGTTTTAATTCCATTTTAAAGCAATGCCAAAAGCAACTCCAATTGTCAGAGTGGGTTAATGTCTCGCAACGTTTGACATGTGTCGAATCATTCAAGTGGCAAAAGGCTTCACACTTCACTAATTTCGAGATGTTAATTCCGATTAGGTGAGCTGAAGCTGGCATCTCGGTATTTGTTTTTTCAGGTATAATGTTCCTTTCATTCTGTCTTCATGTTTTTTTTCTAACCATGCTCCCGGCTTTGGTCTCAAAATGCAGATGTGATCCTTTTTATTCTCAGCTGAACTTCCCCAGCAGAAATGAATGCTTAGCTGAACAATGACTATTTCATTAAAATTGAGGTCTTTTATGTCCCCCAAAAGAAAAGCAAAGCATGTTTGAATCCCCTTCCTCGGCAGAAAGAGCATGTTGTTGGGAATAGTTCACTGACTAATCTTGAAATATAATTCAAAATCGTAATAGTTTGTTAGCAATTATACAAAGATGTTTGATTTATTTCGAACAGATGACAGCATATTCTCTTTTCTGAAAGTATTCACGAACACACTGCTTGTAATAAGCATGGGAAATAGTGAAAACTGAGCCCAGAAAAAACACACTGTTCGTAGATCCTTATATTGATTAAACCAAGTTGGATTTCCCCCAGTGAATTGAGAGGGAGGTAAAATCAAGCCTTCACACTTCAGCGCCATCATATTTTATTCATGAGTAATGAATTTTTTTCTCTGTTGATCTTCCCTAGAATTTTACTTCTTTTGTAATGCAATAGTCTGTTTCATATTTATAATGGTGTATATGGCAGTCTTATATGGGAAGGCAGCGCAAACTCTTGTTTTCTTCTGCTTTGTTCATTACTCAGATAAAAGGAAGCCTGCAAATGAATAAAATTTCAGGCAAAATGAAGGCATTTGATTGTACCCCATCTGAGAAAAAAGCTATATGGATTTTGGCAGCTTATAGAAAAACCGGACAATTCATTTCCTAAAAACATGGCCAAAACCACCAAAATCTCTAGATGTTGTAGTGGCATCATCATTCACTAAAGGCAATACTTACTGAAGTACTTATTAGTCAACATGTGCAGGGCCCCTTATTCAAGGAACATCGCTTGGAAAACACAATCTTTCCAGACCTCATTTCTGGAAAGATATAATCATTCCATCATGCCATCTTCCATCTGAGACACAGAAAAAATACCTTTAGAAAGATTGAAGATCGAACCTGACCATAAATTTCACATCCTTATTTTTTAATGTGAGGGATTGCAAAGACTGGAATGTCAGATGGGTGTAACAGGAGGAAAGAGATTCATCCACCCTGGAAAAGCACGTTCTTATTCAAGTTGTGGGTGATTTAGATTCAATAAGAAAATTTGTTTTGTGTGTAAAATAGGCTCCACCACAGAATACTGATAAATCAGTATCACAGAGTACAACAAACTTTCAAGAAATCAGTGCTGCCACAGATATGTTTCTCAGAATGCTGAAAGCTACTGTCTCATGACCAAGCATTTAGCCTTCTGTCCGTAAGTGCAGGCTTCTTGTGACCTTAACTCCTAGCAAGAGGGCAGGTGTGTAGTGTCCAGAGGATATTTCCCAGATGAGTTCAGTCAACAGCCAGTTAATAAAGCGTGCAATGTCTCTCAATATCCATAATTATATGTGATATTTTCTTGAAACCGTATACTCGTTGTATGTCTTTGTTTGCTGATAATCTCTTTTTTGTTTCCATATACAGTTTTCAATATATTGTCACCATTGCTATCTCCATTTACATTTTTTGCCATTCTTTGATGCCATTCATCTAAGAGAACTACACACAGATATTCATTACATTTGAATGAATAAACAATCAGTTTGATATGATATAGGATTGGCGTGTTTTTTATATTTTTTACAGTCACATTTTTTGGTTATGTGGTCAAAGTATTGGCTTGTAGAACCACTGACCACATGAAGCAATCAGTTCACCTGCAAAACAGAGTACTGTATGCATCTGTCTAGCATGAGTTGTCCAGTTTGGATAGTGTTTTAGCTGTACTCCAGATCCTTTGTTTGTGATGTGTGGCTGAAGTTAAGGAAAGCTTGTTGTTGGAACTCATTTTTTCCTGCAAATACTACTTGTCAATGGACTGCATCCATTGTGGTGTCCGGCCCTTTAAGGACAATACAAAGGGGATACCACTCAGTCAGAAGAAAGCCCTGATTAAGACACTTCCCCAGAGTGGATATAGAAAAAAAAAACAGTTAAAGGCAACACACATGCAACTGGAAGGAACTATTTCATGATTTTTTTCTTCACATTAACATTTGCAAAAACTGAACCAGGACCATTAATAATCTTTCTTAAAAATTATATTGAGTTGCTTGAGAAACCTTGCTTATCATTCTAGAAGTCAATTGTATCATATTGCACTCAGAATACCAGTGAGGGTACAACAGGGAGAAGCAATAAGTTTATTATACCAAAGGTGACATAAGAATATTTATGTAGAATGGCGTAAGAATACTTATGTCAGAAAAACACCAAACTACTACCATACTGTAAAAGGAACTTCTGTCATTTCAATGTTAATCATATGCTTCTGTCTGTCTACTCTTAGAACTAATGATGTAATAACAGAAATCTGTGACCAACATTACAAAATTAGCTTTAATACACAACTATCACCATTATTCTAACTTGCCCCTTTTAGACACACAAACTTTTATATACCATGATGGACAGTTTAAATAATGTTTTTTGGATTTACTATTTAATTTGTTAATCTAGAGTAGCATATCTTTAGTAACGGTGCTTAAAATGGACACATATCCAGAAGCAGACCGTTGCAGATTCAAAGCTTTATGGTGGAAGGTAAGAAAAGGAAAACCTTAGTGGTGAGTTCAGAAATGAAGTCCCCAGCACTGTTTCTCAGAAGAGACAGACACATCTCCTTATTTAAGGACAGCGTGCTAATGCCATTTTTAATGAAATATATTTGATTAAACATGCAGAGACCTATGACATCAAATGAATCATCTAATTATTTTATAATGATAATATTAAAATATGCACAACAAAATACTAATATTCCCACACAGTCATTCAGCATCCTCATACTAGTTTCCTTCTGTCAAGCTGGTTAAAAGAAGATTCAATAAAATTATGAACAGCTGGCTTCTGAAGAGCAGTAATGTGGGACATATTGACTAAAAGTCCCCCTCCATCTTCCTGTTAAGTCTATATTTATATAATTTTAAAATATATTTATTTGTTTCTGATCTCTGGCAGTCCATTGTGCATCATAGATTGTGTGTACGCCGTTGTATCTTTTGTGAACTGTGTTTGTTTATTTGATGATATCTTCCTTTGCACATGAACAATAGAAAACAAGTAATCCCAAAAAGTGGAGTTGAACTATTAGGATATAATCCACAGCCAATGGGCTCTTATGTGAATACCTGCAGTATTTTATTTCTTTTGCACATGATGGCATATGTCTACCAATAAATTGTATCAGCTATCAGGATTTTAAAATGACCTTTTGCATGCCTCAAATGCAAATGACTTTGGAATCCAACATTTACATTTTTTATTAAATAAAGTAAATAGGGAAGCCCCAGCCTGCAAGCGACAGGATGGTAGTCCTCTTGCAGTTCAGGTCTGTTCTGAGCTTCCATAAACTTCAGTTACACTAATGGAGCATTAGCAAATGAGCCTTAATCTCGATGTAGCAGGTATTAATTACAGCAAACAATTGTGTGAAATTGGATTTATTATAAGCTGCAGAAGCTGAACAGTTTTAATCTGCAGACATTCTGATGGATGGGGATATGCACAGCAGCTGAATGCTAAACCTCTGCGTACAGGGTCTCCTTGAGACAGTAATAGCACAAATGTTAATGAAATTCATACAAAGCTTGGGACATGGTTAATTAACTGGTTTATTTCTCGTTAACCTGATGCAGTTATTATGGATTAAGTTATTCCATTTACATATTATTCATGAATATTTGTGTTTCACTGAGGCATTGTAGGTTCAGGGCCTTGCTAAAGTGTAAAATATAAACTTCCCAATATGAGACTGAAACTCAATACCATCAGAAGTTCAGTGTTCTTGCTGTGACTCAAAACTATACTAAAGTTAAGGTTTAGCATTTTCTGGGGGTTCATTAGATGCTGTACTATACTATTATAATTTAGATGTTGCGTTGGAAATGGACCTCCAATAGGGCTTAGAGTTTTTAAAAGAGGCATGCAGATCATCTCATTCTCAAAACATTCCTGTGATCACCCACATGTCAATCACAACGGCCTCCGAGGTGTTCCATGGATAAGCATTTTCCCTGTAGCACGGGGCAGCTTGCGTGTCAACCCAATCATCTAGTGTAGTCAGCTTGACTTTGTGTCAAGAGTCACTGCAAAATGCGGCAACACATTAAGCATCTATTATGAGACATTATGTACTTTTCACAGATATTAGCAGGTAACAATTGCATAATAAATATCAACCACTTGGGGATTAATGTAACTACTTGTCATGCGCAGGCTGCATTTGAAAAGAAGAAGCATAAACTGAAGCTTTGACATAAAAGCTTTTAAAGGACTCCCATGAGGACGTATCAATTTATAACGGGTTTCAGCAGAAACATTACAGAAGAAACAACCAAATGTTACTGCATTTTACTACATTTTATTCCTGTGGTAGAAACACGTTTCCAGAGGTTGCATATATTTTATTCAGTGAACTGTGGAAATGAATATATTTTTGATGAAAAATCTCTTTGAAGGAGTTAAATAAAACATTACTGCATAAAAGTGTGCATGAAAACTAGTGTAATAAGCAAGAAGCACCTATGAAGTAATGAACTTTGATAGACTATTAAAATTATTTAGCTGTTTTTTTCTATTGTAATGACACATCTTTCTCTCTCACTCTCTTTGTCTCTCCCTCTCCCTCCTTCTTTCTTTCTCTCTCTCTCTCCCTCTTTCTATCTCTTTCTCTCTCTCCACACACAAATACACACACACACACACACACACACACACACACACACACACACACACACACACACATATTTGTACATCTGCCACATTATATTGTTCTTTACCTGACTAGAACAGAGTGCTAATTTGAAGCTTTTGATGACAATTCTAGTGATCTCTTGGACCCAGTCAATGTCTTCCTGAAAGCACTTTGTGAGAAATATGATGTTTTTGAGGATTTGTCAAGATAATTAAAATGGCATAATTCTGTTGCCCAATACAGTACCCATACTATTTATTGTAGGTGGTGTTGCTTGCTGCTCAAATGTAATTACATGCTGTGTGTAGCCCTGCATTTCCTGGGCCTCAATAACTACCTTACCAAACACATTAACAAGTGTTCAGACAAATCTTAGTATTTACATATATCATCACATTTACATACTATTTCATATTTTATGTCACTGTTTACATGCTATGGCCTATTTGTTGTGATGCAATCTAATACTTTCTATCACTTAATCAAGACATCTCTAGCAAGTTTTAGTGGAAAAATCACAAGGGCAGGCTATGCAAATGTACAACATATAATAAAGAGAGATGTTCTGAAATCATGTGGAAAATGGAAACGTATTACTGCAATCATATTTTTGCTGCTGAGAAAAGAGCAGCAGAGTGACGGTAACATATTTCTTATGTTACCTTAGATTAGCCCAGAAGAGCTAAAAATAGCAATTGCTGGCTAACTAAAACCAAAATAAAACAACCAGCTAACTACTCTAGCTAGGTTAAATTCTCTAGCTACTTCTCATTTCATATCTGTCCAAGGCAGTAAAAGGCAATAGTTGGATGAGTTACACAGATAGCTGACTATAATTACACAAATAAAAAGTGTTGCTGTCTAGCTGGCAAAAAAGCTTTAGCTACCATTTCATATTTATCAAGCTAGCAGAACTCATTGCTGTAAGGCTAAAGTTCAGCAACTACTCACTAAGTTTTATTTCTGGGTAGAATTCAGCTCCACTCTCCCCCTTGATGGTACTACTGCCACCTTCACTATCTGCACAATTTCCTCTATGCCTTTTGCCACAGTATGGGCATTTATTTCATATAGTTGCAGAGACTGTTGAACTAATATGCTCACATCATGTCTGCTTTGAAAATGTGATCTGAACTGATTATAGGAAAAAAAACGTATTTAGTTAGCTAGCTAGTCCCATCGGTTCATTGCCATGATACTATATAGGTAGGGTGATGATACAATTTCTGTTTGTAATATAACTTACTTTTCTGTTTCAACATATCAATAGCAGTTCTGGAGGTGTGGTGGTTTTTATTTTTGTGTCTTTGTCTTCAGATGGATGGCACAACGCCTCATACTTATCAATGACATGGACAGGTGCACGCAAAAGTCAATGTGTGACACTATCAGAGTCCAGGGTCATTCTGTTCACATAGATTATTCAGTGCCTTATACTGATCAAAGACAGCATGCATGGTGCATACAACCATCAACACACATCATCTGGCAGAAGCAATGGGTTCATGTAACTAGTAGGCTATGTTTTCGGGTATTAATATAGAACTTATAATGAGGGAGATATGGAGCAGTTCTCAAATATATGCATGGTCATCAGCCAATCAGAAGTGAGTGTTAATCCAAACTATGCCACGCACACACACACACACACACACACACACACACACGCACTTTTACAAATAACTATAATCCATCACTTATCCCAATCTTATTCCACCATTTTTTTTTTTTACATTCCGCACAGGAAATGCCGATTTCAGATTTCCACCACGATGCACATTTCTGGAAACATCAATCATCATAAACATTTTAAGACTGTGCCTTTAAGAAAATGTGACTGAATGTGTCTCTGAAAACCTTGAGATACAATGCCTCTCCAGTGTCCTGACTTTGTAGGCAAATACACTCTGCTTTCATTTTTAATAGAATATGTTATCTATGCTTACACTACACATGTTGCATCCCTAATAATTAACTAATGCCTTGATAGGGATAGGGATTTAGATCTGTAGTGTTAGAGTTGAGATGACACGTTTCTCAAATACAATGGTGTGTATTTTGTTGCTGTTTTTGAAAATAACCACTACAGTACGTTTGTCCAGTAAAACACTGTGTTAATGTAGACTTTAATCCCTCGCATATTTCACAGACTCAGGATGGCCAGCAGGAGGGATACTGTACTGTATGTAGGTTCTGCACAGGACATCACAGAATCAGCCCCTACTATACTGTACAACAGGTACAGAGTTATGTACATTAGCCTCTAATATGGCTTCTGAAGACTTATGAATGTTCTGAGTTCATGTCTGCTCTGCTCTGAGAATGAAATGTAGCATGGATGCTTTGTTATGGATTTATCATTTGTGTTACTCTTTATTTGAAGTAGCTCTGAGTAATTGCTTCGTGTACCTGTATTTATTCACCCCATTCCATAATCGCATGCTGACTGTAAAAAAATCAGATGTTTAAATGTACTGATAACTTGAACTGACATAAAAACATTTTCAATCTGCATTCCATTTCAAACTGTGGTTTCTCTGAAGGAGAAAATACTATATTTTTTTTTTGTATTTGGACAGATTTTATCTTGAAACAACTTCTTGCAGAAGATTCTTTCAGAATGTATTGCTATTGATATTCATTTGATGCGGTTATTCAACAACTCGATCCTCTTCTCATTCACCAGGAACTTTTGATATTCAAAATAGGTACATAATGTAGCCATGGTTCAGTGTGTCAGCTAAAATGCACACTAAAAGACAAAAAGCTTTCCATCCAGTATTGAGGCTACTTTACCTTTATACCTGTGCAAAAAACTAACATGAATGAGGACCCCTTTTCCATGCTCAGAAGGTTCCAGAGACAAAGGTTCTGGTCACCCACAAATGTTCTACAAACAGTGCAAATCTCCAGGAAATGGTACCTTACTGTAGCTTCAATAGATATTGTAGAATGTATTTCTGAATAATAACTTATCTTTGGTCCATACTTAAACCTGTTTTGGAATGACTGAAATGTAAAAAAATAATAAAACAAACCAGAGTAAAAGGTTCATGAGTTCAAAACTAATCATTTTTTCCCATATAATATCATTTATTTTATTTTCTCTTGGGCCATGACAATTTCTGCTTGACTTTCATGTAAAGTAATGCCTTTCTTGATTAAAAAAGAGTACACCGAATCATGACTAATTTGAAATATTATCAGTATAGTCAGATTGAGATAATTGCCTGTTTAAAAGGGATTTGTATTTGAAAGTATGACACCCTTCGGGGAACCCAGACTCAAAATGAATAATAGAAGACTCTTCTGTCAGAAACATATCTTTTCCGTTTGGAAAAAACTCATAGTAGTTCGACAAGTAGGTCAGCAAGAGAGATTTTTCAGTTTGAAGTCTGGATTGCATCATGCCACGCGTCCCTGCTCCTGGAACCATGAAAATCACAGCCATTTTAAAGCCTTAACATCATCATATGTGTTGTGTGTTTCATCCACAGGTTGGTCTGAGACGAAAACTGCAGACTTTTTCTACGAAAATGGTAAACACTTCTATCAGTGATGAAGAACGGGGAATTCAAGATAAGGAAAGTAAGGAGGAATCCATACTGGCTATGCTGGGAATCATCGGAACCATCCTCAATCTGATGGTCATTATTTTTGTGTATATATACACGACGCTGTGAGCACAGCACAGATTGCTGGAGCGATTGGTGAGCGCAACAGGTTTACGCCATGTCTGGGGCTCGGGAGTTGAACACCAGAGCTGTTGACTTGCCTCTTATTGAAAATGATCTGAGACTGAACTATTGCCAGGTCATATCTAACCAGCAACACTATTGGAGACAAACAGGAGCACACCGTGAGACTTTTTTCTGGCAGTCTCTTGACCTGACATCCTCGCAAGTTATTATTTGAACTTTTTTTCTGCCTGTAATGTAAATATGCATGAGGTAATGACTCCCACAGTTGCTGTTTGGGGCATTGTAAAACATATTCTGGCTAAGCCATGACTTCACAGAACAGCTTCTGAGATGCAGTTTCCATGAATGAAAAGAAAACATGGAGTTAAAGAGACAGCAAAAGCTGAAATAGGCGGTTATAATGAATGATGAAATGGGGAATGATGAGCTGCACAAACATTTCTACATAAATGGGAAAGCTAATGAATTTTTACATAGGCTAAGAACCACAAAGTGAAAGACAGGGAGAGACTTCATATATGCAGTAAGCCAGAGTACCAGATGTTGATCTCTGTCTAATGGGAAATACTCTGAATATATTGTAAAATATTTTGTTTATACCAACATGAATTCAATATTTGTAATGAATTTGTAGGATAGGACGGTGAAGGTAATTTTTTTTTCACCCCTGCGTTATTGTTGTGTTACCCAGAGACACAGCAAAAGCTGTTTTCAGTGATTCGCTGTAGTCTATTGTCACTTTTGTTGCTGTATAAAGGTAGGCATTTAATTTCTTAGAATGAGTAGTTTATTCAATCAAGCTCTAATGCTCTAGCTGAAATGAGTGGTAATACCAGTTTCAAATTGGGTGTTTAAACCTGGGCTGACTTTGTGTCTATTTTTAAAGAGTACAATGGCCATATGGATACGGGGCCTCATTGCTGCACTTGGTACCTGCCACACAATGTCCACATCAATTCATTAGATATTTGCTCAACAGAAAAGAGAGCCCCTCTTTGGCCTGCTAATGCCACTTCAGTCTTATTTTCTCTAGAGATTCCACCCTCCAAATACTAACCAACTCTAGCCAAATACAGTCTCCATATTTTTAGTAAAAGGGTCACAAAGTGATATGGAGATTGACTCATGTATGGTCTGCACACTTTTAGTTCCTATGTAAGTATTTCACACTGTGTGCTTAAGTTTACATGGTGTGCCCTTGATATTTAGCATAAGGAACATATTCATAACACCCGCTTAATATAAAGTGAGTCTGTAATTTTTTTCTTGAACTTTTTTGCTTCAGCTTTTGTGCTCTGATTAAATAGACCTCTAAGTCTGTAACTGGATAACTTTCTGAGAAGACATTTCGATGTGACCTCTCAACATTTCCTTTTTTATGCTATTTGCACAATTTTTATTTATTATTTATTTAGTAATTACCACATTTTACAGTGACAAACAACTGCAGATCATGATTGTACTGCCTTAAAATCTAAATTATTTTTGTTTTCTTGTATGAATCCTGGAACACAATTTCACTTTAATTACAAGGTACAATTCAGACAGCTATTGCTAGAGCTTGTCCACGTATTGCATTATATTACCTGCTGCTTAAATGAAGGTAATGCACTGGCTGAATGCCAATGATTATATATTAATGGATGATGTAAAAAAGAAGCATTTAACCCCTTCAGCATCAGTGAAGTACCAGGTAGGGAGAACACAAAGCATGCAAAGGGTACTATTTCAACCAGGTGCTGAGGCGATTAAAGATGAACAATGAATCCTAAAGCACAAATATGAGGGCACATTTACTTTATGTTTGTATGAATGAGAAAATCTTTTCTGTGCCCAAAAAGTGCCTGTGACAAAGCTTCCAGTTGCCCACATATATTCCACACACAGAGCAAATCTCCAGAAAATGACAGCCTACTGTAGCTTCAATGGGCAGTGTTAAGAATGTATTTCTGAATAATAACTTATTTTTGGTCCGCTTTAACCCTCTTTCCAATGGTTGTTTCCAGTTATTCATGAAAGAGTGTGTTTCCATTACTTTATTTGAAGCCAGGTGAAGACATACTTAGCGGTAGAATGCAATCATCCTGAACAACAGAGCAGTGCCTATGGCCTTTAGTGCTAACTCTCACACTAGAAAGATACATGCAAGCAGCACTCTGGATGGAAAAACAACCATGGGAGTTTTCTGAGTGTCAAGATGTGTACCCTTACCTATATCTTACTTTGGATTTCCAATATTGATTAAAATCTCTGTTCTTTTTCATAGTACTGTATGTTCTCTCTCCATATATTTTATCTACTTCCTAAAGCGTATATTAACTATAGTTTGGACAAAGATAAGTGGAAATAGAAAAAAATCATACAATGCTTCTTCTCAAAGGGGAAGTGTATTGATCTGATTTTCATTTCTTATCCATGTGTTAATCTACAATGTAATGTTTTTTCAGCTTGCTGTTTTGTTAAAAAATAAATAAAATGAATAAAAATAAAATGACAAATGAACAAAATTTCATTTTTTTTTCCACACAATTGCTCTTTTAAATTGATATGATTAACTTGATAAAATGTCATAATGTAGACCAGGCACAAATCCAGAAATCAAAAATGTTGTTAAGCTCCTTACCCTGAAAAAGGTAATATTCAACTAGTCTCCAATCAATTGAAAATACTTCACGTCTCTACTGACAATAAGAAAAAAGTCATGAAAAAGTAGGAATATATATTCTAACAATTCTGACAAATTATGTTGTGTTGCTTTAAACCTCCAGCACAAGAGAGAAAACCCACACATGCATAACTGAAGCTTTGAGCATATTCTTGTGTCACAGAAAAATGAAGATGAATTCAAAATGTGCTCAAGTGAAAGAGAAAATAAGCTTTGTATTCTCAACCATTTCATACAATGAGACAGATTTCACCATCAAATCCCAAATCAATCTGAAGGACAGAAAAGAGAGGAACCACAAAGCAGAGAGGACAAAGAGACAGGAGCAAATATTCTTAACCATGTTTATTTTTACCCCATTGCTCTTTTTGTTTGTATCATTTAGGTCATATATGTGTCAAAATAATTTTTCATTCCATTAAGAGTTTCCTGGGATTTAAACCAGGCTGGAATAATCCTTTTTTGAAATAAATAAATAAATAAAGGCATAACTGCACATTTTATAAATATATTGGATTAGGCAATGAACCAAGTGAACAATGTTGTTTGAGGTTCCACAGCTGCTTAAATTCACAATAGCCCAGGAGCCAGTTCTGAGCTACTGTTTTACCTGGACGTGGAAGCAAATGAAGCCCCGGATCATTCTCCTTTCTCATAAGGATGCCTAAAACAATGACATACATAAATGCAGGGCAGCATTATAATGATGATTATACCAAGCAAATAAATGTGTTGATTTTAACAAAGACACCAAACTTTTCTTTTCTGAGATAATTCCATAACTACAGAGTAATTTTTGTAACTGGTTTAAGTAAGCTTATAAACAAGCCTGCAATAAAAACAGAAGCTTTAATAACAAGAACTTGGCTGACAGGTCATCAGTTAACATGCAGTACTGTTATATGTAATGTATATATTGATTTATCCAATTAATTAAATTAGTGATTACACAAATAATCATATTATTGCATCAAATAAAGCCACAGCAAAAAAATAAAAAGAGAACAATAACTTTCATCAAGTTACCTTGCTTTTCAGTTTGAGTTACCTCAGTCTGTTGCCTTGTAATTCTAGTCACCATCACTGTTATCAATTTATCTTGCAATTAGATTTGAGTCTGCTTTTAATTTTTTGGACTTGCAATTCCATATGCAGTCACCTCCGTCAAGATATCTTGCACTTAAATTCTTAATTTAATTCTCAGGTGACATGAATTCATAATTTGTTATATGTATCTATGTATTTTGTGATTTGTATTTTATCATTTAAACACAATCTAAATTTGTATAACTGGGATGGAACAAGGAGCTGGGGAGAAAAGTAAGTTGTGTGTTTGTGTGTGTGTGTGTGTGTGTGTGTGTGTGTGTGTGTGTGTGTGTGTGTGTGTGTGTGTGTGTGTGTGTGTGTGTGTGTGTCATACAGTGTTCATCTCATACAGTGTCTCATACAGTGTTTTCAAAATACAAAAACCTTTGCAGATATGCAAATAAACTGAAGGCTGAACGAAACCTACTGATGAAATGATAACTTCAGCAACATAATATTTTGACTCTACTTGTTTTCTTCAAGCAAGCCATGTAGAGAAATACAAGCTTGATGATGTCTCGTATTATACATATGTATGATAACAATGGTGTCCGAAAACCACTGCAGGAAAAATGTTTAAGAGAGGTTGCATACAAAAGGTATTGGTATTAGTATAAGTATTAGTATATTATTCAACCATATTATTTTGTCACACAAGCAATATGTAAATCATGTGGTCAATGCTTACCAATTGGAAGCTTGACAAATGCATGGACCAATTCCTAAGAATGTGTAAGAAGCTATCACAAGTTAAAGCAAATTTTCTTCATTGTGTCTTTATACCCATGGGTTAGTCCGTTCCTTGTAATGTTAATAAAACTATGAAAACTTAAATACTTTTGAAATGGCAGTTTTTATCCATGGGGCATTTTTTTCCATTTCCCTCAGAATATAAGTCATATTTTATCTACAGCAGCTGGAAATAGAACTCTGGTCAAAAATTAAAATTTGATAGGTTTCATGATATGGACTTTCAAGTATGTTAAAGTGTGATTCAGCACTCCAGACCATGTCCTATAAGTCTAGAACCTGACCCTCCTCCTCCAGCTGAAAGCACTATTCGGTGTTACAACGAGCCAGGGCTTTCCAATGTTGTGAATGTCGAAATGCAAACTCCGCTAAAAACGCTGCCTTTTCTGCATATAATACGCTGGCCACTTAAAGATACAAGGATTCATGTTGAAACAAATGTATATTAATATGTGGTCTGTGCACATTTACAGTATCATTGGTTTGGAGCTGACTAAATGAAAAGCTAGCTTTGCTCTTTCAGCATGTATTTCTCATGTGAATGATTTGTTAGGGTGATCTGTGGTTTCTTTTTAGCTGTTTAAAGGCGGTGGAGTATCACACACAGCTGGTAAACTGCAGCCTGCTGAATGGCACTGCTGATGAGGGGAGGATGTTAGCAGCAAAGAGTGTTGTTAAGAGTTCAGCATTGAGCACAAACTTCATGGAGACTGTAGCATGGAGTTTAACGTACATGGATTATAGTTTCGGGAGACATGCATTTTACTTCCAAGCTTCAAACACCCAGCTGAGAGCAGATAGCTCAGTTGATGTTTATTTTTTTTCTAGCTCATTGCTGAACTTTTTAATTTGTGTATCAATCAAGTTAGCCAAGTTATGGTGGTGGGTGTTCTCTATAAGGCAAACAAAAGATAGGTAGCTAGGTGGCTGTTCTCCACACCAACACATATATCTTGCTAGCTACTCTTTGATTAGCATTCATAGTCATTGAGACTCACAACATTAAACTGCAGAAGAGCATCAGTGTGGTACACTCCATGCAGACAGAGCCATACTATAGTGGGAGGGCAAGAAAGTAGAAGAAATCAGACAACCATGCAAACCTTCCCACCTACCAGATTCTTCTCTCTGCCTTTTCATCCACTCTCTTATCTGCTGAGGTATCTTATTATCATATCAAAATTAAGAAGTCATCATTTAACCCCTAGCAACTCTTATCCACCTTCTCTTCCCTTCTTATCCCAACCCCACTACTGTGTTGTACATTGACAAGAAAGTTCTTGGCATCTACAGTACCAGTCATAAGTTTGGAAACACCTGATTAAGATAATGGGAAGCATGCATTCAAAGACATTTTGATCTAAAGACTTATGCTTAAATGCATGAACTAAATGTAAATAGTGAGGTCAATGTCTATGTATGTAATTTCTTTCCAAAAAAAAAATATTAAAAAAAAAAAATTGGCTACATTGAAGAATCTCAAATATATTATAGTTTTGATTTGCTTAACACTTTTTGGTCACTGCATAGTTCCATTTGTGTTATGTCATAGTTTTGATGTCTTTACCATTATTCTGAAATGTGGAAAATAGTAAAAATAAAGAAAAACCCTTCTATGAGTAGGTGTGTCCAAACTTTTAACTGGTACTGTACAACTCCTTTGATTAACTCACAACCTTGCTGCTCAGCTGCCAGCCTACTGTTGATCACCATGGCCTACTTTCTTTCTCTGCATTCTTGCCTCCTTCTAATAAACCTCTGATGTATCATCATCCAACAGCCTGTTGCTTGGACCAAGTCTCACCTCTTCTTCTCACTTCTCCCATTAATTAGCTGACTGCTCAACACCTTCCTAACCTTTGTGCCCCCTCTGCCACCATGCAGGCCTGTGTCACAGTCCTGCTCTGGAAACTAAGGTGAGATTCCTCAGCTGTGCAGAATAACCAACTGGTCTCCTTTCCCCCTTTCCAAAAACTTTTGAATGTGCTATTTTTAATAAATTGTCCCTTTTCTTCACACAGAGCAACCTGCATAACAACAACCATTCTAGCATCAAGGCTGGCCTCTCTACTTAAAGGGCTCTTCTCCCCATCACAGATGGTATTCACACCATAACAGAGGCCTCCCAATCTGCTGTTTTGAATCTGACAGGCATTTCTGTGGCCTTCGACACAGTGAAGCACCATGTTCTCCTGTCTGTCGTGGCAGCAGTGAGAATATCGGGCACTGCTCTTACCTGGATCTCTGTCTACATCTCTTGTCACTCCTACCAGGTGACCTGGAGAGAGATCATATTAGCCCCTTGTAGCCTCTTAACAGATCCCAATGACGTTTTTACCCCTGATCCCCCCCCACTCAACACCTCAAGACAGCCGATTATTCAGGGATTTTAACATCTAGTCCTACCTGCTTGACTGGTCTCCTGGAAGAATGCAGTGACTGCTGTGAAAGAGCAGCTGACAACAAGGGAAAGACCTTGTGACGGCTTGGATAGACAGCTGACAGGAGGGAATAGACCCCAACAGGGCTGTCTTGGGCTAGCTACCCATGATAGCAGGCTCCATCACCTTGCCAGGGAACAGGAGTCACCCCTTCTGGCTACGAAAAATTCAAAAAGAAGAATACCCCCAGAGTCAGTGAGAGTGGGGGCTTTCGATGACTCATCAACTGACATCCCGGTAACTGACCCAGGCGTGGATATGATGAAGAATAAGATAATCGACATGGCTTCTGAGAAAACATCTGCTGGACATCAACTCCAAACATGCAAGTGTGGCTGGTCCAAGATTACATCTGTTCGGGGCCTAAGGATACATCAAGGGTGGAAGCAATGTTTGAAGGAGGGTAAAATGGGGCCTCGCATTGACCACTCTCTTCAGAGAGAAAGGTCAAGTCAGTTGACTGAAGCTCAGTGGCAGGATGAACCCCACAGTCCACAGGGCATCAATACCCCAGCGACCACCTCAGACATTATATTGGTGAATCCTGAGCCCATGCAGTCACGACCAGGAAAGAAGAAGAAACTCCAAGGACGTAGACCAAATGCTAAGTGGCCTAAGTCCTGCAGCAAGAATGAGTGGGAATCAGTCAATGCAGACCTAAGCAAGTTGTTGGACAGTCTTCGAGGGACAGCTGAGAACAACTTGGAAAAAATGGGTGATCTAATCTACACCTATGGGGTGGAAAGGTTTGGAACAACAGAACCAAAAAAGAACACAATAACACCCCCAGATGGCAAAAAGAAAATAGAACACCTCGTTAAGGAGAAAAGACACCTGAGAAAGCAACGGAGGAGGGCAACATCAGAAAAGAGACAGGGGATCTACATCCTCCAGGAAGACATAAAAGAGTGCCTAGGAAAACTGCGGCAGGCGGAAAATCTCAGAGCCCGAAGAAAGAAGAAAGAAGAAAGAAACGACAAGAACTTCTTTCTGCAAGGATCCATTTAGATTTGTGAAGGGACTTTTCACAAAACAAAAGAATGGATCATTAAAACATCAAAGCAGGAACTGGAGGAACACCTGAAAAAGACCCACACAGATGATCAAAGGCACGAGGAGTCTTACCTTCAGACATGCCACCAATGTCTCAACTGCGCTACCCGTTTGACATCAGCCCCCCCAAATTGAGTGAGCTTGAAAAAGCTGTAAGGAAGGCAAGAACATCTTCTGCTCCAGGCCCCAACAGTGTACCATATCGCCTGTACAAAAACACTCCAGACGTGCAAAAGTTCTTGTGGAAACTAATGAAGATCACTTGGAAGACACAAAACATCCCAAAAGCATGGCGTAGGGCAGGGGGAATGTTAATTCCGAAAGAAAAGAATGCCACCAACATCGATCAATTCCGTCAGATCAACTTGCTAAATGTTGAAGGCAAGCTTTTCTTTAGCATTGTTGCATGAAGGTTGACAACCTACCTACAACAAAACAACATGATAGACACGTCGGTACAAAAAGCAGGCATACCAGGATTCTCTGGGTGCTTGGAACATTCCAGCGTGACTTGGCATCAAATCCAAGCAGCAAAAAGGGAAGGAAGAGATTTACACATCTTGTTCCTAGACCTAGCCAATGCATTTGGATCTGTTCCACACCCCCTCCTGTAGACAGCCTTCAAGTTCTTCCAAGTGCCAATGACCATCATCAACCTGGTAAAGAATTACCTTCAAGACCTACAGTTTCGTGTTACAACACCTGAGTTTACAACATCATGGCAAACGGTAGAGATAGGATGGGTGTACCATCTCCCTGCTGGCTTTTACTCTAGCAATGGAACTGATCATCAGGCGGTCCCGATGGATAGTGGGAGGAGAACACTTAAGATCTGGTCAACGTCTACCCCCAATCCATGCTCATATGGATGACATGACTACCCTGACCTCAACTGTTCCTTGCACAAGGCGACTACTGAACAAACTCCATGCCAACATCTCATGGGCACACATGAACATCAAACCCAGCAAATCCAGAAGCATCTCTATCATCAAAGGAAAACTCACCGATCAGAAATATCACATTGAAGGTACACCCATTCCAATGGTGTCAGAGCTTCCCGTCAAGAGCCTGGGACGTTGGTACACTGCAAGACTCAAGGATGCTGAGCAGAGCAAACACCTAGGAGAAGAAACCATCAATAGCTTGGCCCACATTGATAAGACTCTCCTTCCCAGAAAGCTTAAACTGTGGTGCCTCCAGCTTGGCTTGCTCCCCCGACTGATGTGGCCTCTGACAGTCTACAATCTTTCCATCACAAAGGTGGAAAAACTGGAAAAGACAGTCAGTCGTTATGTAAAGAAATGGCTTGGACTCCCACACTGCATCAGTAGTTTTGGCTTGGTACGGGAAGACCACTCTGGCGCTGCCCATTTCAAGTCTAGTGGAGGAATACAAATGTACTAAGACAAGGTTAGTAATGACACTAACTGAATCCACTGATGCAGCATCAGGAACAGTGACACCCTGCTTGTCATCAGGAAGAAAGCTGACTCCATCTGAGGTGGTAGAGAGTGCAAAATCTGCTCTCAGACACAGAGACATCGTATGGTGCGTGCAATATGGAACAGCTGGCTTCAGACTTGGCACAACAACACCCTCATGGCATAAAGCAACACCTGAGATGAGAAGAAAGCTGGTGGTGGAGGAGGTGAGGCAGCAAGAGGAGGCAGCACACTATGCAAAGGCAGTATCACAGGCCAGACAAGGGCAATGGACAAGATGGGAGAGTCTGGAACACCAGAAACTCACCTGGAGGGATATCTGGGAGACGGAAGGGAGTTTCATCATTAGAGCCATCTATGATGTTCTCCCCACTCCCAAGAATCTCAACCAGTGGATGGGAGAAGATCCATCATGCCACCTTTGCAAAACTCCAGCAACATTAAACACATCCAGAGTGCATGACCCAACCAGCCTCACGCAAGGGCACTTCACTTGGAGACACATCCAAGTCCTTCGGCAGCTAGCCTCCATTTTGGAAGAAAGGCAGACTACCAACAATGCCTTACCCCTCTGTCAGCCATCCCAAATACACATTGTGGCATTCATATCAGTTGGGCAACGTACCAACAGCCCACCAACAACAAGGGAGCCAAGCCTGCTGCACCCAGCCCGAGACTGGAAACTGCAAGTAGACCTGGACCAGAAACTCATTTTCCCACCAGAGATCCTCTCCACCAAGCTCAGGCCAGACTTGATCCTGTGGTCCAGCTCTTGCAGGCTCCTATTTATTGTCGAGCTGACTGTGCCATGGGAGGATGCGGCTGAGGAAGCGTGTGAACGCAAGAAGCTCAGGTATGCAGACCTTGCAGAGGAGGCAAGACAAAATGGCTGGAAAACGCACATGTTCCCAGTTGAAGTGGGCTGCAGGGGATTTGTAGCTGTTCCCACCACCAGGCTACTGAAACAAATGGGACCCCAAGGACGCACCCAATGGCAGGCTATCAGACGCCTTTCCAAAGCTGCAGAGAGAAGCAGCAACTGGCTATGGCTTAAAAGAAAGGACAACATCTGGGCTGCACGCTGACTGACAAAAAAAGGGGTAAAAGCAGAGAGGGGTGACCTGTGGCCACAAGGTTCACCGTTGAGCCCTCTGGAGATGTCGTGGGCCCATCAACGAAATGTCAAGGAAAGAGGGTGCCCACCTGATGACCCCAATGACATTTTTACCCTGATTCCCCCCAGTCAACACCTCAAGACTGCCGATTATTCAGGGATTTTAACATCTAGTCCTATCTGCTTGACTGTGATGCATTATTAAGAAATGTTTGTGCAAATGAGAGTGCCCCACTTTTTAACAGTCTGTAAAAAATGTCTATGGCCAGGAGGATGTTTCAATCTTGGTGTAATGTCAGTTTGCAGTTCATTATTTAAGACTGATAATATATAATGCATGTGTTACATTGCAACACTGTTACTAACATTTTTTGGAAATGCTTGTGGGGTTGGGGTTAAATAGGCATTATAAGAAGAATCCAGCTGTAGCCAAAGCCTATACTATGGAAGATTTTATTTATTCTGATATTTTTATCAATAAAAAATATGATGAGCTGAATATTCATATTCTGAAAAGAATATGAATATCTGATTTTATTGACAAAATTTTATCAGGATAAGATCAATGTTGGGGGTGACAGTATACAATGCATAATCAGGTGGTCAATCTTACATTCCTTGTTGCAATCAATGGTTATTGTATGCTTGTACTGTGTAATTGATGATTGTGGTGTTCTCTCCCTGTACCATGTGCTTAGCAGAAAGTGTGAGAGAAGATCCAGTGTACATCCAAATGGCTGGTATGATAAATCGCTCATCAGGCATTTTCTCAGGGGTTCACCAAGCATTAGCACAAGACCATAGCTGTATAGTTTTTCCTACATTTCTTTAAATGTAGGAAAAGGTGTCATTAAATGCATACTAAGATGTGAAATGTCAGTGAAGGTGCTAGTAATTGTGACGCTGGTCAAATTATATTTTTATATAGATTTATTTTTGTTATTCTGCTAGATACATGAAACGTTTTCTTAAAACATGCTAACAATTTAGCAGCTGAAATATGTAATGTGGCTTTAAACAGTAGGCATTTCCCCATCATATCCTCATCATTCCTGACCTCAAACATGGCCTCACCTGCCCTGAAGCCAGAGTAGCATCACTTCCCAGTAACAGACACAGCACTCAAGGAATTTCACCATGCTACAATCTTACCTCAATAAGGAGTTGATACATAGACACTATACTAACATTAGATCCTGTCAACAGTTCCTCCTTCCACTCTTAAAATTATCATCAAATCCTCAACAAATAGCCCGTCTTGCCTCCTCCTGATGAGTGGCTGCAGGTTCAGAGTGCACCAACTGCTCTAATTTTGTTTGCGTGTTCCCTGAAGCGGGCTGTCGGCCGTAATTAAGCAGCTCTTGTCATGAATGCACACGTGAACACAAGGATTGGCATGTTATTTTTAATTACAATTTTTCAATTCTGTTGTTAGAAACTTTACAAAATAATCTCTTTAACTGAAGCTCAGTGTTGCACATTTTATTTTATGTAATCATATTGTGTAATATGGGCACTTATTATTGTTTCACACTGTATGTTATGCCAGTTTTGTTGGAAAAATGCTATATATCATGCTGTCATAGCATTAGGAATTTTACTGTGTGATTTTAAGTCTTTAGGATCCTTACACACGCTGTTCAGTTTGAGATATTATCATTTATGATATCATACCATCATTTTACGTCTGAGCCATTTCCTGTTTACCTGAGGCATTTTTAAACATATGACATACTCCATTGCATGTAAACCCAATGAGGAGGGTCTTAGATGTGCACACCCTAGCTTCAGTGGCACATAGAGAGTGCGAAATATCAGCAAGCGTCCGCAGGCCAAAAGGGAGAAGAGTGTAAAATCTGAAAATGCAACCTAAGTGGCATCAGACACCAGGATCCTGTGTAGAAATGGCAGGCTGATTTCAAGCTGAGCTTCAGGACTCACATGACATCCTGACATGACTCACATGACATTTTTCAGGTTAGTTGTGTACCCTAGATTTAGCCCTCAGAGTATGTATATCCCAGTCTTCTTCTTTCTCACAGTAAACTGATAGGTGAAAAATAAGTGAAAACAGAAAGTGTAACAAAACAAAACAAAAACTATGAAGCATCACAAAATTTTGAAAGTGGAAAAACTGACACAAAACATATCCCCTTATGCTTTATTGATATGATTATATTAATTGTTTCCAGCTTATATTGGACCTATTTCTTCACCATATAGAAAATGTATTCAGCACAGACACAATAGAAAATAAGACATGTTTTCATATTTCTACCATGCATTCTCTTATATTCACTTACTTCAGGAGTCAAGATAAAAAGACTGAATGACAACAGTCTTTTTACATTCACTCATTTCTAATTTTATGATAAAAGCCAAAGATAGCAGAAATTATTCTGGTTTACAGTAATACTGAAAGACCAAAGCATTACAAAAAGTGATATATCTTCATTGAGCCAAATATCTAATGTACTAGTTTATCAGTTTAATAGCCTTCACTTATTTCCAAAGCTGTGCATTTTTATTACTGTTTTTAAACTGAAATGGCAATTAATATTGACAATATTAAGCATGGAAATGGCCAACCAAATCATGTTGGAGTGGGCTGGGAAGGTTCGGTTTGTCTCACCCAGTCAGCCTGACCTGTCATTGCAGAAATCTGCCATGGCTACAACCTTTCTGGTAATATTTTGATATGATATGATGTATTGTATGTATAATGTTCAATATTCAATATCTACTAACATATTAATGTGAATTGTTATTATGCTGTTTGTGTTGACAAAGTAGACAGTGGTGCTGTTGGGAAGGTGAGTGCTGAATATTTTTTTCTGCATTCCTGTAAGTCTCAAACAAATTGAATAAAATAATGAAATCACTCATTTTACAATGAGCTCGTTAGAGTTTATATACAGTAGTCCATTAGGATTTAGGAGTTAGCACTTTGAAAATTAATTGCTGTGATAAGGCTCTTTTTTCTTCATCTACTCTATCTTTAATCTAATCAAAGTATCAATCTAATCAAATCAAGTGTAAGTACCATTATATGAAATATGAGTTATATTGATCTATCAAAAACTAAGACCAAGCAATACATTTTAATAACTAAACCTGTCTAGGGCTATGGTAAGCCTGTACAACACAACATAACACTTTAGTTTTCTTGGATTAAAGTGGATGAAATAATGTTGTAATCTGCTTGTTGATATTACTATAAGTGGCTGAATAAGGGAATACCTTAACATCCTTTGCAATAATGCTGTTGCTCTCCATTAAATACACAGTTTATTCTGTTTAGTCATACATAAGCAATACAAGAATGAATTACATGATTAATAATTCATCTTTGGTTTATGAAAATAAGCATTTCAGGGAGGAGTCTTGAGAATCATCTGAAATACATATTCACATAGTAGGAAAGTAGTTTTCAAGCATAAATGAAAACGAGAAATGCACACGCTTCACGCAACAGAAGATTCACTTTAGGATAAGGCCTCTGCTTGATTATTGGAACATATCCATCTCCTTCCTTTTTGTTTTGGTCTGGATTCAATCAGCAAAATTGTTTTTATTGTACATCTCCATGCGTTTGGATGTCCTCTACATTTGTATGACACAAAGAAGCCAGCTGTCATTTCACAAATGAGAATGCTAATCATGGTTAATTTAAACAACTAATCAAGGATGTCTACGCTTATTTTTTAAAATCATGTCTTGTTGAATTGCAGGTGTTAGTGAAAAATAAACAATGATGTATTCATCATGTGTTCCTTTATTTGTGTCAGACTTGCCAGTCAGTCAACATATGTTAGATTTTTAACCATGATTCATATTCTGCAGGATTCCCTGAGTCATCAACTCAGGCAAAACAGAGAATAATTATGCAAGATGTACACCATACACTAACCCCCTTCCAATATCCTTTCCTTAGCTAAATGATTTAGCTGTGAGATTCTGTATTGTTATATTCAAGTTTAAATCTGCATGATATTTCATTAGATACAGGATGAAGTTATAATCCAGTTGAATTAGTTTGAGAACAGAAGCTATGAATACTTCGTAAATCTATAGAGACTCCCCATATTTACAGCCTTGACTTCATTCATTAATTTTGCACTTCTTGTGTTAAGCTGATGCCTTTAAAGAATTTCCAGGCTGACTTTTCCATAAATTTGCCTCTCAAGTAATTAGACGAGGCTGTTTAAAAGTCACTTTGATAGAGTTCCACCGAGGTGTGAAGATCGGCTTTAATTTTCTGATTATGACATTTAAACCAGGGAAACCAAATCCAGCAGGACACATCAAGCAGCGCCCACTCGTTCAGTGAGGGGAGGATTGCACGAAATGAGACGGAGTGACCTTGACTAAATTACATTCCGCCGCACCTCAGATGGAGAGGGGTGAGAACGACATGTGAAAACTGTTTGCATAATTTCACGAAAGCTATTTTAACATGACTGATGTCTGAACAGTGATTAATTATGCTAATATTTACTTGGGGGGCTGTGCAACTCCACAGGGTGATTAAGGAGTTCTCCTGCATCCATCAGCCCACTTTGCCTTTAAATCTGCCCAATCCTCCTTTTGTTGAGAGACGGAAGATTTATGCCTGTTTGTATCGTGAAGTTAACAAGAAAAGCATTACCAGAGTGATTGTCATCCAGTTCCTAACTTTCAGTACTGCTTTTATTTTGAATAAGATGGTTTTGTGGCATGGTGGTGTTTGTTGACAGACATATATTTTAACAATTCATAATATTTCATTATGGATGGATGTGATCATCAATGATCATTGTTATTCTGCCTTAAATAATGTAAGTATTTTTGAAAATACTCAAAGCAAACAAAAAAACACCGAACTTGAACCTCCTAACTCCTAATTTGTCTGAAATTATTAAATACCAACTTGCATGAACTCTAAATCAACTTGTCCTTCAAAGAAATCGCTATTTATCTTATCATTAATGTCAGTGATCAGCACAACGCAAACACTCCCTTACATGTTATTATTCGCGCGTTAATGCATCATCTTGGACAGGGACGTAAGCACAATGAAAAGGACATCTCAGCAGGTTGCTTTTTAATGAGGAGTAAGCAGCCGATCCAAGCTGTGCTATTTCTGACTTCCTTCCCCGCAGTATCTGTCAGTGTCCTCCCTTTATTGGTGTCTCTCCAAAAATGCTGATGACACACATCCACCTACACAAAGCTGAATTAATCTCAAACCTGAGGATATGGCTCAGTCAGGACACGAATGTGAATGTGAAGAGCATCGTATCATGCATCCCACAGAATACAAACATATACAGTAGGCCTATATAGTGTGAGGTGGGCTGCTGCAGGTGATTGTGAGCTCTTGGTTGTCTCTGTCTCAGAGTAAATCAATCAACGCCACAGAGAATTATGGACACATTTAAACAGCTGACTCCACTCAGAAAATAGCCGCGGTTAGGGGGCGGCGCTAATTGGACATAGAAGTCAATGTCGGGAATCGACTGGGGTGTAACGAGGTGCCGCCGTCGTGAGGACCGAAAGCAGACGCTGTGATCTCTAGAGGATGTAATTAAATTTCAAACCGACCAACCACAGAGAGGTTAAACCTGAACATCATATCTGTGTGGCAGGTCTTCACTGTTTGCCAAAATATGTTCGAGGAGCTGCCAACAAAAAATGATTTCTCGCTTATAATGCTCTTTGCAGTTTTGTGTTGTACCTACTGAAGCAGGCGTCAAAAACTCAGGTGGAAAACTGACATTGATTGCGTAAGACACTCACCTACAACAGTGCTTATAATGTGTCTGTTTAAAGACTGGACAGTTTGACATTAATGATGCGCTGATGTCATTTTCAAGTGGTCTGATGTTCATAGTGAAGTACAGTCATTAAAGTAGTCATTTAATCTCAGCTACAGAGCTAAAATTTACATAAAATTGCAGTGTATAAAATAGTTGAATAGCTGGCGAGTGACAGACAGTCCACCTCTAAAGAAGGAGAAAGCCATCTTTCATTTTTTATCTTAAAATGCTGAACAGCCCCGTATGGAATATTTGTGGAATCTTAGTCGTTAAACTCGATGGCTCTGAGTCAACAGAAACCCTTAATTAAAAGTTATAAAGATGCTTCCACAGTGATTATTCATTTGGCTGTAAGCCGTACCATAATGAGGTGATTGTCAACACAGTCGGTTTCTGTCACAGGCTTTATATGCTGCTGTCAGACTGTCGCAGAGATTAAGTTTGTTTGGCACTACCAGTTTGGAATGCAGGGACACTGACAAATGAAACGGACCAGTGCTAAAGAATAGAGGGGAGAGCGTCTTATTCTGAACTGCCAAAACGATTTCACAGTTTTGAACAAAGAACATATTTACAGGAACATAGACACTAGCAGGAGAATTTATCTTCAAGTTGTTTGATTAAGCAGGGCTTTAGCATGTCCTGCAGCATACTGCCCTCTATGGGCTAATATTTTCAAATTTAACTTATTTATTTTCTTAAATTATCTTAGGTTTATTTCTCTTGGTTATAAACGTTTATAGTTAATTTCATTTTTTGGTTGAGCAGAGGTTGTGAATCCCTGAAGTAATTAAGTAATATATTTTCTATCAGCATAAAACCTATTTATCAAATGCATAGCAGGACTATTCACTCATGTTTCAAAAAGAGTTTACATGTGTGTATGCATGTGTGCACTTATGTGCGTGCTTATGTGTACATACAATACTCCTGCATAAAAAAGAATGTTTTAATGAATATTTACTAATACAGAGCAAAGTGACTCTGCTAATAGTGTCATGGCATCAGCATATGACAGTGCAGAGGATCAGCCTTGACATCAAGCCATGCTAATCTTTGGCACACTTTCCCATGCATCCTCAAGGAAGCTACAGCAACACTGCTAAACTTTACAAAGATCTGGAATACAGCAAGGCCCATGCCCTGACAGTTACTCATAGACTTTTCTCCTACTTTCCCTACAACTTTACCCCTTTGCAGAAAATCCCCTGATGTGCAATAAAGTAAACTTCAACATAGGCTGGATCACAGGATTCATGGCCATGAGGCCTCAGTCAGTTAGGGTTAGGGATGGAGGCCAAAAGGTTGTCTGAATTAACTTAATCCGTTGGCCCAGCAAGTGTATTTTCTGTCTCCACTATTCTTTCTAGTTACACGTTTGGACAGTCACACAGGCAGACAAATCGTTAAGTTCGCAGGTGATTCCCTTATCGTCAGGGTCCTCTAGGGATGAGAGAAATATCATGGCATGGTTTCCACAGTATAAGAACTGCCTTCCTTAGCATCTTACTGAACATCAGTAAAATGAAGATTGCTGTTATTGATTGTAGGAGACTGGAAACCCGTGATGAAATGGCCAAACTTGGGGAAAGGTTCAACTGGTAAGTATGTACAAGCACATTGTGTCAGTCACTGATGGAAAGATTAATTGGGAGAAAAACATGAAGCTAATATACTGTGCAAAGGGGTAAGAACATTGATGTAGGACCAGCCATACAGACAGATTTCTACAGGTCCTTTTTAACTTCATCATTCATGTCTTTGTTTGTCAGTTCCAATCCAAAAGGAGGAAAGAGATTAGCACGATTGTCGTGGTTGACGTATAGGTCATTGGCGAGCAACAAATAAGCCTTATGGTACTGTATCATTAGCAAGCACTATGTAAAGTCCTTCCCATCCAAGCTATCCCACAGTACCCCCAACAAAAGGAAACCAAGCCCCATCCCTGCCATTCCCTTTGGGGTAACTTTCTTAGAGTAGCCTTGGAACCATCAATTACTCAGAGCATTCATCTTGTTCTCTGTGACACTGTCTTCAGAAAGTAGTTATATGTCCTTAATGAACTCAATTATTGATTGATTGATTGATTGATACGCAGTGAGATGGAGTTTCAAATGCTTAGGGTAGGGGGACAAATCTGCACACAGAAACTGTGGAAACATGACAAACCTTATGTGCAAATCAGTTCAAAGACAAATTGATGATACCACTTAAGTGTGTGTTTTCAGTATTCAGTAATACAAGGATAAGAAAATCAATTTCTGTGATGCAAGAGATCTTTGTTTTTTTGCTCTGTCCAAACCCTTAAGTATATAATTAGATCAATCATTGAACTACATGAATGCAGGTGAGCATATACTAATGGTCAGCTGTTCACTATTATGAGTGACCTAGAAAATCTGAAGGACTGTCATGCTCCAGGTATAGGGTTGCCTACACCTGTTTAAAGAGCCGGTTTTTCAGCATAATAAAACTGATCTACCACTGACCCCTAGTGAGAGAGAGTGTAACAGCAGATGTTTCTTGTTATTTCACATGGTCTAAAACTTTTGAGGTAAATTGATAGTTCAAAAAAGTATTGTTAACTACTGATTATGACCTCCCTGAACCACACATGAATTTAAATTCTGATTTTAAAAAATATAGCATGCAACCTAATTAAAATATTTATAATGGGATCCATGTAAAATGTGTGTTGCTTAAAATATAGATGCCATTCAACAAATTATGTTTGTCTATATTATAAGGGAGCATGAGCCGTAATTATTGTTCTGAGGTCATCAGACTAATCTGGGCAAAACCCAAGTGATCATTATGAATTACAAATGCTATATAAATACATTGGATCTGGATGAAGAGACACTTAATAACAGACACAACACAGGGCACAAGTAATATATGTTTTTGCAGGGAGTAACATTTAAGTTTCTTAAAAGTTCCCATCTGGGTGCATTCTCCCTCTGAATACACTGGACCACTGTGTGGCAGTTGGTTTCCCACTGTCACACTCTCTGATTCCATTGCCCTCCATGTGGGTCTGACCACTGTGCACCGTGGTTGGAATGAAGACCAGGACCAAGGATCTTGAGGTTTCGTATTGTAATAAATTATCAGTTACCAGGGAAAAAAACATGCCACTGAAAGAACAGTACAAATTTTAATTGTTACTTTTAATTCATTAACAAAATCAGGGATTTCCCAGGACAGGTATAAATAATCCTGGTCTTGAAAAATGCCAAATATTGATGAAAAACTGAATCCCTGCTCCATAACAGAAAAGTGGGCCTGGAAACTTGCAAGTTGGAAGTAACTCGATTTTAAGCATCTGTGGAAATGGGTCAGTATGTGCACTTACCTAAGGAACTTGGCCTGCCTTGCAGAGATACATATAAGAGACACCTTGCATACAAGGGACTCAAGAAACTTTTTTTTTTAACATGAAGCTGACCTAATGGCCAGTCATTTCTATGGGTTAAGATAGCTTCATCCATCAAAGGGATGGCTGTTCCTGACACCAGTGCTTTACAAGTTCAACACTATTAACCTGACTCGCTGTGGCACTCATTAGGCACTTTATATGTCTTGTAGAGATATAGTATGAGTAACAGTAGAGCTACACCCCCCACCAAAAAAACTTGCCATCAATATCCATCTTTTGTGTGATCTGAATTGTGCTGGCGCCTCTGTGCAAATGATGAAGAAGACGCAGAGTACTCTGTAAATCCTTGGTTTGTATGATGGCCCACATCTAGAAGGCTGTTTGTGCCCTGACTGTATTCATTCAGCTTTGAGCTAAGCATCAGTAATCCTAATGTTGCTCTGCTCACCCCCATCTCATTATTGCCTAAAGAAATGTGGAATGGTATGAGAGGAGCAATGTGGACTCAGGCCAAGCTTATCTCTAAATCCCATTAGTTGTTCATTACTTTGCTACCCTGACCACAAACAAGAACTGATCCATTGAATATACATATGGAATATTTTTGCACTTTTTCTTGCCATCAATATGTCGGATAGATTTTGAATTTTGGATATGCCAGGGTCCAAATGTGGATAAAAATGTTTGGTCAGTTGGAAAGGGAGGATTCTTGTGTGAAAGAAAGCACACCAGCAAAAGGCCTGAAAAATTTCCTTGAAGTTGTCGCTGGTTTGCTTTGCGTTAATGAAGACTATGTTGACTGCATGAAATGTTCATGTTAGAGGGGCACTCCTTACTGCCTTTTTTTTATCAAATTCTAAATTGACCGCTTTTTAAGGTCATGATTCAGATTGCTCAAGGGTAAATGGAAATCAGATGCTGCTTATCTTATTTATATTAATTATATACTTGACTGGGCTGAAAGCGAGAATGTGCGCAGATACTGTGGTTCCCTCCAAATCAACAAACCGAAAGAAAAGCACTTTGTTTTATCTTTATATTACAATTGCTCAGCTGATGCTTTTAGCCACATCAGCTTGTATAGCTCACAGTTTTTACACCTTATCTTTTTATGTAGCTGGATATTTACTGAGGCGGTTCTAGTCAAGTACATTGCTCAAGGGTTCAACAGCACTGCCCCACTTTCGAATGGAGCCAGCACCCTTGGTGAGAAGCCCTGTTCCTTACCACTGCACCACAGAACTTCCATATCCATTGTTTGTGGGATGTCTGGTGAAACTCCTGACAACAATGTGACCAGATAATTTACTGCATTAGCAGATCTTCAAATCTGGCACTTTTCCAGGGACAAAAACAGATCTATTATGCCTTCTTGAATGCATGGATAATACAATCCCTAAATGCTTTATATTGTCAACCTTAACAAATTCTCTTGTTTCAGGACTGCAGAAGTGCTATCCAACTTTTGAAAACTGAAAAACACAACCCTTGTATGAGTACATATCTCTTTATTCCTTGCTAAATGTATGACATTTACTCATATTTAATCAGAAATTTCTAATTCCTTCCAATTCCTAATAAAATGCGAATATGACTTCATATGATATAGATATTGGATGTTTTAGATAGATCTAAATAGTTTTCATTGGGAATGGAATGGAATACTGCTAGAACAAATCGTTAAGATAAAGGGAAGTAGACATTTAAATGTAAATAATATTTGAAGAGGTCAGTGTTAAATTAACACTGAACGTGTGTCTACTGAAACCATGTGATTTGCCCATCACCAGATTAGTCTTTTGCATGTCATTGAACTACAGCATATATCGAATTAGAAATGCATCTGTTGCATTAAATTTAACGTAAATCTGGATAATCCAATCCTACGGTATGCTGTATCTGACTGATGCTAAATTTCTTCTGTTAATTTGGGCTGTCATCAGGAGTTCCACCAGAGCAGCTGTTCAATGAAGTCCCAAGTTATGGCACTTCATCTTATCAACCAAAAAGCCATTTGCTTAATACCAAGAACGGGATAGGAAAGGATCCTAAACATTTGGAAAAGTCACTGTTCTAAAGAATAATGATGCCAGTGTTTCGTTCTCCATCCCAGTGTTTCAATCACAGCAGTCCTAGGGCTTGCTGAATGGGGAGGTGATGACCTTTTCAGGGCCTTGTGTTTAATGAATACTGACAGCCTTTTAGAGACCACTTACTATTAATCTCACTAAAGACATGAATCTTACCAACAAGGTCACGTGCAGACTAAATCACTCTCTGCACAGAATGCCTGAGCTACAGTACAATAAAATCAATATTTAAGTTTTAAGGATTCATATTTCATAGACTACAATGCAGAACAGAAACAGTTATACAGCGTGAGACATGGAAATGGAATTGAAAATAATATGAGAACAAAAGAGTTGTTAGTGGTTGCTGTATTTATTTATGTGTTTATTTATTTCATTAGCTGAGGTTGCTTTACTTGGTAGGGAAGTGCATTTACCCACAGGAAAATATATAGGTCAGGTCTGCCTTGTGTCACATTTTCCTACAACAGTGAATGTGGCATGGCTTGTTTCCAATATGCAATATCAGTGCATGTAAGTTTGCTGAGAGCGGTGAGGTGACATGTTTCATGCCCCAGTGCTAGATCACACTGAAAGTGCATATTGGAATGCTCAAATGAAGGTAAAAGCCAGCATAATGTAGGAGGGCACGCAATGGTTATCTCAGGTTGTGGCAGGCTTTCAGTGACCCAACTTGATGCTGATTATATAAAATATGCAGCAATTACAAGGACTTTTTTTCCCTTTTATGCAGCCATGTTTTGGAGTTACCAATTTTATATTAGACTCGTCTCACCAGGACAACTCACGCAGGAGTACTGAAGTGTAATGAACGCAGCCCTCTGGCATACTCTCACCCCTATTCCTGGTGGGATGAAGTCAGTCTGGACCTCCGCTGTGAATCGTTGGTAAATGACACAGCCAGGTTTCACCTGGGCTCAGCCTGCAGCCAGCTCAGTGCCTTGCTGACTGAGCCATTCAGGACACATAAGGAAATTCTCTGGCTGCTCTACCTTTTAAGATAATATCTCTCAAAAATAAAACCTCTCTTTTTATCCCGAGAAAATTGCTTGTGTAGGGGACGTGTGAGCGTCTATAAATTCATTTATGCAGAAAAATGACAGGAAACTTAATAATGTCACTCTAAAATGAATAAATTAACACTCAAACCATGACATGTTTGTGTCAGATCTCATTTGAATGGAAAGGCTGAAAGTTGTCATTTTTTTTTCTTTTTTTTCCACTGGCTATCTTCACCAGACTCTCTCTTAATCTCACTCAAGTGTAAACTTTGATGCTAAAAACAATGAATAGCACCAGACAGGTATAATAAATCATATAAGCACTTGGAGGCAGCTAGAGATTAGAGAAAAGTGGTTGTAATTGGTTCCCTCTGAAGTGTTCAATTGCTTATAGTTTGCTGTTGTTGCTGGATGGCTTCCCTGCAGCCCTGATAAACGTTAATCAGTCCCCTAGATCTCGACCCAGTTCTCTGGTCTCTTTCGCAAGTGAGAACTCTCCTCGCTCTTTATGCAGTATCCGTAACCCCAATTCAGGCCCACATACATGCATTTCCCGATATGTCCCAGAATCATCCTTCAAACCTTATCAGCTACGAAGCAATCAAAGTGTGGCAAGAAGAACTTGCATCTTGTAAGGTGTAACAAAGGGATCTGATGATGTCAGTATTAGGTGAGAGACTGGAATGAGACCTGCACAATGGCTGGAGGGGTGTCTGAGGTTCTGAGTGTCTGAGTGTATGATTGTCTGTGCACATTTTTAGACTGTTCCCTGACACTCAGGAATGTAATTTTGCCTCTTGTTTTCAGGGTACCTCCTTTCCACCAAAGATGATGTTTTGTGTCTTTAGCATTGCTAAAATGTCAAGCACAGAGTGTAATTCAGGACTAATATAACTGTGATATATTTCATTCCCAAGCTTTTGTTTCAATTTGGAGTTGGTGCTTGTCTGTCTTGTACGTAACAACTCTGCAAATGGATACGTGCCCCTACAAATAATGAGAAAATGATCCAGACCGTATTTGCTCCTGCTCTGAAAGAAATGGAATCTACAGCACGAGTCCATGGGGAAATCTACAGAGAAACACAGATCAAGAGTTGGCCACTGCCATCTGTTACCTGAGCACTCCTCTCAACACACCCAGACACAATCATTCAGGCTGCAAGCAATGGAATCGAATCCTTCATGTAGTACTTTCTTCAGTGATTTCAGATGAATAAAAGAAATATTTTGCAGTTGAAAACACTTGCCCACAAAAGCATGGCTATTGATTTTACCCAGGACACATGTTTTTTTTTTTTTTTACTAATGATGTATCTGTTTTGTCATAATACTCTGCTTTAAAAGTGGTAAAAATGATACTTGGCATTTATGTGTTTAAAATTGTTTTACGCCTCCATCAGCATTTATTTTCCTATATTATATCCAAGCCACTACTTACAGAGACCTTTCAACATACTAGAGCTTTTCTGGTGCTATGGAAAAATGTTTCTACATTTCATGCATGGCTTGTGAGGCTTCTACACAATGGGCAGAAACAATGCACATATACATTTTGCCATGCATTTATGTCCTTGCACAAAAAAAAACAATGTGTAAAACTCATGACTTTGACATGGGACTTTTTTTTTCCCCAGTCCCCTTGAGTTGAATGTTTTTGGTCGAGCGCACACGGACTGCCTGCTGCAGAGCTAGGATGTGGAAGGGGCCTTTATAAGTGTCAAAGACTCTATAGGCACTGACAGGTTGTCATCAGAGCTTTGAAGACTGTCACACAAATATGACATTGCCTTGATTGTAAATGATGAGGCAGACACTGCTGCTTCTCGTGAGATGGGGACAGACCTAAATTCCTTGGTGTAGGCACCTTCGACCATAGAAAAAATGCGATATGCACAGTTATCCTACTGAGAGACGAGGAAGTGGTCAGACGCAGTACAAAAAATAAAGCCTAGAGGGTACTGGGAGGTAAAGGGGTTTGTACCTGCTACTCATATTACCCATACCACATATCCACCCCAGCTCTGACATCATTTAGGAATGTTTCCAGCAGTGTTTTGTGAGGACTCCTGGGTCATGCCTTATTACAGTTTGAAGAAATATAAGGGTATTTCTCAGTATGGAAAATTTTATAAGGATTCTACAGTACACTACAGACAAAAATATTTTAACCGAACTCCTCCCATACAATCTGTGGTAAAGTATCTGTAAGATTTCCACTTCTGCCATGCAGATACAGCATTGCAATACCATGTAGTAGTTTTCCATGCAGGCAAAACTTGATTTTCTAACAGTCTGCTGTTCTTTGAATATTAGTTGAAGCGAAGGAAACCACTCCTCACAAACTGTGCGCAATGAATGAGGACAAGACAAAGCCACTGTCGTGGTTTACATTTGAGCTGGGAAGAGGATGGGTTCTGGCCAGCAGAACCAAGATTGCTCATACTTCTCAGTTATGACTGTTTCCAAGCCTGCCAGAGAACTGGATTTCAAGTGAAATCACTGCCTCTGGGTCCAAGCTGAGTGATGGACAAGGTTATTTCCTGTAAAACACAGGAGACTTTGTACTATGGTGAGGACGAGTGCATTGTCTTTGTAGCTAAGCCTGCGCTATGGGGACAAGGAATCTTTGATGGAATGCCTTTCTGCAGGAGACTCTGCAGAATCGATTTTACCCAATGTTAATAATAACCTGCCATGAAACATTAAGGCGAACCACAACTGATGTATTTAATTAAAAAAACATTGTCTTTTCTTCAAAATATCTGTGTGATAAATCATGTCTCTGGTTATTGGTAGAAGAAGCTACAAAAAAGGAAAACATATTTGATCATTTCTGTTTTTGGGAAGTGTTTTTGATCAGATATAAAAAAAATTAATTTACCTTGATGAAAAGATCATACTGTGATCTAAATTTTGTTGATGCTTTTCATACTGTTTGCATTTGCTGTAACATTTGTATGAAATATAACATTGCCTCATACACACACACAATGTCTCTTCAAATAGATTTGAAAAAAATGTGTGGTGTTCACACTTAGACCTGGTTTAAAGTGCTCTTGCATCAACTATGACTATATCATGGGACCAATCTATTTGATTTAAAAACATGTGCTTGAGAACAATTTTCCCATGTTGAATTCAGGTAAGCAATAATCAAGCTGATAACAGTAGCCAAGAGGGAATGCCAGAAAACTGACCAAAATTTTACCATTGCTGCATCATTGCAATTTGTTTTTCTACTCATATCATGCTTCCATACTGTAATACTCAATTCCACGTTTCTAAGAGGGCTGCTGTGTCCAATATTAATTCCAGAATCCAATAAGCTGAAGTGCAGTACCACCTTTCAGATATGTCAGTAATCACATATTTTATGTAATCAGTATTATTTGTGTTCTGGTAATAATAGGTCTTACTTCCTACAGTGCGTTTAGCTGAGAAGATGCAAGCTCAATGGTGAAAAAGAAAAAACAGTAAACACCTGGAGGTAGATAATGAAGTGCTTGAAAAGTCTTATTACTATCACAGTTCAACATCAGATATGTACTGTAATAGTAACATTAAGTAAAAAAGTTTTGTCAAGTGGGCAGACTTCCCATCCAAGGGATCAAACAATGTTTAGCTGGCATGAAGCTAATTACTTGGGCATTACTAATTGGGTTAATGTATGTCATTCACCTGGAGTCAGCACCTACTGGACCATCTAATCTATTATTCTGTTGAATAATATGAAGTGAAGGCTTGAAAGACTGGAGAAAAAGGTTATGTGTCCCTTGTAACTGTGCCATATAAACAGGCAATGCAGAAGCAAAGAGCAGTTATTTTTAGCAATGTAAAGAGCACTCATTTTTAAATAAACATAATGTGCAAAAGCACTCCATGAGGCTCCTACAGTGGCAGCCCTACTGTGCAAAGGTCTGCCATGTCACCTCATGTTGATACTCTTTGGTCCGTGCGATGCTTGGCAAACATTGAAAATCTTTCACACTCACCTACACTTCAAGTTAAAGTCAATACATACTGAGCTGAAAGGGAAAAATCAACACTTTCCTGATAAAAACTATGAGGGTACCATACCCTGAAGCTACCCTTTGATGGGAGAGATTATTAATATTAAACAATGGCCAGCAATGTTCTCATCAGGGAGAGGGTCCAGGGGGTGAACTACTTATGTAGAATATAACTAGTATGAGTTAAGTATGTTTTCAACATGGTTTAATATTGGTCACTTATTATTTGTGACATTATGCCTCAGTCTTTATTAAAAGCAATTTTAAACACCAGATTTAATACCTTTAATTTTTTAAAGGTAAAAAAAAATCCAAATGTTTATCTTGACCTTGCGGAGCACTTAATACATTAACAAAGCCACTGTGCTGAATGCATTTGCCACGCAATTATCCATTCTTCTCAAAAGGCAAAAGCATATCATAACATTGAGTATCTTTTCATGTTGCATGTCACTCATTCCACAGATTAGCTGCTGGGCTCAACTGTACCAAATGACCGTGTGCTCAAGGAATGGTTCTACAAAATCATAATTTATTTAAATTGCTAAAACTGTGAGGTTGCAGTACCCCAGGAGGAGTGCTGCCAACCTACCTGTGAGATAAAGCATTTCAGACATAAAGAGGAATCCAGGCTTGTGACACCGTGACACACAGGGTGATGCCTCAAACAAAACAGATATTTTACCAATGATGAAAATAATATAATATTATGATAATAATATAAGAAGAAGAATGTCCCCATCTTCTCATTATGAGAGCCATACTCTGTGTTAAACTGGAGCATTTAAAGAATGTCCTTGAACACTTTAATTGAGACTAAAATTGAGGCAGAAGATACAGCAGGGAAAATGGTACACAAAATTAATACTAATAAAAGCCTAAGGATAACAACAACCATGCATGGTTTGTTTTGGTGGAAGCTGGAATAATACCATATACATATAAATTAGCTTCACTTTGAACAATGACCTTGATAGATGCCCAGAATAAAACAAATCAGATAACCCTATTGATGGGATTGCTGTGAGGCACAATTAGGATCAAATCCCATCTTCCTTTGCATTTTGAGCAGGAACATATGAAAAAGCACATGCTGAGAATCAATACAGCTTTCATCCTTGTTGTACAGAAACACGCTGGTGCTTACGCCCTGGACACAGCACAAACAGAACTGAAAATATGCTGTCCAATGGCTGTGATGATGATGCAGCTGGTTAATATAATCGACCACAGATTATCTTTAACTATCTGTGGTAGATTATATGAACTATTTCAGATTATAACAACTAATCTATATCACAACCACAATGCAAGCATCTCTCCCTTTTACAGATGTAGCTCCTGTTTCGAACAAACTCATTTTTTTGTCACACTCAATAACTGGACAAGACCTTAACCCATATTTAATGTAGATGTTTCTTCTGATCATAGCATTACACTCTGGCATTTCTTACTGAAATCAGCACTTCTGCAGCACATAGCATTTCGTGCAGCTTGGAAAGGTTCAAGCGAGTCATGCGAGCTGCATGACTGTAATTCCTCAGGTTCCTGTGCTATGACTTTGTCCCTCTCGGCTGGAGGATGGACTGCTTTTTTTTAGGAACAGTGGACCTCTTGGATTTGTCATGGTTTGCTTTTGAGGGTCTCTTATATCAACATGACATCTCATGTCCTGCCCTGCTGATGTCAGGCAGACATGTGATGTGTTTGATGTGATGTGTCTCCATCACATCACAGATAGCAGGAGCCCCCACACGGTTGCGGCACATGCAAAATTGTTGCCTTTTTATGTCAGATAAATTATTTCAACTTCAGCTGTCTCACAGCAGTCATGTAACTGATATTTAAAGTGTAACAGAATTTGACCCAATATTTGAATGAAGCCCATAAGGAGAACGTTGGGCAATACTGATCACAAACTTTTTAGTGTTATTCTTTCACTTGCATGTGCCCATCAGTTATACCTGGTTGCAGTCTTACCAGTTCCAGGCTGCAATGTGTGTTATCGTCAGAAGCTTCATTTCAATGCCACCCATGTCTCTGCTGGATAGAGATTTCTAGATAGGATCGGAGGACGCTCAGGATACAGAAAGACCCAGATTAATTCATCAGGCCGAGCTGGCAAATGTCAAGGATGTTTAGTCAGAGTTATTTGGTTCTCCAAAGCCTATTGATTTATTCATTCTAATAAAAGTAAGGACAGATGTAGAGCTGATATACATGTGACATGTACCATCTGACTTTCTGGCAAGGATACACATATTCAAGCACGTTAATAGAGAAAAGACAAAGTAATGGTAAATTTGGAATCCCTTCTGCTCATGAAAAGCTTATTTCAACACCTTACATGTATTTACTGATTTAACTTCTTTCTTTGAGTTACATTGGCATTTATTTCATGTGAAGTATCTACGGTGTCCTGAATATAGTGATAAGGATAGTAATACTGAGTTGTAAACACGCAAATAGAATGTATCATGTTTCTCCACAATCAGGGAGGACTGTGAATTCAGAAATAACATGCAGAGGGGAATATTGCAATGTTAAAATTGGTTTATTGAATATGATGAATTATGTCTATGGATGATTTCAACCCATCTGAAGGCAAGTGTGCACTTGCCGAATGATAAATAAACAAAATCAGTTTCAACTCATTTTTGATATTTGATTTTGTTCACTTACGTATCAGTTTTGCGGTGCTCCTGTAATTGCACTGTTGGCACATGTACTCACAAACCAGTATATTCTAACCATTTGGCCGTTCTAACTGAGCCATCTGGTCTGTGGGACTCCTAGCATATTATTTATAATTATCTGCTGAGTTCCTAGATTCAGTTTTCTCAAAATTCATTTTGGTTCAGCTGTATGCGCTGCTGCTGGGTCACTGCTGACCAAAACAATTCCCTGGCTAGTTCCAAAAGGTCTATGCCCCTTGTATACCAAGTAGGAGACCACAACAGATAAAGCAATAGTATGAAATTATTTAGAGAAGAGAGAAGAATAAAAAAAAAAGCAGATATTTCAAAGCATGTTATGTGGGACAAGATGTTTATCAAGAATAAATGGTCACAATAGTTCCAGTCTGGAGGAAACTCTGGACGTGTTTGTGTGTATGTTTGTGTGTGTGCATGCGCATGTGCGTGTTCAAGCAAGCAGATGTTTCACAACATCGCACTTTCTTGTTCTCTGTCCATCTCTCCTGCATATTTCTTCAATTTGCTTTTTTCAATAAGATGGCTGTAAATGTATTTCCTCTGAAGAGATATACAGTGGATGAGCATGGATAGCAGCCTTATATCTCACAACTCAGGTTGTTATTACATATCAATCATTTAAACTGTACCTATACACGGGACTATGCAATATACACTATACAACTGTTTAGACCACCCTGATCCCGCATTTGTGCAAAATGATCAGAAAAGCTCCCTACTAACCTAAAATTACACAGCTGACCAACAAATAGCTTTAGTGAGATGTCTGAACACCTTCAAAATAATGTTACTGACAAAGACATTTAGGAAGGAGATATAGGCCTATTCACACAACTTTTCCCTTTTTTGGGGAGAATTTACACTTGAAGGTCTCATCTGCTGCCTGTCCCTCTCCCTTTTCCTGATCATTTTTCTCTTTGTTGACAAAGTTATCCATTTTAGCTAACTATTCAAGAACCTGCCTGCTAGCTTTGCTTCACTGCTAGCTAACTATCTTAACAGATTCACTTTTCATGCTTTAAGGGCTCATTAAATATTACGTTAGGCCTCTAGAAGACAGTGATGCAGTGGCATACTGTAGGTTACAGCACTGATTCTCAGTCCTGCTCCTGGGGGCCCACTACTCCGCACGTTTTCCATCTTTCCCTGCTCTACCCACCTGACTGAACTCATCAGTGGCACTTTTGATTAGCTGAGCACATCTGATTTAATCAAGAACATGTTAATCACACTAATCAGGTGTGTTTGGAGCAAGGATAGACAGAAGATATGCAGGACAGTGGGCCTCCAGAACTAGGATTGAGAAACACTGGGTTACAGGACTTGGACACAGGCACAGTTACGTTTAGCACTGTTAAATATTTCGACATTGTAAAATGTGTTCATGTCTGATTGAGACAATTCCACTGCCTAAAAGGTTTTTAAGACTCTTTTTTATGATTCTCTGGCACTTAATATTTGATGCAATTCCCTGCAATCGTGCGACCCCGAGTTTGAGAAGTGTTGGTCTACTTGATTGGATGAAATCATGACAGAATCCAAGAGAAGAATCTGAATTCGAAGTTAGCGACACTATCGACACAGGGGGAGAGCAGAAAAAAGGTTAGCAGCAAAGCAGGCAATGTACTTTATATTGTAAGGGCTTTTTATCCCTTTTTTGATGCACTCCAGGCAATTTGCCCACAGCAATTTGTTAAGACGTCCCCTTACATTTCAATGTCATGGTTTAAAGCAGTCTAATACACTTCCTCTTGTATATCCACAGTCAGTCAAGCACAGGGCATGAGGGCCCTGGCTATCTGAATGGACACCTAATGCTGCATACTGATTCAGAAGGGATTACCTTAGCAGAGCCATTGAAGAACTTAAGACAGCTGGTTCTGTGCTAGCTCTAACCCTGAGGTAACATGCAAGGCTTTGCTATAATCAGTTTGACAGATATACAAAAATGCTTCCCCTTCATACAATTAACAGACATAGTCTGCATTTTATCATGCAAGTTGTTGCATTGTCAGTTTGCTTGCTTTAGTCCATGTTGTCCCTGTTTTTCTTTTATCTACAATTTGTCAATATCAGTTATTATGAATATTACTCAAATTACAGAGCAATATTCCTGTTTTATTTATTTTGTTTTGTTCAGCTTGTCAAGAGCAGTTCCTTTAAATTAGTCCAGAATTACAGATCAGCTTTGATTTGCTGTAGCAACCATGGTCTCTTCATGTTCTCTAATGCAAAATTATTACACAAAACCTCACAATGTCATACTTCTTAAAAGAAACACACAGTTTGTACTAAGGGATCCACAACTTAATTCTGCCATCCCTGATCGTGAAGGCTGAGTTGTGGTCCACTTTTGCCTTGGTTACAGGGTCTCAGACAAAATAAGTGCCATCACTACTCTATTGAACAAGCAGACTAATTTGATGTTTCCACCAGACCCAGTAGAGGTGGAGCTCTCTGCTTATAACAGGTGAGATAACAGTGTAGAGGCCAGTCTCCCACATGGCACAAAAACCTATCAGAGCATGAGGTCACACTTCATCACATGTATTGCAGCACGATGTCTGGAATGGTATATAGAGGCTGTTACTTAAACGTCACTGGAGAGAGAATATTTCTTAAGACATTTGTTAACCCAGGATCAGGTACTCCATGGAGAGCAGAATAACTCCCACCTCCGCCTATAAGGACCTATAAGGACTGATTGTTAGGAAGAATCTTTTTACTGCATTGAGTTGTAAACAGATGTTCCCATCTCTACATTCATGATGTAAAAATAGAAAAAGTCAACAGAGACCTTGGCTCCAATTCCCACCAGCCATTTTGCAACACAGTTGTATATTACTGAGAGAAACAGACCTCTTTTTGTAGGCTTGATGAACACTTCATTGTATACACTTCCCATAAAGGTAAGTGAATTTTACAGTGAGCCATACTGATTCCCCTGCCTTTAGGGGCAAGGACCAATCTTATCTAATGGCACACAGTCTCAAAGTAGCCTTGTGGTGTATTTAGAATGTGGGAGATGCAACCAAAGGGCACAATTGCCCAGGAGATATGTGTGTGTATTTTGTATCATTCCAGAGGAACGCATCTCCCCAGGTCACCCCATACAGTTCTTTGCATTTTCCATTACATTACATTACAATATGGTCATTTAGCAGACGGTCTTATCCAGACCAACTTACACTTATTTTTACATACTAAAATGGATATTTACTGCACCAATTCTGGATTAAGTGCCTTGTCCAAGGGTAAAACAGCAGTGCCCCAGCAGGGAATTGAACCAGCTACCTTTCAGTTATGAGCGCTGCTCCTTACCACTGTACATATATATAAGGCATGTAATGTATTTTAATGCCGACCAGAGATAGTGGTGCACTACAGATTTGAGTTGATGTGATAAGACCAGAGGTTGCCTGGTGCCCTGACCCACACTTTGCGATTTCAGCTCTTCTCAGCAAAGACACCAGCTCCACCACCCCTGGCGATGTGATGAGACCAGGTCAGAATATGCGTCACCAGCTCACCCTTGCTTGATCGGGTTGGGTTACTCCTTTTCAGCATCAGCCATGCATCATGTCTTCATGGGAAAACTCCAGTGGGCGACGGTGATCTCAGATGTAATAAGAATGAAATATCTCATTTACCTAGTGCAGAGGTGGTGTGCAGCCACTGTGAAGAACATATCTCTACCTTCTTAATTATGGTTGCCATGGTTGCTTGGTTTAGAAGCTCTCCTTGGTTGCTGTGTATTTGATAGGTGATGAAATAAGGTAGACAAAGCCTACATCAAAATGTTTGGCTCTTTTCATAGGTGTCTGAGTGAATTCCTAAAAAAAAACATTCAAGCAACACTGACGCACAAATGCATTTTTAATAAACAGGAAACTGTATTACCACTTGTGATAACTTTACCTCACACCTACTCTTAAGACCATTTTTCAGTGCCAAGACAATTTTCTTATCATGGAAATATTCCATTAGATCAAAACAAGCATGTCTTGCTGTAGTTAATCATATTTTCTAAGCTAGCTGGTAGTGATTTCATGGTCAGCTGTGAAGCATACGAAGTAGAGAAGACATTGCATCATGCACAGATTTTATCACTGCAGATGGGATCTGTGTGTGTAACAATCTATGTCTTGGAGCAGGGCTTTTAAGCAAAGTATCACATAAGAAATACAGTATGCAGTTGCTGGTGCCCATAGATGGTTCATGATCTGGCTAATGGGTGATAAATTTTAATAAATTGGAAGTCAGCACAACATTAATCATGAATAATTTATATCTTTAGCCATGTACCATTCATCATAAAGCAAACAAGGGAGAGCAAAAGCTTCGGAAGCTGGGGGTGGGGGGCAATACATTTTCAAAGCTCTCCATCAGACTTAAAGAGGAGGAGCAAGGCATATTGCTATCTAACTTGCACCCTGCCTCTCTTCCCCCAAAAGAGATTCTTCTGTGTTTCTCCTCCAAATTGTTTCTTTTCCCTTCATATGGTGTTCTGATTGATTAGTTTTCATTTCCGACACTCCAGCAGTAATGGTATTCATAGGTTCCTTCCCACACAGCTGCCACAACCAAATTAACACAAAACAAAAGTCCCCGAAGATTAAAAATGTTTAGAGGAATTGCTCAAGCAGCATGACAGCCCAGTAAGAGACATGTATGAATCAAATCTCTTTGGGCACAACAAAATAGTGTGTAAGACTTTCTGTAGAGTACCTCTATATATTGAGCACCCTGTGGAAGGTCAAACCCTGATTTAAAAAGCAGACACATTCTGTTCTACATACTGAATTAACATGAATTAACATGAATTAAAACTACAAAATTCAATGAGATGAATATTGCTCTAAAAATGGTAAAGTTGTATCATGCTGTTTTGAGTGTGGGTATCTTTATCACGCTGTGTGGCTTGTATTTATTTTAATGCATTCAGTGCACAGAACGATACAGATGAGATAAAGAGACAAAAAAACAAATTTTAGTTAATAAAGTTGCAATTTAGTGACCTAAGTGTTTGTTTCTTGCTAATGATGTTGACGTCTGTCTTACTCGATTATTATTAAAATGGTAGCCATGAATACAGAACTAATACAAATAAATAATGCTGAATTCAATTTCCAAAGTTTAGTGGACAAGCAATTGATCAACTCACAAATCTTGCTTTTAGTCATGATATAATCAGTTTGGAACTATATTGAATAAAAATTAAATCTATGTGACTGTGTGAAATCACATTTCAGATCTAATCCCTGTAGTAATGCATAAACCAAAACCTTTTGTTAAAACACTGGCAGATGTGGATGACAAGTCAAGTGTAAAAATTTAATTTGGGTAGAGTTATAGAATGTGAAAAGTAGTGTTGGATTAGAGTATGCCTTTTCTCTTGTATGAAAAAATGGTCAGCTAAGAGGTACACTAAATATCTAACGGCACACAAAGTAATATTTATATTGGAGAAATTATAGAGAAATTAATATAATATTTACATATGAAGTCATGTGCTTAATTGTTTCAGTAGCAAATGCAATTGGCACGAAGTCACTAACTGGCTAGCTGAAAAAAATTTCAGACAACACTCATCAGCAATATAAGTTTCATGCACATGTGTGCCATAATGTCCTTGTTTAACCAGTGATAGTGTTCTTACATTCCTGACTTCTTGGTTCCTAGGCCAGATACCATAGGTTCACTTATACTTTTCTTGCAGGGAATAGTTTGTTGCAGCAACAAACGATTACCTGGGAGGGCCCATCGATATTTGTTTTAATTTTTTTCCTGCACAAATTTAGAGGCACAAAGAGAAGGGGATTAATTTTAAATGAGTTTTTTAGTACACAGTCAAAAATGGTTTATAAAGTTTGTTTTACAGAAGGGTTCCAGTCTGACTAAAGGAATGAAATTTATCTATGGGTGTATAGATTGCAATTGACAAAGAATGCAGTAAGGAAATGCCGCAGGACACTGAGACACCTGATTTTCAATACCCTCAGAGGGGGAGGCCTGTATATAGTGAAGTATACATGCAACTACGTGCAACTGAAATGTAGGCTGTAACTCTGTTGGTGAAATACATATGCTCTTGTCTGTTAATTAGTGCTGCATCTGCATTGTTTTAATAGGGGACAGGTGACATCCGTGCTGCTCATTCCACAATGTATGTATAATTTGATATTTTTTCTATTTCCCCATTTTTTAATAAACCACATTTTTTGTGAGAAACTGTCAGTACTCCGGCCCCCTAGCTGTTGTGTTTATGTTCTCCCCATCTGTCATTGTGCCCATGTGCTTTTGTTTTTCCTTGTGTTCCAGCCCTGCCCCGCTCTCCGACCTGTCTCCGCCCACCTGATCATCTCCACCTGCCTGCCTGCACACCTGCTTCCCATCACCTCATCAGTCCAATCCTATATCTACCCTGCTTGTCTCTGTCCTGTTTGCCAGATCGTTGCAGTGTTTGTCCTGTTTCGTTCCCCCCGTGCTTTTTTTCCCCCTGTAAGTCTTGCCGTTGTTGTTCCTGCCTGTACCTTTGACTTTGATTATGTTCATCGCCTTGCTCTGTTTGCCTGATTATCTGCCTGCCTGGTTACCGGCCCTGCCTTTTCCTGCTTTCGACCCTGGTTTGCCCACGGACTGCCTGCCTGTTACCGACACTGCCTGTTCTGATTTTGCTACTTCGCCTGATGTCATAATTAAAGCTTTTTGGAACCTGAAGCCCTGGTGTCCGTGCTTGAGTCCTTGCCTGAGCCCTGACAGAAACGGAGAAATATGAGAAATATACATAAATTATAACCTAGTTATAGTCTTAGTAGTATTGTAATTCTTGCCTTAAATGGTGTTGTTATTCAGTATAATTATTTATAAGCTAAATTCATTCTGTGACTTTTATACACTCCTGTCATTGTGTTTTAAGCATCAAATGAAAATGGTCAAATAACACTGCCTTAAGCATTCCTGTGAGATTGACAGCTCTGTCACAACACTGTTCAACATAATGCTAATTGTAAGATGTTCATGTTAACTGCATACAATAATTCACTGATTGAAGCTTTGCTATGATTTTTTTGACACCAATTTGAAAAACCAATCAAGTTTAAGTTATAAACAGGTTGTCTCTTTAAGTTAAGAGTAAGTTAAGATTGATTTGATTGGTTCACATAAGGAAGTTTGTCACCTGAGATTAAAAAAAATGGTCTGTCCTGCCCACAAGGTGCTCCAGGGGCTGATGAAGGGTGACGACCTGCTACTCCAGTGGCCAGCAATGGGCACTGAGCAGCAGGTTCGAGCTGAAATGGAGATCATGCAGCCCTGTAGCACTGAGTTTGGGAGGTAAAGAAGGAACTCCAGTGCATGTTCATAGTGCCTTAGTGCTTCCCAGTGGTAGCACCAAGCCAGGTCCTCTCCAACAAGGTAGCTGTGGCCAATGGCTGATCCAATTTGTGAAGGACAGTCAACTGAACGGCTTCCCTGGAAGCCAGTGAGCACCAATTTTTCCAATCAGAGTTCAGCTGCAGGCTCGGCAACCACAAGGATCCAGACATTCCAACTCTGAGTGCTGCAGATGGTACATGGGCAACCTTACATTGGACATTCAGGACTGGCCTGAATCTTTTGTCTTATTCAATCTATAAGAAGCACTTTTATAAGGGATTGTATCTAGCAAAATTGTGCACAGAAAAGAATCTACTATTAACATAATGAAAACTAAAGTTCTCAAATGAAGTCTCCATCTGGCTGGACACATTCAATGTTTATTTGCAGGAGAATAGACAATTTACTTTCCATTGTGCCAGGCCACATTAAGTATTATGCAGTCAGCTTTCCCACTTTCAACCATGCCTCACCAGCTGACTGTAATGGGAATAGTATTTCTAGTGAGACCACCAATAACTTCATTAAACGAAAATAAAACCCACCATATGCAAGAGGTGAACAGCTCAACAGCTGCTCAGAAGCATCCCTATCTGGTAAAATTGTTTGTGTTGCCAATATTGCTTGCTACTCACATATCAAAACACAACCCTAATCATATTTAGTGAAATACTCTCATGTTTCAAACATGGTATCCCTCCAAAACAGGTTTTCTATTGATTTTTTTATTCTGTCTTTACTTAAAATGACAAACCTGGCTAAAATAGAACATGCAGACTGTATTTTCAATCTCCTTTGATGCCACCTGTCAGGGTGGTAGTTGGTCTACAGTACATGCATTAGGACCAGAAACAACTCCCAGTGGCAAATACAGTTTTTACTTGTTTTATTCTAACATAATTTCTGTGTTTCAATAAGAAAAATTGTATTTTTTCATTAATAATTTAGTTGTTTCCTTAGAGACAGGGTTTAACCATCCATTTACTGTTATGTATTCTGACCAGCTTCAACAGAACAAACTGAGCCCTCTGTTAGAGTGTCTTTCTGTCTGTGACTGTGACACATTACATATTTACTCTTTAAACATTGTCAGGCTTAGTATTCTGGAGGGCTTTATCCCACTTTTATAAATTAGATGCATGGATAGAATTCTTAGGTTGTAGTCTGAAATGTATCTATTGTGTCATTCAGAATACATCAGCAATTTATGCTTGTGTGATAAAAGGAGGAAAAAAGTCATTGCTGATCCCAGAGTAGACATGAATATGCTGCCATTCATAGATGCATTATCCCTGCAGACATTTGAGGTTGTTCACAGAAACTGCTCACTCTCTGATCTAAGGCTGAATCATTTAACCATGTCTATGGCACCTACATAGCTTCCTTCTTTTTGATATCTGTTCATTTTTTACCAGTTATATCGTTTTCACCGACCCCATAACATACACATATTCAGTGGTTATACAGCAATAATTGATTTGAAAATACCAGACAAAAATTTTCTAATCCCATGTTATTAAGCCTGCCCGACACTTGCATTCAAAATTGAAAAGGAATGTTTGAGCTGTAGGGGTCTCTAATTGGCATACTGATATGTAAAAGGAATGGGCTTGAAAGATTAAATATAGAATTACAAGAAATTTCAAAGTATCACTCATTACCTTTCTGTAACCATCCAATCTCCCTCACATCTGACAATCATAGTCTGTTTGGAGAACATGCTAATAGTTGGTATGTTTTGTATGTCAGATGTGGAAATAGCAAAGAAAAATGGAGAAACACGATTGAATGTGTCACTGGTGATCTGCGTACAGATTAACATTCAGGTAAACTATCCAAGCTGGAACTCATCTGTTACTGTTAACGCCAGTGTGCATTACCTTCATTTTCAGGCGCACACAACAGAGCACGATCGGTTACAGGTAGCACAATCATGAGTTAGAGAGCATCAGAGGAGAAACGCCCTCCAGGCACGTAGTGGCTTCCATGCAATGATTCCAACATCGCTGTTTCAGTCTGCTGCTTCCCTTGTCTGAGAAACACCTCCTCCCTTCTTTCGCTCCGCTCGTTTAAGCGGAGAACTAGACTGTTTCTCGTCAATACCTTATTGTACGAAACGCCACAGTATATGCAGAGAAAGGCGTGCGTTCGGACCGAAACTGAGGATGCCTTTTTGAGGGTGCACATCGACCAATGTTCTTTTTGCAGATAAGACGTATAGCCACCCATTTTTAATTTTCCCTTGGGTGCGTTGGCCTGAATTAAGCAGCACAATGGATCTTTCATTTATGGCTGCGCAGGTAGGAATATGGCATGTATGTTTTCTTGACATCATTTTTGGTCAGCAAAGTGTGTAGTTGTTTCATAAACAAGTAGTTTGATTTATACGTCTGACAACTTTTGTGTTACTGAATCAAAGGGTGCGGCAGTGAAAACAAGTTATTAAAATATGTTTTTCATTTCTTGACTATGGTCATTAAATTTTGTATAATCGGACGGTACGCATAGATGTCAATTTCTTATATATCCTTTATAATGTGTTAGTATGGTTTCATCATGGACTGTATTAGTTTTATTTTACGTTTTGCTCACGCAAGTTTCTGAGGAAGCTGGTATTGTAAAGTAATACCGTTTTTTATCGTGCAGGATACGATGAAATATGCGTATTGAAAACGTCTGGGTCGTTTGCAACGTCCCTCATGTAGGCTTTTAAAGTTTACGGAACGATGGAAGGTTTCGAAGAAAAGTGGGGCCCACTGTTTCTTTCATTAAACCGATTATTACCCAGTATCTATGTTGTTTATCGATTAGTTGCTCACATTCTTCACTTTTGGATGTTTTGAGTTTTTGTTGTGTTTCCAACATATCGACGCTATAACTGTTTATCATTTCATACGTGAACTTACTTGTTTTCACTTTGTAACAACTCAAAAAGCAAGTCATGTTGTTTCCTTCAGCTTTTCAGGTTTCACAGCCTCTGTCAAACAATCTACACCTAATCATACAATATTTTGGTTTTACAAGTGTGAAGTCACTGGCACTTTCAGAAGATGAAGACTGTCTTTTGAAAAATAAGATGTCCTCTAGGTGGTGTAGCGACTTAAGGGTGAGGAGTTCTGTGTTAGGATAATACCTTTTTGAGTGTAATCGTGCGTAGTTTTTATGAACAATAACATTGCTGCGTTCTTAATATTATTATTCTTTTTATAATGACAAGTAATTAATGTGCTTTCAAATCGTAAATGATGTTTTTGCCTCCGTGTATTTCTCCAAAGGGTTACAGTTGTTACAGTACTGTTACAGGCTAACAAACCCTAATAGATTCTTAGAACATGTAGAGAGGGGTCGTAACACCTACGGTTATGTGCCTTGATGCTAAGGCCACAACATACAGAAGCAGAAGGTAATGGGATTGAATATTGGTTGAGACTGGTTGTTTATTAAAAATACATTCAGTAGCTGGGTGGAATTTATGTTTAAAGATGCATTTAAGTGTTCATTGTTATAGTAACTACTAGTCCATAATTTAATAAAATTAATGTAATTTAAGAAGCCATCAGTGACTGACAATACAATATTTATCAATAATGTGACCAGTACCATTCATATACAACACAGGATATACAATATGAGAATCACCATACACATGTTCAGTTTGTGTTCTGGCATATAAATTATTTTGTATGATATTGTTAATTATATTTTTTATGATGAGGTACAAAAAGACCATCTTAACTTTAATGTCACTATAGTACAGTTTCACTGGTGAATAGAAGTGGGTCCTACATCCAATGTTCATTAATATTTATCACAAAATATGACCTGACCATCTGAGTTTTGGCAGTCTGGGGCTGTCTTTTGATCCACATCTTGTAGTTTCGAGAATGGCATCATTCCAAGAATTGTTGAGATTGTCTCTAGGGCAGGTGTAATTGTATTTGAGAAAGCAATCCATATGTTTCTATCCCTTGCTACATGTGGAGACTCTGTCTGACCGAGTTTCTATCAGAAATTATGTAATAAGCCGCTTATTTCCTTGAGTAAAGATTAGGAAGTAGAACTGCTCACACCAGAGTTTACTGGCAGCGTCCACAAAGTTAAGTACAGGTTCCACTCTGTTCTCAAATCAATCACTTTATCCGGCAAATGGCAATTGAATGTGATATTTCAAAGCATGCTGGCATTTTCAACCACTTTCAAATGCTAGCTGGTTAATTGAGTCTGGATGAAACCACTTGCAGAAACCAACTGTCGACTCCTGAGTAGTTCATAATGACTATTAAGAGCAAATTCAAGAGCAGTCCTTGACAGCCAGAAGATTGACTCAGAAATGAAAAAGCATGGGAGTGTTTCATTTCAGCATATTGGCAGTTCTCTAGTCCTGACTGACCTACACCTATGTCTTCAAGGTTGATAAATATCACCATAAGTCTGAAGTATAGTGTAACTGTATATTGTCAGTGGCAGCATAAGATCCATCATTTCTTCAGTATGTCTGAAATGGGGGAATTTACCCATGGTAACCACAGACGATTCAAACAGTTCTGTCAGAAACTTTGATTTTGTTTTCAATCAGAAAGTTAAATGAGAATAAATGTTCTCAGACAGGACTTACCCCCAATACCCCCAAGAACTGACTGAAATATCATATTCAGATAATATTTGTCACTTAACTTGACATCCAATCACAGTAAGACCTTATGAAAAAGGTTTCAGGGAGTCAGTTACATACAACTGAACAACGTTGATGATGCAGTTTCATTTGCCATGTTTTCTGTGCTGTTCTGTGCGCGCGTGTGTGTGTGTCTGTTTGTCTGTCTGTCTGTCTGTCTGTAAAACAGTATTGATTGGGTCAGAAGCTCTTTCAATAAGAGTATTTTCATATTTCAGCAGGGTACAGTAATATTGTAATACTGTAGAGGTCTTGAATGTTAAGTCATGCTTGAAAACACAATTATGGAATGTTTCTAAGAAGGACACTGAAAGTCCACAATGTTTCAGGCCCTAATAATAGGTTAACTTACGTTAAATCCTGATGTGTGGTTCAAGTCCAGTGTTCCCTATTGACACCAAGATTGGTTAGACCAAGAAAATCTTCCTACACATTCACAGTGTAGTCCCACAAAAGGGATATATACTTCCATTTTAAGGGATGCTACCTGTAAGTAATCTATATGTAAGATGTAGAGATTTTTAAAGTAAAGACATATTAAATGAAAAGGCATCTAGTGAGGTCTATGAATCATCTTCCAAATGTATGTTGCTGTTAGATTTGTTACTGTTAAACTCTTTATGCTTAACTTATTTTATGATTCATTTCATCAAAAAGGCATTTTATTTTAGCTTTATTGAATAATTTATTTGATTTATGCAGCGCACATGTGGTTTGAACTCAAGGACCACAGCATTTGCACAGATGTAACTTTTTCATGTTAATCAAAAGCCAGTGGGAAAAAAAAACGTTTTTGTTATCTTGAATGAGTGGTTACATATTCATTTAGTAGTCCACAGTTTATCTTACAGATGCAAGATGTGGGTGTTTGCTTGGTTCTGCGTGGATTGAGGCCAGTGTGCTATATTTACATTAGTGATGTTGGGCACCACTGACAGAACCTTCTTGGTGATCATTAAGGCCAGGTGCACTGCTTTGCCATGTTGAATAAGCAGCCCCATGGCACTTTGTGGAAGGTATTGTGTGGATAATTGCAAGCTGCTCTTCCTCTCCCATAGATGCCAAAATAAGACAAAGCACTGAAACCAGCTCATGCTTTCCCAAGGGAGAAGCATGTACGCTGCACGCTGTGTGTCCTGAATGGTAATGTGACTATGTTGCAAACACACATTTGCACACATTGTAAGTGTGCCAGAATGAGGTGGCACATGCCTTAGCCGTGGTTCATGACCCGTGTCCAGCCATTGTGCTTCATCCTTTTGGAGAGCTCTCAAAGGCTTGTTTTCTTTGGTGATGTTCATCCGTGCTTCACCTGTGCTAATCGTTTTGAAAAACGTAGTGATGTTTGTTTCTTGAGATGTGATCCCACTTGGTTACTTGCCACCATAATAAGTCTTTAAAGTTCATTTTAATCATGAGTTACCACTGTTTGCAAATGGGGTTTTAGGCATACGTAGATGCTTGTTGTTAGGTTGTTTGCATGTGCATTCAATGCCTCTGGTGTTTTGACTTGGAAATGTTTTAACAATGCTTTAAGAAGAAAAAAACATAAAATTGTAATTTTTTTTTTTTTTTCAGAAAGGCACGATGAAGATTTCTTCTCACTTCCCACTTTTGTCAAGCTCTGGCTGTTTAAATCCCATTTCGAGCACCTGCTCTATTATTCCTGGCTATTGCCTCTCATATAACCTCCCTTCAGCGCTCCCAGAGACTGCCGGCGATATGCTCCATCCCGCCTTGTGAAACGTTACAGGCCTTCTGCAGATCGGGTCCTCTTTAACTGGCTTGGTTGCTAGGCTGCAACAAAGGCCAAGTATAAGGGAGCTAAGACATGTCACCATGTTAAAGATAAAACCTGTCAGATATGTTTACCGTGATTTCTCATTATGATAGCTACTCTTTGAAAGATGCAGGGTGAAGTGACAGAGAATGTATTTTAACCTCTCAAAGCCGCCCTCTCCTATCTGAAGCCATTTCGACTGGTTCATCTGATGGAGAAAGTGACATGTTGCTGTGCGAGCGCTTTAATTCAGTATTCATCGGCCCAAGATAAGGGGGAGTTCAGTAGTTCACGGGCCAGATTATTCGCCTATACGCCATTCTTTGAGAAACGTTAAACCTCAGTGTGATCATACTTTCATTTTTTCAATTCCATTACAGAATTTATTTGCTTAGCAGATTGGCTTCATCCAGGATGATGCATTCCTGGCCATGCTGTCTGTATTTGGACCCTGATACGTCTTCTTTACTCGTCTTTCAAAGATGTGCATAAAGCACCTAGGTTAAAGATAAAATAAGCACTCTCCATGTGGGAAATTAACTCACTGTGTTGGGATTCACTGCTCTGCTCCATATTGCTCTCTTGCAGTGAATCCTGTCCTTGATCTTATTTTATACACAATACTCAAGCTGGCAAAGCACTACTTTTTTATACAGTCCAATACAAGGTACACATGTTCAAGGTCCAATACAAAATACAACACTTTTATGAAGCATAACACAGTAAAATAGTCACTGTAGCACTGATTACTATTACACTTGAACATGTGTACATTTCTTATATCAGCTGTCTAATACATGAGGGAGGAAAAATATATATAGTTGAATGATTTACTAAAACAAAATATCAAACATGACATATATGAAAAGCATAAATACTGATTTGGAAGAACCTGCTGTGATAGGATATCCAATGCCTGTCCAAAGTGTTGAGTATTGCACAACATGCCTGGCAAGGGACTCTGCTGGGTCTCACGAATCAGCAGTGAATTGGCTCAGTTATCTCCCATCAAGAGCAGATTTACATGCCTTAGCTGTAAGCTTCCAGCTCAGTCAGTGTAATAAGGTACAGGTCAGAAGGCCTCTGTTTAAGGCTTTCCATTACTGGACATGTGAATGCTTCTTGCAGCAGGAGGGAATTAAGTAAGAGCAGTGAAAGCTGTTTGAGCCCGCAGTATCACACCTGGGACTGAGGAGGTCCAGACTAAGTGCTGTGTATATCAATTTCCTGCGTGATGTTCTGAGTTTGATGGTAGGTGGAGCTGATGAAAAATGTGTGCTTGCTTACATTTGCTTCTCAAAGTCAACAGCTGAGTGCATTACGGTCAAACTTAATCTGAGCCTGAATGTTGCACCTGGCAGTGCTTGATTGCTGCACAAGCAGAGATGACATTCAGTTGTGTCAAAGTAATAATTTTATCGTTCCTCTTCTTGATTGATGACGTTTACACATGGCATTACTCAACGTGAAAGAAAAAGCTGAGATGGCACTTAAAAAGGTGTCACTATGTATATGAGTCATCCACAATAGTAATACTGAAACTCTCTAGTCTTAACAATTGATGGATATGTCCATACACACAAAAAATACCTTTTACTTCATTATTTTGCATTGTGTCACCTAACCAATGTACAGTATCACTGTCCAATTTAAACCTAGCAGATTTGTAGTGTGTGTGCGCAAGCCCTGCTTGGGTTTTCTTTGTATAAATTACTGGCCACTAAAAGCCAGAGCAACCCTCATCTGAGATATCATTTAGCTTCATTATTCCAACCTGTTGTCAGTCAGCACAGCTCACTGTTTCGTGCGGCTTCAAATTGAATCAAATTTTGTGATTTCACCTTGAATGAAACTTTAAAAGGGGAGAAGTGAACTTTTATTACGGCTGAGGGGAGTGTGTGTTATAATAAACTTCTTGCTTGGCCTCCAGAGTGTCCACAGCAAGACACTTCAGATAATTCTGCTCATTGACACGGACAAATGGATGATACAGTGCTATAAATACATTACCTTAGTGTCCCCGCTAGGTTGTGGCGAATGGTTCTGAGAGCTTTCTTTGAAAAGGGAATGAAAGGTTATTACCCAAAAGGTTGCTACGTCATATGTTTCGTGATGCTTTTTTTAAGTTGATCGAGATGGGAGGGATGTTTCATATATATCCGATTGTTGTTTTGCTGCAGCGTTCACTTTGGTTTGCCCAACAGTTAGAATTGTTGTCTGACAGTGGGAATTGTTGTTATTGCTTTTAAAATGATAGCAAACAGGGTCCAACTGGAATTTTACAAAACCTCAACGTATAGTATTTGCACCAGGAGGAGAGGTGGGCTACTTTTTAAGGTATAGTGTGTGATTAAGATTGCACTAACCTGGTACATTCAGGTTGTAAAATGTGTCTGTCTTGCAGTTGCAAGGAACATAAACATGGTACAAATGCCACCTTTTCTGAGAGAAGACATAACTTTAGCTACTAGCAAGCTGGATGGTTAGATAGCAGGCTAGCTAGGTAGGGAAGATAAGATGGCTGAGTGTTAGCTAGGAAGTTAACTAATTTACTGGCATGTATTTGACATTAGTGATGAAGGTCACATTCGGGTAAGTCACAGGCCACTTTTACTGCTGGTCCATACACAACAATGTATGTATCATTCTGTAGAAGGTGGTAAAGGTGACGGCCATTTACCACACATAAAAATAGCGCAAGGAGACACTTGTCCAAAACATGAAATTTATTCTAAAATTCAACAAACAAGGAACCAACAGAGCCACCACAAACAACCTGTGTGCCTCTCTCTTTCTCTCTCTCTCTCTCTCTCTCTCTCTCTCTCTCTCGCTCTCTTTCTCTCTGTCTGTCTCTGTCTTTCTCTCAAAACATTCAACTGATAAACAAAATATGCTACTACATATTTACACCAATTACAACTTCAGTTTTGGGATAAGTAATTTTTCCATACAGGTGAAGGCTTGTCCTTCACACTTTGCCATGGTGGTCTACATAAAATCATGACTCTTCCTTTAAGTGGTCTGGGAGCACTTTGCTGGAGATTCTGTTGCTGACACTGTGTCATTCTGTCACCGCAATGAAAACTGGCAAGCACCGGGCCCTTGTGTGGTATTCCGGCCTGTGCATAACTGTATGACTGACTCCTTGATGAATACCATCACCTGCTTTCTAGAGTGTCTGAGGTCCCATAGTTTCCCTTTGTTTTCGTATTTGTTGTTGTTCACAAACTTAAATGTTCTTCCTCATTGATTCATTGTCTGACTTGCTTCTGAGATGTTTTTCACATCTCTGTCATACTGCAGGACCATGGAAGTCATCGGATAACAAATAAAACGGTATCTCTAATTAAGGTTTAAATGATACTTGGTACTTTTATATATAAGTATCTTCTGGAGAGTGCACTTATTACTTTTACTTTAAAGTACTTATAAGTAAGTGGAAGTAACCTCTCACAAGCTGTCTGCACAGCATCTTGAACAGAAGAGATGCAACTTCCGTGTGCACCTTCTGTGTGTCAAGATAGCAGCAGGCAGTGATTTCTTTGCTGCAGTACAGTACAGCCAATTCTTAAAAGAGAGCATATCCCCCAAAGGATGCCCACGGGATTAGCCAACAGCCTGAAATGGAGGCAGACATGGCAAAAGTATTGTCTTGGTGTGAATAATCAAAAGTTGCAATTTTACTCACAGAAGTGGTTAGCCCTGTACCTTCATTTTTTTTAACCAGCAAAACGTTCAAAAATGCTTCAAAACAGCTGCTTTTTAGGCTTCAAATGCAATTCTTACACAACGGATAGCCTGAAGGTCAGACATTTTGTTTGACGTGATGCATTTTGGGTATTCGGTTGTTCACCTCCTGGAGGTATCCCCAAGATCCTCAGTATCACATCTCAAAGGACAGCATTCTCTCTTCTCCTTTTACAGTATGTAAAGTTGTTACATAAATCATTATGCAATTTCAAAATACTGCCGCAGTGACTCAGCTAATGCATGAAACATTCAGAGAAGTTTTTTTAACAAGGGGGCAGCAGTTTTCAGATTGCTTGCCGTGCTCATTTGGCCAAATTTGTGTGGGTTTAAAAGAATGAGTCAGAGATGCTGTGTGTAAGATCTCTCTGCTTTTATATACTGTATGCTGTAAGAGAAGTATATCCCAGTCCATATGGAGTGGTGCAGTCAGGATTTGTATGAAACACCATTCTCACTGCTTAACCTCAGAAGTTGTCTAGAGGACAAACCCTCAGATAGCTTTGCCCTCAGTATAGCTCTACAGAGTATCAGAGTTCTACATTAGGAGACACCTCAGCACATAAAGAAACACGCCTATCCAAATTGAGGACACTTTTCACAATTAAACATACATAATATATGGAGGGATTGCATTGGTATTGCATATTGCATGACATCCAAAGTAAAATATTTTAGTAAGCAAACCTACCACTCAACCATTACTCCAACCCTAGTATTTGAATGCCCAGTTCTTTCTGATTATTTATGGCTTGGTGCAAAGAGATTTGTATTCACTCACATGCTCAGGCAGGGAAATAACAGTATCAATGAATTATTTTATTTTGGCTCTCCCACATGACTGTTAATGAGAGAGAATACAACTCTTGCATTGTCTTTGTTTTTTGTTTCTTAAGAAGCATTCATATACTGATCTTAGTAATATATTCATGCGCTCATGGCAGAATATAAAAATAATAAAATAAATAATAAGTTGTCTCATTCCCTTACCCATTATTTAACTTGCTTTCACACACACATCATGATAACGCATGTGAATTGCATGTACAACTACTGTTTGACACTGTATTGTATGGCTTCTGTCATCCAAAGAGTTTAGAGAAGCTGACGCACATTGCATCTTGAAGGTGTTTTTTCTTTGACTTTTGCATTCTAAATTAGAATTGCTAAATGAGATTGTTCCATCCTGTTCCTTGGTCACAGTCGATTCCTGATAATTGCCTGTGCTCAGAACAGTTGTCATATGATGCATTTAGCTGGAGTGTGCACCTAATAGGAGCATGTAGAGTCTGTAGAATTAAAATAGGCCAGCTGTATACCATGCAATTAAAACATGCAAGCACATAGAACTGCAGAGTGTTGATTTTAATCCATTCATTGTATTCTGGGCACTGTTTACTGCTAAATCCATATATGTTAACACTCACCATTTGAATGGAGTAATCTGTGTCTCTTTGTTGGCCCAGGGCTTACTATGCCATTTGACTACTCCTCAGTGTTGCTACTTCCATATGATGAAACCTTTGCACTGTCTCATTTACTCCTAACTAGATAGATGCACAAAACTGACAAACGTAATGTACACTGACATTACAACAGCCAGGCAAATGATCGTGATAAACCAGTGTTTTCATTTTCTTCACATTTCCTATAAATATTTGAATCCTATTTGAACCCATACAAGAATCCTTTGTAATGCTCATGTTTCCAGTAGTGAAGACATACAGACATACAGAATGCCTTTCTCCCCACATGCCCTAGTTAATCTGAAATCACATTGGAATTATGGCTACAGCTATGAGTTTTGTTTTAATTTGTTTAATTATGGATTTCATTCTCTACTGTTTCCAAAATGTTTTTTTTTTTTTTTTTGTAATGTATCTGCGCCCAACTGAGTAATCACAGAGGAGGTGTATATAGCTCTAATGGGATTTTGAAAAGGCATGCTGTGAAGGATGGAGAAGGAACTGCCCTGAAGGCAGCTTTAGTCAGTCAGAGGGATTTATGTGTTACTGTTAGTACCTATAACCATGTTAATGGCCTGTTACTGTGGAAAAAAATACAAAATGTAGTTTAAGGAGAAACACCAGTTCCAGCTACTCTTATGAATTACACTGCGAGCAGAAGATGTACTGAAACTGATCACAGTAGTTGCAGATAACATCCAACTGCGTCCTTCCCAGTTTATGCTGCTGTCTCGCTGTCTGCTGTGACTGTGTCGTGTGTGTGTGTGTGTGTGTGTGTGTGTGTGTGTGTGTGTGTGTGTGTGTGTGTGTGTGTGTATAATGCATAGATTACAGATCATCATATTATGTCTGTTATGTCTGTTTTCCTGTGCTGATCACTGGGGTCATTGTCATGACTGCGGTCATTTGCTAGTCTCCAGCCCAGTTCTACAAGTGAAGGCTACAGTGTTGGTAACGTCACGTCATGTCACGTTGTTACTGGTCTTGTAAATTTGTCCAGATCTTGGAGGAGGGCATTGCATTGTGTGGAACAGAATGGATGTGGCAGTGTGAAATGAGGCTCCATTACAGCGCTCGTTATTGATGGTCAACACAGCTGCGTGCGGAAGTCAATCGCACAGCGGGGAGCTGAGCGGGAGAAAGTGGGAGAGCAGCAGGAGAAAGGATGTAAATCAGCAGGCGAAGGATCCCGTTCTCGAATTCCTGTTTGAGTGATTCATGTCTCATTTCACCCCCTGGATGCACACAGACATAAGAAAGCTGTAGTCCTGTTTGCAACGGAGCTGACAGCAGTTTAAGATGCTTTGAGGCAACTGTGCGTGATTTTTTCTTCCTTGTACGACATTCATCATAGACATTGAGAAGACACGGGAGAGTAGTACATATTGTACCTTCACTGGCTTAGGCAAGATGGCATTCCTTAGTGATTCTTACAGTGTTTATTGAGCCCATCAACGTGGTACAGATGTCAGAAGAGCTTTAATGCTAGAAGAAAGTGCCATAGATAAGAATGCCATAGATATGAGTGACATAAAAGAAGGCATTGAAACCAGCAAACTACATTTTATCACGAGTGTTCTATTTTCAGGAGTGCTTTATTTATGAGCAGCACTTAACATGATGCTTCTAGCCTGAGTACAATGTATCAACTGCCCTGTTAATTAAATTTGCAGCAAGAACTTACAGGAATTATTCTTCTGAAATGGAAACATGACAGTCTATAATTAGAGGAGTTATTTGTTCATAATGTGCTGCAGCATATTCAGCAAAGTCAATGGGAGAAAGGTTGAAATGTTGTACATCACAGACAAAAGCGATTAGATGGTATGTACAATAAGTGTGACCATATCTTAATCAAACTATTATGACAAATACTGAATGTTGAGACTAGGGTGCACATTTATCTTTGTTTCATAGAAAGAACAAATCATAACCTCGATAAATGATGGGGCGGTTTTGTAGCATAGTTGTAAGATACAGGGCTTGATGCCAAAAGGTTGCTGGTTCAATTGCTGCTGTACCATTGGGCAAGATACTTAACCCAGAATTGCCTCAGTAAATATTCGGTGGTGGGTAACATGTAAAAATTGTAACGTATGTAAGCCGCTCTGGATAAGACCGTCTGCTAAATGACAACAATGTAAGGTAATGTAAATGGTGACTTGACCAAACAGTAAATTAAATTTGATTCGTACCTAGGAAACAGCTGTAGCTCCACAGGAAGATGGTGCCCCAAACAAACCACACAGAGATAACGGTTTTCCCACATAACAAATTCAGAATGACGCTTCCTTGGGGCTGCAGGGATAGTGTCACGCTGTGGGGTTGTCGTGTGTGCAGGTGCTGCTGACTGCCTCTGTAACTGTGAAGCGACGTGCTAGAACACAGGAGAGAGAGGGCAGCAGGATCTGCACTTTTTTATTCATTCAGGGTGCCAATCTCAAGGTGTCCTGCTGTTTGATCTCCCCTGGATGAGGGTGATGAAGGGATACGATTCTAGTGAGGATCGTTGGGAAAACGCAGATCTTGCCTCTTCTCCAGGGACCTATAATCCCCAATAAACTGTCAGATTGGCACAAATGACATACATGCATGTCCTGGCATGTGGTCATCAATACTCATGCGGAATGTGATGTTTCACAAGAGTAAAATCTTTCGTCAGTGAAGGATACATCATTTTCACAAATACTCAAACAGAATGAAATACTGTTGTGCTCGTGTTGTTCTTTTTCATTTTGTGACATCCTTCACACAGACTGTTAGTATTTTGGCATAAAAAAGAATTAGGATAGACACAAGATGACATCACATATAATTAATGGCAAATGGCAGTCAGTAAGACAGGCAGTAGGCTGATATATGAGATTGCCTACCCTGCGGCTTGCAGCGAGAAAGACCAGCTCTTAGCTGTGCTGTGATCTTTTGTCAGTGTTCCGTGGTTGTCAAGAAACCCCATTATCTGTTGCTAAGCGCATCCCCAGCAACAGGAACAGGGCTCTTTGTGTATATGGAGAGCACTTAGGAAGCCACAGTGACATCACATTTGGGCTGGAGGATCCAAGTTCAGAAACACTAAAACCAACACCACAAGGGAAAACCTGAACCTCTGCAGAGTGGAACAGGCCACAGTCAGCTACTTACTTGGTTAAATACTGTAGATAGGGTTTCACATATTCTGTTTTCATTCATAATGGATACATGGTAGAGTACCTCTGTATATATTTTTCATATACGTATTTAAGTGATAAGACAATACAGGAAAACAAGGAAAACAAATATAACAGCGTGTGTGTGAGAAGAATGCATGCCATAGTGGCTTCCTTAGTGTGAAATATATTGTGAACACATGCTACCATAATACAATATGCCTGGGTAAATAGTGACTAATTCTATGATAGACCTTTTTTCATTTTTGAAAGACATAAAATGCATTGCACAGAATTATGAAGCTATTCTTAGAGTTGAGGATTTCTAATCATAATTTTTTATATTTATCAACTTTCTTGGGCAGTACAGAACAGAACTAAATATTACCGTGTGACACAGCGGTAAGGAACAGGGCAGGTAACCCAAAAGCTGCTGGTTTGATTCCAAGGTTGGCCCACTGCTGTTGTTCTTGGACAAGGTACATAAACTCATGGTACTTATCCCAAATTGCCTCAGTAAATATCCAGCTGTATAAAGTAGATAACACAAAAATATTTAAAAATATAAACAATGTAAGTTGCTCCAGATCAAAACGCACAACAAACTGTCAGGGGTGTTTTTGTTTTCTTGGTTGCCTTTTATAACTGGTTGTGTTAGCTCAGGGCTAAGACTAGCCCACAGTTTAGCATGGCCCGTATTTCTTAACCCCAGGGCAGTGTTGTAGTCAAGTCACATACCTTGAGTCCAAGTCGAGTCTCAAGTCTCCACTGCTCCAAGTCAGTAGTGTTCAAGTCCAAGTCCAAGTCCAAGTCCGAGTCAAGGTATAAGAAATAAATGTTATCAGATTAAGTCAATCTGGGATAAAGAGGACAGAGAATTTTTTTCAACCTTTTACACCATAAAGATTTTTAACAACTTCATGTTTTTACTGATGGACTTCACTTCCAATGTATGTAAATACAACTGTATGTCAATAAAGCAATAACATAACTTAAGGATGTGGTATACGGGGGTTGCTGGAGGTAAACTTTACCTCAGCTTGACAGCAAAATAAAACTCGATGAGTATGTGAAAAGTCACTATTTAGTCATCCAGAGATGAGAGGGGGAAGTTCTTTAGTTTACTTTTCGTTTTGTTGGAGCTTCACATAAAAAGTTGGAATGTGGTAATAATCCGAGAAGGACAGCAGAATGGAGTCAAGATAATGCTCCTTAACAGACGTTCATGGTGAATAACAAAATTCCGCAATCTGTTGATAAAACTTTAGTGAAATAACATAAAGTAACTGCAGCAATTTGCTTCTTCTAAGGAGGTTAGAATGATTAGTAAGGCTTAGCTAGGAGAAGAATGCGCTGATGGTGATGACACAGAGATGGTGGAACTTCTGGACTGGGCGAACTGTCGAGTCCAAGTCCAAGTCCTAAACTGTCAAGTCTGAATACAAGTCCGAGTGACAATCATGACGACTCGAGTTCAAGTCCAAGTCACCAAAAATGCGACTCGAGCCCGAGTCCTGGACTCGAGTACTACAACACTGCCCCAGGGTAATGTTTAACCCACTGCTAGGGGAAGGCTGTACTTTCACACTGTTCACTGCTGATCTTCGGCTAAGGGCCCATCAATCTGAATGAATTGGCACAGAAAGCGTGATCACACAACGTTACACAACCACATTTATCATACAGCTGATGTCGACATACTGCTGGTGTTTCAGTATCAATTAGGTGATAAAGCTGATACTGTGAAAAGGAGACAGGCAAAGAGGAGGAGTCCACACTGTCCTTTTGAAGACTAAATCAATTCTCAGCTTATTAGCATATGTTCATATATCCCTATACACATTTTCATATACTCTTCAAACACAGAATCAGATGCTTTGAAAGCTGCTTGGGGTTATTCCCACAGGACTGTCTTGGAAGCGTGAAAGCATATTCTTGAAAATCATGAGGTCTGCATAACGAAAGGAAAAACATTGTACAAAGAGAAAGAGAATGCATCCTCTGGACTAATCTGCTACTGACACCATATATAATGTGCATTTGTAAGATCTGCAAGGAAGATTATCTTAATTTTAACCACTCTAAACACAGTAAATATGAGTTTGGTTTTTTGAGATCAAGTGTTTTTAATTATTTTAATAATTTTTAATTATTGTTTTATTTTAAATTTCTGAACTGATGAAGTTTACTCGCAGACTGTAACTACAATATCTTCAACCCTTTCTGTTTCAGTTTTTCACTCTATTCATTATTGCCACTGATGACATGTTTACATAGTGAACCTGTCCTATAAATGTGTCAGAGTAGCCTTGTGGATAGCATTAATGAGCAAGGAACTGTCCTTTCATTCCTCTTCACATCGTAGACCCAATTATATTGTAGATAAAAAAACTTGCAGTAATCTTCAGAGATGTCAGTACTTGATTTCAATTGCATTTTTCAGCATGCCCTTATTTTGTTAAGTGGAGGATGTTGTGGATATGAATATTGAATCTCTATTCAAGACTTATCCCCTGTTCCTTTCTATGGTGACATTTTCTTTGAGATGAGAATGTAAATATTAGCATTATGCTTTCAGCAAACATTCAGAAGCATTTGCACATATTTTTTAAATAAGAAGGAGAGGTGAAGCTGTCAAAGGGTGTCAGACTTTGGTCATTTGGTTTGATTGAATTTTCCTGTCATGCTGGGTCTTGCAGTTAAGAGTAATCCCGACACACACGCTAGACAAAAGTCAGAAGTCAGACTCTGAAAGGAGTTGACACCGGGATGCACATGTAACTACATCATTGCACATTTTACTCACACACTCCTCTCATGCAAGCACCCCTCCTCCCAAGCACCATCATTGCCAGGCTTTTGTGTGTGCCCTTTGATCTGTCATACCAACAGAGTCAGGAAACAGATCCCTCACTCATCTGGCCAGAATGGCAAATGGTCCTTTGTTGTTTCCGCATTTCTGCGTCAGAAACGCATCTCGACGTCCACTGAAAGTTTCATGTAACTCGCAGTTAGTAGTGCCCCTGGTTATTTACACCACTACCAGCTGCAAGTCTAAATAATTCTGTTTATTTTGCGATATGAAATGTGTGTTTCGTGGAGAGTGTGACCAACTGGGTCAGCTTTGAGTGCAAATTTAAAAGAAGCAAAGCGTAAAGTTCAGTAATCTAAAAAAGGGTAGAGGCTGCAGTTACACTGCAGGAGCATCTGAGGCTGAATGTATGAATTTAAAGTGTGACGTGAAAGAAACTCCCCTGACTCTACTAAAACTCATACAGGTGTTCCAGTATGAGTCTCTGTGGCACAGATTGTATATTTACTGTAAAGCACATCTAATCTCTGGAAAGGCTGAAAGTCAATACATGATCGGCAATCTTGACAATATTATTGGAGTTGAAAGGAGAGAAAAAAATCAGGTTAGTAGCTGAAGTTGTCATCTGCTCAGCCTGAAGTTAAATATAATGGTACATTGTGATTTTACTGGAATCTCTAACAGATTTGTTGCACGGGACAGACAGTGTAGCAAGGGAAACACACAGGCCATTGTTGCTGCTTATGTCTTGTCAACAGAGAGATTTATTTTATGTTTCACTTTATGTCTCTGTTTTTAGAAGCTGTGTGTCCGCCTTATACTCCATACCTAGAGTATAGGATTCATGTATGTATGTACGTCAGAAAAGCCATTTCACAGTGCCTCAGTTCCATTACTGGTGGCTGTAAACTACAGTGACCTAAGCCATTATTATGGCACCTTGGGCACAAGTCTACTGGGAAACTGGTTGAAGCAAAATGAGTTTAATACTTCTGATGTGTGTTTATGCGTTTATGTCTGCATGTGGTCATGCTTGCGTGCATGCACATATATAGTGCTGTGGCATGCTGTGCTCCTAGGAAACCTTAAATGGCCCACATCATGCTTCTGATGGTTTTCAATGCCTGGGTGATGGGCTTCAGCAGTCAGTGTTTTAGCTCTGAGACCCTGGGGGTGATCACACAGTGAATTCTCTCATTCATTTTGGAACATGCTGAGCTGCTTGATGTTTTTGCATAGCTGGGGATATTTGGATAAAAGGTAGTTATGCTTGTGTGTGCATGTGTGTATGCCTGTGTGTGTGCCGGAGTTTTTTTTTTCTTATAATTTGCATTTTTGCAAGTTCCTGCCCACATACTTCAGCACAGTGTTTGCTGGTTGAATTAAAACCATAAAGACCGGGCTTTTTTCTGAACAAATTTCAATGACCATTGCATTGAGGCAAAAATCACATCGAATGGATTCAGTGGTCCAGCCCTTTCACCTAAGAGCTGTTAGAAGCAAGGAGCAAGACAACATTAAATGCCAAAAGCACCTGTGTACTTCGTTGTACCTACATAGGTACTACTCTGCACATACACATTGTGGCTGTTACACAAGTGTACCTACATGAGCTGCAAACAGGTTTAACAACTATTTACTATTAAGCTATTACTATTACTATTAACAACTAGGTACAATTAAATTGTTTGTATGTACACAGTATTTACACATGCTTACATATTATTTACTGTAGCAAAGTGTAAATCCTCAGGTATTAGGACCGCTTAATGTAATGTGAGAGCTGTATGTTTATGTGTGTACATATTTGTGTGCGTGTTATCGCATCGAATAAGAAACATTTTCCTCCTCACTGAGTCGTTAATGTGCAAGGGAATGATCCTATTATTCTCGTTAGACTCGGAGTTAAAGATCAGCGTCACGCCAATCCATCAGCTCAAGTGAGTCCTTGTTTCTGCCTGAGTGATCTCAAGGGGGGGGGGATTCACAGGTTACTGCCCCAGTGCATTTGTGCACATCCGATTTCATCACGCTCGTGTGAGCAACGCCGTCTCAGCCGGCTTTGTCATTCTTCGCCACGAGGGAGCAATGGTCTGAACTGCAGGCTGCTTTTTAAACGTCTTCAGAGAGTCAAATGGAAGTGGGCTTTCCATGCCTCCCAGGTATTTTTTAGTGTTGTTTTTTTCAGCACCCAGAGGGAAAAAGGGGTCTACTTCTTTAGGGTTGGTGTTTGCAACATTCTCAAGCACTCTGCTGCCCCTTACTGTAAGTACTCTACGTATGAGAGGATACACTTATGCTCTGCTGAAGGTCTGTAGTAAAGGTTCCTACTTTCTTAAGAGATAAATCATTTTAACTTCCTTTATTTTGTTTTAATGAAATCCCCTGTCTTGTGACGTGTGTATGAAAACCATGATAGTCAGAGGTGTCCTCCCCACCATCACCTCTGTTTAGAAAATGAAGGCAGTATTGCATTTCACAAAATAAAAAAATATATATTTTACTCAGGCCTCAAGGTCAAAACAAGCCTTTTGAAAACATCAGATAAATGTTGCACTCTGCAGTCCATTGATGACTCTTATCTCTGTGATGTGAAATGGATGTAGTTTAAAGCACTCTATTTATGATCTGAAGGCTATGTATTCAAAGTGGCAGTTTATTTTTTTTTAATGTCCTTATGCCGGACACTTCATTTGTATTTGTTGAATACAGGAGACAAAAATGTCATAAATTAATGACAACTGAAATTAGGCTGGATATAGTGGTATGTGTTTTTAATGTTTATGTATAAGCTATGTGCATTTGTTACACCACATTGTGACTTGTTTCTCCAATCTGATTGTCCATCTTTGGATGTGGTTAGTATGCTGGTCTGTGGACAAATTTACAGAAAGCCTTCTTATTCACATATCCAGACATCTCCATACCATACTAATCTCCCTGTTCTGAAAGCAACAGGTGATCTTGACGCTGGTGGGGTGAAATCTCTTGCATTTTGTGCTTGCTGCTTCCTGTAAACCTCCTGGTTGCAACCCAATGTCACTCCTGCTCCTCTTCCGCAGATCCCGGTCATGACGGGCGCCTTCATGGACTCGCCCAACGACGACTACAGCGCCGACCACTCGCTCTTCAACTCCTCGGCCAGCGTGCACGCTGCCGCGGTGACGGCCCAGGGCCAGCAGGACGAGCAGCAGCCCATGTCCAGCGACGCCATCTGGCTGTGGATTGCCATCATTGCCACGATCGGGAACATCGTGGTCGTGGGAGTGGTGTACGCTTTCACCTTCTGATTCCCTGCTGCCGAGGATTGCCTTCAAACTGTACTGCAGACACTGGAGGACAGCACTGATGCACTGCATTAACAGGGTCAGAGAGTTATATGATGTATAATTAAATTGTGTGGGGTCATTTTTATCAGTTAATTTATTTTTTTCAATGGACTTATTGATGTAACATTGATTATTTGTGTTATACCTTTCATCCAGTTTCCCTCATTTCACTTTTGTACAGTTTATCCTTAATTTTCAATAGAATCTGGAGATTCTAGAGATTCTTAACTGTATTTACTTATTTTTGTCTGAACTGATGCATATTGTCCCTGTTGTTTTATGGTAATGAGCTTAAAATTTGAGAGGAGCAGAAGACACACCAGTGAACTGGAGCAGCTTAAGTCCTCCCCAGATGTGAGTTTGGCAGTTATATGGGGGGATACTGTTTAACTGCAAGGAAGCAGAGTGACTGCAATGGAACAGAGTGGATTGTGAAAGGCTCATCTAAATCCACTCATCTGTATTACATTACATGGTACTTAGCCATGTTACATATAACAAATAATCAATTGACTTACTGCCAAAGGAAGGTAATGTGTAATGTTGTTACAGGTGTACATATGTTCCATTTATATAATGTCAAAAATACACAACTACATATGTACAATAGCTTTAAATGCACAGTACTTCACTTTTAGATAATCGTGGTTTCACTTCATCATATTCATTATTGTGTTTCTATCTTTCTCTTATGTTTTTGAGCCAGCATTGATTACTAAAAAGACAATCATTGATTGCATATCTTTCATTGTACAAATTTGATTATTGAATTTTACAATCTAATCTCATTGGTGTTACCCTTTGCAACATGTTTATTTTCAACTACATTTTGGCAGTTCTTGTGAAAAACTTCCAGGCAAAGCGGATTTGCTTTTAGCTCCATAAAAATGAGTGCTGCTATGTCATTATTTTTAGAAGAAACAGTGAAGGCATATTTGACTGGCCTTTAGTAGACAATCTTATATCAAATGAATACAAAATATGATTCATTATTTTTTTTCTAAATTGTTTTCCACATCAAAGTGTGTGATTCAGTGTTTGACAAAAACAAAAACTGAGTGACAGAAATCAAAATCATTACCTTATGCTCACATTGATTTAAAAGTGTGGACCAAATGCGGAGATTTAGTGGAGTAGTTATTGCACATCACTATTGGCCAGAAGCAGTTGTTGCCATGACAGCTAATCCTCCCTAACTGAAATGATGAACTCCTCTTAAGACAACACATTCGCGGAGGCAAAACGCACCATTATATCATAGTTCATGCAAGCAGGGGCAGTACTCATTAGAGCTACTCCACAGTGGGATTGCTTCACCCCCTGAGGTATGTTAAATTGCCTTCTATTTGGCAATAGGCACAAAGGACACATGCACCCACAGATTCTGTTGGGTTTTGGATCTTCTTAACTTATTACATCAGTGAAGATAAAGGGAATTGCTTTAGATCTCAGTTTCAGTGTCTTTCTCTTTTTGGGAGCGAGTCCAACAGAAGAACAGAAGACCGTTGCTGCTAGATGTCAGGGTACGGGTCAGAGAAATGTTGTTGCATTATGGGATTGTGATCATGTCCTCATGTAGCAGAAAATCAATAGGGGATCAATAGATCCTGCAGAATTAGGTACACTATCTGACTTTGATCATTTTAATTTTTATGTATTACATAGGATGTAATTTGAGTTGCATGTTATCAAACAATCATCACAACAGGCAGAGCTAAACCTTCTCACTTTCCGACATTTAAAAAATATTTATGAAAGGCATTTTATACTTTTTTAAGTATAAACCAAAAATAATTTATTTGAGTAATAATATACATCTTAGACACAACTGGGCAGTGTTGCATTGTCACTGTATATCCAATAGGTCTGTAATGACTGTTCTTGCTAGTTAAACTATAGGACTGGCTATATAATAAGCCAGTCAGAGGAATCAGTGGTGAATTCTTGTTTGTATTTTGTGATGTTTGTAAGTGGTTCTATCTACAAAACAATGAAATTTGCAATATGTCCTAAAGGATGTCATGTGCTTAACCTTGAATATGCAGAGAAAACTATGGGACGTTCATACCATTGATGTCTGCTTATATGTTATATGCATAATAGTCTTCTGTAAAACACTGAAGACTTATGGATGATCAAATCATTTGCACATGGACATTTTGACTAAGATGTATGTATCTTATGGAGAGATTGGGGAATTAGGAGATTAGGTCATTAAAGGACCAGTTATTTCTAAAAAGAGCTGAACACTGAAGTATTCAGCTCCAGTGGAGTTCACTTTCACAGTAGTGTTTTATTTTGTAAGAAAAAAACAAAAGAAAAGGAATAAACATATACTTAATTAAATGTCACTTATAAATGTTAAATCTGTGGGCTTTGTGTGTGTTTTTTTAATATAATGAAATTTCATACATCAAGTAGTGTCTCATGGTAGTGAAAGCACTTGTGTGAACCATGAAAATAAGGGATCACTTGTCGGTGGACGTCCAGCGTTTCAATGCTTGGGAGAAACATTCCTCGAACTGCCTTAAACAGGCCGAAAAAAAAACCAACTTTTGAGCAACAGTCCAGAAAAAAGACTAACGTCACTGTAATGGCAGTGGAGTTTTATTGCGCTGCCCCAGCTCCAGAGGTGTGCTACTGGCGATTACAGGAGGACAGTGCATCTCTGTGTGAGATGGATGCTGAAATGCATGGATCCATCACTCAGCCTGCCATGGCTGCAGATTGCAGAGCGCTCTCACATTCTCCTGTCGCAACAACCCAGACCTAACAGAAGTCACCTTGTTTACTTTCTTTCTTTCCTCAGACTTTTAGCAATGACGGTACAGATGGTTTCTGTTTCAGAAAGATCCAGTTCACCACGACGCGTGCTTGTAATAATACTGCTCTTAATTGTTCCGTGACAAGAGATAGTAGAGAGTAACAGCGACCGTGAGAAAAAGCTCACGAGAAAAAGCAAAACAGTTGAAAAAAAAATCTGAAAAGGCAACAAAATTATTTTACTTTGGTGTTTGCATTCAGAAAAATTTAATGGGAAGCTGAAGGAGACTTGTTTATTTTATCCCTTGAGTGAGTTTACTGTCTTTCTGGTCTTGCAGCGTAAATGAACACCTGTCTGAAGAGTGTGGTTGACCATGTTTTCTTTGTCTTGTCATCACCGAACATCACACAGTTTTTTTCACCATATTCAGTGAGCATTTATATTGTACTTCATGTATGAGCATATTTAAGTGCACTTACATTTGTACAATATTAACTCATAAGTATATTACTAAATCCTGTATTTATCTAGCCTTTTTGTGAAAAAATCCATTTCAAGCCCTTGTTATAACCCTTGTTTCTGTGCATCTTGGAAGACAGGATTCAATTTCCAGCAATTCCAGTTCCAATGATGCATTATAGCTTATTTGCATCAAATGTAAAGTGCCACATTTTTCATCAATGTTTTTGCGTATGCCTGGATAATCTTTTTTCCATCTGCATATATTCCATCCACCTACAGCGTGTCACTCAGTGCTCTGCCAGTTATGAAGTACTTATGTTTCTCAGGCCTTGATTATAGCAGAGAGCGGGAGATGGAGAGCTTATTGCACAGTACAGCTTCGAAGAGCTCAAATACCTTCATATCAATAACCTTTGGAGAGGCATTGTAGTCATGCCCCAAGTGAACATATTCTTCTGTCCAAAAATGCACCAGCCCCTGTTGGAATGTTGCATTGGTAATGACTTGCTGAGATAGAATATTTAGGTAAATTACAACATTAAAATTTATTACATTTTTCTCTATTGCTTTGGCTCTCTTTGATTTGATGTGAGGCCATCTTTCATGTTCGTTGACGTCAGAAATGTGGAACAGTGTGTTCAGCCTGTAGCAGTTTGGTACACGTTTCATGTCTGTGGCTTCACCAGGACGTGGGGAACTTTCATTTCAGGAGTCTCCTTTGAAATAAACATTCAGGGAGACTGTCCATTTAGGCAAAGTCACTATGTTAATGACCAGTGATGACCATTCACACAGGTCAGTTCCAAATACCATTAAGAGAGAGCAGGAGGGGGTTTCCGCTACATAATACACATTCCTAGGTGAAGCACATATTCCGTCATGGCAAATGAAGAGTTTCAGTTCATTTGAATTCTGGGTAAATTCGCACATCTGACAGAGATGGAGATCAGCAGTGCCTCAAAAGTCTCCCAGGATATACTGCTTAGGGCATCTCCTGTCCGATCCCAGATGACAGGCCGGTGCTGAGGTGCTGCATATGCTAATGCTGCCAAGTGTTTGGACGCTCTTGTCAAAATGTGTCACCTCATATGTTGCTGTGAAACGCAGGCTTTCCAATACCTAGCCGAACAAGAAAACCCAACATTGTGACATTGATGTAGTTGGCAAACCAGGAAAAAATGCATTTTTTTCAGGTATGTTTGTATATAAACACCTATATAACTTTTTCCATGAACCATATCACCAAAACAATTAACCTTCCATAATGTTCTTTTCCTCTGACAGCAGGCACTTTGCCTGCATGAGCATGTCAGTAGATTATAGTGGTGGTGGTTTGTGTGTGTGTGTGTGTGTGTGTGTGTGTGTGTGTGTGTGTGTGTGTGTTTGTGTGGTTATGGGGGGCCCAGGATCTGAAATGATGGCATTCCACAGCATGGCAACTGCCTGGTCGATTTTGACAGTAATCATTAGATCCTGTGCTCTAACCTGCAGGGCTGAAATCAGTGTCACTCCACTTACTGCTAACCCTCCATGATGAGGCAGGTGGGGACAGGATGCCACAAATCCATCTTCATCATTCGTTTCCCATGGCTGAAAGTGACAATGCGTCACATGCTTTGTTCTTTCTTTATGTATATAGTGCAGATCAGCACTTCCCTGTTCGGTCTACTGCATGTGCATGTGTCAGATAAGAGCTTAGGCTAGTCTCAGAGCCATATCACCTGAAAGGAAGAAAGTTCGCATCAACCAATTTCCCCTTTGTCCTCCATTTCAGCTTTCTGTGAAGGAGGCGAATGGTGTTTTTCATTCAAGCCCATGAGCTGGGTTTTCAGTGGAATCACCTAATGACTCCCTGTCTCGAGGAATTCTGGAGAAATGACACACAAACTGAAAGCTTCCAGCGAATATATTAATGTCTGCAGCACATTCCAAATTCTTAAATATCAGAAATATGGCTGTGGAGATTTTTTTTTTTCAGGATTTATTTCGCTTAAAATAAGTGAATAAATGGATTTGTTGAAAGCTTGAGTTTCTCTTATACACTTATGATTTATTGCTCCTCCACTCCTGTGTAATGCGCTGTGACAGGTGCATGATAGATGTTATTGGGGTTAGCTACTCATAGGCACGGTGCCGCTCATGGAGTCTGATGGCGTGTCACTGCAACTCAAAGAAGGAATGCTGACAGGTCTCTGCAAATTCACCCACACAAACGGAAGGACACTCCGAAACAATGGACATCCAGAACAACAGGGCCTTTTTCAAATGAAGTCACCCAGCGCTGTCAGATGTTTATAATCAGTCAGCTGTGTGCTTGATTCAATAAAAGTGGCGCGATCCTTTTTGATGGAAAAATTTTCATCATATGATATCATTGTAATGATTTTAGCTGTTTATCCATCTCTGGTTAAAAAGGAGATAAAAAAGTCGGGTCTCAGGTTCTGAGTGGTTCCGTTAGTAAGGCATTTCAAGCTCATGCTGATCCCTATGGCCCCTGTTTGGAAACTGGGCACAGTTTGCTGATAATGACCAGGACAGCAATAAAACAAATTAGCTTCATTCCATCAGGGTTAGGGGTGAGTACATAGGCCAGGGTTGTCCCGTCTCACTGCTCTCAGGCTGCTGATTTGTCAGGTACTTGCTCACTGAATGATTGACATCAATCGAGTAGCACCTATTCTCCGATGAGTGTCCACTCTGTGGTGCACTGTGTGACTTGCAATGTAAAATATAACCACAGCCTGAGTGTGAGTGTATATCAGAGGCTGGCATTCGTCTCACCTCAGTGCTTCAGTGCACAGGGCAGCAGTGTGGTGTATAGTAAGAAGCAGGGCTCACAACCAAAAGGTTGCTTGTTTGATTCCCTGCTGGGCCACTGCTGTTGTAGCCTTGGGCAAGGTACTTAACTGACAATTGCCTAAGTAACTATCCAGCTGTATAAATGGATAAAACTCTAACCTATGAAAGTCGGTCTGAATAAGATTGTCTGCTAACAGTGTAATGTAATAAATCCACAAAAAAGAAAATCAGATGTCATAGCATTATACACTTAAAATTCCTTTTTGATAATAAACATAATTCACACAATAGATTTATGTTGTTTTATACATCACTAAATTAGCTACAGTAGTACTGTAGTACAGTAGCAAGTCAGGCATAGATGCTAGCTCTTCATTATAGTCACTTTACTAAATTCAGATCTCTTAACCAAAATTTTGTTAACATCATTGTTAACTTATTTCTATTTCTTGTAGAGTGGTTGAATGAAATGTTGTGCTCCTTAGGTGCAGGGTTAAATATTATCTCTCACTGGAGGAGTCAGCTGAGTAACGAATGTGTGTAGAAGAGGGGACAATTTATGACAAGGTGTCCCGCCAACACAGATAAATGTGGAACTTCCACCTGAGCCCGCAGTCAAAATGTCAGCTATATCCCTGTTCAGGCTGCACAGGAACACTCATCTCAAATTTGATCCTGAAGCAGTTGCTTATTTTTTCAATAAATCAGCTCTATCCCTTTCCTCTGGAGGGACTATGAATTGTCTCGCTGTTTGTTATTTGAGCCATATGGTTTTTATGAAGAACCTCTCAAACACAGCACAAACGCATGTCGTTCTCATGGAACAAAACTCCAGCGGAAATCTGATGGACAATCTGCTCACAGGTCGTGTTCCCTGCTATCAAGAGGATAGTTTATTCATCCTGTTGGTTGAACAGCACATGGTATAATGCTTCTGAGGGTACCCATCCAAATATAAAACCTTGCTTTATACATCACTCTTCGACGGTGAGAATGACTGAGAACCCCAAAACAAAATGCTTGGCTTTCATCTTCTTTCCGCCGGCTTTCATCTTCTTTTCTTTTCTTACTGTCTCATTTCAGTAGGGATGATAGGATTGAAGCTGGCTTTGTTGTCTGTCGAATTTTTTCCATTTAATTGCATTGACATGTTTTAATGATTCAGAGTCTGCTTCACAGCAGTTTATCAACATATTAACCTGTGTAATTTCCACTTTCCTTTACATGTGGGACAACACAGCAGTTCAGTAAATTCCCCCAGGAGGACAGCAACAGAGATACAGTTCACAGGTGTGATGCATTAGCAGATTAAAAGTGGGCTGTTCCTGGTTTAATGCAGCTTTAGTGTTCATAAACTTTTATTGACCACAATCAAAATTGGTTCACTGGATATTGTGAATATGATACCTTGCAATTTCCTGAAATGTATAAACACTGCCACTAATCATAACATTATGGACCAGTAGAGGGCACTGGAGACATAAGTACTGATCTTAGATCAAATACATAGTCATGACTCCCCCTCACTGCAAGTATTTTATTCTTAGTTGTAAAAATCTTGTATTGGTATATTTCAATGTTCTTATTTTAATGTCATTTTACTGAACATATATTTCTGTGCTTGCAGTGTATGCCATTTGCAAGAATGGAATTTAAGAAAACCAACTGACTGGCAATTATCAAATATATTTCATTTATTTAGAAGAGCGGCTAAACCTCCTGTGCCAGCAGACCTTCAAAACACACAAAAAAACATTAAATAATGTCAGCTTATGCATAATATTGCTAGTTGTAAAAATAACTGTTTACATTGGGTTTCAGAGAAGGTTTACACTGAAGATGTTGACTTCCTTGTCCAGCCAAAACCAATTTAAAATGATGCTGTTTTCAGTGCTGCTTCTTGCAAAACCTACACATTGCGTGTCATGTCTGATGTGTGGGTTTGATTTGTTTGACTTAACACAGCACTGCCTCTGCAAACATTTTACTAACACAAAGTCCCATCTGGGAGTAAACCAAACCTCCAGAGGCAAATGTTGCTCATAGTCAGATGGGTCAACCATTTGACCACTGTGTATCACTAAACATTACCCCTATTGGGGTCAACCTTAGGAATATAGTGGGTTATTCTTATTATTTGTGGAAAGGTTGTGTGTATAGATAGATAGATAGATAGATAGATAGATAGATAGATAGATACATACATACATACATACATACATACATACATACATACATAGATAAACCAGGGTATTAATCTTGTTATTGATACGTTACCAATAACTGAAATGAAATCCACTGTAGCCATACCAATATTTGAGCTGTTGGTCTATTACTGATCACAAGTCACTACAGCAGCAGATAGATGTGAGAGAAACTAGAGATAAGAACCATGCTTATTTTTGCTCTCTGTCTGTCTGTGACAGGTTCACTTTGAGGTTACTTGCGTGCATATGTACAAACCAAAAATAGGGACATATCTTCCCTTGACTTGTTCAAGCCAAACCTACCTATGTTTTCATGAAAAAAAGGCAACAAAATGTCTCAAACACATTAAAAAGACATGAGGTTTGTCACAAACTACTTGAGTAAATCTGATTTCTGTGTTAGCTGTTTTATTATTCAGAAGGAAAATAACAGTAATTTCTCCTCACTTAAATATTCCAGTTGCTTCCGCTACCTACATATGCCTGCATATGGATTTGTGTTTAGGTCTATAGACTAATGCTGAATAAAAATCAACATTAAGTTATTTTTCTTCTTTGGTTGACGAAGGTTATATAATGAAACAAGATGTGGAATGATTCCTCGGGAAGGCCAAGTTTACGCCTCACAGGAAATTGCCATAAATTACCATAGAGAATGAGCAATATATATGGGCAGGGTTGGACAAATGGTGGCCAGGGTGGTTGCACCAAGTCATGTTTGTCTAGGAATTATGAAGCAAGAGGGACACATTCTGAGAGACTGAGGGAAGAAAAGATTAAATCAATGGAAAAAGAAAACCATAAAATGAGTTATTTTCTGTTGTGTAATCGCATGGCTCTTTGATGAAAATGTTTCTTCAAGCACTCATATTATGTTTAACACAGTTTATAATTATTTCGCTTTGTTTTTATAAAACACTCCTCCACAGTGTGTTGTAAGACATGTAATTGAACTCATTATGCAAAAGACAATTGTGTTTATCTGTCAGTTTTTCAGTATTTCAGAACAGTCACTCCACTCACCCCAGAAATAAGGGCCCACATTAAAAATTAAATATGGCACAATTAGATGCTACTCCTAAGATGCTTTATGGACAGCAATATGCAAACACAGTGTGCTGGTATAAATAGGCTATATTCTATGGGTAAGTTTAATTCTCAGTTTTCAATTTCTTGTAAGAACACATTTACCTCTTACAACTAGGAAACATGCTGCTCGTCCAGTATATAGCAGTCCTTTATTTGTCATTATTATACGGCTCCTCAGAATGCAGCAGAAAGTTCCATTGAATTGAATGGGCCATCCCAACGTTCGGAGGTCCGATATTTCTTGATAATGACCGCTGAAAAAAGTTAATGACCGCTGCCATTAGCAACGGTTTTGTGCTTCTGATTCACATCTTACATATCATTCCGCAAGTAGTCCGTTCACTTATTGTAACGGAAATAGAATGTTAGAATTTGTATCTAATAGCGGACCTTGTTACAGTAGCGATTTGGCGAAACCTTGCGGAAAAAAACGATAAATAACATGGAAGATTTTACCATCAATTTCAATATTTATGGAGAGTACGGGACCTTTGAGCACTGGTGGCAGGCCCAGTTTTCAGAACAGAAACGAAAAAGGGTAACTAGCATGGAAGGAAAGAGGAAGAGACATAAAGACTTGGACGAGGAAGATGTCAACAAAATAGAGGAGAACAGACATGAAATTAACACCAAAAGGAGCACGGCATGGGCTATTGGAGTTTTCAAGGACTGGTTAGTGGAGAAGGGAATGTCTGAAAATGTTGACAATTATGGTACAGAGAGTTTAAATCAAGCTTTGCGGTCATTTTATGCATCGGTCCAGAATTCCTCTGGTCATAGTTATTCCGTTATAGCTACAATGCCCTCCGAGCTGGAATAAGCCGTTTCTACGCTAAGTTTGACATCCTGAAGAGTCCAGCGTTTAAGTCAAGCAACGGTGTTTTTAAATCCGTGGTCAAAGAGCTTCGCAGAAGTGGAAAAGATACTAGCCAACACCATCCTCCCATCTCTCCTGCTGATATGAAGCATATTAAAGAGTCATCGGCCCTCTCTACAGACACAGCCATTGGATTAGTGCGGAAGGTTTGGTTCGATGTGCAATTACATCTGGCACGAAGAGGTAGAGAGGTATGATCAAGGTTGACGAAAATGGAAAAGAATTCGTAACTCTCCCACAACGCAGAAACTGAAAATCACGAAGATCCGAGAGACCCATTCCTAGAAAATTATAGGGATGCATATTTTCTGAACCGGGGAATCCAAACTGCCCGGTTGCAAGTTTTAAGAAGTACCTGTCCCATTGCCCACCGGATGCCAATTTTTTTTACTTACATCCCCTTAAAAAGGACCAAACTCTCCTTAATCAGCAACAAATTTAGTACTCGAGGGAGCCCATGGGTCACAATTTCCTAGGCCTCACGATGCCCAACATCAGCCAGGCAGCTGCTCTGTCAAGGCGATATACCAACCACAGCCTGAGGAGCACCGCAGTCCAGCTGCTATCAATGGCAGGTCTCGAATCGAGAAAAATAATGACTGTCACCGGGCATAAATGTGAGAGTAGCCTAAAAAGCTACTGGACTCCAACCACAACAGCCAGGGAGAAATGGAGCCAAATCCTCTCCTGTTCATCAGGTGAGCTACAACCCCGAGTAGCCTAGTCAAAACAAACTATCTGCTATGATAGCTTTTACATTGTAGACTAACCTTAGCCTATTGTGATTTTCAGGTATGTCCGACAAAACCCCAAATGATGTTTCCACGGACAAACCAAGACAAGAAATGAATGGGGACATCAACTTCAGCTTCCCCCGAGATGTGCCATTGATTCTCTGAAACTGCACCATTAATGGAAACGTTCAATTTAATGTCAATAAATAGAATGCTTAGTCTGTTAATCTGTAGCCTAACACGTTGCTACGCAACACCTGCAACTTTAAAGTTCCATTTGCTCGAAGGACTATAGTTTCTCAGCGGAAGCCACGAAATGGAAATAAAATCATTAAAATGAAATATTGTGTGAAGTTTCTTTTATTGTTTTGGCAAGTAACCGTATAATAAGCAGGATAATGTATAGTCCGCCGGTCATTATCCGCTGCGCGTCGGGGTCCTGTTCGTCCTGTCGGGATTTATTTTTCGATAATGACCGGTGGACTATACATTATCCCTTACATGTACAAGGTAGAAATCTCTATGAGGGAAGGGATTATTTTGCCACAAGGCTGATATCAGATCCACAACACTTTTCCAATAAGCAGTCTCCAGAGCAAGCTCTTGTTTGTATTACCAAATAAATCTGCATAATCTACCTAAACTGCATAATCTACACTTTGACTGTGTTTCAAGGTAGTAGTTCTTCCTGAACCATTAGGGATGTAATGATACACTCAGCTCACGATTCAGTTCGATTTGATTCGTGGGGGGTGGGGACGTGAGGATGTGGGGAGGTGAAGAAGGTTGAGGGCCTGTTAAAAATACTCTCCTTTCTGCAGTTCAGAAAAATATTTAATAGCAATATCCCCTGGCTGTCTCCTGGTAGTTTTAAACAAGGCAACTTACTAGCACTATTGCTTAAATTGCAAGATAGGAACACCAATTCAGTAATATATTGCATGCTATTTTTTTGGTATTGGCAATAAAAGCCTGGCCTGCAAAGTTAGAAACCAATGAAAAGAAACCCACCCTGCGAGAAATACTAATGACTGACAGTGAAGGCTGTGATATTGCAAGGTCTGGAATGCACCACTCATATTAAACTTCTCAACACCAGCATCAAACTCTCTCTTGCTTCCAGTGCTGTGTGTTTCTGTGTCACATCACAAGTCCTTATTTTTAGACTTGGAAGGCAGCCTACCAAAACAGCCTCTGTGGCCAGGCTTCCCCGCATTGGGACAGTCTGGCGTTATAGCTGAATTAGCGGTAAGTGTTCGGACCCTTACATTTTCAGTGGTGAAGACTGGAAAACTAAGGGGTTAGAGTGACGCATTGCAGCTAAACAAGGGAGAGGAAATGCTATAAATGAAACCGTTTAAGGAACAGACAGAAAACATTGCCATGCAGACAAGACATAAGCCCTAACACACTACACCCTTTTTAATGCCTCATGGAACCAACAGCCACCAACTACACTAGGCAAGAATCTCTCATTGGGAAAAGCTTGTCAAAGTTTTTTTTTGTGTGTGTTTCTGGTTTAAGCATTTTCACGTCTGTTTGTTTAGCTGCTAAATGTTTGTTTAGTTGTTTTGTGTAAGAGTTACACTTATTACATTCATAAAAGTATTTGAAGTCTGTTGAATTTTTCTGCATTTATAATGCTTGTTCATATAATATTTTTAACAGAAATTTCAGAAATGTCACCTGATATGCCAGCAAACATTGCTCTCTGGTGTTTATTTTGTTTTGTATTTACTGTAAACTTTTTTAATGTGAAGATTATAAATATATTTACATGCAGAATACAGCACAATAAATATTCTTGCTAATATAAGCATTGCTAACCTGAGAAAAAAACAGATGTCTAGGTCTTGCTAAATGTCTGTTCAATATCTTTAAGATTTATGGAAGCATTTATAAGCACATTTTTGCTTTTAATTTTTTTTTTTTTTTTGCTACTTTTCACATATTTTGTGAAAAGAAGACAACATATGGCTTTAATTATGCATTTTCAGCGCACAACGTGTCAACATCAAGGGATACTATATTTTGCAGGATGTGACTCAGAAAAAGGACTGACTATGGAACATAGCCGCAATGAAAGTGGTCTCTTATTAACCTCAGAAGTACACCACAAGACATCCAATTATAATGTCTGCCACACATATTGTCCCTGTTCGTCTGAGAATTTTATTAGGGAATTTTCATTTTGAACCAAATGTAGCCTGAACCAGTCAGAACCTTTTCTGAACACAGCTTTAAAGTTAAATTATCCATACTAAAATTAAATCTTTACTGGGTTGCATATCATTGTCAGTATCATGCCTAGGGTCAAATTATGAGGCTGAAAAAGACAATGCAATAAGCAAATGCAATTGCTTAGCACAATATTGGTGTTTGGTCTCTAAAAAAGCCTTTGATGGCAAAAAAAGAGTAGTTGTACTGAAGTTTCTATTTTTCTCATTGTTTTTCTTAGGGTGTCTCATTACAGTGAGCATGATGGTGCTGGACAATTTGTTTTGGGGTATGGAGTGGAGTTAACATGGAGTATAATATTTCTTTCACCGACGATTTTTCAACAAAGCAAGTCAGTTACTCACAGGAATACAGAATTTTGTGCTAGCATATTTGCATTTTGGAATCTATGCTTCAATACAGACACAGAAAATGAAGAGTATTTATCTCAAGTGAAAGCACACTAATTTCCCATGCCTTGCACAGTGGAATTCAAATGCTGTATCTGAAAGGCCAATGGTCTGCAACACCCACAAGATAAAAGTCATTTTTAATGCACATTCAAAGTATGTTGATGTAAGCAGGTGGAATATTCAAAAGATGTTGTCCTAGCAATCCCTCATATTAGAGAATGTCGGTAGGTGAGGAATGCAACAGGCTTCAAAATAAGTTCAACTCTTACTGAAACAGGAACTGGCAGATGCAAACATCTCACACACAGTCTAACACAATTTCAGCTGCTACATTGACAGATCTGTTTCATTACCTGAAGCTAGTAAGCCAATAGGAATATAGCTTCTCAGAATAAAGGTAAAAAAAATTACATTGGTAATACTAGAACCCTCAAGACAGGGAAGAAACCATACAGAGATGCCACTGTAGTGACAATAAAAAATATTCAAAATATTTGTTCTACTTTGTTTTTAATGATTTATAAACACACACACTGTCAATACTCCGGCCCCCTAGCTGTTGTGTTTATGTTCTCCCCATCTGTCAATGTGTCCATATGCTTTTGTTTTTCCTTGTGTTCCAGCCCAGCCCCGCTCTCCGCCCTGTCCCCACCCACCTGATCATCTCCACCTGCCTGCCTGCACACCTGCTTCACATCACCTCATCAGCCCAGCCCTATGTCTACCCTGCCTGTCTCTGTCTTGTTTGCCAGATTGTTTCAGTGTTTTGTTCCTACCGTGTTTCTACCCGTAAGTCCTGCCGTTTTTGATCCTGCCTGTACCCCGACCTTGTTTCTGCTCGCCGCTTTGCCCTGATTGCCTGCCTGCCTGGTTCCTGACCCTGCCTGTTCCTGTTTTCAGCCCTGATTTTGCCCACGGACTGCCTGCCTGTTACCGACACTGCCTGTTCTGGTTTTGCGATTTCGCCTGACGTCCTCAATAAAGCTCTTGGAACCTGAAGCCCTTGGGTCCGCGCTTGAGTCCTTGTCTGAGCCCTGACACACACACACACACACACACACACACACATAGACCTAAAGCACTAAACCAATAAAACAGCAGTTGTGTTATCTGACAATCAATTCCCAAATCCTTTATCAATAAATCAATAAAATAAATCAATCAACTAATCAATAACATGAATGTAGGCCTGTGATCATCATGATACTCATACATGAAGATGTAAGTCCTGCATTGTGCCTAGACTCAATAAATACATAAAGGGAAATATGTAAATATATGAAAACTTCATGAAATGCATAAAGTAATGGCAAGACTTGTTGATTTGTTGGTAAAAAATGTGTTACTGACAATTGTCGACTGAAAATTATAGCAAGCCAGAAGATCCTTACCTTTCCATCACAACTGAGTATAGGGGGAAAAACATTTCATAAAAATGTATCCTAGTCAAATTAAATTTCCGCTATTGATTTGTAAATATTGTGTTTATGTGTATTTTTTTTTCTTTTTAAGGCACACCACATACTGCTGTTGCACAGCACATAGACTAATTGCAAGATTGACATATCTGAAAGAAAATTTATTATATTTTGCATTTGAGAACTGTGTATACATTGCTAAAAAAAAGGGTCTCAGCTTTTAAATGTTACAGAAAAGTGCATACACTCACTGTCTTGTGGTCTTGCACTAATTATACAAAACATTCCTCTTGCTGAGAACCATTGTGTGTTAAAATATATTCTGTCTATAAACAGGCAAACACCATAAACATGCTAATGAAAGAATGTCTTACAATATGGTTGCAGGACTAATTTTACAATGTTTGTTTGCTATGTTTACAAGAGATGTTTTAATGACTTAGCCATGCCACGTGGCACAAATGACATTTTTGAAACCACAGCTCTGTGTTAGCCTTTAGTTTGTTCAGAGCATGGACTAGAGAATCAGCAGTCTGATATTCAGCAAGGGTGCTGAAATTGGATGAATTAGGCAGTAATAGGCAGAAAATAGGCAGTAGTATCTTTGGCTTTTCATTATTGGCAAAGGAACCCATACCTGACCACGACGTGACGATTTCAACTTATCTCTTTATCAACATTCCAAGTTTGAGGCTTGATGTTTACAACTCAGTTGAACTGCTGGATGTGGTATTCCAGTAACGCTTCAGTAACACGATAATTTAAAGTGAGTCATCCACAGAGGTCATCTCGGGGTGGGTCTGGTGTGTGTGTGTGTGTGTGTGTGTGTGGGTGGGTGTGTGGGCGGATGTGGAGTTACATAGGAATTGATAATGGTTACGTTTTACAGCTTTAGCCAGAGAGGCTTTGGACAGCACAAACACAGTTTGGCTACTTTGCTAGCATCAAAGCATTTGCTTGACCTGCCATGCCGCCCATTATCAGAAAATGGTCTTTTTCTGTAAACAGTGATGTTTGTTGAGGTCTTTTCCACCATCTGTTGAGGAATAAACCTCAAGAAACCTTCTGAATAGGGGCACATTTGTAGTGTTTGTTTAATGTTTTTTAATAATGAACCACAAAAATAGATAAACTGAAGTGTATTATTTCAACCATGTGGTTGTCATAAATAAGTGAATCACATGTCATCTTAAAAGAAAGATCTCTTCCACATTTTTAAATTGATCGGATATGTGAGTTTTCTCCTTCCGCTTTAAGCCATTGTTTTTTCCGCAGAGCCCATGGCCACCTTCCAGAAACTAATCTGGTTAGGTTTGGTAAATACCCAGCTTTTATTTGTTTTAGAAAACATACAAACTAAACACACCAAACTGGACATCAGTGGGAATTCATACAGAGTGAAAAAAGCACCTACACATGATAACTGACCTGGAGATACCAGTGTTTCCAAGGGAATCAGCTGGGGGGTGCTGGGGAGGGTTTGACTTCATGGAATTTAACAGGGTGTTGAACATTGACGCTGAAGGTATGAATTTATGGCTCATGTTTATTTCAGCTTTTTCTTATTATAATTTTTATCCATTATCCTTGGCTTTATGAAAGGTGGAAACTTTCCCTAAAGATCTCCTAGTGTCAAAAGGCTGCATGAGGAAAGTCATCCACACTCCTGAATGATGATAAGCCTGACCACTCATTGCATATCAATCTGTTCCAGTTTCTGGACCAAGTTAATTTGTGCCTGTTCAATGAACTCAGCCAGGAGATTCTTAGAATAGCTCTATTAGTTTCCTAGAGTTTCTCTGTAGGGCTGTGTGTGTGTGTGTGTGTGTGTGTGTGTGTATGTGTGTGTGCGCACCAGGTGCTGTGCTCGCTAGAGCTCATATTGCTTAAATAGATATGCTTCTTCTTCCTTACCAAATTTTTTGCATTCACCACCCTGAGCCAATCATGTGCTTCCAAATGAAATGTGCTATCACCATGGGCCTGTTTCCAACTTCTAAAATTTTAACATAGGAAGATGAGGGTTACAAACAGAGGGAACTAAGCATAGGGAAGTGGCATATATGTTAAATACCATACAGGTGTGGAGCAAACCTCTTCCTGCTTCCCTTTTCACATTCAGGCCCTTTTCATTGGAACTTATTTGCCTTTTCTTGCTCTGTGTTGCGCACCTCACTGAAAACAGCTTTTTTATAGCTTTAAGACCATGCACTTGGCAAACAGGGCACCAAGTCCAAAAAACGCTCCCTTGTTTCCAATCCCAGAGCCAACAAACAGCTGTGAAGTCCAAGTTGCCATAGATACAGCAAGAATAACCTGCTGGTAGCATTAAGTATTTCATAATAGCAAATCTAAGAAATGCTAAAATTACTAAAATTACAGCAAAACAATGTTTTGTTGTTGGAGAATTATAAAAATTGGGTTTGTTTCTCTTGTTTCAATAGAATAACTTGGTTATAATGTTGGTTTGCGCCTGAGGGCAGAGTTATGTTGATGTTGCAATTTGATTGCTTCTGGGAATGGGTGGAATTTTCCAGTGTTGACCACATAAACAAGCTGAGTCTTTGCTGATGAATTGCCATTTTTTTAGGTGGCTAGTCTGCTATATTATGTGTCTTGCTTGTAATCTTTTTTCCTTGTTTTTGACTGATTGATGGACATTACTAGTTATTTACTAGTTATTTACTACTATTACATTATTTACTACCAATTTGATAATATTTCTACTTTATTGTGCTTATAAAGTCTTTGAAAATGACATAAATACATTGAGATCCTAACAGATATTTAAACTAATACAAAAAAATAAATAGATTATTTACCAGACTTGTTCAGTATGATCTCAAACTCTGGCACAGTTTTTCTCTATATGGACAACCTGCCCAGTAGATTATATATTTCTGTATTTTTAAGGTATTGATGTGATCTATCTGTGAACATAAGAATGATCTGATTTCATGTTCACTATAACATATGGATATGTACACTTTTTTGTGGGAGACATTTACAGCTCATGTACTATCTGAATCACTCTAGCCACTAATTCCTTATCCCCAACCCCTATACACAGGTTATGTTCTATTTGCATAACAGCACTTTCCTCACTGAAGAGTAATTACATATATATTTGTTCATTTAATTACCCATTTGTCATGTGATTATTATACAGTTTTGAACCATTATTTATTCATGAATGGAGCCTGGATGCAGTTATGTTCCATTATGAATGCCAGTAATCACATTTAATACAGAATGTTAATGCATTCCTGAGGAAACAAAGTCTGACTTCCATACCTGGCCTCTTTTACTTGCCAGTTTACTTCACGTTAAGGTTCTCTGCTGCTTCATGTAAGTCATGGTGTAGCCAACACTTGTTTAATTCACTGATTTATTCCACCAACAGGCAACAATGCTGTGAAGTGATTGGTGTGATGATTTACGCTATCCTGATGTTATGAAAGCTGTCCAGTTATTATATTGACGTTGAAAATGATGATGATGATGATTAATATTGCTATTGTTATTGCTGGATTATTGATGTCTTTATTGTAAGTACCAGTGGTAGGATCACTTGTCACTACAATTATCATGATCATAATAATTAAGTAAGTTAGTATATGATATTTAAATTAACTGCAACCACAATCCACCTGCATATATCATTTTGCAACATAAAAGTCAACATAAAAAGTGGACCAGAGGAAAACCACAAGTCAACATATTTTACACAGTGGTGCACTGGTAACTCCTTGGTCCAAAACAAACACAAAAAAAGCAGAGGAGATGAAGATAGATTTCAGAACAAAGACTCCTGCTCCAGAACCAGTTTTAATCAATGGAACTGAGATCCATACTGTGGAGAAATTTAACTGCTTAGGCACAGCAATCAACAAAGTGTGATGCCAGCACCAACATGATCTATTATAAAGCACGGCAAAGGCCTCATGAATAAACGTGACATTTTTGATATCGAGAGCACTGTCCTTATTCTCGATCCAAAACAAGAGCTCAAACGAAATCATCAGTCACTCCAGCAAGACCTCCTACTCCCCTTTCCAAAACATCACAGCTCTAAGTGAAAAATTCACTCTAAGCCTGGCAATGAGGATCATATAAGACCCTCATTCATGTTAAGGAGCATCAAAATTTTTAAGTCACAGAACCTCAAATGATATATTTTATTACCAGCTGGGACTGTCATATTGAAATGAGCATTTGAATGGTTTCTGTTACAGTTACTCTGTGACTGTCATATGTAATATGCCAGTGGCATCTTCCTGTTTTATGTGATTGTGTGCTTTTGTCACATTGTTTTTGTTTTTTTTTTTTTGTATGAACTCCAGCCTCTTGCATGCAAGACAAATTCTTTAAAAGGCAATGAAGAATTCAATTTAATTAAAAAAAAAAACTAAAAAAAAAAAATTAAAAACATACTGGGGGTCAGAGGTTAACCTCATAGCCAAAAGCCACAGCCTACTAACACAAAGCAGATGGGTTACATGACAGAGGAGGGAAATGATAAATCATTGGCATTAGTCAACAAACTTTCAGGATTTGCTGTTGAACCAGGAAGTAAATATTCGGCTATTAGGGTCAAACATGAAGAACTTCAATGTGAGTTTAAGTTGTGGATGAATATGAATGACAGATTGCTGTAACAGGCATATGAATATGTAAATACATTTGAAATAATTGCCATTTGTGTGTCAATTAAAATGAGACTGTAATGTTGAAAAATGTACAAAAAATAAATGCAAACAAACAACTAAATATTAATATAGTTCATATAAATATATTCATTAGTGGAAATCATTTACTTGAAGTGTAAATCCTTCCCAGAAAATGACTAAAAGTTGGGTAATGGGTATAAATAAAAATCAACAAAATATATTAGCACAGAAGACAATTCCAAAAATCTGGCACAGCAAGACTTATAAAGAAGACATAGTTAAAATATACAAAAGTTTTCTTAATTCCTTTTTCCTTAAAAAGTCTTTTTTCTTTTATAGTGTGCATTGTTACCAGGTGGCAGGTGATCTGTATATTGAGGTGCCATTTGTCATATTCTAATTTAAAGCAGAGTGATTACAGACAGAGTAGGTGGAGGAGTTGACTTGGGACAATAGGACTGGGATTTCACAATAATGATAGCTGAAGCCAATGCTTCCTGGAATTTCACTACAAATCCACAGATGGAATTGTCAGGGTTTTGAGTGCTGCTGCTTTTCGGAATGACCAACAGGCAGCCACATAACTTCCTGTCAGGATTCCCAGCTACTGCTTCCTGGGATAACCTCTGGGTGGCCTCACTTCCTGTTTGTTCCCTGTCTCATTTAGTCAATGATGTCCACCTGTGTTGATTAGTTATTGTTGTCACCTGTGTTTTCTGGTATTTAAGCCCTTCCCTTTGCCTTCCTTGTTGCTTAGTCTTGAGTTGCTGTGCGTTGTGTATGCACTCCTGTACCAAGCCTGCATTTACTTCTTGATTCTTCAGTAAAGAAAACTCTTTTCTTGGAACCAACCTTTGTGCCCTGAGTCATGTCTACATTTGAATTCACCCTGTTCCTCATAACAGAAATAACCCAAAGCCAGAAGCTCCTTTTCACTTCAGAGAGACATTTTGTTAGCTCCACTGCCCACATCTGCAAACCACAGGACCGACAAGTTCCTGCTCGCCCTGTACAATACTTATTTACAAGACTGCCATACTGTGTGAGCACAAATCTTGCCAGCTCAATTTTAATAAGTAATTAACTGTAGAATGAAATGTTAATCATTTAGGCAGATGTCCTTAAATATTTGTTTTTACATGGCTGTGGGAGGAACTCCTACACTTGATGACTTACACAACTAAACTTCCTGCTCTCAAAGATACAACTTCAAATTTAGTGAGGTCATCATACATCCCCAGCTATAATGACCATACTAAAATCTTGGGACATTTAAGCCTTCCTGTGAAAACTTGCCAACTGCATGATGAAATTGTACTTCCTCCCACAACAAAAGACAGGGACATGTCAGAGGCAAAACTTCAGTCTTTTCTATGTGTCCCCTTTAGCATGTGTTTTGTTAAGCAGTTGCTGCATGAATGGCAAGGACTAACCGACGGAAACGGATTCCACGACCTACCCAGTTCACGGTTGAGCCGAGCACTGCAGCTCCATCTGGCTCGGACGTACCCCGCAGAGAATGGGTCACCCTGAACAGACTTCGTACAGGGGTTGGCCGGTTCAACGCCAACATGTACCACTGGGGACTGCGCCCATCAGCAGCCTGCGTGTGTGGGGCAGAACATCAAACAGCGCAGCACATCATCAACGACTGCCCTGTCCTCCGCCCTCCCCCCGGTGGCGAAATAGACCCTGGTGACGACACCAGACAACATCATGACAAACTGGCTGCAGCGTCTGGAAAACGTTGCCTAAATCTACCTGCTGCTTCATACTCAAGAAGAAGAAGACCGATGGGTTAACTGAATGAGTGAATAATCAGTAAAATCATATAAATTTTGCTTTAACAACTGAAAAAAAGTTTACATATTAAGTTTTTGAGTTTTATGATCCCTAAAATGTGTTCTTTTTTTCTGACACAGCCAGTCACTGGCTGTAATGTTAAATAACTCCAAACAAAAATGGTTTTTATATAAAAACAAAATGCAAGCTTTTGTAAGTAGTTAAATTAAATCAGACAGGAAAATATCCATTTACCTATGAGCAGTCTGCTTGCAAATGTACTTGGAAATGCTGGTTAGATGACTATCTGATAAGAGCAACTCACGTTCCATAAAGTACAGGTAGACTTTACTGGAAGGCTTTGATGGAGAAGTCATATTTGAGGTGGAAAGATTTAAACATTCAAATATACAAATAGCATACACATAGTTGTGCCATTAACAGTACCCATACCCTCTTGTTAAATACATCTCTGGTGTAGATGTATGCACAGCTAATGTTTGTCCTATATAACAAACATTTACATTTCATTTGCTATTTAGCAAGCCAGTAACCTGTCGTTAAAAGTTGCAGTATGATAACAGATTGTAGTAGATTATTGTTTACTATAACTAAATAAAGTGATTGTATGTGACTGTCAATTGTTTCTTTACAGTCTAAGAGGTTGCATTTTTTTCTGATTGTATTGCTTTTTGATGAAGCTGTGTCTGTCAATCACACTACTGGGGTCAGCCTGGGGGCATGATTGAATCCCTGAACATTATATTCCGTTATCTGCATTTAGCAGATACTCTTATCCAGAGCAACTTACAGTATATAGGTTACAAAATTTGTATGATGTCAATTTATACAGCCAGATATTTACTGAGGCAATCATGGGTTAAGTACCTTGCCTAAGGGTAAAGCAGCAGTGCCACACTGAGGAATTTAACCAGCAACCTTTCAGTTATGAGCCCTGCTCCTAACCATTATGCTACACTACCACCCCCTGGTAGATACAGTACACCTAAAGGACAATTACATTGCCTTGTACTGAAAAGACATCCTGTATTTCTCTTAATGTGTGAGGAATATTGTTCACAAGTAATGTGGCTGTGCAATGTTTATGTCTTAAGTGGTCAAAATAATTATAGCTGGTTTTATTATTATTTGCTTACTAGACACAATTGTCCAAGGTGAGATAGATTTCCATTACAAATAATTTAGAGTACACTACAGATACGTTGTGTGTGTGTGTGTGTGTGTGTGTGTGTGTGTGTGTGTGTGTGTGTGTGTGTGTGTGTGTGTGTGTGTGTGTGTGTGCGCATATGTGTGTGTGTGTGTGTGTGTGTTTTGCTATCTTCTCATCCATAGCCACAAATAAGTACTCAGATATGTTTTGTTAATCTTTCATAAGAAAATGCAGATGCAACATATGTATACATACCAAAGAAGGCTGTGTAAAAAAGGGAAAAGAGTGATGACCTATGAATGACATCACTGTAGTTGTCAGTTCCCTCCTCCTTTAACAACCGCCGTTCCATGCTCGGCAGGCTGTAGTTAGAGCCGTATCGCAGTGGCTACACTTCTGGGCAGAGGAGAGAACAGCTGGATTTAGACTCACAGAGATTCAGTCAAGCAAGGTATGTCAGATTCTTGTGCCTAGCATCCTTTCAGCATGTGGAAACAGCACAAAATGTGGTTAAAGGATTTTGTAACAGTAGTCAAACTTACAAAGTAGGTTGTTTCATATTTAAATGTATTCACCTCATGAGATATACTATTCTATATACCTTTACCTTGAAAGCACGAATATGTGACACATTGAAAAACGGTAAGTTATGCTTAAAAATGAACTATATACACTAAATTTTAAATCAATAAATAATACAGGAGACTGAGCCAGGTAGTTTGGGGAATGAGAAATGGCACTGGTACAACAACATGTAAAGCTGATAGATGATGACCGATTATGTGAATTTAATGTTAATGTGGTGTATGCTTTAGTACAGTACTGTTAAAAACAAATATTTCAATATAGAATTCCAGTGTTCTGAAATTCACAGGTGTATTTCAAAACAGTATTTTTCATTGAAGTCACTGCTGCATGAAACACACCATGTTTGTACTTTTAAATGCATATAACTAAGATGGTATGCATATCTAAACATACATTAGAATGGAGTGACCTTTGTGTGACAAATGAATTGTCAGCAATGTTTGTTTTGTTTTGTTTTGTTTTTAGCTAAAGTGGTTTGGGTCATTAGTGCTGAACTTTTTATGCCACATTGCTACTGCAAAATGAAATGGTATCAACATACTGTTAAACTCTTCTGTCCAAATATGTTAGCGTGCCACTGTAGGAAAGGGTGTGTTGCTCTCTGTATTTTATAAGGCATAGAGAAGGAATGGGGAGTTGTAGTGGTGGTGATCAGCAGGGCTCTCCATCTTCCCTCAGTATTAACTGAGTTGTAATTATTTATCAGTATAGAATAGTTAGCCAGTATGCGCTTTATTAGGAACTATTTTCCAATATCTTAGTATAACCCCACCCTGAAGTCATATCTAATTACTTTATAATCACTTCTATATTGATGCTTCACGTACACAAATCTGATGGCGGCAGTCACCACAATTATGAGTGTCTCATGATGTTTTCCATTGAAAGCATATGAAATAAATTGAAGTAAATAATTAATAATTCAGGACAGGAAATAAGCTGACCATCAGCACATTATGCTAAAAGCAATAAGAAAGTACTGGACAGCCCTTCAGCTTTTAAGAGTGCTGATGAGAGAGGAGAATCTTACCATAAACATGGGTTTGTACATTGCGTCATATGATACTTGCAATGATACTTGTAATTGAAAGGATGTGTCATCATTACCAGTTTCTCATGTTTCATGTCTCACAGTTACTTACCTACACTACAAACATTGTGGACTAACATGCCAGGGGGTAGGCACCTAAGGTTCATAGCCCAAATCATATTTTGTGAAATGCTTAACGCAAGGAAAAACTAAGGTCTTCCATGTAAGCAAGACCAGAGTGACAGTGGCATGAAAAAACCTCCTCCTACGAAAGAGGACTGTAACAAAGGATGTTCACTTCTTCAGTGACAAATCTTCAATCAGGAAATCTCCTGTGTCCTGTGCTGGAAATAGGGCAACTGTCTGTCTCATGCCATCCCCAAAACATATTGCTGTCTGCCAACAAAAACTTTTAGTTCCAACCCATTATTCATGTTGGCCAATTTGTGTGCCAGCCCCTGATGTACCATGGGTAAATGGAATTTTTGTACTTTATTTTAATATCATTATGCATTGAGTGCCAGTTGCTTTTATAAAACGGAACAGATAGTGTATGAACTGAAGGCTAATGTTAGCTAGCTACTTAGCTGTGTAAAGTAAAAGATGCCAAAGAGAGACCAAATTTAACAAATTCTCTTGATTACATGAAACATTATTCATGTAATGTTTAAAAACACCACCTAACCATGCCAACATTCATGATATTCACAGACAGACTAGCTCCTAGTGAATCATAGCAAGATTACAAACCAGGGGATTAATAATGTTTGGGGGATTATTAATTAATTGGGGGATTAATAATTAATAATGTAGATTAAGTGCCCATATGGCAGAGCACTCACGAGAGGTTACAGGCAAGCGTCACTTGGTTGCCTATAAGAGAGCAGGAAAGAGTGAGGTAACATCTTGTCTGTTCCAAATGAAATGTATGCACCTTCTGTGGCAAAAACAGAGACCAACTTCCAGGACACCTGGTGCAGTAAGGAGTTCTTGTAGTAAGCCAGCACTTGGACTCTACTCTGTATTGGTAACATTGAAAAAACAATGTCTCAAAAGCCTGCTTGTTGGCTACCTTGTTCGTTAGTTCGCTAGATGCCCAGTGAATGAGCTAGCTAACAAGAGGACATTTGAGACATCATTGTGTAACATGATGTAGCAGCATACATAATGTTAGGAAGTTTGGTAACTACTTTCACTGGCAGAAAAACCTTGCTAACCTTAAGTTCAGCCAACAATGGATCCATTTTACAAAAGCCTTATGGCACTCAAACACCCCTTTCCATGGCAATAAATATGATATACCACGGGTTCTAGTGCCATAATACAGTGCATTATTTATGGCATTATTTATGGCACACGCCTATGGTTTAAAAACAAGTCAGGCAAAGGCATCCACAAAAGTAAACACAGACTAAATGTCATGACCAACCAAAATATCAGAAAATGTAAACTATTAAATGCTATTGAATGGTTCCTATGGCATCTACATAATGTGGGATAATGGAGAGCTGGGCATGACAGGCAATGCTAGTAGTTTCAGCTATCTGTGTCATTTTGGGTAATCTTAATCTCATTTCACACTGTAGTTGAAATGGAATCAATTAGATCATTCTGGTTTGTTTTTCACATATTGGATAAATTTAATATGATCATCTAGAGCTTCATCACACATGGGAATTTACTTCAACCATCTCCCTGCAGTTGCTGGAATCTTTTCCCTTATTAGGCCATCTAAAAGGCAATTACTGTTGACCCCAAGAAGGATGAGTGGCATTCCATCATCAGCAAAGAAGCTGAGCAAGATATCTGGCTCATCTACAAAGCACCCCAGGTTGATCATCAAATCCCAAACAGGGCCAGATAGCAAACAGGGCCAGATGGGCATTTGCTTAGTGACCGCTCTACATAAACTCTGATCGACAGTGTTCTCAATTGCAGCCATGTAGGCAATTCACTATCATTAGCCTGCTAGTGAAAATAGCAATCTATCAATCTAGTTAGTAGTAAGTGAAGATAGCTTAGACAGTTAAGTTAGCTAGCTAAATATATTATTAATAAAAAAAAATAAAAACAAAACCACATACAGCACACAGCGATTTGTTGATCTTCCAAATTAACAAGAAGAAAATAAAACTTTAAACTCTAAACTCCACATAGTTTCTCATGTGCTGACACCATGCAGTTGCTTCAATTTATGATGCTATTGCAAGGGTTACGCTGGGGACTAAGCAACGGCAGTAGAATTCATCAAAGAATATGATTGGTTGAAGCCTATGAATCAGGGCTTCTGGGTGGGTCTAAATCCTCCAGTCAGAGCTAAAAAAAACCTCATTTGGTGATCATCATAATTTCTGTGACTATATATTATACAGCAGTGAGTCATGGTGATTACAGAGAACTAATGTACCATGCTGCTGTTTGGAGGCCTGTCTGCTCATGATTCATCTATGACAGAGTATAGGAATTGCCCATTCACGTCTCCAGACATGCCCCTTAAAAATGCAAGTCATCCAAAGATGTGTTTGAAAGGGGAAGCACATGATTCAAAACAATGTAGTTTTGCAAGGACTCTTGTGTTTAATTTTTAAAACGCTAATAACATAGCCTCTATAATGTCTCCTTTGTGGTAAATTTCCTTACACAGTGGGCTATAGATATGGGCAAATTTTAAAATTTTTATTTGGAAACAAACAGTGGACATTATTCAATCTTTAGCCTTCTCTCTCTGTTATGCAGTTATTTTGGTGAAAGCATTTTCCAGAAAATATTACAATGCATAGGGCATATTCTGCATACAAATAGTGGGTAGTAAGGGGGAGAGGGCTGATGAGAGTTAGTAGGTGCATGCAAAAAATCATTGAATTATACCTTATACATACACATAATGTTAAGCAAACTGAAATATCTAAATAACCACTTACTGATAATACATCCATACTCTCCCACTGTGGGACCCAGAATTTTTAATTTTACCACTCCATGAGTACTTCTTGTTTTGTAACTTACTCTTTAAATCTTTATCATGTTTTTTTCTGTATTTTTTGAAGATACACTATATATGATAAGAATGTGTAAAAATATAGATCATGTGCATTTTCACTGACATTTCTAAATGAAATTTGACTTAATCATTTGAAATAATCATTTTTGGACAAGTTTTTATTGTCGTTGGTAGTGTAATGGACATTCATTTAAAAAAAAAAAACATATTTTCTAATGTTTTGATAAAGGTGTTTTGTTTCATTATGTTCTTATAAAGTATTGTTTCAATACCTGTATTCTGATTTTCTCTCTGATTTAGACTGAAATAGCCAGGAACGCTTAAGGATTTCTGTGTGGTTAATGTTGTGTGGGGATTTGGTATAAAAAAAGTCAGATAAACAACTATGACCTTACTCTCATTCCATAAATTCCCTAGATGAGTAACATCTTCTTATCTCAGTCAGGAAAAGCCCAAGTCAGTCAAACACGGGAGTGCTGAAAATGTTTACATATACATACAAGCATTTATATGTTAACGGACATGATTTTCTGGCATACTGTTTTAGCAGTTTTTGCAGCTTTAGAGGTTTAGCCATCAGATGAAGTATTTTGTACTGATATCAAATGGTAGAGAAAGTATGTAAGTTAATGCAACCGAAATGGGGTACACTTGTGGAAAAAAATGAAATTAGCTAAAAAAAGAGGTAATCCCTCTCAAGGGATAGACAACCCATCTAACAGTTCTTTGAGCTTATGAGACGAATGCTACAACTATGTATTAATTTTGTTTTTTTTCTTTTGAACTTTTAGACGGTTTGGAAAATTTCAGGGCAATCAATTTTCATTTCCAAATGGCAATTTGAAATACTGAAATTTGAATACTCAGAATAATGGCATGTTGGAAAACCAATAGTTTGTATTTGTCAGTTTTTTTAGATTCAAATAATTGTTGAGATAAAAGAAAAGAAGTGGAGTTGACAATATAACCATACTGATTTAGAGTATATTACATAATGCATGCATGGAAACTTTCTGTTCCTTGAAGGCTAAAATATCTTTGTGTGATCCTTATATAACACACCCCTGTGTTTATCAGCCTATTCTAACATTTATCTTTATTCCTACTAACCATTACAAATCATGTCAAGAGAAACTGAAATCATTTTGAAGTCAGAAGGGATTTCATTATAAAACATATTTCTTGACAGCTCCCCCATGGCTTCCAACACCACAGAGATTGCTGCTTCATTATTTACGCCAGACAAGGCTACAGTCGCTTGGAGCAACCACAGCAATGACAGCCACTGTCCCTCACCAGAGGCCTGGGAATGGCTGTACACCATGCAGCCCGTGTACATGATGGTCATTTGCGTGCTGGGCATCATCGGTAATGTCTTTGTCCTGGCCATATTCCTTCTGCACAAGAAGCCCTGCACGGTGGCTGAAATATACTTGAGTAACCTGGCCGCTGCAGACCTGGTTCTCGTCTCCTGCCTGCCCTTCTGGGCCATCAACGTGGCCAACGAGTTCAACTGGATATTCGGGCCCACCATGTGCCGCCTGGTCAACATGGGCGTCAACATGAACATGTACTGCAGCATCTACTTCCTGGTGCTGGTGAGCGCTGACCGCTACGTGGCTTTGGTCCATGCCATGTCGCATGGCCGGATGCGGAGGGTGTCCTATGCCAAGCTCAGCTGCATGGCCATATGGGTCCTGGGCATCATCGCCAGCATCCCAGTTCTGATGTTCAGAACGGTGGAGCACATACTAGAATACCACGTGACCGCCTGCTACTTGAAATACCCGAGCCTGGAGGTGGAGCTGACCTGCGACCTCCTTCTCATCCTTTTTGGGTTCCTCGTACCCCTGTCAGTCATCTCGTACTGCACGTACCAGATCATCCATGCTCTGAAGAACCAAACCATGGAGAAGTTCAACACGGTAAAGACAGAGAAGAGGGCCACTCTTCTGGTGCTTGCTGTTTTGCTGGCGTTTGTGGTGTGCTGGATACCATTCCACTTTGTGACGTTGCTCCACGTGCTCCTCCGTGCCGATGTCCTGACTGGGTGCGATCTGGAATCTGGCCTGGAGATCAGCAACCAGGTGTTTACTTACCTGGCTTTCAGCAACAGTGTGCTCAATCCCATTTTGTATGTGATTGTGGGAAAGAATTTCAGGAAGAAAGTCAAGGAGGTGTTTGAGCAGATATCTCTGAGAAAGAAAAAAATTGCAGGTTCTACCCGGTCAAATACATCATCCACATTAAAAACCACAGTCTCATCATAGTTTCATCAGCTCCATATAGCAGATGGACATGTTGCAATACACCCATGTCATTTACAGATTGAGCTGAGAATCAATTATTAAGAGGCTTCCCTGATCAATTTTATGTACAATGACTATGTGCAACTCCATGCATGCAAGTATTTTGCAGAAAAAGGGTGCTTTTTGCTTGTATTATATTTTTAAACATATGCAGATACATTTTTTTCTGAAGTTGAAACTATGTAAACTGTCTTCCATTTTTTTTTCAAATGTAAAAAAGAGGATGCAACAAAGACATAATGTGTAAGCACACATCAGTAATTATTGAAGGCAACAGTACAGTATTTCTTTATTTGTGGGTGTTTATTTTTTTTAATTATTTGATGAAGAACAGCATATGATATATGTCAATTAAAAGATGTATAGGATACTGCGTCTTTTGTTTATAATGTACATAGAATATGCCTAATGAGGCAAATCATAATGTTAACATAGAAATGCACCATGAATCCAGCATAGTATGTAATATAATCTTTTCTTAATGTCTTGATGTCTTGTCCTGGACTTGATAGGTATAAAAAACTTTTATATGCTTTTAAATACCCACTGGAAATTAAAAAAAAATAATTTCCAGTGGGTATTTTTTTTCCATTGAGGTCAAAATGACGCACACTTCCTTTTGTCTTTGGCAGGAAACTGCCAATATCCACTGGTGATACCACAAAGGAAAACATTGGGAACAGCCTATGGGTGTGTGCTTACAACCATCATTATTTAGGTGCACAAACATTTTGGCTTTATTTTTGTGTATACATTTACATTTACATTTATTCATTTAGCAGACGCTTTTATCCAAAGCAATGTACAAAAGTGCATATAGTGGGCACACAACAGGCACAAGAGCAAGACGTGTACAGGTCATACAATGCAGATAGTGCTGAAGCTGAGCACAAGGTCAGAGTAGCGAGACAGAACTAATCTGATCTAAGGTTACATATATCAAATACAGTCACTGTGACAATAAAGTGATGCTATACTAGCTAGGCAAAGAGGTACTAAAAATACAACGCAAGAGATAGTGCTACAAGTACGAGCCAAGAATCTTAGATTTACAAGGTACAATGGCAAAGGTGTCAGTCCAGGTACAGTCTGAAGAGGTGTGTCTTCAGCCCATGTCTGAAAGGTTGGAAATATCAACATATTTGTTGATAGTTCCACTGTGTTTTGAAATAATATCTCTTGTTGTCACTTTCGCACATCAGCATTTTTTCTGAACTGGCATACATGTACATACTTGGAATAAAATATCTTGGAATAAAGGTAAATTGACTTGTAAGATTTTGGTCCAAATCCCTAAACCAGCTCATTCAGTGCAGCATAAGAGAGCACAGATCCTCTCACTTAAGGTATGCAAATACCTGTATTCATTTGTCTAGATGGCCTTATTGTAACCACAGTTCTGCTCACAGACTTCAATTGTCACTTTGGCCACAGCTAGCCATTGCAGCAATTGATACTTCCAAAGAAACCGGTGATGGGTGATTGAGAACTGTTCTTGCTAGGGAAGATAATCTAATTACCAGACCTCCTGTATTTCACCACATGTACTATCACTCTCAAATTGATGGTTATTTAATTACTGTCTATCCTGATCAAAGCTCTGTGTCAGTATAAAGAATGCTTTCAGTGAACTCTCATGGTTCATTTTGACTCAGAATGCGTTGGACGTATTTCTGACAACTGCCGTTCCTGTAAATAAAGAAGTCTTTTCCACGAAGATCGGAATTGTGCCTTTTTTCCCTTAGAGACTCTAGAATGTTAATAATGATATTTGTCTAGCACCTTTCACACAATGAAACTGCAGCCTAAAGTGCTTTGAATTATCAAAATCAATCCATAATTTAAATGAAAACATTTTAAGGTCACTATTCAGAAACGAGAGATACATTTTGCTCAGGGTTCTTTACAATGCGGTTTCCAAAGGGAGTCATTAAAAAAAGAAACAGAAGAAAATTCCAAGTAAGACTGAATGGGGCCCTCACCCCCAGCAAAAAGATTAAATATAAGCAATGAGTGCTCGGTAGGTAAATAGGACTGCAAATTAGAGAGGAGAATGAGAAAGTGGTTTAGAGCTATTTATGGTGTCAGCTATGTAAGTACAATTTACTGACGTGGTCAGCTAGTCTGATTGGCAAGAAACATCGTGTTTCCTGGCTACAAACTTCATGTCATTTGGCTACCACAGACTAAATAAGAAATGCTTCTCCATATACAAACAAAAACAGTTTGCCTGGTGTTTTGGTCTTAAAACTAAATCCACCGGGTGCTCACTTTTCATCATAAATTAAACCTAACAGTCTGTGTAGATCTTTTTCTTGCATTTAATTTGTTTTCACTTTCATCTGACCAATCTGTTCATTAATAAGACCGTTATTTTTTGACAGTTTTGCAATGGATACATTGAATACCTCTGAGGGCTCTGTTCTCACCATTGGAGCTCAGATGGAAGGAGATGCATGCAATAACACTGAAGTCTGGGAGTGGGTTTACTCCATGCAGCCCGTCTACATGGCGGTCATCTGCGTGCTGGGAATGGTGGGCAATGCCTTCGTCCTCTGCGTCCTCTGCCTCCAGAGGGAACGCCACACCATTGCCGACATCTACCTCAGCAACCTGGCGGCGGCGGACCTGGTCATGGTCTCCTGCCTGCCCTTCTGGGTGGTGACCGTCGCCCACAGGTTCCACTGGTCTTTCGGCGAGCCTCTTTGCCAGGTGGTGGGCGTCGGCATAGGCATGAACTACTACTGTAGCATCCTGCTGCTCACGGCGGTGAGCGTGGACCGCTACCTGGCCCTGGTGAGGCCCATGTCCTTCGTGAGGCTGAGGAACGCGACCTCGGCGAGGGGAGTCTGCCTCGCCATCTGGGTCGCCGGGTGCCTGCTCAGCCTGCCCGCCCTGCTGTTCCGCACCGTGAAGTTCTTCCCCGAATTTGGGGTGGAGGCATGCTATGTGCACTACCCCCACGAAGGCTGGAGGGTCCGCTACAACATGACGGTCAACGTCGTGGGCTTCCTGGTCCCTGCCCTGGTGGTGTCCTATTGCAGCTACCACATCATCGCCACCCTCAAGAACAATAAGATGAGGAAGTTCTCGGCTGTGAGGGCGGAGAGAAAGGCCACGTATCTGGTACTTGTCATCCTCATAGTTTTTATCCTCTCCTGGCTGCCGTACCATATAGTGATGCTCCTGGACACTTTTGATTATTACTTTGTCATCTCAGATTGCCTCTGGACCAACGCCCTTGACATCAGTACCCAACTGGCTACATACCTTGGCTATGGCAACAGCTCACTCAACCCATTCCTGTATGTCATTGCAGGGAGACATTTCAGGCAAAAGGCTAAAGGAATGTTTAAACACATTCTTAACCGACTTGAGAAGGGTCACGCCTTGCAAACTGTCAATTTTACCTCAACAACTAGATACAATGAATCCTATAATCTTTGATTTTGGCCACTTTAAACAGCACCTCTCATCTTAAATCATCACGTTAAATTACAGTGCTGCTGTTTTGTCTTCTCATGACTATTTGGGAATGTATTGATGGAGCATGTTGTAATGTGCCATTTGTTGCATCAGCTTGCTATATTTATGACTTAATTATTGTTAATTATGCTAATCAGTTTGGATTTCAATCTGCTACATGCACTGCTCTGTTGTCAGGAAGTTTTTTAAGAAAGATTCACCTGGGCACATCTTAAACAGTGATAATTGTAATGATATATAAGCCACCAAGTTCTTTGGTGAACATTTAATAACACTTAAAATCTATTTCTCTTAAGGAAAAACATGTAATATAATTTATTTAATTAACGTGTAATATTTAATGTTCTGTATTTTGTAATTGTTTTCTTTTTGGTGTTCTGCACTAGTTTATGACAAATTGCCATGGAAAAAATATTTCAAAGATCACTTTGGTATGGTGTCTTCACAGTGTTTCTTCACAAGGCATCAAAATGATACATATGTATCCAATATTGAGCTTTTTTGCAAACAGTTTCATTTTTAATCCAGACGATGGAGGACGATTTAAAAAATTTCAGATCTTGACTGTCTTTTCCATTAACAGTACTAACATCAAACACTTCTCATTTCTTTCCTTTAGTCTGTCTCTGTGGATATAATGCTTTGAAATGAGATCTCTTATATGTACTCTCACAGGGAGAACAGCCATAATCGTGAAACGCTTTCTTGTTTGTGTTATACACATAGCTCATACACTACAAATAAATCATAAACCTACATCTGAGTCACTACACCCATTATATTGCTATAAAACAAATTGTAATCACTGATGACATGGGTCAATGGACTCCCTGTGGTGCAACTTCACAACCACCGTTGGGCAAGGAATGTTAACTATTTCTTCAGAGGCATCAGGCCTCTTGTGCCCTTTGATTAATATTCAGTTGAAAAAAGAAATGTTCTCTTCCAAATTCTAACATTTGAAGCAGAAATGTCTTCTGCTTCATATGATAGAATTTAGTTTTTGGTTTTACATCCAACTGCACCTAAGACAAATAGTGGAGAGGTTAAATTCTTGTGAAGCTGAGAAGCTCTGTGATATACAGCACAACATGTTTAATGGGGAATGATTTGTGGATGGGGCCTTGGAACAGACGTACGTGCATAGTTCCACACAGATTAGTGTGGAAGATGTCAGCCTCCGAAATTACGGAATGTCTGGTATGTCCAGCTGTATGTGCTGAATTATCACAAGCAAAACTGGTAATCATTTCAATATTTGTTTTTCTGAGTAATTTTTTCTTGTGAGTTGCGGGCACTGTATTTCCATTTCCATTGTAGTTTTCAGATAATAATGGCCAATGAGTCAGATGTGTAGATCCAGCACATTTTATGGAAAAGCCATTGTTCAATACAGCATTTCAGTTTATTTTTCTCTTACATTACCTTTCTTTTTTGCATTATATTCCTTTGTTCTCACAAGATGAGAACAAATGTCATGTAAAAGACTACTCTTTTGTGTTCCAGCACCCCCAAATTTGAAGACAAAGGGTAAATATTTACACTCCTAGAGTAACGGCACATTCTTAAAATTCATATTTGGAATGTCGGCACAGACTTCATTATAAACAATCTTGCTTACACGTTGTAGGCTGTTGACCCATGGTATGTTTTATGCAGGCTGCACATCCTCTGCATTTCAGTAAAGCAGATCTCTCCAGAACAGAGGCAAATAGCTCTACGGAGTGAATAGTATTTGTCTGGAAGGCTATTCCTTATGTTATCAACAGCATCACAATCTTTCAGAGAGATTTTTCAGGAGAATTGTGTCTATTCCTACAAGGTAAGAACCTAGCACAGGATTGTTTATGCTTGTTTCTATGTTATTCTCTGTATTAGTAACCATGGGGATTTGAAGTAGCATTGGCAGAGAACAGTCGCTGCAACTGTAAGAATCTGAATAAGCAAATAGAAAAATTGTAAATATAAATTATTTTAAGCAAGTTAAATGAATACAGGAAATACCGCAAAATTCAATTACTATATTTATAGTAATATTTATTGATACATATTTATTGATGGTGAATAACTGGTGAAACAAAAACCAGCATGGAAACATATACTCATAACATTTTACCAGAAAGTACCTTTTTTAATCAAATCCCTTCAATACACCATTCCTTATACTTTACAACTGACAAATTGTATGTATGGTATTGTGTCATCAAAAATATTTGAAAACACTGGGGCAATTTAATGAGGAAATATCAAGGATATACTTCAAAACGTATACTGTAGGAGTATATCCTCTGTTTACATGATTTCTGCAGGTTTATTATATCATTGCGCTTTCATTTTGATGAAAGTAGTTTTCTTCTCTTTGTTCTTGTGAGGAGCATGGTGGTGACCAAGTCCCAAACTATCAACACCACGGATGACTTCACCTTCCACAGACTGGGGTCTCGTTTACAACATATTGCCACCATACATCTTCACTGTATGTGTGACAGGGCTCCTGGGAAATGCCTTTGTCCTGCTGGTCTTCACTCTTCACAGGACTCGCTGGACAGTGCCTGAAATTTACTTGGGCAACCTGGCTTTGGCTGACCTCTTGCTCCTGGCCAGCTTACCTTTCTGGGCTGTGAACATCTTGAATGAATTCAACTGGCCATATGTGACGTTTTTGTGCAAGGCAGTTAATGTCTCTATGGTGGTCAACATGTACACCAGCATCTACCTGCTGATGATGGTCACAGTTGATCGATACTTGGCACTTGTTAGAACCATGACTTCTAGATGGATGAGGAGAACACGTTATGCTAAGGTAGTGTGCCTCGTCTTATGGCTGTTTGGGTTTGCTATGACCACACCCACGGTTATTCACAGAAGAGTGAAGTACATCCCGTTTCTTCAGACGGCAGCTTGTGTACTCAATTATCCAGAAGAATCATGGAAGTTCGCCAACGACATTTTGATTAATCTTGTTGGTTTTGTGCTGCCTTTAACTGTTATTGTTTTCTGCAACTGTAATATTGTGATAGCTCTAAATATAAGGCAAGAACATTTCTTTTCTCACGACAGGAATGACACCAAAGCCATCAGGCTGATTTATGCTGTTTTGCTGCTGTTTTTCATTTGTTGGTGTCCTTTCCAGCTTTTCACATTCCTCAATCTGTTGTGTGATCTAAACATACTACACGCTAGCAGATGGTTCCATATCCTTGACATTGGAAACCAATTTTCGACTTACATAGCATTTCTGAACAGCTGTCTTAACCCTTTTCTCTACGTTTTTGTTGGTCGCTATTTCAGAAGGAAGATTCTGGAAATCTATAGGATAAATAACACACGTAGAGACTCAAATGCAGTAGCTGTGCAACGTTCAGTAATATCAACCTACCTTCAGCGGATTGATCAGATAAATCCTGTTTTGTTGTAGACAAGCCAACATTAGGGGAAAAAAGTCTGCTTAAAGAACTCTTCCTTTTTAGTCAATCTAAGTTACTTCTTAAAAACAGTAACATCCTGATAGACTACAACTGCAGGGGGTTGCCTTCTCCCTCCTTCTCCCCTTCCTGAGCACAATCAGTGTGTGTGTGTGTGTGTGTGTGTGTGTGTGTATGTGTGTATGTGTTTCTTTGTGTGTACCTACACGTTCGGATCACTTACCCTTTTATACCCCACAGTAATTGTACTCTCATATCATGGTAAAAATGTTGGAAAACCCAATGTCGTGTGATAACACATGTATTTCTCAATATAGCAGCAAAACCACCATTTTACTAGTTCCTCTCAGCCAACTCTCTCCTCTCAACCCATGCCTATTAATGTTTGGTGTCATTGCGATGCAAAGAGCTGAATGTAAAATTGAGAATCTTGAAAATATATCTGGTGTTTCCAGATGTTTGGATCGAAAGGACAAAATTTAGTCCTGGAGAAACCTTCAGGCACTCCCCAACCATAAAATGAATCATGTGTGGGTCAGGGAGGTGGAGGGAGCTTCTTCTTAAGTCAGGCCTAGAACAGGCCTCTGGGCTCAGTTTTGCCTATGCACAGTTCCTTGCCTACACACTTGTCTTACACTCAGATATACAGCTCAGTCATCCAGTCCGTGGCTCAGTTTCTCCTGAAACTTTTTGGATTTTTCCTTTTGGAGTTTTGCTGCTACTGTGAGTGGTTCCTGTGTTCTTCCTTGGGAGAGGTAAACAATTGGCTTGGGTAATTTTCTCTGTACGCATTCATTCACCCATTCTGTGATCCATCCATGTTCTTGTTTTGTTAATGTCTGTATTGTAATTTATGTAATTTAGTGTCTGTTAAGGTAGTGGACCAGGTCTGTAGCCCAGACTTTGAATGTTGTCTTGTCTGAGTGTAACTGCCCAATAAACCTATTTAATTTATTCCAGGTGTGATTGTATATTTCTGGCAAAGGTTAATCCACCAGACTGCTCATTTCCTATCAACGAATTTGGCGATTTAATTGATAATTAATATCTTTAATAATAATTATTAAATTAAATCATTTTTAAAATTATTTTACATCTTGGTTAAGTGAGGAGTTTTAGTAATTAGCGTCATTTGTGTTTGGTATTCAGAGTGCCGGATGATAAACAAGGGTGTTAATTTCTAAGACCGCTGGGTTCAGACCATTTAATTTTCATTAAATTCTCACTTCCCTGACACCATTCAATTTAAACAAACAACCAAACAAACAATCAGACCAGGCTAACAACACTCCCAGACCAGTGAGTGTGAGCATAACACTATTCAAGCCCTACCAAGTGTGTACTCTGACAAAAGGCAAGTATATTACAATACAACAGTCCCTAGAGCACAAATTTATGATACATCATAATACCACACATAAAATTAACATCAAATGCAAGAAGTAGCAGGTGTTAGGGAGTAGGAATAGAAGTGGAACCGAGATGTAGTCTGGTGGATCTTCAGTCTGTGTCAGAAGATGCCCAGTGATTCCACTGTCCTAACCCCTGTAGAGTTCATTTCACCACTGAGGTAAACCAGTTCAGACAGGGATCATGTCTGAGAAGAGCAACCCCTTGGGTCGGGACAGTCAGTTGCCCTGTAGATGCAGAGTGCAGCAATCTTGAGGAAGCATAGGGTTTGAAGAGGGGTCGTAGGTATGAGGGGGTTGTCCCATTCACTGTTCTGTATGCCAGCACCAAGGTTTTGAACTTGATGCGAGCAATAACAGGAAGCCAGTGAAGTGAGGTGAGGAAGGGAGTAACTTTTTACGTTTAGGGAGATGGTTGACAAGTCGTGCAGCTGCATTTTGGATTAGTTGTAGAGGTTTGATTGTACATGCAGGAAGGCAAGTAAACAGGGAGGTGCAGTAGTTCAGGTGTGAGAGGACCAGGGCCTGAATTAGGAGCTGTGTTGAATGTGTAGTGAGATAGGAGCTGATCCTTCATATGTTGTAGAGGAAGAATCTGCAAGCCTGACTCACCTCTGTCACCTGAGAGGAGAAGGACAGCTGGGTATTGCGCATTACACCAAGACTATTGACAGTGCTATAGGTTGTAAGGTGTGTGGAGTCTAGGCTGAGGGATAGCTCTTGAAATGGGGAGAACTTGGATGGGATGTAAAGCATCTCAGTTTTATCGAGGTTCAACTTCAGGTGGTGGTCCACCATCCACTGTGAAATGTCTTTCAGGCAAGCTGAGATGTGTGGAGAAACCTGTGTGTCAGACGTTGGAAACAATAAGAAAAGTTGCATGTCATCGGTATAGAAATGTTATCAGAGATTGCATGAAAAGGGAGAAGAGGAGGGGGCCGAGTACAGAGCCTTGAGGGACACCCGTAGACAGGCTGTGGGGGCTGGACAACCCACCCCTCCAGGACAACCTGAAGGAGTGTCCAGAGAGGTAGGATTTAATCCAAAGGAAGCAGAGTGTGGTCCACTGTGTCAAAGGCTGCAGAAAGTTCTAGAAGAATCAAGACTGAGGAGTGGGAGGAAGCTCTGGCTGTTTCAAGAGCCTCAGTAATGGACACTAAGGCAGTCTCTGTGGAATGACTATCCCTGAAACCATACTGAGAAGGATCAAGAAGGCTGTTGCACAAGAGAAAGGAGGATAGCTAGTTAGCCACAGCTCGTTCAAGCATTTTAGACAGAAAGGGAGGGAGACAGCCCGTTTGATATTTTTGGACAGCAGAGGTGTGACTCGCACCTCTTTGAAGGCTGCTGGCACACTGCCCGTGGTGAGTGACTGATTCATCAGACTTATGATGAATGGAAGAAGACTGGGAGTGATGGTCTGCAGGAGAGATGAAGGAATGGGATCCAGAGCACAGGTAGTCAGTTGATGCGATGTAAGGAGATGAGCGACGTCATGACAGAGGGGACAGTTTAGAAAGGGGAGGGGTGGCAAGTAGGAGGGAGGAAAAAGAGGACGAGTTGAGGGCTGTGGGGATTGGAGGGAGTTATGAATGTTTACAATCTTAAGGGTGAAATGATCTGTGAGGTCATCCGCAGAGAGATCACAAGGGGGTGGAGGCAACAGAAGCTTGAGGAGAGAAGCAGAAAATAGTCTGCGTGATTAGAAAGTGAGCTTTGAACTTTAGAATTATAAAAGGAAGCTTTAGCTGACATCACACTGGCAGAAAGGCAGAGAGGAGTGCTAGATAGTTCAGCAGATTGGCAGAGGATCTGTATTTTCTCCTCTTCCTTTCTGCAGCACAAAGCTTCGCCCTTCACAGAGTTTGTGGGTTAGCCAAGGACACAGCAGAGTGAGTCGTACAGGCCAGGAAGTAAGGACAGAGAGATTCAAGGGAAGAGAACAGAGAAGAGAAAAGGGTGGATGCAGCAGAGTCAGTAGATAGTTTGAGTGAGAAGTGAGAACTGTGGACAAGAAAGTTGAAGGTGACAGGTTGCGTATATTACAGCGAGAGGTGACAGAGGTAGGCACCAGGGTGGGTCGTGGAGGAGAAGATAGAGAAAAGGAGACAAAGTAGTGGTCAGAGAGTTGGGGGCGCTAAGTTTTAGATCCGAGGTGGAGCAGTTCCTGAGGAAGACCAGATCCAGCTGTTTGCTTGCCTTGTGTGTTGAAGGCGACTGTATTGTTGGAGGCGACCTGAAGACAAAGGAGCGGAGCAGTGGGAGGAATCCAGAAGCTTGAAACAGCTGAGGTTTGCTGCTGGGAAATAAAATTCCTGGGTAACAATACATTAAGGTAATTGAGACAAATTCTCCTACAGCAACTTGACAAATCCTAATGCAGATCTATAGAGCCATCTGCCCAGTTCGTCCAGCCTGGTGTCACATAATGTGTTCCTGGCAAAGTCAAGTTGTACTTTTCGATAACTACTCTTAGCATTGTGATGCACTTATTTGGAAGTTGCTCTGGATAAGAGCATCTGCTAAATAACGTAGTTTAATATAATACCCCTCCAGTAAAATATGACGTCTGAGCAACAGAGGGCTGATATCAAACGAATATGAAAAAAATCCCCATCTTCCCAAATTAAACCAATGTCATTGTTGGCATATGGGTCATTGCTTTTGCTTGGGTTTCCTCTTAACAAGCTTAATTTGTTTTCTTGCTACATTATGGTTTTTACACCTTGGTCTGTGATGGGTGACAAAGTGTTTATCTTATAAAAAGCTACTGTAAAATAGTAAGCTTTCAATAAAATAGTGCCATTTCTGAAATCATTGTTGAAATATGTCATGGAGGAAATGAACGTGGAATGCAAGGATTTTACGACATTAGCATTTGAAGACTATTTTAACTAGGTGAAGAGTAACATGATAGATCTCTCTGTGAAGGAGTTTTGTATTTATAGGTACTGTATATCTGCTAATCTTTGTTAACATTATCTTGGCCACTCGCCCACCCACATTGAAAACACAGGATCAGGGAAGGGGATACAAATCTGAGTGCATTGTGACTAGCACACATAAATCCAAAAATGATAAATGTATGCACAGTGAATATTTAACAGAGCTTGGTTCTTGGAAAATAACAGCCTTACACTGTCACACTAGGGAAACATCGCCCAAGTGATCCTTTTACTGGTGTGTTTCATAACATGAAATACGAATGGCTGGAGTTCTCCCTCAGCCATAAAAATGCTTCTCCAAAGCCTTTGACAAAATTCCCCAAGTTAATAAGGGCCAGATGTCTGATATAAAATGAGCTGGACAATATTCGCTTTCACATCCTTTAACACATTGCACAGCTGAGAAAAGCTTTTTTTTCAGAAAAGCTCTGTGGTTGATATTTAGTTCTCAATGTCGAGTACCTCAGTCACAGCTGTTTGAGACAGCACATGGCCTAAAGCATGAGCCATCAGCTGCCTGGAGCCAGAGTGCCTTTGGTTTCATTGCTCTCTGATCTTTCTTCAGAGCAGGTTGTTGCTTATCTGTAGTTTATAGTTGTCATACCAAAGTAATTGTGTATTTAGTTCCAAAGATATTCAGTTTAAGAACTGAAAAGCCCATGACCCCTTACTGTCAAAAGTAAAAAGGTACAGAACAGAAAATGTTCCCATGACTTATGATATGTTTAGGGGAAGAATTTGTTTGAACAGTCTGCTGGGTCTGGTGCTGGGATAGAGGAGGTACAAGTTCCTTCATCAAAGTGTGAATTGGAGTTGAAATTGTGTGAAGAATGAAAGCCATATACTGTTGCTGATTAAAAACAAGTAACAACAGTGAAAATAGTGAAAGTGCACTAATTAAATGTCACCAGAGCTCCACCTAACTAAAATAAGTTCCTGCCATCACCAAGTTTAAAATGTGTATGAGATAACATTTACAAATGCAAATTAAATTTTTGTGTTTTGTTTTTTATTTACCACTGGTTTATAAAAAATATTAATTAATAGTGACAGAAATCAGTTTTCAAACTATGCAATATTAATTGGGTGTTATTCTGTTTTAATTGATAAAATAATGTCACAGGGCAATAAAAAATTTTGAGATGAATTGTTCATGTTGCTCATTGTTAGTTAACAAATTCTTTCCAAAGAAACTGTACATTATGGTTGCAGGCAAGGAGGAGGTGGAATCAGAGCATTCTGTCAGCAGTCTTCCTATATAAAGCACAGGCAGAGATTACATTTCCACTGGAAAAAGGGCCAGACCTCTTATCAATAAGGTGCTACCATGCTCTGTCCTGGTGATGTCACTGATTGTCATGTTCTCCCAGAAATTGTAATCACACTAATCTTTACACAGTAATTTGGATGAGAAATTAATGGCAATCAGAGAAAAGCTTGCACATTTAAGCTTTTATACTGAGTTGGAAATTACAGTTTGTATTGTAACTGTGCGCCATAGCCACAAATCAGTGGGAAAACACCCAGCCTTGCTGTTGCTGTGTGTGATTTGGTGCATGACAGCAGTGACAGCAGTCATACCACATACCACTAAATAACAGCGTAGAGCAAGCAACAAGCCCCAGTTTCAAGAAGTCTTCGTCAAGATACCTTATTATTAATGGTTTTAATTTTTGTTTTTCACTGATGTCATTGATATGCATGCTCAAACAAACAACTCACCACAAATTATTCAAAGGGGAATCCAAATGCAAAATGCAACGCCTAAAGACATGTGTATGTGTTTATTCAGTTACTCAATTCAGGGACTGAAAAGCCCTTGCTGTCAAAAACAAAAAAAGATTAAATAATTACAGTAATAAATTAGAGAAATTGATATGCTTACAGAAGTTCTAAGACACCTAGATTCAGTCAGTATAACAAAATATATTATGATATTTGTATTGCAAGAACAAAACACAAATGTTTTGGAGACCCTATAAGTCACATGTAATACAGTATCTTTAGAAAACACCTGTGCTCTTAGGACACCAGAGGTGGGAGTTGCTGCTCCCAATCTATAACAAACAGGACCCATCTGCTATCCCTCTAATACTAGAAACAAATGTCTAATAATGACTGGGAGGAAAAGGATGGAAGATGCACACCCCAATGTGCAGTCTAGACAGTTCATTCACAAAAGTATGAAAGGGAAACACACACAGTTTAGACGCTCCACAATTACGTTTATTGAAGATACTAAAACTATTTTTTCAGAATGTGTGGTGCCTTCATCAGGACAGGGCACAAAATTGGTTTTGTCTCTCCAGTAAACCTAATGATATTGACAGGAGGAAAGAAACTATTGCTATTGCCAATTACTGTTCTCATTGTAAGACAGATGAAAGAATAAATATACACTACAATAAAACGTTATTAAGTGCAGCCATTGTATAGAATAATTATGCAAATGTCTATGAGCAAGACAGTAGCAGCTGGTCTAGTTGTGGCAAAAAATCATCCAGTTGGATAAAGACATTTGAAAAGACACCATCTAACAACTTTCAGTGCAGAATATTCTGCATCTCATGTGCTTCTTAATCTGATCTGTTGTAAGTGCTGCTTATGCCATTATGCAGTGACTCACAAATTTATGAAGGTATCCAGAGAACTTTTAAACTTCGAAACCTAAAGTATATGAGCCAGAAATGATGGATTATTATTCTACTCTTTTGATGGAGCATAAGGTCTTTAAATTGCTTTTAAACCTGTCAGAGGTGCAAACGCATTGCAGTGGGTTCATTAGGTTGCTGAGGACAGAGATTGCTATGCTGACACTAGACTTTAGACTAGAATCTGCTGCCAGTGTGAAGAATGACTTATAATATATTTACATTTTGGTTTTGAATGCACTAAGAGATAATAAATAATAAATAGTAATAAATAAGAGAGTGCAGAATTTCAGAAAAGTGGGTATTAGTATTACGTTTTGTTCACTTTCTGCCTCGAAAAACATTTTTAAATCTCTCCTTCAGAGCTGCATTGAAACACTCCCTATCCCTATATGATCTGATGCAGAGAGAAAATGTAATATGGCTTCAAATGAACTGAAATATCTCCTGCTGTCTGTTCGGTTCAGACCTTCTCTAAATTCAGAGGATGCACAACATCCCATTAGCAGTCAGCCGAAATGCACAGCAAGACGTAAACTCTGTTGAGGAAATACAGGAAGCCTGTTGCCAATTATTTTCCAGATGTAGCCATGCTGGAAGAAGGTCATACAGATTAACAGCCGGGAAATGTTTTCTGACCATTCTTTTCACAATGAATACCTCATATTCCCCTACCCAAAAATAAAAGAACCTTTTTATTACCTGGGGTGAAATTTCCACACTAGCTTAATCTTGTTCCAGAAGACCATCATTGGGTAATGCCATGTCAGCCACTGGTTACAAATCCTGCAGCAGTACAGACCAAGACCCTCAGAAAAGATTTCCTGACCAGTATCTCTCCCACATATAGCAACTTAATTTAAAGTATGACATATCTGAAACAAAAGCTACACAATCTTCATTTTCCTCCATGCAAAAATACCATCCCAAAATTCTCCAGACTTGGTCAGCCATCTGCCTTGCAAAGCACAACATATCTACATCTGTTCTGCACCATGAAGCAATGTTTGTTTCTAGAAATTGATATCATTCACTCTCTTTGACAGCACAACATTAATATCAGTCCCACACAGATGGAGGAGACTGTGCAGTCTGAGATTATGGTTACTGCTGATGTCTCTAAATTTTCTCCACCTTTTACAGCTAGCTCACTTGAGCTTGTTTTTCTAAATGCCAATGAAATTAATTGACTGACATGAACTGCTTGACAAATTCTTGTTAAGACATGTTAATCATAGGAGTAGCAGCATGGCAGTACTAACAGTACTAATGTAATACATGCATTTTACAGTGATACTATATATGTTCGTGCAGTGCTTTGCAAGCACTTAAAAATGAGTTATTTTTCAGATAGTAGTCTGCCCTGCTACATTTACTTTATATGCTATCAAGTTAGACAGCACTAACAGTTCAAACTGGCACCATAAGTTTGTAATTAATATGCCTCCCTGGGTCTGAGTTGCAATGCTGTTAAATGATCCTTGGACACAAAAATTAAATTCTTCATTCCACAACATGGTGGGCTGAGAGACTGGAAAATGGAGATGCTTGGAAAATTGGGGGGATATCAGTTAACTTGAAATATATTATTATTTAAAACTGATTACTAAAATAATGAAATTATATTTTACAATTGCATTACAGAAACAATAGATGTAACATCCTACAACCTGTGTATTTCATTAGCTAGGCTACTGATATCCTGCTGCCCAAGATGATGAGCAGTATAGTGCCAATGTTTAAAATGTAGCATTTGAAACAAGTATTTATCAGTGTTAGAAAGTTGTTTTATTTAATCCATCATTATACTCTTGTGAGTAATGTTGCCTGGCTAGCCAACTGAATACATTTACACTGCAGTATTCTTTCAGTTCTATATTGGACATAAGCTACTCTCTCTCAAACCTTTGGTAATCACAGTCTGACGCATGACCACAAATCAAAAATATCGTAATGTAATTTTCAGTGTCTGGTTGCTCTGGCTAACCTTGTTCAATAACAGGCATTATGTGGCTTGCCCACATAGTGCCTGTTATTGAACAAGGGCAGCCAGAGCAACCAGGGAACACTAACACTTAGGAATGATTTTGTCTGCCAATTAGCGTGATGCACGTTTATGGTGGATGTTCATTTCCTCACAGCAACACCCGTTTAATTTGATAACCTTGCTATTAGAGCTCGCTTACTGTTTGTCACATACCATAATAACCAGGTTATGCTACGTCTAAACTGATATTCATAGCGTAAAGTGATCTGATGTGTATGTTGCAAATGCAGCGTGTAACGGATCCATATGAGCACACATGAGCAGCACGTTGTCAGCATACAGGGATGTGGGAACACCAAACAGGTCACGATATTAGGTGAGGGATGGAATCTTGCATGCTTTCTAACTAATTCCATAAATAGCACTACATTATCTTTCATTTCTTTAGAGTCTAAGAGGAGAATGGAACACTAAAGTCAGAAGTCAAGGAGAGGAACTGGAACTGAGAGCTGGACTGGAATTTCCTGTTTTTTTGTTTTGTATTATATTATATTATATTAAATGAAGCTGGCAGGAACCACCTGCAATGCATGTAACATCAGAATGTTTTCTATGGTAGGGTGACGCATGGAGTTGCTTTAATCTTGCTACTGTATAAGAGCTGCGGAGGAAAAGGTGGTGGCACCATTAGTAAAATCAAATGTTGACCCTGGAGAGTTAACATTGTTTCAGTGTTTGAACTGCTTGGTGACATGGGAATGAGAGCAACATGCAGCTGCTATCGTTGTCATCCTTAATCTTCATTAAACATTCTCAGAAAACAAACCACTCATGAGCTGTGGAAAAAAGTTAGGTTGAATATGTAAAACCAAGACCTTTATGTAAAGGTCTTGGCTTTCCATGTTCAACCTATTTTGTAAACGGTTTTCAGAGATTCCCTGTATCAAAAGCGTCACAAACAGAAACATAAAATAAAAGCACATACCTCCCATTCTAAAGCATCACCCATGAAATACTTTGATTATATTATAAGAGATACCTTTACTATGCCATCACCAAACCACCAAATGATATGGGTGCCTTACAACAGTAGTCCATCAGCTCATGTTATCAAAGGCTAGATCTGCATACAGATTATTTCACTGTGGTGAAGTACATTCAGGAATAACAATTTGAATGAGATCGATTTGCATTGGCGCCTGTGCAGTACTTTCCTTTCCTTGATATATGTCACCACAATCAGCATGACACTTTCACACAGTGCCTCAACAGTCATTTCACCATCAGTCACGGACTGCAGAGATGGATCTTCAAAATCGAACAAATTGCTGTAACTCCGATTGTTGCGAAGAAGAGGATACGGTGGGCTATTACCTTCTTCCGACGCTCTACTCTATATTCTTTGTTGTTGGTCTCCCTGCCAACTGCATGTCTTTGTATGTGGCCTCGGTGCAGGCGAAGAGAGGCAACAACATGGCAGTGTACCTGGTCAACCTCTCCGTGTCCGACCTCCTGTACATCGTCTCCCTGCCCGTGTGGATTCAGCTGGCTCTCCAGTGCCGCTCTGTTGGCGATACCCTCTGCAGCCTCGTCGCCTTTGTCATGAACAACAGCTTCTACGTTGGCACCGGCTTCCTCTGCTGCATCTCCGTGGACCGCTACCTGGCCGTGGTCTTCCCGCTCTACTTCCCCCGGGCCCGCACCACGCGGACGGCGATCGCTGTGAGCGCGGCAGTGTGGTGCACGGAGCTCTCCCTGCACGTGCTCCTCCTGTCCCACACAGGGGTTCTCGGCGCCTTCTCCTCTTCCCAAACATGTGTGGAAGAAGATGCCGATGCAGCCAGGAGACTCACACGTGGCCCTGGTACGGGTCGCCCTGGGCTACCTCTTTCCCCTGCTCCTCATGACCTTCTGCTTTTTGCAGATCTTCTGGGCCGTCCAGGTCAGCGTATTCACAGTGGAGACCGATCGGAGGAAGATCCAAAGCCTCTTGCTCCTCCTTCTGCTCACATACTTGGTGGCCTTCACTCCCTATCAGACTGTCATGTTCCTTCGGGGCCTCTGGGAACCCGGCAAGTGCAGCATTGCCCTACGCATGAAGGACGCCTACATGGTCTGCGTTGCCGTGACAACCATTAACAGCGTGATGGACCCCATCATCTACTGTCTCCTGAGTGAGAGTGCCAGGATAGAGATGAACTTGCTGCTGCAGCAGTGCCATAGGAGGTTTGAGACGATCCTGTCTTTTAGGAAAAACTGGAAAGACTGTTTCCTCTGTCACATAGGAGAAGGACTTCCCAAATTAACAAAAGCCTCAGGGTGAGGTGTTAGTTACAGATATGATTGATCTGCATTTCTGTAGCATCAACTAGACTGCTTTTCTTGTCAATGTGTTTATTATATCATGTTTTGGTATTGCCCTTTTTGCCATCATCACCCTGATATTTTCCTTTATAAACATTCTTTAATGAACACTCTTGTACAGAATGTGGGGTCTGCTACATTAACTTGAGATTATTGAACATTATGAAGAGAGTACAGTATGATTTCTATTTAATTTAATGGCAACTACTGTTACGCTGCATTATTATTTTAGAGTGCTTTTCTTCTACAGTATAGTGGATACAGTAAGAATTGTCCCTTAGTCAGCAGTTCATAATTATACCACTAGATAGCAGTCTCTCCACAATTAGATGCCAGAGGTGTCACTCACAGAGTAGCGTGGCACTAGTATATGCAAACCACAGCAGTACATGCAAATCAAGTGCCAGCATATCTTTTTTCTGCAAGATATTCAACTGATATGCAAAGTCTGAATGGCACACAAAAGAAAGAAAGCAAATTTGCTTCAACTCAAATATCAAATGGGGTCAAGGATTTCTTCTTATTATGGTTAATAAATTAACATTAAATATTTAGAAAGAAATTAAAAGCAGACAACAAATGTCAGTAGTTTGAGTTCGTGTCACCAGTAAAGCCTAACTTTGAGTAACGAGATAACATGTATAAATGCGTAAATGAATGTAGCACCATGTATCACCATGGGTCCCAGGGAAACATTATTTCAACCCTACTGTATACTGTATGTGGATGGGCTGACAATAAAATCTCTCTTGAGTCTTGATTCTTGACTCTTGACTTGACTATTAACAAAACAGCTGTTTACAGAAGATAAGGAACTATAGTGCTGGTGGAAATGGGGAGCTGGAAGGATCACCCATGGGCATCCATCATGAAAGTTTGACTGTAGAAATAAGTTAGCCTTGAACTGTTTCCACAACTGGGTTTACCCATTAATCTGATCAGCGTTTTTTTTTTTTTTTTGAAAATCGTACATTTTTTTTGTATTTTTTTTTTTCCTTTGAATCGTATTTATCACTTCATGTGGTGGTGCATAACCACAGCTCTGACAAGCCACCCCCCCTTGTCCTGATGCTTAGAGCTGTAAATAAAGCCCAGGCTTTCCACAATGACTTCTGCCTCAGTTACTCATTGGGGAACTGACACCATGTTCAGCTATAGAACCTGTCTTGCACTGTCTAATCTGGAAATATCCTTGCTCTCAAACAGTAGGCTTTTACTTTGGATCAACTCTATGAAGACTATGCAGGGTCACTGATTGTCATACTTTGTGGACTGTCTAGCATAGCCTTATGTGTTGACCAGTCCAGATGACAAAGAGATTAGTAAATCTACATTTCACACAACCCTGCAATAAAAAAAATAAATATATAGTGGTGTGGATGACCAACAGGTATTACACATACACAACACAAAGAGTTATACTATATTTAATAGCCATAACATACAAGGACCAAAAATACCATTTAGTATTTAATCAGATTAGGACACCAACATATTAGACATGCCTCACACCTATAAGGTCATGAACTGAAGGACGTAGATATACTGTAAAATATAGCAATTTTTATTGTAACACATACTGAATGCCCTCCTCACTTTCACGAGTCACATGCTGCGGACATACAGAGGAAAGTGTGGTTAGACTTGTACTCTTCCGGTTTCTTCAACCTAATTTCGAAATGTGTTCAGTTAAAGCTTCTGTTTTGCTTTTGGGTGTCAGACTGTTGGGTGTGAGATTTGAATCTTTTAGGATGAATGCAAGTGAAAAGGCAAGAAAGCGCGGTGTGAAGAGCATGACATATCTTTCTGCACTTACATACTGCGGATTAAAACACATATGAAGCGTGAGTGATCATTTATGTTCATTTTTATGTCTTCATAGCTGGTTGTCTGAATTTTATCTATTCACAGAGCTGAGTATTTCCACAAACTCTTCACATTCAAGTTAAGTAGCTGACTAAAGGGTACCAGATTGGCCATTGAAACTGGCAGTCTTATGATATCAAGATTTATTTCTGCAGTAAGTTTAATAGTTTAAATAAATAATTACAGTTTAAACACCCCATTCATTCCATATAGTCTTATCCTTTTGCTTATAAGTCTAGTCTGGTTCCACTATGATATGCCTACATGAGCTATAGCACGCATTAATAACTTCCTATGTTACTTCCTGGTGTCAATATGAATTTCACTTCTAACTAATTTCCATTATATCTTATATAAGCCACTTACTTACTTTCTTAAAATATAAAACCTTCAACCAAAACCCCCTGAATCTTCAATCTCAGGCCTTTTGGTGTGATTACAGAAATTAATTTTTTTTGTTTCTCTTCATAACTTATGTGTTTAATTTGAGACCGCCTGCTCTTCCATGTACTTCATTTGTTGAGGAATAATACACATGCATTATCATCATCAGTATAACTAATCAAAATCCAATACAAGTCAATACAAAAACAGCTGGTTTGCACCTTAGAGAATAAATTAATAACCATTTTGAGCTCAAGGATCTGCTATGCTTCCACAAAGCTGGTATTCAAGACAGTCCTTTCAAGATTTAAGCAAAATTAGCATGTAATATAGCCTTGTTATTCATAGAGGTGACGGTGTGCCATTTTAAAGCTTCTGTGAATTCTGAGATGTTTTAAAGCTTTTGGTGATGTGAAGTAACTACAACAACCCGATGTATCACAGCAATGGTTATTTTCCATCAGAATCCATTCAACAGCACAGCATATAAATAGGCAAACATTTCCTGTTCAAAAGCATCGTAGAATGTGAGAGGCTGTCAAAAACACAACTTGAACAAATGGTAACCAGAAAGAGAAAATAAATAACATACAATTTATAATCTTTTAGAAGAAGGACACTTTTTTCATATCCAGCAAGTATGTGGCACCAAAGGTTGTAAATGGATGGCTAAATGCATGCATGGAGTATGAAACCTGTCAAAGTATTTAAAACATATTAATAAATATATCTGTGTTTCCATCTACATTTATTTGTTTGTTTGTTTGCTTGTAACTTTTGCAACAATTATTTCTTAATTGATTCTGTTCATATTTATTTTTGCTTTTTTTTATTACGAATCACCTCAAAGGAAAGCATTTGTTTCTATGTAAGACATAAACTCAAAAATGAAGTAAATATACCAAACGACACATGTGCTGGGCCTATGTATAAAGGCATGTTTGACATGTGGAGATTCATTAACCTTTTCGCGCATACGGACACACCGGTCTGATTAGCCGTTTAACGCGTATGATAAAAACGGTGCGATTAGAACACGAGATTGGAAAAATTCTAGCTAATTCTAGCTTTGAGGAAACAGTGATATAACATTAAAAAATATAGCAAATGCGGCGGTGAAAACTATGAGAAGCTTAATACGGCTAGTGAAAAAATAAAGAACCGTGTAATGTAACAGGGGCACTACATAGCATAAAATAAGTTACGTGCGAAAGGGTTAATAAAAACGCACTATTGAGGAAAAGGTGCAACAAAATGCATGTTCCAATGTCCATGCTTGAACTCATGCTGAGTATACATATTATTAAAAATCCATTATTAAAAATTCAGCTTGTTAAGGCATACTAGAAGATTGGTCCTATTTATACTCATCTTAATTGATATTTCTGTTTTTTTTTTTTTCTATTTAACAATGTAATATAGGGTTACAAGAAATGTCATTGTAGTTTAAAAACACTGACACACAAATATCGTAAATTTTGAACTTTATTTGTACATGTATAATAATGTTAAAAGTAGGCCTACCGCCGACTTAAAAGGACGATATGGTGTTTTGCCATGTAGTGGCGCTTGACTTACTACAGCCCTCAGAAGCGCGTAGCTGAAAAGCGCGTAAATTAAGGGCAGAATATGCGTAAGTGGTGTTTACATAAGAAACGCCCAGATTTTGGGGTTGCTCTGACCAAAGCACGTAACTGCCTTCATGGCATGCAAATCATAGACTTAAGTCAAGGGGAAAATACACGTAAGCTGAAAAGTGCGTAGCTGCGAGCATTTTTTGATTTACCCAGCAAATCAAGACCCAAAGTGAGCACAGTCATCCTGTGTTAGCCAAGCGCATTTCTGACTCCAGTTGACACAGATTATTGTCATAGGATTACAGACTAACAGATTATTATTATAGATTTTAATGTAATCACAGGATGGTGTATATGTGGACAAAAATGTATAAATAAATGTCAATGAAAAGGAATACATGTAAAATGACTTTTATTTCACCTTATTTCAATGTTCATCTTGACATTTCTTTCTGAATCTAGTTATCATGGTTTGAATGTAGTCATGTGTGTATTTATATATTTTTTCTTAATTTAACAGGTTTCATCCTCCTTAGAGGGATGTGTTTTTGACAGGGTGGTTGTCTTCTTATTGTTTCTCATTGCATCTTTTTTTTTTCCTACAGACGGGCAAAGATGAATTCAACTAATTCAAATTCCAGCTCACCTCAAAATGACTGTTACCCTTCTGGAATTCATGTACCTTTTTTTTTATTTTTATATATAGGCATCACGCTGATAGGTATTCCTTCCAACTGCTTTTCACTGTACGTGTCCTGGCAACACATAAGGAAAAATAATGAGATAGGAGTCTACCTGTTTAACCTGGCCCTGGCAGACATATTCTTTACCATGATGCTGCCCATTTGGGTGAATTACATAATTAGGGACCAATGGGTCCATGGTAAGTTTGCGTGCAATGCTAGCATCTTTCTCATGTACACCAATTATTACGCCAGTGCAGGTTTGCTGTGCTGCATCTCTGTGGACCGCTACCTGGCTGTGGTCCACCCGTTCAAGTACGTTGTCCTGAGGAACGTCAAAACTGCGGCCTGTGCCAGCTTGACGCTGTGGCTTCTGATAATCACATTTAACGCCGTGACAACATCCCTTGGTGGACATTACGGAGAGGAGAAAGAGCTGTGCTTCGAAATTATGCCCCTGCCCGAAGAGCAGGCGAAATTCAACGCCATCCGCTTCCTGGTCGGGTTTCTGCTGCCGGGGCTGCTGACCGCATACTGCTGCTGGGGGATCCGCCAAGCGGTCAAGACCAACAGGGCCACGGAGGAGTGCGAGCGGAGGCGCGTCTCCCGGCTGCTGGCCGTGGTGACGCTGACGCTCTGGCTCTGTTTCGGCCCCATTCACGTCATGATGCTGCTCCGCACCCTGCTGGAGAAGGACTGCGAGGTCGCCCTGCGCCTCTACTACCCCTTCAAGGTCAGCATCGCCCTCTCCGCGCTCAACTGCCTCGCCGACCCCCTCCTTTACTGCTTCATCACCAAAGCTGGCAAAGCTAACCTCGCCCGTGCCAAGTTCTTTATCTACAGGAAGAGGCTGAGTTCCGGAAACAGTAAGACATAGTCCACTCTCGCTGATACATTGCCAAGCGAAGTATCATTACCAACTGTGTAAAACACCGCCGGACACTTTCACAACTATCACTTTCACAGCTACTTATTGACTAATCAGGTGAAACAAAAGGCCATAAAGAAGGCTTTCCTTTTTTATGATGTATATGGGGCTCCTGAGTGACTCTGCAAGCGGCTTACTCTGCAGGCTGGGCCCCACGGCCTGGGTTCGAAACCAGGCATGTCATCTGCCAACAAAGACCACGGGGCAAAAGAAGGAAGCTGTTTATTCATTCCATCCAAAGTAGCCTATAGCAGCAAAGCAAAATGGAGTTGTTCCACTGGGTTTTCTTTGTTTCCCCGGGATTCATGAGGCCTCTCTTAGCCACTTGGATGGAGCCCGTGGAGCTGTGTCCATCCTCTTGTCGGCACTTACTTCACTACGGTGCTCACTGGGACCCAAAGTCTAAAAAACAGTTGCTGTTGTCATGCCATTGCATTGCATTTACCACACCCAGCATTCCTGCCCAGACTGTGTTGCAGGTGTTGTCATCAGATTAGCCTAATATGGACTTGATGGGTTCAAAAAAAGAATGAGAGAAGGAGAAGTATAGGAAACATTTTAAAAAGGATACCAATGGAATTGAGACACTGCCACTGCTTAAGAGCGCATCATATAAGGGACTTAAGTGTGCAAGTATTGTTTGTGTGGAGCGCGATTAGGAAACTCTCTCATGGTAAAGTCTGACATTTCTTTTCACTTGCAAAAAAAATGGACAAAATGTGTGACCTGAAAATCCAGTCTTTTAGTAGCATTCTAATCGATAGTCATAACAAAGGGACAAGAGTCTATATTAGCTATGTAGCTATGCAACTAAATATGACAGCTAGCTTCACTTGCCAGAAAGGTATATAATCAAACTCCTCAAGGTGGGCTCACACTTTTACCCTCTGATATGAATCACCTCCAGGACTTGAAGCCATGCCCTCACGCGATTCAATGATTATTGGGAAAATAACTGACATGTAGTAGGTAATCAACTCTCTGTCTGAAAATAAGGGACATACTTGTTAATTGTCTGAATAATGCACACAGATGTCACAGATGTCTGTTTAGTGAGGTTTGTGATGCTTCTGGTTATATGGCCGTTATTATATATGCTGTGGTGCTTCTGTTGAACTCCGGGGACTTTTCAAGATGTGAGAGAAACCCACATACAAATTTCTCATGTACTGCTAATCAAAGGTTTTTACTGTTTTACTGTGTGCATATCTTTGTTTTCTTTGATGTCTTCAATACATGTAAGTGTTCAAGCAATTATGTAATTTATCCAAACACAACTAACCTCATGTTTTTAGACTATAGAAGAATCTTCTTATTTGTAGCACATTATTTCCTGAATAAAAAGAAAACTGTTTTTGAAAATAACGTAGATTTTTCACAGTGTGGTGAAATGTGCAGCTGTATGGTTAAAAGTGTCTGTATGGATAAGAGCATCTGTATGGATGCTGCTGTATATGGATAAGACAATCTGCTAAATGACTGTAATGTCATGGTTTATTTACATTTACTTTTTTTTTGCTTATCAGATGTTCTTATGCAGGTCAACATACAGGTACATTTAACAATATTCAAAAACAGCAAAATTCTATTATGCATCAAATGCTTCTTTTGAACTTTTCTGTTTGGATTCTTTTTAAGATCTTGCTTGCAGAACCAGTACCAGCTATCGAGACAGGGCAGGATAGGCAGACAGCGAGTATCTGGTGGCACCTAGTGGTCAGTTAGACATATATCTCATTCACATGAGAATTAACTAGTAAGGATACAGACCTTTATTCTTTGGTGTGTTTTAGCTTTTGGACACTGAAATTAAGCAAATATTAATATCTTCTTAGTTTTGCACACAGTGTTGTTAGCAATTTCATGGTGCTGCCCAACAAATGACTGAAAAGATAAAAAAAAACACTTCCTTAAATTTGTTCCTCAAATTTGAGGACAAAGCATGACACACTAAAACACAAAACAGAAGTTGTTCAGCTGAGTGAAGTTTAGTTCAATCAGAGAACCCATTTACAACTTTAGAGTTCATCCGGTGGTATCCATCCTACCAGAACAAAATCACACCAGCAGATTGCTGCAGGAATACAGTAATACATTGTTAATGATTTCTGTTATTTAGGTACAAGGTGCAGAATGCTACATATAGACTGTAAATCTTTGTAACCTGACCTATTATGTTTGACTTTTCATTTTATTCTTAATTCACCGCTTTGTCAGAAGACTTATACAGACCACTCTGTTTTATCTATCTGGAGAATTTGGCATGTGTTCATAGGGCGCAAAAAGAACAGCAAATGTGAATTCCTTTATATATCTTATGCTGACACAAGTATTTTGCAACCAACATCCTGCCTTAGGGCATTCCATTTATGTTGGTTTTTGTTCTAAGCAAGATCTTTATTAATAAGTTTCACTAAGGTGTTAAACACCAGTCCAGACTGGGTCAGCGCTTTGCTTGACATTTATTTGCTGTAAAAGAATGGGTTGTTCAATTTACTGGGTTGTTTCAAGTACTACAACTTCAGTTTCTGTTTATTTGCACCCCTGAGCAAATTAACAAAACTGATTAGTATTTGGCTTAATAGATTAAGATCCACTGTGCACACTACCATTTTAGAGTGCATAACAATTAATTCAGTTTTTAGTTAGTATTCAGGCTTAACTGAGACAGCTGCCCCAAATTGTTCAGAGAGAAATGTACACCTATTATTAAAATGTTCCCAAAAACTAGAATGAATGTCCCCGCTCTGTTTACGCAACCACCTATTCTGAAAACTGCTGCACAGGCCATTTCTATACTCCGGTACTCCCCTGGTCCACCCATTCGTTTGTTCAGATTCTGTGAACAGGATATCCCCAGTGGGCCATATAACCAGCTGTCTGTTGCCTGGTAACTGTTGTTGCAATCAGACACAAAGAAATGTCATTGTCCATTTCACGCGTTTATCATTTTCATGTCCTCACTTCATTCCAGTTAATATCCTTGCATGATTTAATTTGAATTTCCTAATGAATTACAATATATTGTTCTTGTAGCTCTGTATTGCAAAGGGTTGCATTTCTCTAAAGATACAACTGTCTTTTTTAATTAAAATTGACTTTATTTATATCAGTTTATTGGTGTAATAAGAAATTAAAGCATTCTGGAGTTTAAGTTACATGAGACTTTGTTATACTCAAGTGTGCTCATTTTCAGAATGGTCAATATTGGCAAGGGAACTATAAAGTGCACCTAAAATAGTTTAATTGTACAATCATTGTTTGTGAGATTCAGAACAGTTGGCTCTGAACGGTCTATTCACTTAACACCTGGGTTCAGTGTAATAGCCATTGCATAAAACCAGGTCTGCAGAATGGTAACACATTCTTGGTTCTGTGAGGGAAGCTGTGGAATAGAGCTATAAGCATGTGGCATGCAGTACTTTTATGGAAGCTGTTAATATAATGCAATTTGTTAGCCAGCTATCCATAGCAGTATTGTCCAGGCTGATTAAGCAAATACGATTCACCTGTACCATTTGTGTTAGCTAGTAAGCAGCTATGCTCAGTAGTATTATTAATTAGCATTTAGATCGTATATTTCATTTTTATCCTACTAGTTGGGTCAAAGCACAAACTACCCAACTGGAAGATTAGTTTTTTTTTTCCCTTAAACTTCACAAATGGGTGTGCTTCCTGTTGGCGGTAAGTCTTGGAATTGTGGAATTATAGAAAATGAAAGGGGATGCAATGTTTCGCTACTGCTAGCTGTATCTCTTGACTAGGTAGGAAGAAATAGCCATGGATAGCGAGCTTGTTTCAGAGTCCACTAGCAAATACAACAGTTTCTGTAGCTAATACTGTACAGTAGCTAACTCAGCTGATCGGCTTGCAATCTGTCTACTGGGCTACATATAGCTAGCTAGCCATCACTGGCTCAGTACCCGCTGAGCCAAATGGCTATCTGTAGGTAGTGAATTTCTGACAAGATGGGCAATTATTTTTAATAACCCGTGCACATCAGCCACATTTATGCACACAACAGTGCCAGAATGACATTAGGGCAGCATTTGGTAGATTTATGGATTCTCCCAGCCTCATTTTCATCTGTTGCGGTGTCAAAGTAAAGGTCCACTTGGCTTTTTAAGAAGTTTGGTAAGCACAGCCCAGAGAACAAACCATGGGTATCAAATCTGACATAGCAGGCCAAACCAGAATATATATGGTTTTGCCTACTAAAGAAAATGAGCTAGTGATACGGTCACACTCAAGTTGTGTGCAGCCCTTTCCAGGCTGAGAAGTATAGCCTGTATCTTATACTCTGCATTTACTGTGTGGGCTGTGCATACGGAACACACTGTGCAGTACATCCCGTAACAGTCAATATACCAGCCCGGTTCTCAACAGCCCCTGTGAGGGGGAAGAGATCTGTATGATATGTGCTTAACCAACAAAAGCACTTCAGTCATAGGGTGTTTTCCTGCCAGTTACAGGCAGATTACTTCTCTAATTTAATTAAAAACTTCATGCTGAGTGGGCCGGAGATAGGGCCGAGCTGAATATAGAAGTGCTCAGATGAGTCATGACTATTGAGGTGTTGAAGTAAACTGTTTGATGCTTAATGCTTAATGGATATTATCTTCACAAGATCATGTGCATCCAGAGATGCACCCAACACACAGGAAATGATCAAGTAAAACAGTTAAAGATCAAGAACATATGATAGTCCCCAAGTAGTATATATTAAAAAATGAAAAGAAGAGATTTGAGAATATTTCAGTAAATGGCACATCATGTATGGTGATCATTGCCTCTCCCCCCATTGTGCTTTACACCATTTATTTGAATTTTCATACATTTATATTTTACATTTACATTTTTTACTTAGTAGAGCGAACATATAACATTACAAATATATTTTTGAGATCCACTAGACACTTTTATACATACACACACACACACACACACACACACACACACACACAGAGCCACATACAAGTCTCTAGGTTATTCTGACCTCTGCAACAGCACACAGGCCTTCAGAAAATGACCCTATATGGATTTTAGCACCTTCCAAAAATATTGTTCTGATGGCTCAGATCTCCATTGAGAAAATTAGACTGCCACGTTGCCAATTACTGCCACAAAAACTACCAAGCAGAAAGCGAGGAGTGTCTGAATGACTGAGCAGTGATTGCAAGATTATCTACTCCTTTGTTTCTCCATCACGAAGAGGGTCATTATTCAAATCAGTGTGCCTTTTAGGGAAAGTAGCAGGCACATAACTTGAGTGCAACCTCATCACTAGCTCATTTTATTTAGTTGCTTTCTTCAAGTTTACAGATACTTATTGACTGTGGTGAATTTTATTGTGTTTACTTCATTAGAATTGTATTGTTTGTTTAGCAGAGTGAATGTGGAAGTGAGTTTCAAGGCCTGCAAAGCTTTCATTTTTTTGTCTACCAATCTCCATGCCACTTGTTATTTTTCCCTTTATTTCTTGACTGGTCATCATTATCTTCTAAAGTTTATTATGATATTAATATATCATCCCACTATAGCAAGCTCTCACACACTGTCAATATCAGCTGTTACAACATACAGCTTCTATAGCTATCTACCCTGCCCGACGCACTTGGATTTGCGCACAGAAAAATTGAGTATGTTTAACATATTTGCTGTTTATCAGATCACTGATTGCCTTGAGACCTGTAGTTTCATTTTTGCTAGACTTGACTGTACAGCACATCTAAATTTAAATGCTGGATGTGGACATTGCAGAATGCATTAATGTTATGCAACCATAATTTTAATTCAGTGTAACAATTGCGTGAATTTTTGGTGCTGTGATCTGTTTTCTACCGTTCTTTACTGCATCTTCTTCCGTTAAAATGTCTTCCATATCATAATGATTTTTTTTTAAATGTAAGTCAAAACTGCACAGTTGCTGTCTACTGTTGACTTAATTCAGGACAAGAAAATAATAATACTTACATCTTGGGGGGTTGACTGTTCCCTATGTAATTTTTAGAACAATGATTCTGTTATTCACCACCTACTCATTCCTCTTGGCATTTGCATTTGCGTCATGTGGGACTTGATGGTCCACAGCCTAGATATCTCATTAATATTGTCATCTGTTACGTGAGCATTATTTGTCAGGTTTTTGGAATAATGCAATGACCAGAGGCAGTGTTTATTTTAAGAGAACTCCCTATGTGCTGTTATCTTCAAGCCAGCCATTACATTCTCTCCCACACTGCTTGATTGTATGTAGCTGTGATGGAAAGTGATCACAGAAAGACTTCTGATGTAAATGGGGAATGGAATGAATTTTAAAATTCTGCCTAGAGGAAGGGCATTCAAGATGTCATCCAAACAAAACATGTGACAATCAGAGGGAGATTCTTTTGCCTGATTGATGTGTTTTACCGGAATAAGATGTCATGGCACATACATAGAAAGACAACCTCAAGTGTTGTTCTGATCAAAGTTGCAAAAGTTGCGTTTGGGAGCAGTACCCGTAGGTGAGGTGTGAGGCTGTTGTTCTTGGAAATTGGAGGTGGTTCAAAAGAAGCATATCAAGTACAACCTAACTGAACAGACATAATTTTAGCTTGTGTTAGGAGCACTGCTTGTTAAGTCATCTTTATTTTCTCTATTACCTTAGATTGGATTAATTGCATTTATTCCTAAGTTTGATCCAAACTCGGGAAAAATGCATCTTTTACTTCCATGTTTCACTTTGCTGTTAAGTCTCAGCTTCGGTCAGTGTTCTACAGTCCTTAGCAACTTTGTGTAGTTTATTTATATGGCATCTTCTACTTGCAGGTCTGATGGTAATGTAAGTCTGGCTGTTTCCTTTCATTTGTGGTTTTTGAGTTCCTGCTGTGGCTTTGTACTTATTGGCAGAAGTCTATTTCTATCTTGACAGCTTTACCATGTAAGAAATAATTACTGATACTGGGTACAACGTATACGTTGCCTTGTGTGTTAACTATTTGAAATCTCCCTCAGCTTTATGGCAGCTAAAATAAATTTCTAGGAAAACTTTTTTGACAGTTATTATGAAATTCTCTGAAGTAGTGTTATTCATCAGCTTTTTGGATGTGTTGTGAAAAGTGGTGTTCTGTGGAACAGGTCTGGTTGCGGCTTAGTCATAATCATCCTCATCGCCCAATTTAAACTTTAGTGCCTTTTTTGTTCCCTCAGCATACAGTGAGCAATAGCTTGGACTGCTCTTGCCATTAAAAACAGGAATAGTATGGTTGCACTTATTAGCACCATGTGGTTGACAGTGGTAATACTGCACTAACCATGAGCAGTATGGTCAGAGGCTGACTCACAGCGTCCACAGCTGAGACCAGGCCATCTGCCACGGAACTGTCACAGGCCAACTCTGATGGTCTGATAACAGCATATAACCCTGGACATGCATAGGAGAGAGAAGTGTGTGTGTTCATTAATTTGTTTTTGTGGATATAATTACCATGTTAATGAGCTTGATTATAGATTTTTTTTCTATAGATTACAATAAGACTAATATATAAACTGTGGAATGGCCACGGGCACACTGGGACCAATAAGAGGTTATTCTGTCCCTTACTCCCTGAATTTTTTTAATTGCTATTATTGAAATCAGTTTGTCTTCTCACCTCTGTCTGTTCTTCAGCTTGTCCTCATCTAAGGTTACCTGTTAGTTAATAGACAGGGGTGCATCTGCTTTGAAAATTGGTGAAGCATTTCCCAGAACCGCTTTAAGAATGTCAACATCATCAGCACATCAGTGACCCCTTGTCTCTGTATATCAGCTCCCATTGTAAATATGAAGATTTGTAAATATGAAGGGTTGGTGCCAGTTTTGCCTGAGAGGTCAATATGTGCCCATTTACACAGATTAGACTCAGCTAACCACACAGAGAGTCAACATGATCTCAAGCTCTGTATTTCTGCACTTTTTTCCACCAGGAATAGTGATCTTCAGAAGAGCTCTTCATGCAGTACCTTTTTGATGTGCTCTCCTTCTGTGACTGCATCTTCATTACAATGTGATTGACTTCCTTATTTTACACTGTGCTTATAGGTCTTGTTTATGAAGTGCAACAGTTTTGCAGTTATACTTTTTGTTTGTGTGTTGGGTGATTATTGCAGCAATTTATATATTCGTTTTCTTATCAGTCTTGCCAGTTTTCCTTGCACCTTTAAATATTATTCATGTTTTCACTCCCTGTGCCAGCTGCTGAACTGTGACAGGCCAGTCCTTCCGCAGTCATGGTGTGTGTGTGTGTGTGTGTGTGTGTGTGTGTGTGTGTGTGTGTGTGTGTGTGTGTGTGTGTGTGAGAGAGAGAGAGAGAGAGAGAGAGAGAGAGAGAGAGAGTGAGGGGGCAGGGGAGTGGTGGTGTCACTATGGGCCCTCCCCTGTGCCTCTGTTCTTTTCCAGCTCTGCTGACCGGGTCTCTGCTTTTTTAAAATTTTATTTTATTTTTGAAGTGTGGTGGAAACTGTTTCTGACAAAACACTGTCCTTTTAATCTTGTTTTCTACCTCTCGTCACATTCTTTTGCACAGAGGATGCAGGGATACCTTCTACTGCCCCTATGAAATGACTGCTATTCTTGAAGTTACAGACCACATTTATTTTAAAGAGAAAAAGAACTCAGAGAAATTGTTGGATTTGGACCTTAATGTATGTTTTGATGAGGACAGCGTGTCTGTTTGTGCATATGTATGTGTACCAGTGGCGGTTTCTCTTATGGAATAAATTAACCCCAAACAATTTTAAAACAATTGGAGGCTACAAAAAAGAGGAGATGGGGCTCTACAGTTGTATTGTAATTTAATTCCCCAACTCCTATGAACTCTGAGATGATGTGGAGTGTTTAAATACTTTGTTAAACATAATGTGAAGACATGCTCTGTCCAAGCATAGCATAGCCAGGTGTTGTCCTCCGATCAGTGGCTTCAGTTTAGTGTTCACTTTAATGATTTCAGAGGTAGGTTGATGCAAGCCACCATACTACCCTACAACTTTCTTCTGACTGATGGCTCACGTGGGACTGGGACTAAATGAATGTCCCAATTCAGGGACTGTTATCTTTCAAATGTTAAACCTAGGTCCTCACTCACTGTGGTCATTAAAGATCTTTGATCACAAAGAGTAGGGGGTTCTGAAGCATCCGGATTAAAGGCACATCCGCATCTCATGGTAATTGGCTAAATTATGTGGTAGAGAGGGAGGGAAATACTGGATCATAAATAATGCAAATGCTAACAGCAGGTACTGGTTTGTGTGGAAATTAGTTTTTCTCTCTTGCTGTAATGGTACAAAATGATGATGCTATAAACTGTTCTAGATTAGCACCCTAACAGTTCACCCCAGGGTTGTGCCTTAAATCATAGAAGTGCAGCTAGCTAGTTTCCACTGCATCTTTACAAATCTATGTTATGAGAACTTGAAGCACATTTACAAATTAGCTTTACAATGATAATTAGTGGGTGATTTTCCAGTGTTGGTATCTACATTACCAGATCAATATCTGTAATTTGCTATTGCATCATCAGAGAAGATTTATTGTGTCATTTAAAACATCTTTTCTTAGGACTTGATTGATTTTCATTAGTTACCTCTTTATATAATGTATCTAACTACTACAGATACTGCACCTACCCATGGATATTAGAGCACATTTCCCTTTCAAAGTGAAAAATACAATTTAACAGTTGTATTAAAGTCACCTATCCAAAAAATGACACCCTCTGCAACTGAGCACAGTTACTGTTAGAGATGTTGTTCACAAATACGCTGCCTAACCACAGGCATCTAGTACAGCAAAGTACAAACACACACACACACACACACACACACACACACAGCCTGAAGACACCAGCTGCTGCTTATAAGTAGTGGGAGGGAAAGGGAAAGAGTGAGAGTGTGCCATCATCATCACCTCCAGTCCAGCAGCATCAAATGCTCAAATCTAGGGCAGTTTACAGCATTTTGTGGACATGCAGGAACATAAATACAGAATAAAAAACAAAAATTATGATATATACAGGAGTAAATTCACGCACAGTCATACAACACAGAAAAAAGTAGTCCATTACTCAAAAGAAATCCAGTTTGACTGATAAGCTATTTATCCTAATTCTTCGAAGTATGTATCTATATAAAAAGACATTTGGGTGGGAGGGGTAGGTTCCATGGTGAAAGTCTCAAATTATTGTTTCCATGGCAACTCTATGCTTCATTAAGCATCACATAATTCACATATTGCTACTTCCTGAAGACCCTCTCATGACTCGTATGGTTTTCATCTCAGAGCTGTAGTTTATATCGACTAATGGGAAAAAAAAACTGGAGCGAAAAAGCACTTGCATCTTGGAATGAGAGTATTGATTCACTTCCTGTTCCCTTTATCCAATTAATCAAAGCCTCTTACAGCAGGAGTGAAAGGAGATGCATTCTCAATGCTGTTGGAACAAACCACTCTTGTATTTGCATTGCTTTTAAAATGAATCAGTATCTGTGCTCTTTTTTTGCCCTGAAATAGGCTTTGAGGTGTTGCTGGGCTGTTTTTTAGGGAAAACTAAAGTGTATCAATTTAAATGTATTTTTTCCATCTGATGCAGGGTGACTTCTTGGTGAATAAAAGTGAATAAAATGATCACCATGCTGGTGGTGTTGAATTGGCGTAGGACGTAGTATCATTTTCTGAGTCATAGAGAAAGAAGACTGGAAGATAGACCTTTTTGGCACCATGGTCACAAGTAGTCTTACCACAGTTTTTTTTTTCTTTGTTTATGCTGATATTTATGCTGGTGCTGGTAGCTGCGTCAAGAGGTTTTAGTCTCCGCTTCGCTCTCAGTGCTGTGGTTTGCATGGTCCCTCCCCCGTCTGACTGGCTCTCCAGATGCACTCTCACACAGTGCACATGAGGTCAACAGTCTGTTTATCTCTGGGTGGGAGCAGCTGCAACCTTGAGCCTGTGGTCAGCCACATTTTTGCGTTCCCAAGAGCCCCTGCATGAAAGTGCCAACAGGTGTGAGCTACAACACAAAGCACTCCTGTGTGGCACAGAGGGCACGGAGGGCGTGCGTGCGTGTGTGTGTGTGTATGGTGGGGGAGGTTGAAAAGCTTAAGCTTTTAACTTGCCTGTAAGGTCCCCTTGGAGTTGATCCATTACAGATGATCCATACAGTGTATTTCCATGGGAGCACTTTACATGGGCCAAATGTACAGGTAACCTTTTCCAGATCTACAATTCTCATCTACATCTACAGCTGAATTCAGTTCCAGTGTTAAACAGCACTGTTTTCATTATTTGTTATTAACCATAATGTAAAAATCTGCAAGCAAACCCAAATTTTCCTGGTTGTTCCAATGAGTCTCATTCTGACCACTGCCAGGTCCACCCCTTTCACCTCCTTACATGCAATATTCCATACCAGCACAGCACATTGCCTATACCCCATCATTTAATTTTCTCCTTTCCAGGTAAAGTCATTTATGCGGCTCACAGCAATTTCCATAAGGCTGTCTCTGTCTCAGGGTGACACTACATTAGATCCATGCCCACAGAGAGCTGCTCCCCATTGTTCACATTGATTACCAGTCTGAATATGTTAATAAGATCATGAAACTCATGACATCTCTACCTCGATAAGGCCTGAATTGATGGTGGAACCTACAGCATTTCTATCAGAATGACGAGAACAGTGACAAGCGTAGGTCACATCAACCTTGGGGAGGCCCTCACCTCACTGATGCTCTGTGTTTGTAATTTATGGGTTTTTTCCCTCACAGTACTGTTTCCTGATTTAATTCCACCAGCACAAATACAACTGAATATCCTCAAGTCTTCCTAATCCAGGAGCTTGATATCATCTTGTCACTCACTTCTAGGTATCGTGCAAACTGGATATGTATTTTCATATATTTGTGGAAAAACACCATGTCAAGGAATCTCCCTACCAGGTTTTGCAGTCTTCTTAGAGTTTGTTTTTAATGTTTACCTCAGAATATTTTGATTCCACACATTCTAAAATGAATGACTCCAAATCATTTGGGCAATGGTTCAGATGCAGGTGTTAGAGCAAGCAGGGCAACACCTACAAATCAATTTGTGCTAGCAAATCATCAGGTATTTATATATAACCCCAGTGCCATGATATCTTTGAGCAAGGTGTTTTACCCAGTTACACAGCATAATGTTTTTGGTAATGTGTAAAATTTAATCCATATGTCATGGATGAGGCCATAATAAATTAAGTCAATAATAAAAAAACAAAATCAAAATCAGGTATGTAGATGCCAAGTGGATGAAAAATGTTTTAACCAAGCCCCAGGTATTTTCAGCTGGTTAAATTAAAGCAATTTTGAAACCCTTTGTTTGGGGCTCCTGGATGCCACAGTCAGCAAAGTGCTGCTCAGAGTGCAGGCTGAGTCCTATAGCCCAGACATTGTGAGGTCAGGTCTGGGAAATATCATTAGCTAATTATAACTGGGAGTCTGCAGCAGCAGACCACAATTAACTGAGCCTTGCTGGTCGCCAACACATTAGCACCTCCTAACAACTTGACAGGTGCCGAGTCCATTAGTCAGAGATGATCTGCTTTTTTTTCACCAGGGATAGGGGTTCATAGGTCAGCCAGGGTTTTCTCATCTTACCACTCCCAGGCACTCTGAAATTCTTCAAATGGCTGCATGTTCCTCAGATGACATCAGTTAAGCCCCTTTCCTCCATCTAACACATACTTCAGTGTGGGGCAGTGTTCCTTGTAGTGTGAAAAATAGCCATTGGCTGAATTACATTTCAAACATATTAAGTACTAAATTCAATATTTAATATCAATATTAATATCAATATTTAATTTTTTTCCCTTTTTTTTCCTACAAAAATCTTCCATATACTCTGTTTAAGTTGCTCAGACTTACAAGTCAGTTTATTGTATTTTCAGACCGTGAACACTAGGCAACCATTCCAAGCACTTCTATAGCTGATGGTGCTATATATTACAAATGTTGGCAGGGGCAACGTTGGAAATACTTTTGAACAAAAACATATGCCTATTTTCTCTCAACCGTTGACCAGGTGGTTCATTGTGAAACAAACTTTGACTCAACACAGGAAATGGTCAAACACTTGCCCATATGGCATTTTCATAAAACTTTTATGTAAAAAGGAAATATTGGCATGACATGTATACTAATCAAGCTGAAGGGTACAAAGCTGGACATGTGAACATGAAAAAGATTTGGCATTTTGGTCAGGCATCATCTAAACACACACAGCATACAAACTACACAAACCCTTGGTGTTTTCTTGGTTTGATAATATAATGAATTAAATAAAAATATAACATATTCAGGCCCACAACATTAGTGATGGAAGGTTTGAATGCAATTCTCTTAGGTGCGCAGGTGCATTATGGGCCAGTGACTGTGGTCTAAACAACATGTAGCTTTACTCATACACTAACACACTCACAAGATATCAAACACTCATCAAACATGCTCTGCAGCAAATGAAATTGGTCATCACTCACCTAGCCCCAGACATACAGGAGGACAGAAGTACAACCTTCCTCTGTCGGGGAACTCACCAAGTCAAGAACAGCTGTGTCCTATGAACCTGTCTGACTGTTCTGACTATTGATGTTGATCCTATTGCCTCAAATATTAACACACAAACCCAGGTTACAGCCCAGGTGCAAGTGCAATAAAAACTTAAGATGATGGTCAAGAAACCACAAGATAACGACAAACTGAGCCATCACTTGATGGGAGTGCTCTGGCATTTCCACTTCCACTTCATGTTTGTTCTTACCTTTTAAACACAGATATAATTTGTTTTATTATTGGAAATGTGGGAAGAACATTTTTATCAGCTTTTTTGCTCTATGGCTTCTGTTCCATTTATCAGTATGGTTGTACATTGAGGAAACCAAAGTGAAATCAGCTGTACGCATCTTCCTTAACAAAGTATGAATGCAGCATCATTAAGACAACAGCAACCACTGGACAACAAGCCCTGAGATGTCAGTTGTGATCATGAACTTCACAGCTTTAGTAGATATTCAATAGGACTGCAATTCTGTTCAAAGACCATGCAGAAAGTATTGTTGCTGCTGCTATTTTGACCTAAAGAGTTTTTCATAACTTATCAACCTTGAATATCAATTTGGCATACACAGCAATTAAATATTTTGATATTCTTTTATCTTTTTTTTCCTTTGGATTTTGTAAAACATCCTCAGGTCTTTTTAGTAATTTAGGTATAGGTATAGTGCTTTCAGAAGCTGTTACGAGCTCACAATGACACCATGTAGAATACTTGAGCAAGGATCAATATTGATTCAAAAGTAAACTTTTTTGAGTCACATGCTTCAAGAAATCTTCAGCAGCACCTCGCCAATGCATATGGCTGCCATATTAGACCTCATACAGGTTCTTTGCACCCTGTTCACTCCATTTCTTTTTAACTCATAATTCATTATAATAGTAGTCAAGTGAAGGAAGATTTTATCAGAATACTAACGTAAGTTCTCATATGAGTTAATTGTTGTTGTCTTTTTTTTGGCAAAAAAAACTTCATTCAGTCTGGCACAGTCAGTGCTTATGAATTATACTGCAGACCAAGGCCTGTCCCAAGTTTAATCATAAAAAACAGAAAGGCACATTTTGAGACTTTGAAAAGAAAAAAAAACTTTAAGCAGGTTCTACACCCAAGCTAAGGGTTCATCTTGGTTTGCTGTTCTTTTTCCTCAAATCCTTTTTCATTCTCCTCTTTGGTTTGAACAGGTACGAATCTGTTGTTTATCTTGGAGTTCTCTGCATAGTGGGGCAAGTTTGTCAAACTGGTGTTACACTCCTTCTCATCCCCTTCCTCCTCCTCCTCTTCCCCCTCCTCCTCCTCTTCCTCCTTTTTCTCCTCCTCCTCCATCGCGACATTGCAGCTGCATGTGTCGTATATCTTCCGGATGTCCCCCGGGATGTTCTTCTTAAGGTCCTTGGCCCGGCTGCGCTTGGCCAGCTTGGTGAGCGAGCCGAAGCGGTTGAAGATGTTGTCCTCGGAGGAGGAGGAGGCCTGCTCGCGTTTCTCCCGCTGCTCGGCCTTCAGGCGCAGGTTGTTGAGCTTGGAGTCGATGCTCTCCTGCGAGGAGGTCTTGAAGCGGTCGGTGTCCAGGCTGGAGAAGACGGCCCTCTTCTCCGGGGAGAGCATGTCCAGGGAGTGGGCCCGCTGCTCCAGGCCCAGCCGCCGGCGCTCCATGCTGCGGATGGTGGCCGCCCGCTGCAGCTTGTCGTGGATCTCCACGCTGACCCGCCTTCGCGTCTCCCGGAACTCCGCCCTGACATTGGCCTTCCACTCGGCAGCGTGAGCCTTAATCTCCCCAACCTGGTGCGGGACACATGGTATGGAAATATGGTAAAAACAGTATAACACTATAAGAAAGAAAGAAAGCTATAAATGCTACTACTGTTTCCACTGTTTTTGTTGCAGGTTTTCTGCACTTGATGCCAAGAATAGTTTGATTCCCAAATAAGATAATTTCATTAAGATAAGTAAAGGGCTCTCCTAAAGGGTGCAATGGTGCTTTCGACCCATAATTTTGGAAATGTGATCCACAAGTTAATACCTGTTCCTTGCCCTGAGTACAGAACATGAAAGCAGCTGGTACAGGTAGGACTTACCTTGTCCAGCTGTTTTTTTCTAGTTTGAGGGACAGACTATAATCAGACCAGTGTAGCTGAACTCCTTTGTGTTTTGGGATGTAATATGCTCTGCCTTTATGGTCACTAGTTTGTAAATGCTAGTTAGCATTAGCATAGTGAAAATTCAGTGATGACAGACAATTCAAGAAATGTCAGATTCAAGAGTCACAACTTTTTCTGCAGATGGGTCATAATGAATGCTGCCTACCTCCTCTTTTGTTTTTTTGGAGAGGACTCTCAACCAGTCTCCTATCATGCTGAGCACGGCAGCAAAGTAAGCGAGACCCACCAAGATCCAAAACCAGACGAGTGGCTTGTACCATTCCCCATACACAATCCTCCGGTTGCCACCTGAAAACAAATCACATCCATTCAAACTGAAAGTAAGACATCACACCATGGCTTGAGGTCAGACTTTAAGTACTCACTAACATGGTCCATTACAATTGATGTCTTAGCCAGTTCTTCATATCTCTAAAAATTGCATCTAAAAGCATTAAAGAAGCATCACAAATTAAATGTAGCTACTGTGAACAAGCTAAGACCTTAATCAATATATAATCATTCTATAAATGCATTAAGTGACTGATTTAATTTTAGATTAGCAGCATTTAACATACATTTGGAGGCAACAATACCCCTACTGCTTTTTGGTTCAATACAAAACATATTTTATATTGATTGAAAATATTTTATATGTATCATTATTACCTTTCCCTCCCTCTGTTCACTTTCACATGAATAGTACATATTTATGCAGACATATCAACAAGAATTCATACAGAGTAAACTGAAATTACTTTATACATGTATATGCATTATGCATATGCATTATTTGGTGAAATCTAATGTGTCTTTTTTTTAATCATAATTCACCCAGGTAAACATCCACTTATACATCGCTTTACATGGATGAATAGATGTTCCAGATTGACAAATTTCATGCTGGCATATAGTGAACATGGAGAAAAAGCCCCTCACCTTAAAATGTTAAGTGAGAAGAATGAAAAAAGCACTGCAGTGTACCATTATAGTACCTGCCCATATAAAAAGTCATCACCTGCTACATAGTCCCCAATACCAATGGTTGTGAGGGTGATGACCACAAAGTAAATGGCCTCAAGCGCAGTCCAGCCCTCGATGCGTTTGAAAATGACTGCAGGAATGGTGACGAACACTATGCACCCAGCCAGGATGAAGAGGATGGTGGAGATTACCCTGATCTTGGTCTGGCTGACCTGCTTGTGTTTCTGCTGGAAACGGAGAGGACAAACAGAGGTTGAGCAATGTAGACAAATGTAGGTCAATCAATCTCCACAGTGTGGGTGTAATGTATTCCAGTTTCACTGAAGCCACACACAGCTTGAATAAAGGACCACCATGGCAGTGGCCCAGCAATTCCTATTCATCAACTCCATGTACCTCTGGTAATGAGCAAAAGGTACACATCCATCTTAGAGTTGAATGGAATTCACATGATGTCACAAACTGCCGTCTCTGACTGTGTAATTCACAGGTTTTACAGCCTGATTCTCTCTACACTCTCTACACACACACACCACTCACTGCACTGTGGAAACAGCAAACGCCTGAAGGACAGGAGGCTATCCCAGATGAGAAAGACAAAAATGCTTCCAGATGCTGGTTTCCCATGGTGCTATAGTATAATACATGGCTTTTCATGGAAATTCAGATTAAAATCCAAAAATCTGAAAATACCATTCAAATGCATACTTTAGTTCAAATGCTTTGCTATCAAGTGTAAAATCTTCATAGGGTTTTTGAAAAGAGTAAGCTGGCTATCAAGTTGTATAGGAGAAGTTCCAGCCTTTGAAAGGCCTTTGTATTAGTCACAACATTTTGCCTATTAATTTCTTTTACAGCCTACATCACAGCCCTGAATATATTTGGTATACCCTCACATAATCAACAATGCCCTCTAAATGCAGAACTGCCAGTAATTCCCTTACCGCCGGGTAATCTCCCAGAATGAGAAATAACCTGAAGTTCATTTGATACAGGAAATGAGATTTGATTCAGAAATTCCAGAATTGCAGTAAGACTATAAGTATAGACTTGTGGAAATCAGTGGATGCTGTAACTTGTCTGACTTACCCGAAACATTTTCTCCACCTTTGCTATGCTCTTTACGAAGATTGTTCCAAGCTGATCACCAATTCCAGCCAGGAGAAAGCCAAACAGAGGAATTCCAAATATGGCATACAGGATGCAGAAAATCTTTCCACCCTCTGTACTGGGGGCTATGTTTCCATACCCTGTAAAGGTAATAAATATTACAAGGTGAGATGTGTCTTTACTATGGTGACCCTGAAAGATGTACTCCAAGCCATGTTGATCTACATTGTACCAGATATGATTTTTCCTCTAGCTATATTAAGGCATATACACGCCGGGGGAGGACAAATTCAGACTGCTTTGCTGAAAACAACATGAGAACACAAGAAGTTTAATGGTGAGAATAGGCCATTCAGCCCAGCTGGGTGCATCATTTTGTCTATAGTCTACAGCGCATCTAGATCTGTGTCAAGCCTGGTCTTGACCATTCTAAGTGCATCTGTTTCCACTACAATTTCTGGCAAGCTATAAAACATGATATTGAGTGCACAAAATGAGAGACGACAGGAAGGGTGGAGAAGGAAAGAGCAGTATGATTATAAACACCGCTGAGGGATTTAAATCGCAGCCTGCGATAGCAGGCATGACTGAACTTTTTTATGGTAAATTTTAACATTCTCATGCTTTCTGCAAGCAAGATCCATTAAATGGTACATGGTTTTAACAATGCTGCTGGTATTCATTACATAACTCTTTAGTCCTGCTTTTTCAAACTGCTTCTGCACAGAGTTCGATACATTTTAAGCCTGACCCCAGCGAATTCCTGTGGGTGGCATTACTAGCTAAAGTATAAAAGCAATTGGCCTTTTCAGAAACTTTGTCACAAACAGAATATCACAGGATGTTAATACAGTCTGTTCCCTTTTTCATGTAAAAGCAAAACTACACATTTGACACCCAGGAAGGGAATACATAAAAGCCCTGTATGGTGATAATGATAACGGAAGCCTCACTTGTGCAGATAATTCAGATCAGAAATATCCACACTTTAAGTGCTCAGCCACTTCAGCCAGAATTATTGGGTTTATGCAAGTACTTGGTTTTGATTAATTATGATAGACCACAGCAGTGGATAGCTGAGGGATAATTTAAAAGGTTTTCTGTGAAATTCTTGTATTTAGCAATGCAAAAGCCACTTTGATTTGATCAGTAAGTGGCTCTCAGAGTCATGTTTAAGTGTTCATCAATTTCTCAGGCATTTGCTCTCGTGTATTTCCAGAGCAGATTCTGTTTCTTTTTATTCTCAGACTTCTTCAGGGACTGTTCATCACTCCCAAACAATGGCCGCTCTCCTTCCCTCTCCTTCTGCCTGAGTGATATCTCACTGCATTGCAAATCAAAGAAAGGGGGCTTCATCAAGTCTTGACTTTTTTACAGAGCCAAGCTTTTTCCATTAGCTAAGTAATACTTCTTATTTATTCGTAAGACCATAAGATGAAATGAATGAATCCCAGAAATGAACTAAGTGAATTAACGATTTCTCTTCAAAGTGGATATCTGATGGATTTACTGACTTTACACAAAGGTGTAACAGAGCAACAAATCTGTTGTGCCAGACATTTTCATTGTTTTCATTATGTCAGGCACTGTCACCTCAGTAAAGTGGAGCATTTTTCTCTCTCTCATCTTTTTTTTGTACCTTAATCAAGATACCAGTGAGGTACCACCCCTCAAAGTTCCCAAGAGTACAGTGCATTTAGTCTATTTAATTTAACTGAAGTTAGGAGCATCAGGGCCGGCACTATGCGGGTACAGACGGACCTCAGACACCCCCAGTTGTCTCCTTATATCCCAATGTCTACATAGTATTATATTTTTTTAAGATATTATGTTTTGTGCCCCCCCCCCCCGTGGATTGCAATTACACCCCTCTGTGTTTTCTCCTGGTGCTGAGCCTGAGGAGTATATGAATCAATCTATAAGGGCTCTCCATAGAAGAGGGTGCGAGGGGTTGTGTGGGGATTACCTATTGTGGTGATGACCGTGCCAGCAAAGAAAAAGGCACTCCCAAGATCCCAATAACTGGAGTTGTAGGACGTCTCTCCAATGGGGCTCACCCCGGCACTGACAGCATTCACAGCATGCTGGGAAAAGGGGAAACCATTTTTTAATTTCAAAAACTTTACTTTACTTTATTCAAAACTGTATGCACTGTGGTATGTAGTGGAAACTATGCAGGAATAGTATAAGACATTGCTAATAAATATATGTAGCGGAAACTATGCAGGAATATTATAAGACATTGCTAACAACTTTATTGGCTTCCAAGAAACAAGAAGTATCAATAATAAATGTTGGTTAGCATTGAACAAAATTACATCATGTAGTTGAATACCATACCCTAAGACATCCCCCCTACACACATACATCCCATACACACAAAATGTACAGAATAAAATGAAATATTATTAAAATTAGTATTGATTAACATTATTTATAATAGTATTAACATTAATATTTTAATATTATTTAAATGTGTATTATTAAAAAGTTTGAAATAATTACATTACAGCTTTAATGATGTGTGTCATAGGAGAGGTGAGCAAGACAAATCAAAACAAAACACTGTGACAGTGTTCAGTCAGGTACAGGTTCCAACAGGTCAATGGGCCTTATCTACAGCTTTGGCCAATCCTGACCAACCTTATAGGTACTAGAGTTTGATTTAGACATTTAGCCTAATCTGAAGCAAATAAGATAAAAAACCTACTGTGTACTGCTATTACTGTGTACTTCCTGTCACTACCCTGCAGCACAGTAGGTTCTTCCGTCAAAAGGTCCCAACCTTCAGTAGTGCCCTCCCGTACAATGGGAGTGCCAGCTGTGCCTGTAATGCAGTCAGTGTAAAGCTCAGACGGGGGGATATCTGCGTGACTAATGGGTGTGGTGAGTCATCATTACGGATGCACCGGGCGTCCACCTGCGGGAGGGATGGAGAGGCCCCCACATCAGTGCCTCTTTCCTGACAGGATGTCCTGAGAGCAGATGGAGGCTGCGTGGTGTGACTGGCGAGGTGTGCTGCCAGAACCCGCAGCACAGCTCAGGTGTGAGGGCTGCATGCCGACAGCGCTGAAGGGTAAGGCCCCAGTCGGGTTCTGAAGAGTCTGGATTAACTGAAACTTTCTCTCAAAAGTTTTGTCACCTCCTGCAGCTTTTCCACTTTAGAATAAATCTAACTCAATGCCCTTTCAAAGACAAAATACTCTTTAAAATGCTTAAATACTTTCTTATGTTAAAATATGCAGCTGCATCTCTTCCTGCACATGGACCAAGTTGTACTTGACCCTTAAAATCAATGAAACCTACAGTAAGCTTTGCCATTTTAAAGCCAGCCAAATTTGAAGAGATTTGAAGACATTCATATGTCTTTGAGTATGCCATTTCTCAGTTCCTTTCTGTGCATCCCTGCTGCTGCTAGACAGACCCTCAAAATCCTTGTTACTTATTATTATTATTATTATTATTATTATTATTATTATTGTTGTTTTCATGTTAATGATAAATTATTTGTAATTTGGGATACATTTCCATCAGCAGCACATACAAACTGAAACGGTCAGGGCTTTTGAGGCCCTTTATCCTTTATCACAAATTCCATTTCTCCTCTATGTAAATAAGAACCCTGTCACTTTAGAATAAACACACACACCTGAACTAAATTACTACATGGATTTGGGTACCACTTGAAATGCTAAATCAGTAGCATATGGGAGGTGAAGGCAATAAACATTTTCTATGATGTGTTCTCAGGACTATAGATCAATTTTCTCAAGGCCTTAATTTTCTCAGGCCGTAAACCCCTTTGAAATTCTCATTCACACGTGACGCGGCAAATATTAATACTTTGTTAATAACTTGTGAATGGTTATGGTTCCAAACACAAAAGCAGATTTTATAAATTTTATTTTATAAGGGAGTAACCAGAGCTTCACATCGAAATCAAAAGCATTTTTTTTCCTTCTTTGCACATGCAGCATGCCTACATGATGTGTTCTCAGGACTATATTCATGTCTCTTGAAGAAAATTGTAAATCCATTGCACATCACCTCACCCTCCTGATAGCATTAGTGGTGCATTATTCCAGGCCTATTGAATATATATATCAGTCCTTTCAAAATGCAAAACTGAGGAGCGACATTGAAGACAGGACTGATTCAAGGATAACAAGTGCTGATATGTTAATGCAGTATTTGCTGAAATTCACCACCTTCTCCCACTTTCTCCTGTATTTTTCAAACTGGTACATCTGATCATGTCCTAACCATGTAACACTTTCCTTGTGTATTTTGATGTCAAATACAAATCACATTCACTTCATTTCTGTGAAGTACCAAGTACGGTGATGTCACCCCCTGGAGTGAGAATGAGTCATTACACTAATGTGCACTGATGCCTGAGGTAGGTCTGGCTTTTGCGTAAGTGACGGGAAAGATGCTTTTACCAGAAACAATATACTGTGTGCTTCTTAAAGTTGGCTGTTTCATTTACTGGTTAGGCTCAGCCCACACCAGTTCATCCTGTAGTCATGTTTACTTCTGTTGTCTACATTCTTCTTCTTTTTCTTTTTTTTTCTTCTTCTTCTTCTTCTTCTTCTTCTTCTTCTTCTTCTTCTTCTTCTTCTTATTATTATTGCTGTTGTTGCTGTCCTAGTACCTAGTCCTAGTACCTAGTACCTAGTACAAGCAAAATACAGTAACACAAAACCATATAAATCTTTGAAGCCTAGTTGTTAATCCGACCTGCTATATTGAATCTACACCCAAAGCAACCTTATTAAAGACTGGCACTCCAAGAGGCTTCAACCTGCAGCATGTGTCTGCCCACTATTCAAGCACATGATAGATGATTCGAATGACAGCGGCTGCCCAGAGAGGTGAAATGGTTATAAATCTAACCAGAAATAACTCTCTGTCTACAGAAACACACAGCGCTGCAAAGCTCTGCCAGTCTCACAGACTGTATTTCTCAGCTCCACTCTCTTGAGATCTCACAGTTATGCTCCCTGGACTTTTAGAGGCTCAAACCATGTGCCTACCGACATTTTTTGACCTCTGATTGAGGTGTTGAATGATCTTAAATGGATATTGGATCTGAAAGGTTGATCCACTTCACACCAGGGAGGGATTTTTATATGCTAAGGTCAAGATGAATCACAGCTGAATTAGAGTATTCTATAAGATTCCTGTGACAGTAATGGAGAGCAGCTCCACTAATGGTTGTCAAACGGAACTGTAAACCATTTGATCGAGGTACAGATTGTAAGTCCTGATTCTTCCTCTCTCGGTGTGTTTATCTTTCATGTCATAATGAAGCTACTGAAGCATGTATTCCATCACACAGAAGGGGATTCCTGGTATGAATGGTATGGTACTGCCTCAATGCCTGAGTCCTTCAAAACTAAACGCAATTAGTATGTTAATAAGCTATTACCTTTCCATTTTTCTACTTTCTTCCAGCTTCTGCAAAACCTACCTTAAAGATCAATTTTCTCAAGGCCTTAATTTTCTCAGGCCGTAAACCCCTTTGAAATTCTCATTCACACATGACGCGGCAAATATTAATACTTTGTTAATAACTTGTGAATGGTTATGGTTCCAAACACAAAAGCAGATTTTATAAAGTGTATTTTATAAGGGAGTAACCAGAGCTTCACATCGAAATCAAAAGCATTTTTTTTCCTTCTTTGCACATGCAGCATGGCACACTACACTGTAACTATTAATTGAATCTTTCAGTGAAACGTAATAAATGGGTGACAACATTAATGGTAGGTTAGAGGTAGTAATTTGAACAAGGTCATTATGTTGTAAGAAACTCTTCTCTCTCAGCGTTCTTAGACAAAAAGGTTTAACTGAGGTCTCTTCAACTCTGCCAGTATCACATTAGAATCAAAATTGACCTAAAGCAACCTCTCAGATGGAACATACTAGATAAAACAACACATTCAGTGATAAGCAGACGCGAGGTTGGTTACTCACAAACTGAACCTCCACCCTCTGTTATTCTGAGCCCCCTCACTGCTGCCAAGCCATGGTAATTATGACAAACACACCATGCCAAACGGCGGGAGGTGTTCCTAAATCATTCACCCCCGCCTCTCCCCTCCATCTCCACCAAAGCACCCTGCTCGTTCTGTGAAAACACCTTGGGTCTCTATTTGACAAGTTAGATTTCTGCAGCAAGACTGAGGGATGGCAAGAGACAAACATGACGCAGCACTTTTTAAATTAGACCCTGAAGAAAAATGGTTTTGTTTCATTCCCTTTGATGGGGAATCTGTTCTAGCTGTCTTAAGTCTTCAACATTTTCCAGCAAGAACACATGCTGCTGGACTTTCTTTTCATAAAGTTCTGCCCCCTCACAATGTTGCCAAATGATAAATGTCACTTCTAATAAATTATTATTGGTAAATCAGAATATACGCTTAGTGGCAATAGGGTAAATGGTGCTGCTTTAGTGTTAAACCAAGGCAACAACCAGGTACCACTAAAGCAAATGCAGTCATGCCAGAGATCACAGCCCATTGCCACAGGATGTGCTCACTGCTGCCACTTCCAATATGGGGAGCTTTAACTGACAAATAATTATCCACAGGCTTAAGCCATCATAAAAATTTATTTCAGCACCTACCACAGCAGATATGGACATTGATCATCAAACTGAAGATTGCTGAGAGAGTTGTGCTGATCCTGTGATGGTAAAAATGCCAAGGGTATCATTCAGAGAAAGGCATAATTCCCAGTGTTAATGGAGAAGATGTGCACTGAGAGAGGACATGCTGTGAAATTTCACTGCTTACATCTTGCACACACACACACACACACACACACACACACACACACACACACACACACACACACACACACACACACACACACACACACACATGCACACATTGAACAGCACAGGATCCTTGTGAACCATCCAAAAGCAGTACACAGCAAACACCAATGAGATGAGTTTAACTTTAGGGTTGCCTTTGTATTTGCAAAATCAAAGATTATGAAACTGTTCTATCCTTACAGATTACAATAAACACCTATGTCTTTTTAAGGAATAACATTATTAAGCTAGTTATCCATTGACAGTAGCAGACTGTAAGAAACTGACTGAACCTCTAGCTTGGGACTGTTGTATTCCACTGCACAGCTGATGATGAATATTGCCTGGACACACCCACTTATGCTTCTCCTGCTTTTAGGAATGTTGATTTATTAATGTAACACTTTGCCTTCTGGAAGCTTTTTTATTGAGGGCAACCTTACACAACACTCTTGGCCTGGAACCAGAAATAAACATTTTATATATTCTGAACTGAACTACAATAGCACTTGGATGCTGTCTCTGTTCCAGGAAGAGGACCCATCTGCTTCCTGGATGTTGCATCCCTTGGCACTCGTTCTGATGGACTGACGTGACATCAACAGTCTTGTCCATCGAATGTAGAGCAATGTGTTCCATTAGAGGACACGATTTTCCTGCTTTTCTGATTTTAACCTCGGCTACAGTGTTAAAGCTGCCAAGTTGTGCAACAACAATGTAAAATTTTTATTAATGCAGTATCATGAAATTTATTTTATCATTTATATTATCATTTTTACTGTTTAATACATCTGCCTAAACAAAGTTATGTTTTATGACTGTTTTATGAAAGAATGACAACCAACAGTAAATGAACCAAAAACCTCTCATATTTACTTTTTTCCACTGTGCCTTGTAAAGACCCATCCAAATGTATTTCCATAAAGTCCCCTAACACACTACTATAACAGTGGTTACTACTTCTTTGCAAAGGGCTGTCTCAGCTATCCTTTCAAGCATTCAAAAATGACTCAACAGGGGTGATTGCACTCTTGTTAGAGTCATCTCAATGAAGTAATAAACTTGAACTTCTCTGGATGTGCTGTCCCAGGTCCTTTCTGTGTGGAGTTTGCATGTTCTCCTCGTGTTTGCGTGGGTTTCCGCCTGGCGCTCCAGTATCCTCCCACCATCAAAGACATGCATGTTAGGGTCAATACTCCTGTCGGTGCCCTTGACCAAGGCACTGACAAAAGAACTGGAGTTGGTCCCCGAGCGCCGCACTGTGGCTGCCCACTGCTCCTAGCTCCTGGTGTGTGTGTGTGCTCACTGCTGGTGTGCGTGTGCTCCTGGTGTGTGTGTGTGCTCACGGCTCACTGTGTGTGTAGGATGGGTCAAACGCAGAGGACGAATTTCCCCATGAGGGATCAATAAAGTGTACGATTATTATTTATTATTATCATCATCACAATGCATTCTGTATTTGTTTTGTCATATAATAATACCTGCAAACTTTCCAGTTTAACTCTTTTCATAGCCGCCGCCACCCCCAATTAATTACAACAGTCCAACAGTTGGACTGTTGTAATAACCTTGTATGTTCACATTGTCACATTGTATTTTCAGATGTAACACTTCTTAATTTAATAACATATTGATAATAATAAAATACATTTTACTTGTACAGCATGAATTACTACACATTTCTGCTTGTCATGTGATCGCTCAGTGGACTGCCTACACCCTGGTTGTAGCAAACTCTCCCTGTCCTTGACAGACTGCAACCACTGATTCCTGGTCTGTCCACTTCTGTCTGTAAATATTGTGGTATTAGTCTCAGACTAACCCTAAACATTCCAACAATGGTCTCAGATCTGTCCATTTCTCTCTGTAAATACTGCAGCACTGCTCTCAGGACAGACAATTTCTCTGAGTAAACAGAGGGGAGCTGGGAAGGCAGAGCAGTACAAACTCTGTGTGCCAATACTCCACTTTGACAGCACATTCAGGACTTTAGGGCTGCTTATTGGATTCTTTTCCTTCAGATTAAGCGACCAATTTTCATCAGGAGAAGTATATTAAATGGGAGTTGCAATATTCTTTGAACAGTCCTGGTGTTCTTGGCCTCTTTGCTTGCACACATAAAGGCAGTGACTGACTGTACATGCAGATAACACATTGTTAAAATGCATTTGCTTGTCATGTATTCCCCCATTTTAAAATTCGGTACATTTGTAAAACATATTTCACATGCAATATAGCATCATGAGTGTGAACTGACTGTAACTTCAAACTTGTTGTTGTTGCAGTCTCAGAATTCATGTATTATCGGACCCTAATATCATGTAAAATAATTATATATTTCCACATTGAGTGTTTTCAGTCAAAAAGGATAGGATTTTAACTATGCCATCTGTATGTCTCCCTTGGGCTAAAATTAAAATTTTGCCTTTCTGTTTGCGTCAAACACAATCCCTTGTTTCAATATATGATCTTGGACCAGTTAAACTGAATGTCACATAGCTGGCTGCTATTGTTAAATAAAATTGCTGTGTTTTACTACACTGACGACCCAAGGGACTTTCCTGTGTAGCTCATTATCTACAGGGTTTTGTGACTCCAGCATCAATAGCTGGGAGGTTTAATATCTCGGGTGTAACTCCATTGCTTTGCAAGGAGCCAAGAAGGTGTACCTATTAAAAAAGCCCTGCGCTTGCAGAAAGACAGCATACAACAGCAGAGGCTGAATAAAACACAGTTATAAGGTTTCTATCACAAGAGACCAGACTTTTCTTTGTGGCTTTAATTAGTTGGGTGTCTATACATCAGAGTAATTCAGTTAGGGACTTAATGGCATTATTGACCTCTCTTAAACACATTAAAGTTATGAGAGTAATATGGGGACTTGGTACTGACACCCCTATTTTGTTAAGAGGACCATGTAACGTAAAAGTATGCAGCTGTTCACAAATTTTATAATGCTACATGCCAAATGGTATGCAGATTGTAAAAGCAACACTACCTACCGTTTTTAAGAACTCTGATTGAAACAGGCAGACTTACAGATGGTTGGTTCATTATCTGAAAATGTTTGAAAACCTATTAACAATAATGTGTGCTTATTCACACAAACAAACTGAGGTTTCTATTGTATGTAACATGAATACAGTATACCTTCTGTAATGACAAACACTTTGCTGTCTATTTAGAAATGCATTTTCCTATACTGTAGGAAAAATCAATATATCATTCCTAAATTATTCACAATATTTGACTCCCCTTAATTTACCTGACTCCCCATACACTACATCTTATAAGAGAAAGAAGACAATGCATCACTTATCAAATCATGAACAACTCCTTGTTTTGGTCTGTTGTGAGATGTTCTTCAACACTTTCATAGTCAGTTATGGCCCATGACAATAATATCTGACATGCCATCATATATTACAATGATTGAAGCTGATTTTAAACTCTCCATACACTATGCAAATTAAGGATCTTATTTTTCTGGTCCCATACCTTCCTGATGAAAAAAATTAATGCTACTTTTATGACTGCAAAGTTGTAGCTCAGAAGTATGAAGTTAAAAGTGACATTTTATATCAGTACAATCCCCCTCATGCAATAAATACTACCATACTACCACAAAAATCTATTCTATCTCAAAACTCTATTATTACAAGCATTCTTGGTGCCTGGGAGTGTTGTCAGACTTCATAAATGGCAATGACCACAGCCTGTTGTTTAAGCAGGTCTCCAGCTCACACTGTGGATTGCACTGAAGCTCTTTGTCCCTGTAAAGACATGTTTCTTCGCTTGCACATACCCACCTCCTCCGTAGGATGAAAAAAACAGTAGCGTGTCACAGGCTTTTCAATCTGCACATGGCATTTAGTTTTTAATTAGTACACACCGCTGACCTGAGGGTGGCTGGTGGGGAGGCTATGACAGACAGGTCAGTGAAGGGGAGTCTTTACGCGATACCCCATGACTTCTTGACACAAGTAAATGGTTCCAACCCGCTAATTAGGCACCCAGTGGTGACAGCCCTTCTGTCTTTGCTGTTTTTATTTAGATACGTTTATCCACGATGTTAGCATTTTAAAGTAAGTTAGTTTGCAGCAAGACTTTACTGAAATGTAAAGCATCAGTGAAGCACCACCAGAACCTTGACCCTGCTGTTGTTAAGCGGCCGTTCTTATCTCAACTCACCTTTATGAGCTCCTCCAGCTCGGAGTGGTTGACGCACGGGTGTTTCTGCAGGAACTCGGCCTTCTCCTGCGTGATGTTGGCCTTCCTGTTGTTTTCAAAGGGCTGCTCCAGCGCTCGGAACACCAGACCGCCTATGATCAGGTAGACCAGGACCACCACAAAGATGGCCAGCACCGTCTTCCACTTCATGACGGTGTGGAGCGCCGAGCCGCCGCTGTCCATGCTGGCCACGACCGTGGAGCGGGAGGACACCGACAGCCTGGGGAGCGGGCAGTGGCCGTTCGGTCTGGCCTCACAGCCCGTGGGGTTCTGCATGGTGGCCACGCTGGCCTGAACCAGGCTGGACTGGACTGTCCCGGGCTGGGCTTTCTTTGGGGGAGCCATGCTAGTCTGAACCGCCACTGAAGGGAGAAAAAGGGAAAGAGAGAGACCGCTTATGGACTGGACCACACTGGACATGATGGGCTGTTCCCCTCCAAATGCCAGACAAAATCCAGCCCAGGACAAAAAGAAACAAAAAATGAAGAGTAATTATGGATCATACCAGTACATGCTGGGCTGAATCACCACCGGACAGAAGAAAAAACAAGTTAATGGACTGGACCTTTGTGGCTCAAGCCATGGATACATTAGCACTGAAATGATGAAGTCAGATTTTAATGCATGTTAGTAGTAAACATGAAGTGAGGCAATTTGTCCTTTCCTCATCAGTCTAAGCCACTAGCAGTATATTGTTGAAATGGCAGGTTGCTTGTGCAAATTGTTTTCAAAACCAGAAGACCAATAGGAGGTGGATCCCTTACTGTGTGATGAGAAAAGCTATTAGAGCTGTGTGCTGTAGCCTTGACGTTGTGCCACAGTCCATTTCCAGTGCAACTAGATTTTATTGCTTAAACAATTTGAACGGTATATTCATATGAGTTCTGTGAGGCTCCCTTTAACAAAATAATCTTTTTAAACAATACAGAGAGAATAGTCCTGTGATATCAGGTTTTAAATTCTCAGATAATATAACAAGGCATTGTTGTCTATTATATATATGTGTGTCATGCTCAAAAGGTATTGTGTAGCAAATGTACATTGCAATGAGCATTCTTATGATAATATTTAGCTATGTAAATACACATTCTTATGTACGAAAATAACAGACAGAGCCATAGTATCCTAAACTCCAAAATGGAAAAAATAAAGAAAGAACGGTATCCAATCAAGAATAAAACACTGTACATTTTGCATGAACATACTTTTTCCCTTGTTGAGATTTCAATTTCATAAATCTAACAGTGAGAAGAATTTGGTTCCTGCTTGTTCTTTTTCACCTCCTAAAATTTATAAATCTATAGCTCATATCTTGTTTTAACATTCAAATTTAAATTTAAATTCTAAGAAATTCAACGTTTATGATCAAGACATCAAATGTAGTGAAACCACCAAAATAGTGTTTCCTGAAAACAAAACATTTTGCATAACTAGACTAATTTAATAACACTCAAACACTCAAACAATTTAATAACAAACTAATGGTCACTGAAAACCAATGTGGTTTCCTAATGGACTATGTAATAACATGCCAAACACTTAGTGTCACAAAGGACAAGCCAAGGAGACAGCCAGATAAGGTCCATAACACATCTACACCATTGCATCCCAGGCACTTTACCCTGAGCACATAACAGAACTCCCAGAGCTTTAAAGTGTTGTAACCCTTAACAATTGTCCAGGGCTGTTTAACAGGTCCTTTCACATTGATATGAAAAAGGGACGAGTTTCATTTGTCAGACTTATTTTAGTAAAAGGCAACTGTTTGGGTTGTGCTGTCATAGTCATTTGAACTGTTCCTTTGTCTTCATCAAAGAATGCTGAACACAGCAAACTGATAGCGCTCGCCTCCTGGAATCCTCTCCTCATGAACTTGGACGTCTCTCATTTTGATTCATGCCCACCTTCAGCATGAGTCAAGGACAGTCGGGAAGCCCTGCAATCACCTACTCACTTCCCGGAGCTATAGATCTCATGACGCACCGTTTTCAAGACTTTCGGGAGAACATGAATCAATGGAGCAGCAACAAGGTGCAAAGCAGGATGCATTTTAGAGTAAATGTTTCATATCAGAGGCTAATCTACAAGAAATAAAATGGAACCAGATGTTTATTCAAGGGTTCATCAAGGTGTTTTTCATGAGTGCCTCTGAATTTGTATTAATGTGTGCATGACTACCATATTAACAAGTGTATATCACTGCTGCTTTCATACGTGTAACAAAAAAATCTGAGGAACTTGTATCTGGTTATCTTGTGTTGATTATAAATTATTCTAAAGTTTTGACTTGAAATATTTGAAGGTTCAGGAATTAAAAGTTGCACTGCATTTTATGCATTTTATTGCATTATATGCAATTTGATTGAATGAGAAATGTGGTTAGTTTTCAATTAATCATAAAAGCAAATCACTAAAAATGTTTCCAGGTAACAAACACAGGAGACTTGCTCCTTGAACATATATTTTTGCAATTCAATTGTGATTGTTTTATTCTCTTTACAGTTTATCTCTGAATCCAATTCCTTATTCATTCTCCTTCTGTCTGATTCACAGTAGAAGAGATTCAGAATCATCATGTTACCTTGAGGGAGAACATCATGAGAACATCATAAATTAGACTATGGAGAACATTTATCAATGACAGTAAAAACATATTCCAGACGGAACTGTCATGATCTAATGATGCAGAAGATTCAATCAATTCTGATCTTACCAAAAAAGGAAAATACATTACCTGCTATATGCCCATGTGGTTATATAAGATATAACAGAACATGTATGTGTCTTCTATCTTCAAGCAATATTTGGAATATACGTGTGTGTGTGTGTGTGTGTGTGTGTGTGTGTGTGTGTGTGTGTGTGTGTGTGTGTGTGTGTGTGTGTGTGTGTGTGTGTGTGTGTTTGCACTTTATATTACTGGTCACAATCACCAATGTGGGCATTTTCCATGCTCTGATGGGTTGCATTCATGTCCTCAGCTGTAGTGCTCTAGTTCCCATATTATCTCCCCCTCAAAGCATACAATACAGCTGAGCCCCAGCCAGAGAGACCCACTCCCAATCTTGACTATACGGCCAATATTTCGTTTGAGATCATCAGTGCAATTGGCCGATAACAGTAAAAATGGAAATTTTAAGCAATTTGGAATAATCCATTCTTGGAGTGATCCAAGTAGATAGCCATCTTCCAAAGAAAGATCGAAACGGGCATCTAGCTGTACAGAATACACAACAAGAAATGATTGTGCAAGTGAGCGTATCATTTCATTCAAAGCTAACCAGATTTTAAGTCTTCCTGGGGAGATTATTTCGGACAGTTTGCGCAAACCTAACTTGAAAAATGGGCAAAGTAATAACAATAACGTAAAAATATAGCGACAAGAATATACACGCGTTATGCACCTCAGAAAAGAAACTTTTGATATGGTTAAAAATATCCTGCTACCAACCTTGCTCTTGTTCCCAGTTGACTTGCTTTATTGGGTTCTCTATTGGAAATTTCATCTCTTTTGTTCTCTTTCAACACAAAGACAAGGAATATCTGTCCAAGACTGCATCCAATATCAGATTAATATTTCTTTTCAGCCAGCGCCCTTGCTCGAAGTCCTCTCGTTTTCATCAGATACCGGTCTAAAAAGATAGCGAAAGGAGCAGAGAAACGCATCATCTGGAGCTTCTTTCTCTTCGTTTGTCATATGGCGCGTGGTGCACGCCAAGACAAATAGATTATTCTGAGCTTTCCCTGTGATGTAGCACCTTGGACGAACAGTAAAGTGGTTTTACACTGCAGCATATTTCAAACGCAACTCTGCAAGTGAGGAAAGTGCGAGTGGAGCCCTTCCTCAGAAAACCCAGCTGATGAACTTCACGCCAACAGGACATCATCTACAAAGGCACTACATTCGTGCGATCTCAGCAGAGCAGCTGCTGGGAAGACTTCCAGCAGACCGAGTCATTGCCGCCTCTTGCGCTGTTGCAGTTTCCTCTGCGATCACCTCCCTATGGCAATTACACCAAGTGGCTCTGAGCTGTTAAAATTCGACTTGGAATTACAGATGACATCGAGGTCTGGAACAAAGGGAATCGGTGTTCCAATCATATTCAAGACGCATTAAATAATCCATGTTACATCATGCTAGTTCTTTTTCCTCTCCATGCGCCAATATGATTACTTACTGGTTTTGATTCTGCTGTATGGATGAGGCGGGCGCACCACCCAGGACGTCGTTGTTAGGTGGAGTTACGCACAGGAGACACGACCAGAGTGCCGGTGAGGCTACAGAGGCACATGGCAAATGAGAAAGTCCCTGCGGCTGTGAAAGTAATTTACCATACCATCCTCTCTCTTGAGCGAACACGCCACTACAGACCGTATTTTAGCATGTATGGGGGGAAGCATGAATAATTAATAGATGAATGGACTAGTTCTGTGTCACACGTAGGCCTAGTCATCTCTCACGTGCTACCAATATTTTATTGCTTGTGAACAGTACGATAGACGGTAAAACGTTTTTTTTTTCTCGGTAGATCATTTTTTCAAGTACAGCGAAATAGCCTACCCATCAGCACAAACCAAACAGTGATAGAAATAACACCATTGAGCTGCATCATGATTAATGCTGTTTGATGTGAAGTACAGAGGCATGTCTTTCCAGAAAGACACTCCTGGTTTTTGAATAGTCTAAGGTCCTGATATGGAGTGTCATGCACTCCTTTTGTCCATTTAAAAAGACTGCTGAAAGGACAACCCCATTACCTGCGTGGATTGCTCTTCATATTGTTGTTAGAAGTGTGGGTTTCCGCTTGTTTTATATTTACATGGTGGTGATGCATATCCTTTGTTGTGGACCTACTCATGCTATACGTGGTATTCTCTGACCACACTTATCATTCATTCATATCCTTATCTTGGTTAAATGGGAGATGGTTTTGATCTTTGCGATTTGTCTGTATTGCTTCGTGCTGAAGCTGTATTTTAGCTGTTCATGGGATGAGATCAAATATTTTATTTAAATGTTCAATCATTAAAAAACCTAATGATAACTTAAATCAGGATTTGAATTTATATTAATGTTGACTGATATAAGGAGGATGACGAGAAGTTGGCCTAATATCCGTGCAGGAAAATGCTGCATTGGGTATGTTGCATAGGGTAACTGGTATTTCATGAACTTTTATGTATATAGTATGAAGGACTCTAGACCTCTCAGTAGTAAGCTTTTACACACACATACAGATTATTGCAGGTTTATATGGTAAGATGGGAAGTGGGAAATTTTACCTTTTTTACTGTTAACCTTTAGAAGATATAAAGACTCAACTGTTAATTTGTTCTAAATGCCATTTAATATCGTGTTATGAACCACAGCACGCACTTTATCAAAACACATTATATTAATGTGGAAAAAAGGCATGATATAGCCCTAAGCAAACAGGAGCTGAGGAGGCTGGGTCTTTGAGTCCGCAGGCAGCCTTGAGAGAGTCATCTGACCCCCTCGTGCTGCTCTCCTTTCAGCCATAAAACAAATCACAAAGCCCAGCTATATTCGGGTGTTTTTAGGTCAGAATGTCACCCAGACAAAGCAGTGAGCGCACTCACAAAAGTGATAATTTGTTGATAGTGTCCTCTCACAAAAACGTGCTAATTATATTGTGCTTATTCATTACAATGTGGGTGTTTCTTGCATGTTCTCAGATTTAGTTGTTGCATTGACAGAAACCTCTTACTGCAACTTTGTGATCTCATAGCTGTCTCTGTATCAAGGATTGAGTATTGTTGACCTGCACATGTTACACAGTGATGTTCTTAAGTAATTTGTTCTAAACATTATGCACAATGTACATTAATACGTGGTAAGGTAGGGATATATCCTGTGTCAAAATATCTGCTTTACCATATGAATGTTTTATGTAAGGCAGTCAGCCTTACATAAAACATGAACGGTACCGTTCTCATTGAGTGTCTTTGAGTGTTTTGAATGACACATAGTATTGGCATTAAAATCCCTGAATCAGGCCCTGTTTGTCTAAAAATAGCAATGTATGCTTTACAGTTTTAAGGGAAGGAATATTAAGTTATTATAAATACAACAATTATCAATGTTTTTTCTACATCAGATTACACTTTTTCAGTGCTTATTGATGTTTAAAGACAAACCACAAATCATTTTTATGTTCATTCAGTTCTGTTCACTAATATTTTCCTTTAAAAAATAGTTAGCAGGTCTAATAGAAAACTTTTATTTTCCTGAACCCCCTGACAACCTACTCTTGAGAGAACTATGTCTCCTTGAGGGTATCTGGTTGCCAAGAGTTTAACTCGGATTTTTTCTAAGAACGAGGAGAGCATTAAAAGGGGCAAAGTATGTAAAATATGTAATATATTTTGTGTATGTTTTTCATAGTACATATTTTACATTATATATAAAAGCTATGGAGTTTCATGTAATAAGCATTCATGTGTAATTCATCAATGATAAGTTCTTTACATTCTAGGCATTAAATGTGTTAGTTTGAATAAATCACTGAGCTACATTGATTCTGATGAATGAAGTTTTCCTGGCTGTGTGAGCGGAGTCATTGCTCAGTGTTCAACTGCACAGACCTCCATCTTTAAACCCAGCAGCTGCACACACATAGAATCACTGTTTAAATCAGCCACTTCTTTACGTAAGTGCAGCTAGCTGCAAAGGAATTCTGTGTTATCTTATGCAATTGGAGGTATAATTGACTATAGTATAACTGAAAAAATAAAAATAGCATAAATGAGAATATGTTCGGATAAAGATCATCTTGGATGAATGTGGTGCAAACCTTTACCATACAATAGTGAATCGTCCCTAAGACTCCTGGTTCCACTCCATTTAATTATGAATGAAATTTGCAGCACCCCCTAAGAATTCACATTAATAAGTAACTATATCACATGTTATGACATCATCAGGGTAATGACCACATGTGTCATTGTTAATTAAAAATTCAAGTGCATTTCTTGTGTGGACAGACTTATTTTGTGATGTGAAGCAAATGCAGAATATTCAAATGAACAACGACTAGGTGTTTATTTTGCAAATAATTGAGTTTGACAAGTTTCTGTGCCTGTCAACCCTCTCCAGTACTGAGAAGATTGTCTGTGCGAAGTTATCAGAGCCTGAATTCAATGAAAACTCAACTACCAAAAACACTTATTGTGGCACATTCAACACATATACACGTTTCACATGATATGATACACATGATATGATGAAAAAATACATTGTAACCAAATGGAGCAACAGAATGAACCCCTCCCTGACGTTACAGATTGTGCCCTCCTGTTCAAGATTAGAACATTGATTTCCACTGTCTGTGAGGTAACCACGTTTTACACAAAATGGTTCTAATTAGGATTATCGCTGGTAAAATGTTATGTTTGTATTGGGGCAGGGAAGTACCACGACTCCATCTCGTTTTTTTCCATCAGCTAATCACTGTTCACCTCTGATCCAGCCTGCAGGATCAGCACTCGGGGGATCCCGGCGTGATTTTACGTGTACGCGATGACGTATACGCGTAGCAACCAGCATGGCGACGGGGAAAGCTTCTCCATAGTGAGGCTTGAGAGCAGTGGATTGGACGGCGGCGGGTGTGCGTCCTTGTCGGCATCTGAAGAGGGTTTAGGATCGGATAGGTAGGCAGGCTCATGAAAAATAAATACATAGACAAGCTAGCTGGTTATACGGTATAACGAAGTACTGTTTTAACTAAATAAACATTAAAATGAGAAAGTACAGGTAGCTCCGTATGCGAATAACATCAAGAGCATGGGATATACTAGACCGATGGATGCAAGAAAAGGTAACTTTTGTTTATCCGTAAGAGGTTTAGAGTCAGCTGTTTTCCTCATATAGCTAGCCGGCTAGCTACTTGGCTTGCGGGATTTCTGTTCACATGTCTGTTTTGCAATAAAATGGTTAACGTTAGCTAGTACACGTTAATTGCAACAATTCCAACATAATCCCTATGTTTAGCCCGCTAGAGCAAGTTGTGAGATCTTTTGCTACGTAACTAGCTAATCGTTATCTGATGATTTTGGGTATGATTTTATTCAATAATTATTTTTAATGTTTGTTTTAGTGAATGTCCCACGATACAGCCTAGCTGGGCCATTCAAGGGACACATGAGTTTCAAAAGCAGCCGTAAGTCGTCCTGTTGGCTAATTAGCTAGTCTAGCTAGTCATAATTTGATAGAGACAACATGAATGCTGTCCCAGACCGATGGCGCTCGCTATAAGTGCTTCCACTAGTTTGTCGCATTAAATTCAGATGTACTAGTCATTGCTGCATTCTCAATATACAAATATAAAATATTGAGAATGTTATACAATAACGTTATCCAGAATATGGCTTGGTTTTAATAAACTGATATTATAAGAAAACAATAACATATAAGCGTGGAAAAAGATTTATCCTCAAAAATAAATGTCAATATATTGAGCATGTTATACGATACAATGTAATTATTTATTTATTTTAATTTTATTGGTGTTAATAGCTAGGTATTACAAGAAAAACAGTAACTTGTAAAGACATGAAAAAATAAATGAGGAAAAACAGAATTCCTCACGTTGTGAATGTGTTCCAGCTTACTGCCCAGGATCTTCAAGCAAACTAACCAACCAGTACCTGATTGAAGACCACATGGTATCCCATTACAAAAAGGTTTACTCGGCCAAAGGTGATAAAACGTTGACCAGACGTGGTTTCCTTCAATTTAGCATGACATTGTGTGTGCTTCATTCAAAGTGATTTGTGAAGCTCATTGTGTTATATAACTTTACAGTGCGTTTTGCTCATTGTAGCAAAAGCTGTCAACAGACGACTAGGTCACTTGATATCCACAGCGAGCTCCTTCGAAAAGGAGATGAGCTGACACTGATGTCAAGTGTAAGGTGACATTAGTAATTTGATTCTAAAGGTGATGCCCATACCAGTCAGTTTCACACTTTTTGTTTCAGGATCTTCAGCTCTTAGCTCTGATACCAACACGCTTGAAAGTTTCTGTCCAACGGAGCTGTTTGAATTCACCAAATTAAAACAAAAAGTAAAATCTAAATTGTGAAGAAAACTGATGTCATGTGGAATCACCCAAAATCAATGTGCTTATTAGGGATGCAACGGTAAACGGTATGTTGTCGAACCGCTCAGTACGCCCCCTACGGTTCAATACGCACACGTGAACCGCCGTAATACGATATGCCTGTCATTTTCCAGTAATTTCCAAAACTTGCTTATTGCGCTGCAGATTACACGCAGGTTGTATATTCAGATCCACAGACCATCTCTGGAGCCTATCAGCGCTCTGTATGCAAATACGAGCTGGAGAAGAGAGGGGAAACTAAAAACAAATATTCTCGCGTACGGTCACACCAGTGTGATTCGGTGATTAGCACCTGTGCGATTTAGGGATGAACCGGGTTCACGGTAAACCACGGTAAAATTCCCGACGGTTAGTATTACCGTTTCAAATTTTAATGATCATTAAAACCGTGTTTGATTACCGCATTTTGAAAAATTGCTGCCCAGCATCAACCAAAGTTAGCAACAGTCTCCCAGACGCAGGTGCGCAGGTGCAGCATGCAACGTGGGTTTGTTTTGTGTCAGTGAAAACAGTGACAAAGGCAGTGACAGCGCTCCGGAGATTTTTCAGCCTTCTAAGAGAACTAATTTGCTATTAAGAATGAATTCCGTGTATGTTTCTATTTGCATATTCTTGAAACAGAACACGGTTTAGACTCTTCTGTATGAATTTTTCAGCGTAACTACGATGTGACAGCATTATTTGTATTTGTCTGAAGTTCAGTAAATAGTTGAACTCTTACGAAGTCTTGAGTCAATTAGCCTACTTTCCTGTCAGGGGGAACTGAACATTGGAGAACGCTGCTATTTAATTTGCCCTCTTCAGCATTATCATAATATTCTGAAATGACCTACAAATTAGCCTATATTATACCAAGACTTTTAGAAAACAATATGCACAAGCAGACTAGACTCTTCCCTTTGCGCTTGATTTGCGATGAATACCTATAATCGTGATATTACATTTTCATACCGTTTCATCTCTAGTGCGATTAGAACACTAGATTGGAAAAAATTCTAGCTAATTTTATCTTTGAGGAAACGGCGATTTCACGTTAACAATATAGCAAATGCTAACTGAAAACTATGAGAAGCTTAATAAAGCTAATGAAAACATAACCATGTAACGTAACACACGCGCTACATAACATAAAAAATAAGTTACTATGCAAAAGGGTTAAAAGTTTAATAAATGCATGTTTCTAAAGTCAATGAGTAATCGTTTTAAATAATCGGGATTATGATTTTGCCATAATCGAGCAGCCCTACTAGTCAGTCATGCTGCCATCTTTCTGAATGAGGCTAAACAAAGAGTTTATTGCTTAAAGGGGGACGTGTTTCTATTTTTTTCTTAAATATAAAGATACCGAAACCGTGCCGTTACCGTGGCCCAAAAACCGCGATACATACCGAACCTTGGGCCCACTGTACCGTTGCATCCCTAGCGCTTATTAATGTGATTATCTATATTTCCTGTAGTATAAATGTTGATTTTAATTGATGATTTTGGTAGCACATTGGTCTGTACCAGGTATGTGATTTGTCTGTTGATGACATATTTCTTTTGTAAATTTTTCAGCTGTTGTGGACTCAACAGTACCTAAAAGTTTACTAAGCAGTGTGAAATGTAAGTAGATAACTTTGTATTTATGACTGATAAAATACTGTTAAAATACATTGTAACAATATACCATATTAAAACACTGTTCCTTAGCTCCAGCGAAAAATCATAAACCTCCCTAAATTGTAATTCCCACACCTTTGTCTTTCAGGACTTGACTGAAAGAACATGAATTGTTTTTTATACAGCTTGTTGAAAGGGGTATCACTTGCCTAAACAGTAAAGCAACCACTTAGAGTTGGCATTGTTTGTCTGCACTAAAAGAAATGAAACCATTTAAATGTGTACTACTTTTGTCCATTTGATATATGTCCCATGAGGTTTAGGAAATGCAAGCATACATTGTGGTCATGATAATTACAATATTGTATAAGAGCAGCAATTTTTAATGTGATGCTTAAAGTATTGTGGAATAGTTGTTTGGGAATGGGACTCATGGACTCCTGGTTAAGACCCTGGCTGTCATTTTGCGGCACGCGTAGTTTTAATTGTGTGTTATACCTTACAGGATGTGATGTGTTGTCTTTTCGGACTCGTGTTTGACAGATGCTGACCAGCAGCGACGGGAGCGGCTGAAGAAGGATGTGGCTCGCTACGAGAGACGGGCGGCCTCAATGCGGTCGCTGTCCCAAAAGAGCAACAGGAGCGACACGAGGCCCTCCTCCACTGAAATGGACAAGGTACGGGGACAACTGAAATTCCAGGCACTTCCGTAGCAGTGTATTTCCATGATACTTGGGGAATTTTGTTTGTAGTGAATTTGTCACCTTCTGCTTACAGTTTAGCCTCCACTTTGAATCAACTTACTCATGTTTCCAATGCACGTTCAATGTATGTCTTCTGACTGTGATGTAGTTACAAAATTAAATGATTTCCCTTGATTATTGTTTGGTGTAAATGTATATTTTGTTGTGGTCTGTGGGAAATTTGTACTGTATGGGAGTACTGCTTGTTCATGTATGGACTGAATGTCAGGTTATGCAATTTCTTTGCCACAAACAGACTAGTAACATGTTTATTTCCTCATTCAGAATAATATTTAATACAGAAATTGCTAACCAACAAAATCACCATTAACGAAAATCTGTGACTCATACAATGTAAGCTTATGACAAGAATATATTACACTAAAGTTAAAATACATAAATTCGACCCCTCCTCTTCTGTTTTGTGTGTAAAATGTGGTTCTCATGAAGACACCCTCATACATGCTTTCTGGAAATGTGAAAAAGTTAAACAAGTTTGGCTTGAAATTCAGAAGTGGATGACTAATATTTGTAAAACTCCAAGGTCCAAGGTCTCCTACACTACTGTAGCTTGCTTGGTGTTCCTCACTTGTAAGTCGCTTTGGATAAAAGCGTCTGCCAAATGACCTAAATGTAATGACCTAAATGTAAAACTGAGATTAATTTAACACTGATGCAATGCATTTTGCAGAGGATAGACAATTTGAGGTATCCTATTGGGTCGCAGGTTCTTTACGCTTCCCTGGTGTATAAAAACTTATTTTAAAGCATTGGAAAGATGTACAGACCCCATCCATGCAGGCATGGAAGGGAATGATGAAATATTATTTAACTATAGAAAAGACAATGTCTGAGGACAGAAATAAAAGGGAACAATTTAGTAGAATATGGCATGATATATATGAAGCCTTATAATTTAAGGTTAGAACAGAAGTGGGGAACAGGCGGGGGAACCACAGGAAGGAGAACCATGTGTACGTGTATATGTGTGATTGTGAGTATGCCTTATATGTGTGTGTTGATCTATGTTAAAGCTATGAGGTGTGAAGATGGGGCATGGGTATGTGGGGTTTTCTCAATGTAAAGATGTGTTGTTTTGGTGAACTAGTTGTACATGTATGTCTTTGTTGTTATTCTAACCAAAACCCCATAAACATAATTGTAAAAAAAAAAGAATAATATTTAATATATAATTGTATATATTACATATATTCTATATTTAATGCTATACATACAGTAGTGCCATTTTACATTGTGAGAGAGGAGATAGCCCAGCCTTGTGAAATAGTGAATTAAATGAAACTTGAGGTAAGTTTACTGTCACAAATAATCCATATACTTCAGCAACCTGTTTCTCCTCTGTCTTCACAGAGTCCTACATTTATGCAAAGGGATGAGACTGCTTATCCCTGCCTGGGCAGCTCCATGATATCCACCCCCAGATTCACCACCTCCTTCCATTCCAAACAAATAGTTTATCCGTCTCGCACTGACAATCGATCGTTGAGCCCTCCACACCAATACCGCTCCACTTCTGAGTTCAGCTACCGGAGCCCGGACTCACAGAGGCAGCAGTCGGTCCGTTCCTGCATGACTTCCACCAGCCAGGATGGATTCAAGGCCTTCCAGGATCCCGCTCAGAAGACTTACAGCGGCGACCTTCTGCAGAAGCACTCCCATTGCTTCACCGAAAACAAGCCCTTCACCCCCAGGACACTGAAAACAGGCAGCAAGTCCTTTCTGTCCCAGTACCGGTTCTATACCCCTCCCCGGGGGAAACAGAAGGCCACAAGACTCACTCATCAGGACACATACTATGGAAGGTATGCTGGAAGGATTTTGGCACCAAAATGGTGAAGACTTTGCTTTAATTTAATTGCATTGCTTACAAGGTTAGTGATGTGTGTTGCTATAGAAACAAACATAAAAGAACCCTTCAAACTGATCCCATTCGATAGGAATTTTCTCTTTTCAACCAAAGCTCAAGATGTAAGGCATTGAAAATTCTAGCACACTATAAAAATAGCAATGCCAAAATCCTTTGCACACAGAAGCAATTTCTAATATCTTTGTTCAATTTCTGATATCTTTACATATTCCATGTCAGAGGAAGCTCACCAGAGGAGGAACTGGATCTATTCCAGGCAAGTTTGGTTAAGCCCTTTAAAACATTCTACAGCATGTTTTACCTTTATGAACATCATACCTAATAAAAAATCAAGGTAAACAAGATATATTGTCTGAAATATAGATCTCATATTTTGCAATGGATACTGAAATTCATTTATGGTTTTCAGAAAATGTCAACCCTACCCTAGTCGTACCGTACCTCCCTTATATGATGCATAGATCAGTCTTAGAAAGAGGCAATGCAGAAGGGAAAGATTTATGTTAAAAGGAAGTGGTATTTAAATATTTGCTAGACATAATTTTTGAAGAAGGACAGTCCCAGATGAATGATAAACATATGAAATTTAGCATTTAGTGTGGCAAAGGACAATGTGAGTGTGAGACTCAAAAAGCATGCCATATTTAGTGTGGAATGTGCCACTATGAAGAGTTGAGACTAGGACTAGAATAGGGGTGCAACGAATAATCGACGTTGTCGACTAAAATCGATGATCAAATTAGTTGCCAACGAATTGAATTGTCGATTAGTTGGTGATGTCATCGTGTGTGTTTTTCATGCTGACTCGGAATGCTCAGACATATAGCTAAGCTACGTTGCTTTACTGGAGTGAACAATACAGATGGCAACACCTCACTTGGCAGCATTTCACTTTTAACCCTTTCGCACGTAACTTATTTTTGTATTACATAGTTGTTATATTTTCATTAGCGTTATTAAGCTTCTCATAGTTTCCAGTTAGCATTCCCTATACTTTTTAATGTTAAATCACTGTTTCCTCAAAGCTAAAATTAGCTAGAATTTTTCCAATCTAGTTTTATAATCGCACAGGTTTTAGCATACCCGCTAAACAGCTAATCATACCGGTGTGACCGGACGCGTGGTCAAATAATAATTCCATTTAGTGTAGCATAGTGGATAAGGTGCAGGAGTTGTAACCAGGAGGTTACTGGTTCGAGAGAGAGAGAGAGAGAGAGAGAGAGAGAGAGAGAGAGATTTTTTTTCCCTCCAGCTCTCTACCTTTCAAAGCACAAATACACAAAGCTGTAGGATCTGGCTCCCTTCAAGCTAAATTTAAAAGCTGATAGATAAATAAGAGCCATTGAGTAATTGTGTGATTCGTAATCCGAATAGTCGATTATTCGTTTCAATAATCGATAGATTATTCCACTATGAAAATAGTCGTTAGTTGCAGCCCTAGACTAGAAGATGCTACTTTTCAAGGCTTCCGGAATGCATATGTGGAGCCATGCAGATAATAAGCTGGGCAGCTAGAACTACAAATGAAGTTCTTGAAATTACGAGGGACTGAAATACTTTTTAAAAAGCCGATGGCAAGAAAAAAAATGTCCATCAGTTGGAGGTCACATAAAGACGACTTACTGAAAGAACTTACAGAAAATGAGCAGAAGGTCAAAGGTCAAAAGGATGTGGGTTGCAGAATGTTCTAAAAATTAGAGGCAAACAAGGATGTGGGTTGCAGAATGTTCTTCTAAAAATTAGAGGCAAATAAGTGATCACAAAAAAAAACTACTGCAGGCAATATTTAGGCAGAAGAGAAGAGATAAGGAAAACCACATCTGTTACAATGATCAAACTGTTTGGCAAGGTACACTGAGTAACGGTGATTTTAGCTGAAATCAGCTGAATACTGATACTTTTTGTTGTATGCTTTTTTTATAGCCCTCTGGTGCTCTGAGGTGTGCTGTCAGGCTAAGGCTGTTAAACAGTTGTGCTAATGATAGCGCTTTTCACCATTAGCTGTGAAAAGTAGCCAACGTGCACCTCACGCCATGCTGTTTCCAGACAGAATGTCTTGTAAAGCTAGACTGTTTTCCATGCACAGGAAATGGGTAATGAGCGTGAATTTTCAGACGAGGAGCCCCACAACCTTAACCACTCTGAGCTTCACATCAAAGATCACAAGACCAGATGGAAGAGCAGTGATCGTCTTCACTCATCATCCAGGTGCTTTATGATCTGATTGGTTGCAGATTGATGCGCAGTAATGTGTGTTTTCAATCTCTTCTGCTCTGATGTCTGGTAGTTCATTATTATGCCTAAGACATGGACAAGTTTAAGAGTGGGGGTTGTGTTTCATTCATAGGGTTTCACCAGAAGGAATGAAGTCCCCTTTGATGAAGAAAGTGACTACGGAGTAAGAATAAGCACCTTTGTGTGGTCACTACTATGGCTACAGACATCCTGTATTTCTTTACATTTTAAATGCAATTGCTGATGTTGAGGTGGCTAATAAGCTGATATGTAAAAATTAGTTAACCCAAGGAATACAATTCATAAGACATCTTTTGCAGTATGAAATGCCGATGTGCTTAACAACATCAATGCTTAATGTCATTTATTGCACATGATGTTTACAGTAAATGAACTTTACTGTACTTTATTTCACAAATAATGCTTTGTACCCTTGCCTCACCCCATAACCATACCTGTTTACAGGGAGGAAGAGTTACTGTACCTTGAATTTATTGCAGATGTAACAAATGACATCTTATCAAGAGGACTCTATTCTAACAGGTATTTATTTTGGGGGATACACACCCTTTCCAATGTGACACATTGTTGCTGTAATTCAAATCACAATCTTTTTTACTTGTGTAATAGGTATAATAGATAGAAAATTAGATGGACAGATATAACATCATAATTCTTTAAAAATTTATCAGTGAATTTTAAGTGATTAACATTAAAAAGCTGCAAATAATGGCTCACCAAGTTGTGTTCCACTGTTTATGTAATTAAAGCCAGTGTCCAGGTGTTTGTATGTCATGCTGACTTCTCCCTTTTTAGGGTTTTGGAGCGCGTGTTTGATCGTCAGATAGAGATGAACAAACATCGACTAGATGAGGTAAGAATGCAAAATCCCAATTTACACAGTGCTTTCACTGATGCATTGCAGCCGTTTTGCACTTGGAGTTCATATCTTTAACCTTTTGTTTAGATGTTACATATGGCTTCAGTACATTCAATTTCATCATCTCCGAGTAGTGAAGATTGACTTTAAGTAGGGATAGTCACTTCACACTTCATTCATATGTATTTAGTAATGTAGATTAAGGGTATGGTAAATTTTGAAATTCATAAGCATACATGAAAATCTTATTTGTGATGTGAGACTTCTTTAAAACACTGACACGGTTTCCTTCTATGTTTTTTCATTGGAACAATTGAATACTTGCAAAGATTTCTAACCCCTTATTTAATTACTAACTCAAAAAATACAGTGACATCTGCAGTTATGCCAAATTTATGCTCAAAATGGAATTTACAAATGAGTAGCTTCAGCAAGTAGCTCTAGTTTGTGAAAACAGTCTTTGAATCCAGAATCTTGGTCTTGTTTTTCCAAAAAGGACAAAATGCGCCACCTTCTGGAAGTTCTTCACAAAGACCTTGGAGGCTCTTCTGATTCCTTCTCAATCTGTGCAGAATTTGAAGAAAAACGGGAAAAACAACTACCTCTTAGCCGCCTTTTACATCTGGGACAAGAGGCAACCAAAGATCACAAACTTTTTACACGCACTACGTTTTATGATGACTCTGGGGGACTTGAAAATTTAATTCATTCATCAGCTTCCCTTCCAGTACCAGAGGACTGTGGTGAGAGCAGTGATATACATGGGCAAAAACAAGGAGCAGAAAGCTCAGAAGAGTTTAATACTCATTCTGACCCTAACTGTGACCTGGAGAACAATGAAGAAAAAGACAGTGTTGGACAATCAAAAGAAGTGGAGGACCTGGAAAGAAATTTGGAAGAATCCTTATTTCTGTCTGAGGAAACTGACCCCCAGGGGGTTGTTGAGGAGGACCAGTGATAAAGACTTTTGATTCCACTCATTTTGTTACACACCTCCAATGGTAGAAATGGACAATGTCTGAAGTACATTTATTTTAAGGTTGAGTCTTTCCAGACTATGTCTCAAATCTTCATTAGAAGTGACATTTTAAAACAGAATTTTATTTTAGATTTGTGTGTAAAAAAAAATAAAATAAAATAAAAACCAAAATGCAGGTGCAGGGATATTGCTTAGTTCTTGTCACACAATACAGTGATTGGTATAATATGCCATTGTGACACATTTGGAGCAATCATAGATGATATGATATATGAAGAGAAAAGCAGCACACCTCAGTTTTACCTCAGGAGATAAACTGGCCTTACTGGGATGTGACTTGTCAGGAAGTAAATGTATCGTACCAATTTTTGCTTCAAACCCCGTAGCAAGTAGATACATATTCCATCTGAATGGACACTTGCTAGCTATCATTGCCATGGCTGGCAAACCTTGCTTGCTTGAACATTCAATGTAGGACACAGTTGTCAAGCATGAAGGATAACAAGCTAACACCTTACTTTCTAGTTGTCAAGCTTGCCACACTATAGATAACTAGTAAACCTTATACATCAGCACCATCCCAGACACTGTGCCAACTAAAATTTTGAAAGTTCATCTTTCTTCGTGATGTAGTCACCTACGAACATGGTTTGGTATGCAAGCCAACCAAGTTGGCAGCTTGTTAACCTTATGTAAAATGTACATTTTAGCAAATGCAGATAACTAAGCACTGGGAAATTACTTTTGCTAATTTCAATTATAATTTAAAATATTTTAAAACAAGGGTTTCAATGAAGAAATATATATTTTTTATCAACTAACATTGAAAAATCTGAAAGACCTGGACTTGAAGATTTTTCAGGTGTACTAGGTATTTAAATTTGTATTTTCTACACAACTTTTGTGATCTTTGTCTTCAAACATACAGAAAAGCCATTGTTACATAGTTCAAATAAGTCTTTCAGATGAATTTAGTAACAGTCCATTTTCAGAGGGTGCAAATTCATTTATAATCTTGTCCAACTGAGCAATGATGAAATACATTTCGGCATTTCCAACCCATAAATGCTCCCTGGTGCTGCTAGTCCTCAACATTACCATTGTTTTCTGGAGTGATATATCTATAGGCTAGTATCATGATATTCTATTTTTAACTGTTTACACATAATACATGAAAACTTTTAATAATCATGAGAATTCTCAGTAACACCTTAGCCAATGTCTATTAAATAAATGATTACTCTGGCAAGACAGATTTAGGAATCTGTCTTGTATAGCATCTTGTTTGTTTTCACACGGTGGTCTCATATACAGTGTATATTTATTGTAAAAGTATGCCAGTGCGGCATTTCTGTGTTGTTATTAAATACAGTAAAAGAAAAGATCTAACTTTAAAGTAAAGGCAAATGATCTTGCACCAACTTGATAGTCACATTGTTTTACTTTACATTCATTCAGCAGACGCTCTTATCCAGAGCAACTTCCAGCACAAAAGAGAAGTGTATCCATTCAAGTTGAACGAGCAACAGTGTCGGACCAGGCTGACAACACTCCCAGAACAGTGAGTGTGAGCATAACACAATTCAGGCCCTACCACAGTTTAACTTGTGCAACCTGACTAGACAAGGGAGGCTAATGTTGGCTGATGAATTATCCGTATTTAGTCAAATGGAGGTAGTTGGCTATCTATATCTAGTTGTTCTTTGTGGCTTTCTCTGAAACGGCAGGGGTCTAGCTAGCTGGGTAACTCAATTAGCTTACATTACATTTTGCTTAGCAGACGCTCTTACCCAGAGCGACGTACATGCTTTGCATTTTTACGTGACCCATTTATACAACTGGCATATTTACGGTGGCATTTCGGATTAAGAAACGTTTACTTGCAAAATGTTATAGCAGCGACCCAATTTACTAGTCTGTGTCGTTGAATTAATCAAGTCGCTTTTGTCTGAACACGTGTAATTGGAAATTTTATTTTTATTCGTTCGTGACGAACCTTGCTGGCTACAGCTGGCTATACCAAGGAATCAGCTATCTATGAGGAACTAGCTAATCTTATGTTGTTACCTACATTGATTAAATCTGTAAATATTACTGAAATACACACAGCTCTTGTTCCCTTGAACAAATTATACACCAGCACACTCAAAATGCTCTCAACGAATGTCTCCGTGCAATTCCCATACTACCCAGTGGCTGCTAACTGCGACCAGCTAATCGCTAAACTATCTTGCTACTGTAGCAACAAATACGCTCGTAACTCCCGTCATCTCAAGCAAATCGCATGTATATTTTAACCAAAATCATGAAACGAGAAATAACAGTAAACGAAACACAGAAATGTGGACGCGGTGTTAAATGTTGTGCACCTCTCCGCTATGGGTGAGACAGCTGTCTCATTCCTGGCATATTCACTGCCTGGCATTCCAGCGGTCTGATGTCATGGATCCGAAACCCGCTGGTGTGTCTGTGTATCACGCCGTGTGCGAGAGAGGAAAAAACAAAAAAATATAACACATCACTGACTGAAAATGATTTCGGTTGGATAACTTAGATACACAGATAAAACCTGATTTTTACCCACTGTTATTTGTGCAGCACATAACTATGTTTGGAGAATGGTCTGCTTTTACGGGTGAAACGTTTGTTGAAGAAAGAAGCGGAGGAAAAATAGGTCCGCGGATGTATATGAAGACTGGTGCGGTGCCTGCCGAGCGTCGACAGGAAGTGAAGCGTGTTTTCAGTGTGACCTGTGGATTACAGCATGTCGAGTCTACAGTAGAAAGATACACTTAGCTACCTAACTTTTTCAAATAGTTAACATCTGGCTAAAAGTTTGATGTGGACAGAGGATGCGTGCATCTTATGAACAATCCAGTTTGTCTGGAGCGGCTGACGTCAACAGGTAGCCCGCTTGCTAATTTACAGTGTGAAAATGCAGCGAAAACCCTGTGTTTTGATGCTGCTCCGGAAAGCCAGACGTTATCAATCGGCTAGTCTATTTGTTTGCTTGCACGGTATTAGCAAGAGATTAACTGGAAAAAATGTGACATCATGTCCATCTTTTAAAAGTGCTGCGAAATTGCTTTTAATTCTTGATTTGAGAAATCAGCGGAAAGAGAGCGATCTTGGAAAGTCTAACTGGCAACTTGTTGCTCATGAATTAGCTAGCTAACTTCGCCAGCCCGCTAACGTTAAGTCGCACCGACTCGCTAACCTTAGCTAGCAGGCGTAGCCGGTGATTTTGGCAGGTTAGCCGGCTCGCCATATCTGTCGTTAGCAGTTTTGTCATTGTCTTACACGACTAGAGGCAGTATAGTTAGTTTGACAGTTTTAACTAACTTAAAAGTGTACGTCTTTGTATGAAGCGGTTTGCTTTTTCTGTCTGAACAATTTAATCGCGGTCGTCGGCTAACGTCACCTAGAAAATGGCAAATATTATATGTACCACTGAAGTTTAACCCCCTAGCTAACAAGTTGGCAAATGTTAACAATTGCAATTTTAGTATAGCGTTAGACTACCTGGCTGATTGGATAGCTAGGGGCATTCTGCTTCATTCTTCGTCGTTAGTTAAAATCAGCTAACCTTCCAGTTAAATCACTGCCTTCCATTGATTTGTTCTCTAGGATTGCCTCTGCGAGATAGGAGTTGACAGAAGTCAGGCTGCATGATGGGATTAGCTTGCAAGTATAGCGACCTACGAGCATTTTAACTGGAAGTCGAAATGAGTCATATACGATTTTAGTTAGATTGTTGGATATGGTAGTTATTTTCATATTTGAAACTCTTTTCATTAATTTTAGTATTAGAGGATGCTACAGTTGAGAGAGGATGTTGACTAAGTTGTTATTTATATTGCAAAACAGTTGTCTAAGCTGACTGGCCAGCTATGTAGCTAGAGTGGAGGCTACATGGGGTGAAACAGCTGGTAACGTTTTGCAGTATAAAATTGGAATTTTTGTAGCAAAATTAATCAACTGGATAACGTTATCTGTTATGAGAAGGGAAAAGAAAACTTACGCAGAATGTAGCAAGATTACTAGCTAGTGATCTGGCTAGTCTAGTGATCCAAGATCATTGTTTCCTAATCTGATTGTCGGTCTTCCTCACCTGCTGTCAATTTTGGTTTAGTCAACCTTAGCTTTCAATTTGGCAGTTAGAGCATTAACTGCCAAATTTAATTAATTAGGGGCTGAGTTGGAACAAAACGCAGAGTGGGCCTGTTACCAGGAGTGAAATGTGTCTTTTACAAAGCCAAAATGCACTAACCCAAGATCTTTATCCCCTGATTTGTTTTGCAAGATACAAATGTCTCTTATTAACTATTAAAGAGCAGCACCACAGACTCCTGGAAGACACCCAAGATCTTTATCCCCTATGTCTCTTATTAACTATTAAAGAGCAGCACCACAGACTCCTGGAAGACATACAGCCAATGAACAAGGGCATCAAAAAATCTCTTAGAGGATTTTGGGATCGGATTGCAAATTCAAGACATTTTTAAGTAAGAATAATATGCCAAACAGTAGAAGGCAATAGGCTTTGACGGGATGTCTTGTGAAGAAAAGCCTCTCTGTCTTCCTGCTTTGCTTAGTTGCTGTTTGACGTAAACCTCAGACTGTTACAGGACCACTGTTGAAAAGATGGTGGCATTCCAGATTGCAAGATTCACTTTGCGAACCATGTCTTCCAAATTGCAAAATTCACTTTGTGACCCCCATGTCATATGTTTACGTTCTAAACTAATTCCATGTTCTCTCTACAGGAGCACATGTATCTGCTGTGTGGAATTCTGAATATCCAGTCACATGTTACTGGGCTAGCTTTTAGGAAACACAAGGGGAGATATTTCTGGTCAACTGACGGACGTCTGCAGGCTGAGAGTGAACAATGCCCTTACCATTTGGATTAAAATTAAAGAGGACGCGAAGGTACACAGTCTCCAGCAAGAGCTGCCTTGTCACACGCATCCAGCTGCTCAACGGCGAATTTGTGGAGTTCACACTTTCTGTGGAGAGCATCGGTCAGGAATGTCTGGAAGCTGTTGCCCAGAGACTTGAGTTACGAGAGGTACGTTTGTTCCAGGGTTAGGCCTTGCTCGCTGGGGACGCACTTATTCTACCTTCACAGCCCTCTCCCACAACAGAAAAGTCTGTGTTACACAAGATGGTACTGTCATATGAGCAATTAAGTGTCACCAGTTTCAGCCACTGGCATACCACGTTCGCTTAGTCATGCAGTGAGACAATGTACCAACTATAAACCCGAGGAAAGGCCAGTGAAATCCGTGTGGGTCTGTATTGTGTCGAATTTATCACGTTGATTCACCTGTGTAGATGGCTTTTCAACCTCATTATTATGGTTTGACGTTTGTATTCCGTGACAACTAAAATTGCAAACTGGAAAATACCAAGCAAAGGTATAATGAGAAGCATTTCATCTGTTAATTTCTGTAGCTCTGTAGGCTATAACCACATGTAAGGAACGTTTGTCTACTGTATTATTATGTGTACATTATGTCTGTGATATACTTATCTATTTTTTAGGTGCTTACTAAAAATATACAAATAATGTCATAACCGAACATCAGCAGAGAACATTTAAAGGGGGGAAACTGCAACTTTGGGACAGCCCTAGTAACTGCTCAGTACTCTTGGAAGAAATTTCTCTCAGGAAGTTCAGTTGACTGAAATGAACTGGTGACTGGGCTCAAAAGCGCAGTGGAAACACCGGTGATGAATGATATTTTGAAGCATTTCCAAACTGCTATCCTAGTTTGCAGAAAGAAGCCCGGTGTTGTTTTGCATTGATAAGGGAATTCTTTCTAAAAGCACATTCCTTGTTTTCCCTCCAGGTGACATATTTCAGTCTCTGGTACTTCAACAAGCAAAACCAACAGAGATGGATTGACTTGGAAAAGCCACTGAAAAAACAACTGGACAAGTATGGCTTGGAACCCACAGTTTACTTCGGAGTCGTGTTCTATGTGCCAAGTGTGTCCCAGTTACAGCAGGAGATAACAAGGTGAGCTTTGCGAATACATAAAATATTCCAGATGCAGCCAATAGCCATATATAGTATAAGGGCTTTGTAAGTGCAAGCAGAAAAATGTTTTCAGCATGGTGGTCTCAAGCCCTCCAAAGAAGCGTTAAAGCTTTTACACATCTTATAAAATAGTTGTGCACTGCATGGTTCTTATTTATGAATTCTTGAAGTTAAAGTTTTGCAGGACTACTTTTAGGGGAAGGAACTGTTAAGAATCCTTGTAGTGACTGAAATGTACAGTGTTTACCGTGACTGATGTTCATTGGTAAACTGTGTACTTTTTGTATTTATTCGTACTTTTCTTAGTTGAATCTTTCAAACTGTAAGCCTGCAAGTCTGTGTTCTTTCATCCAAAGTAACTTCAGCCCCCTCTCCCTCCTCCAGATACCAGTATTACCTTCAGCTGAAGAAGGATATTTTGGAAGGCAGAATACCTTGCTCCATAGAGCAGGCCATACGGCTGGCTGGCTTAGCCGTGCAAGGTATAATGAGCTTTATAATTGCAAAATGAAAAACTGGGTCTGTGCTGTTAATCTGGGTAGCGAAGACAGATTACCTGCTCAGTGGCACCGAAGCATCCTGCTCTACTGTTTAGTTATTTGGCTTGTGCTGTGGTCTGATGTCTTGTCCATGTAAATCATGGACCCTGGCCTTGCTCTGTTGATCTTGAATATGTTGACCATCTGCGAACAACCTCCTTTAAATATGCTCAACCTCGGTGCATGCTTCTTTTAAAGCTTTATCGATACTGGCGTGGGTGCCATTGGCAGGAATTTAGGTTATCAATCACCGAAAGGATTTCTGCATCAAGAAGATATACATTGTAACATGGCGTAAAAATATTTTGCTTGGTAGTATGTGTTTTTAGTGCATGCTACAGGCTGCATAAAGAGCAGCAACATCAGTGCCTGCTTTGAGCAAATTAAGTTTCAAGCCATGACATTTCAAACCAGCCTTTGCTGAGGAAAAGAATCTCAAACACTGCTGGCAAAGATATATCTGGCAGTGGAAGTTACTGGCCTGGTGTTAAAATAGCAGAGGAACTGAGATCACCCGCTATTGCAGCCAGGTTTAAACTGCTCCACAACGTGCATCACATGTTGCGGTAAAGAATGCCGTAGTTATAGACAAGCTCTGAGACCTCCTTTTGTGTTGCGAGTAAAGGAGCATTATGTAAAGTTGCTTTTAGCTGTTTGGTCTGAAGGTGTAGCTGGGTCTATTTTTGTTCATTGGCAGTGCTGCATGCAACTGGTTTTAGTACGTGGTTAGGCCAATAGTTGGAATGCCCTACGTAGCTGTTAACATTTCCGACGGGAGTTTGGAATTACTGTTAGCATTGGACACTGTCGTTTGCTGAATCGATTCCTTGCCATAATGGACTGTCTCATCCTAAAATTAGCCTGCTGAGGTTCTGCAGAAAGTGTTAGAAAATATTCTAAGATTCCTGCATGCTTGAAGTGGCTATACCTTAATGGTAATAACAGATGCAAGCAATCATTCATTAATGTTAAGATATCAGTGTTACAAGGACATAACCCTCTGTGAAAAACAATCGTGTTTTGTTTATTTTTATCATCTGTTGAATACAAATATGCCACTATGTCACATTCTGAAACAAAAAAACGGAAGTTGAACGCAGGCCAAAACAGGATTGGTGTCCCTTTGGTTAATAATTGCTTCTATTTTCAAGTCATTGTCTGGATGGTTTCCAGAAAGACTAAATTCATATGTACATGTTGAGTTGAATACATGAATTCTCTCACTTCACAGCCACCTCAAATAGTCCGAAGTGATTTGGTGATATCAAATGTTTTTCTTCAAGTGGGCTGCAGTTAATCCTAAGAAATCAATTATATTTTGTTTCATATTTATTGAAATTCACTTGGGTGCCAGGACAATATTGATATTATGGATGAATTAGATTTCTCTTGTTTCAAACGCAGAACAGGATTTATATATAAAATATTAACTGAATGCCTTATTTTTCCTCTCTTAGCTGATTTTGGTGACTTCAATCGCTATGATTCCCAGGAGTTTCTCCAGAAGTTTGTGTTGTTCCCTATTGTAAGTGTATTACTTTTTGTATTATTATACTTGGCACATAGATAATTACTCACAATATGCATCTTCTGAATTCTGATTGCATACACTGAATGCGCTAAATATTAACAAGGCCTACATTCTCCTGTTTCTTGTCTTTAAAGGGGTGGATCCAAGATGAACGAGTGCTGGAAGAGGCCACGCAGAAAGTGGCCTTGCTGTACCAAAAGTACAGGTGAGAAAATGTCTAGTGCTGAACTGAGCAGATCCTGCTTGTCATACACCTTAAAGTTGAGATTTACAGTCAGTGGTTTTCCACATGCTGTTGAAGCCCTCAGATCTTGTACTCAGCAGTAATTCATTTACTGGGACAGATTCAGTAAAGATGATCTCATAATCCTATCATCTGTTTCAGTTTATAGTTTGGAAGACAGTCTTTTGATGAATCCTCAGCAGTGATTTATATGGAACAGATAAAAGAGGGTTCACCGAGGCAAGCACAGGGGCCCCTCAAGTGCTCGCTGACAGCACCATTTGTTACTGATCACAATCTACAAATTTAATCCTTGGAGAACAGTGTGCTGCTGGGGTGAAAATATCTATTAGCAGTGGCACAAAATTCTTGGTGTGAAATTGTTTCAATTAATTGACCCAGCAAAGAACAAAGGGGGGGAGTAGGTTTTGTTTTGACCAAGTGATTTTTATAGTAAATTGAAACATCATTTCACTGCTAAATGTTTGGAAAATATTGGAAACTGTTGAAGGAGACCCACGCTCCTGTAATGTGGGTGTGATATGAGGTTGTAACATTAATATGCCAGCTAGTGACACAGAGACCCATGTCTGTTACACTCGCCCAGAGGACTGTCAGCTCCAGAGGCAGAAATGCTCTACATGCAGGAAGTGGAGAAGATGGAGGGCTATGGTCAGGAGAGTTATCAAGCCAAGGTGAGAGGAAACAGAATTTTTGATCTCTTTTTTTGGCAGTATTCACTTGCCAGCTGGTGTTGTGGTTAAGCCGATTGTCCCGTGCTTTGTTCATCAACAGCAGGGCTAAAGTGTTAAACAAAACACATACAAGAAATATTTTATGTGATGCAGTTATGGTCTTTTATGTAGCTCACCTGTTGATCTGAATGTATATCTAAAGAAATCATCTGTAAGTTTCTAGGTTCCTTGTCCAGTACCTTTCCAAAAGCGTTCTCCTTCTGGAGTGGTCTTTCGAATAACACTGTCTCATGAATCATTGAATCACTAAACATACCAGTACATTTAGAACATTTTTTATGGATGAAAGACAATTTTTATGGTTAAATGTATCTTTGGTCTTTGAATATCCTTCCATTTGCATGATGGAGGTGAATTTAGTGTTAGCAATCCAATCAGATCAACCTGAGTCAACTTTGGAGGAGGAAGTTACATGTAAATCCAGGAAGCATTGGTAATGCAGGTCAGCATCAGAATTGTTGCAAAAGCCTTTTTATTCTAGGAAATTTTGGATTTCAGTGTAACTGCTTATTGGCCCCTTGAGGATGGCCCCTTTTTAACTGTAGTAAAATGTCCCTGCTTAACAGGGAATGGCTTTTTGCACAGACACTCTGCCTGAGACTTCAGCCTTAATCTCTATTTTTCCTAACTCCAATCTTTGCCATTTTACACCAGTTCTAACATATGCATCATCATCAAACATGTTCTTTATAAAAAAAGCCTATCTTCACATTCAGTGGCTTTCTGTGTGTATGGATAACCTGAGTTGTGGCAGTACAACATATCAAGCTGACTTGTATGTGGAACTATGATAAATCTTTTGTAAAGGATGCTGTTGGAACAGGACACTGTTTTTACTAAGTGAGAGGCGTACTACAACTCCGGTTCACCCTGAAAGTTGAACACAGAGAATTACTTGAGTTGCATTGAATTGCATGTCTTAAAGTTTAACCAAGTTTTCTGGCTGATAGGACATCAGTCAGACATGTTCCTGCCAATTGCAGGCTGAATTACAGAGCGTACTCTCTGTGGTTGCATTTTTGAACTGCAACACATCAGGTTCGTTTTTTACAAAAATGTTATTGACGCTCTTAAAAGCCACAATTGAGCAATGCTTAGCAGGGGGTGAGCTGCCTTTGAGCCAAATACAATAAATGAGCTTGTTGTGGAGATATTTCATTTGTCTCTATTGCATTTTATACTAAGCATATAGTGTCCCTCCTGCTAACTTTAATTTGGGTATTTTGCAGTTTTGGCTTCAAAAGTCACGACATAAAAGGAGGGAGCTTTTGCTTCCATGTTGTTTTAAAATGAGTTTTGTTTGTCTTTTCAGCACATGTGCTTCTTCACATAAATCTGTCCTTTCAGTAAAGAAATCTCAGGGCAAATGGCAATTGATATTTGGTGCCAGGCTTTTGAAAAGGTCTAGTGTGAAATAAATGTATTGAACACACCTGAAAATTTGATCTCCCTGTGTAAATATTCATATCAGTCCAAACAGTACACAGGCCAAAGTGCCCTAAAGCTGCAGTACTTTGGTGAAATGACAGGCCACGAGTACTTATAGAAGGGGGACATGAAAGCTGAAGTGGTGTCTTCTCCTTTCTTCATTGTAACAGGACAGCCAGGGTGCAGATATACTCATTGGGGCGTGTCTGGATGGGATCTTTGTCAAGCACAAAAATGGCAGGCCTCCTGTTATATTTAGGTAAGGAGGAAGGAATGCAATCCCAAAATTAAAAATGGTGACGTCCTTCAGTCCGGCAATATGATATGGTTCTAAAAATGTGGCTCTCCGAAAAGATGGGATATATTGTTTGCTGCATAGTTTAATCTGTAATTAAGTAAAACATCTGAGAGCTAGCAATTGTCTTGTTTTAAAGCCTTGAATTAATGTCACCTTCAATGTTAATTTGTTTTTTGTTTTTTTTGCAGTTCTGTCATATCATTGTTCTTTACGTATTATGTGATTTATTTCTGACTTTCTCTCTGTAAATGCAGTGTCTAAAATGTAACCATGTTTCCCCCCCTTTTTTCTGTTTTAATTGGCCATGTAGGTGGAATGACATTACCAACATGACTCATAATAAGTCTTTCTTTGCACTGGAGCTGGCAAACAAAGAGGACACCATTCAGTTCCAGACTGTAAGTCTCCCCGCTGTGAAGCCGTAGGATGTCTCACTCATCAGCAGTGTTTTGGATCTTTGTCTTTACCTTAAGTCAGGGATGCTGTTATTAATGCATAACTGAACACGCCTAATTAAAAATCAGCATGACTGTTTCTTTCCAAATCACAATGAATTGTTATTCCCTGTTTTGAGCCTCCTGAATTAACAAAGTCTCTGCTAACACTGATAGATTTGAGTTTGCCGAGTGGGAGTGACGTGCAGTAAAGTTGATGGCAAAAAGCCCTTTAAGGTTCCGGAAGTCTGACACAGTTGCATGGCATGACTGCAGTAGCAGTGCCTTGCGAATGGCTTTTCTCACTCTTGGGTGACATTGTCGCTACAGAAGAGGGGGGAAGATGTTAGCCTAAAATATAAACAGATTTGGCTTTCTCAACATCTGTATCAGTTTAGAAATTTCCCAACTGTAAATGCTAATTATATTTTTGTTATTTTGGTGTGGTCACAACTAAGAGTGCATGACTGCCATGTAGCTGGGATTTTTTTCTAAAATTCATAACATATTTGGTATTCTTCTACTGGAACATATGTTCACTCATTTATATCTCTACAGTTTTTATTCTCACAGTAATGGACCTCTCACAGTCATTAATAAAATCAAGGAAGAATGGAAGTGTCTTATGAGAGAGTAACCTATGTCTGTAGGTCCAGTTAGAGACAATGTGGTCCTATCAGCTGCACAAAGGGCCAAAGAAAAGGAGCTGTTAATTCTATTTTTTTTTTTTTTTTTGCTTCAACAAATTGCTTCATTGGTATATAGATTTTAGTGGCAGTAACTAATCAGGAAAACAAGCAGTTTGGGCCTTGTGCAAAAACATTGCATGTGAAGAGGTGAAAGGCCTCCTAGTTAGCCAAACCAAAATTGTCATATATATCTGCGTCAGAATTTGATTATTTCTGTGTGATTTATTTCCTCACATAGTTACTAGCAAAAGGCATTTATTTGTTATTAACTTTGAAACATTTTTAATTACAGTGTTTGTCTAGTGCTGTTAGACTGTGCTGATATTGCAGTATAAATGTTAAATTAATTCTCATCAATTTTGTAGTCATTTGACAGCCCTTTAAAATGTTCATGTGAAAAGCTTCCAGCAATTCAGTGATGTGTATGTTTATGTGTGGTAATGAAGCAAAATAAAAACGGCAAGCATTGGCATGCAGTATATCAACACAACAACGGTCAACGCATCATGAATTTTTTAAATGTATTTTTCTTTAATAACTTCTTTATCCACTGTGCCACATGATTGTAATTTGTTGATAGTGACCAATTAAGGAGGTGATGAACATTCCATTAATCAAAAATTGATATTGTTGCGTCTGTCTCTTTGTTCAGGAAGACATGGAAACATCCAAATACGTGTGCCGGATGTGCCTGGCCCGGCACAAGTTTTATAAGATAAACAAAAGCAGCCTGTAAGTGTCCCCGCCCGTATTTTGGCCTCACCGTCTGTCGTCGCTGTTCCTCCTGGTCCCCTCACCTCTGTCCCTTTCCTGTCTCCAGAGAGGAGTCTGAGCCCCCGCCTTCTGAGAACTCCCAGAAGTCTATTCTCACTCTTTCCTTTCCTCGCTTTCCAATCCTTTCTCGTCCTTCTCTGCCTTCTAACAAGGGGTGAGCAAAACACTCTTTTCTTGGCCACCTGTTCTTGTGTTTCCACACTTTCTGTCGAGCAGCAGTTGATGGCTCTCTCTGGACGTCTCCAATCCTGAAGATTTTGAGTCTAAATAAACAATGCTGTACTATATTTAAATTGATCAAACCATTGGCCCAGATTCATCCCAAATTTTCAGTGTGCACATCTCATTACTTTACACACCAAGTAATTTTTTTTACAGATTCTCACAATAATTTTAGGTCATGTATCGCAACCAAAATACTCTTAAAGTCAAAATGATAATTTATAAGGTAATTTGTAAGGTACCTTAATATTATAAGATAGTTCATTTTAAAAGACACTGGCAGAACACTTTCGTAGTTCTTCCTTAAGATAGATTAAAAATTAGGTAAAAATTTGAAGCCTTCAGTGGCGTATTGGGTTTGGCTTGGCCAAATGGCATTACTAACCACTGAAGTAAATTGTGTCTGCTAGGGCTGAGGTTTTTTATTTTGGAATCTGTAGTGGGTAAAATTGTTTTCCTAAGTAATTTGTTTTTTATTAAATACTGCCCAGGGTCTTTAAAACGCTGGCTTCAGTTTGTTACTCAAAGTAATGGACAGAGTGCATTATTATTAGTCTGAATCAGGCCTTAATGTTAACCCAGTACAAGAAAAATCCAGAAGATACAGCAGGGCTCTTGGACCAGGTTTACCTGTCATAGAGGCCATCTACAACAGTTCTCTGGACTCGGCTGCCCTGCACACAAGAGTTACAATTGTTATAGATATAAGAGTTTTTTTTTTTCTATTGGAACGGTTCGCCTTAATACCTATATCTGCCAGTTTGTCTCTTAGGTCTATTGGCATGCCCTGAGAACCTACAGTACAGATGACATGGGATGATAAGTGATTCACTTTCATTTTTTCTTTTTCTTCCTAGACAAACTCAGGCCACAGCTGTCAACCCAGTCAGACGACGATCATCCACCAGGATTTCTCTGGTATGCATTTTGGCCATTACATTTTATAGTTTGAACTATGTATGCTTTCATTTATGTGACAAAACTTACAAAAGGAATGGCATTCTCTTTACAAGTGTTCCACCACGTCAAAACCACTGCTGAGCCACTTGTTTGGTATTTACTACCTCGTCATACATTTTCTGCCTGCAGAAATATATTTCTGGAAATAATCCTGGATAAAAGTATTTTGTTGTATGTGCCAGCTACAGATAAATTAGGTCCATCATTGTTGGTTTAAATCAATTTTTGCTCAAAATCCCAGGATAAAAAAAAAAATTCAGTCTTAACACATTTTATCTCAGATCAATGAAAAGTAGTTATTTTTCATAACTGTTTGTTTAAAAGTTATTACTGTTACAGTTCTTTTTAGCCTGTTTATGACTACAATTATCTGGTGTTCATGTACAGCAGCAAATGCAAATAATGTTTTGTAATAAAACCACAACATGCAGTGTTTAATTATTAGAAATTGATTTTCTGTTGAGAGCTTCTCTGTCCTTCATATTCTGCAGTGCCTAGAACTGGATACAGTATTGTAAATGTAGTCCTACAAAGGCATTGTATAACATTAATCCTTTGAATTGTACTCAATTCTCTGTTATATATCCCTGCTTCAGCACAATGTCAAGGTCCTGATGGACTTGGGACAGCTGTTACACTTCAGTATTTTTCATCTTACACATACCCCTCTGTACTTAATCTGTTTTTTCACCACATGTAGAACTGCACAGATACAAATAACAACTGATTGGGTTACATGTAGAGTAAATGAATAATTTTGTTTTCTGATAATGACAATTTTCTCTCTTTTTTTCCCAAGCCAAAACCTCAGGCCTACATGATGGCTCCCCCCCAGATGCATTACAATGGCCATTACACTGAGCCGTACACGTCATCCCAAGGTAGAGACAGATTTTAACATCGCCATCTGCTGTGTGGATGAGAGCAGGAGTTTAAAGGCACAAGCTTGGATTTGTCTGTAAAGAAAAAGTTTGCATGAAACTGAGCATGTGTGTCAGTAGTACTACGTGTAATTACACTTTGCATGATTAGTTAAACAGTAACCACTGCTAAACGAACCTGGCACTGAGTGTTGGGATGAAGCTCTGTGATGGATCGTTAGATTGCCACATTGTTGGTCTTCTGTGTAGCTCAGTCAGAAAGGTGCTTTAGCCCAAACTGAGCTCAATGGTCAGGAGTTAATCCCAGCCATGTCACTAGCAGACAATGATCAAGCAAACTCGTTTCATTCTACTGAGGATAGGGATGGATATGACGGCAGGGGATGCTCATGTCAGTGCTCTCAGGCACGGTGCAACTCATCACATGGCTGCAGGATGCTAGAATTATGTCAGTCAAGCCAGGCCATCCTCCGGTAGGCGCTTAGCTCACTGAATTGCACTGGGTGACTTGTAAGTCAGAGAAGGATGGGTTGCGTTCGATACACCTCAGCACTCCTGTACAAATGCAGTGGATACTGTGGTGAGACAAGTTCCACTGACGTTTCCAAAAGGGCTGCGTAAAGGGGAAAAAGCCATAAAAAGATTGTGGAGTTTGGATCCTAACTTTTGGCTGCAGTTCAAGGTTTAACCTCTCCTCTTCTGCTGTGTACGTATTAACCGTATGTAGTAACATCATGTAGATAATTACATTTCATACATTTCATGGATGAAAATGTAAATGTTCTTTCAGAGGGACACTTATATTTCTGGCCTGAACATATCTGATGTGTATCAATATTGACCCCATATACACCTTGCTTGGTTTTTTGTCTTACAGACAACCTTTACATGAACAATCAGAACGGCTACTACTATCACTCCCAGACCAGCCTGGACCGGTCGCCGCACGAGTACAACGGGCGCATCCGGAACGGGAGCGTGTACAGCGCCCACAGCACCAGCTCCCTGAACAACCCGCAGCACTACCTGCAGCCCTCGCCCATGTCCTCCAACCCCAGCATCACGGGCAGCGACATCATGCGGCCCGACTACATCCCCTCGCACCGGCACAGCGCGCTCATCCCGCCCTCCTACCGCGCCACGCCCGACTACGAGACCGTCATGCGGCAGAAGAACCGGGGCATGACGCCCGCCGAGCGGCAGAGCCACTCCATGCGCAACCTGAACATCGGCAACTCGTACGCCTACAGCCGGCCCGACCCGCTGGTGTACAGCCAGCCGGAGATCCGCGAGCACGGCCAGTTCAGCTCGCAGGGGGCCAGCCAGTACCCCTTCCACCTCAACTACAGCTTCCACAGCCCCTCCCCGTACCCGTACCCGGCCGACCGCAGGCCGGTGGTGGGCGCCGTCAGCGTGCCCGAGCTCACCAACGTGCAGCTGCAGGCGCAGGAGTACCCGGCCCCCAACATCATGCGGACTCAGGTGTACCGGCCGCCGCCCCCGTACCCCTACCCGCGGCCGGCCAACAGCACGCCGGACCTGTCCCGCCACCTGTACGTGAGCAGCAGCAACCCGGACCTGATCACGCGCCGCGTGCACCACTCGGTGCAGACCTTCCAGGAGGACAGCCTGCCAGTGGCGCACTCCCTGCAGGAGGTGAGCGAGCCGCTGGTCACCGCCCGCCAGCCGCACGCGCACAAGCGCAACAGCATCGAGATCGCCGGCCTGGCCTACGGCCTGGAGGGCATGCGGGTCAAGGAGAGGACCATGTCGGCCTCGGCGGCCGAGGCCCCGCCCCCCCGGCCGGCCGCCTCCTCGGGCTCCCAGCTCAATGTCTTCCTGGAGAGGACCAAGTCGGACGACGGGGGCAGCAAGGAGGACGTGCGCTACGGGCACAAGAAGTCGCTGTCGGACGCCACCATGCTGGTGCACAGCAGCGGCGAGGAGGAGGAGCTGGAGGACGAGAGCGGCCGGCACACGCCGCGGTCGCAGGACGCCGCCGGCGGCTCCGAGCAGCACGCGGCCCTGCTGGGGCAGCCCCCCGTGGAGGCCCTCCCCGCCTACCCCTACGGCCCCGCCCTCGACCCCGCCCTGCCCGGCCCTCTGACGTATCAGCCGCACCCGCTGATCCGCGAGCAAGAAGCGGAGCACCCCTCCGCGGACGGGGGGTGGATACTGGTGGACGGCCGGCCTCAGATCCGGGAGGGGAGCGCGCTGGTGCCCTCCGTCTCCGAGAGCAACCTCAGCACCTCGGTGCGCCAGAGGCCCAAGGGGGATTCGGCCAAGAAGAGGCCCGTTTCTGATGTTCCTCCCGGGAAGAGGAATCCACTGCAGGGGCTCCCACCAACCGGGGTGAGTTACGCTCTCTGAGAGCCTCTCGCTGAGAGACTCCGAGACGCTGGCGTTTAATTCTGAATCTGAAAGTACTCTGTATTCCTGTCCTCCCCCAGCATTAGGAGAATTGGCCACGTGAAAATACTTGAATTCCTTCCACTCTGCATTACTTGAATTCCTTGATTAATTGGTTGCTTTTTGATTCATTCATTCCTCAATCTTTGGTTTTACTGGATTGACCTATTTTGACAAATAGCAGATTTAAGACTGGGTGCTGCAGATTTTACACAAATCAATCCAAAAAATTATAGCGAATCAGAAATTCATCTCAGTGTCACACTGACCTCATATGGAAAGGTGTAAAATCTCCCGCTCCTGTTACAATTTGTTGTAGTAATGCATTGTAGTGTGGCCATTGATTATAATTGATTCTTGTTATCATAGCTTCTGAATAATGATTTCTGAAATGTGTTCCAGATTTAGTTTTTGTCAACTCTGAAAAATAACACAAAAAGGGAAAGTACACCTTGCATCGCTTTTAGGAAAAAAAAAATGTAAGCAAGTCTGACAAAATGTTGTTGGGCCGAATTCTTCGCTCATTGTTGTGCACTCCAGCTGGCGTGATAAACCTGCTGTAGTATGCAGAGTATTTGCCTGAACGATCAGCGCCTCTGTTCTCGTGCGCTTCCCGTGAGCGTGCGGCGATTGTGGTTTCGGGGTGTGGGCGGGCCGCGCGTCGATCCCGCCGCGCACCTGAGACAAAAGAATGTGGCGCGGCCACCCCAGCGCGGCCGGGCGCATTCCAGCGGCCCGCCGCTTCCTGGTTCCTCTACCGCCTGCGCGCTGGGCGGGGCAGGGCTCATAAGGCTCTCTCTCTCCGCGCCGGGGGGGAAAGCGATGTTCCTGACCCCGCTCTCCTGCTCTCGCCACGCCGCCAGGGGATGAAGAAGGGCACGCGGTCCGACTTCAAGAAGATGGGCCCGCTGAAGCTGGCGGCGCTCAACGGCCTGACGCTCTCCCGGATGCCCATGCACGACGAGAGCAAGGACGAGCCCGAGAAGGCCTCCAACGACGAGAGGGTAGGTTCTGCGCCGAGCCTTCTCCCGCTCCTGTCGCTGCGTAGCGTGACATTAATGTTTTGAAATATTCCAGATTGACAAATGTGCTCATCAACACTGTTCAGGATACAAAGTATGCTGTTTCTGGATCCAGAATATTTTACCTGTGTGTGCGTGTGTGTGTGTGTCTGCAATTTCTGTTTTTACTATTTGACATAATGCTATGCTAGATGTGTTTGTTTACAGAGTTTATAAATAACGATATTATAAAATGTAAACAATGTTCATGTAACATATATGTAAACTGTCTGTGTATATATGTTCTGTGTGTGTACATATTTATATTACATATTTATAGTACATATTTATTATATGTGTGTGTGTGTGTGTGTGTGTGTGTGTGTGTGTGTATATATATATACTTGATCAGCTTTTATATGTTAGATCCTCTGACATAAAAAATAAGACTGTTGAAGTTATAAGAGCTGAAAGGCATATTTATGCCAAGATGCATTTACTTCAAATAGCTGCTCCTTGATTCATGTCTATAGATCTCTGTGGCTTTTGGAGAAATACATTAATGTTAAGAGCTGCTGTAATCTGTACTCTTATGGCTTTACAATAAAAGATATTCTTCAGTAATTCATATCCCTTCACTGCCTGTCTTTTGCTTTCCGTTTCAGTGTAAGATCCTGGAGCAGCGGCTGGACCAGGGCATGGTGTTCACGGAGTACGAGCAGGTGCCCAAGAAGCGGCCCAACACGGAGTGCTCCATCGCCCAGCTGCCTGAGAGCGCCGAGCGGAACCGCTTCCAGGACGTCCTGCCCTACGACGACACCCGCGTGGAGCTGGTGCCCACCAAAGAGAACAACACCGGCTACATCAACGCCTCGCACATCAGGGTAACTCCGTTAGGGGACATGGCAGAGGGACGGACATAGCCTGGGACACCAAAACCAGTCCCGCTGTCCTTTTCTAAATCCACTTCCGTATTTTGAAATGCGCAGGCCAAGGGCGTGTTCAGACAAATGTCCTTTGTCGTGCCCTTAGGGCTTGTGTCCGCTGCGTTCTACATTTCAGTCAGGTGGTTGTAAAAAATGAAAACACTTTCATTAGTCTTGGACATTTTGGTCTGTTTGTTGACTCTGCCCTGCCAACCAGAATGCCTGCCAGGCAAAATACATCCCTGAAAAGAACATCTCCCAGTGACAGCTTAACCTCCCTTGATGCCAGTGGGTGATTTTAGCAGGGTTTATTTAAAGAAAAAAAACAGTCACATTCCATTGTAGTCTACCCTGCCTCTACTGTCACCGTGCACTTCTTCTTTTACACGCTTAGTGGCATTTCAGTTCTGTTGCTTTTGTTGCCGATTTCTATACTACCAGGGTAGGAACCATTCAGTAACTTTGTTGATCGCCCCATAGACCCAGCCCTGAATCTTGTTAACTGGTTAAGTGTACACACAGTGCAAAAACTAACGTGGTTAACTCTGGCAGTCAAAGGGCTAACTGTAAGGTAAGCGGACTGACGAGATGCCTGACTGTGGCCCCCTGCTTGTGCCCCCTGCCCGCAGGTGACCGTGGGTGGGGAGGAGTGGAGCTACATTGCCTCCCAGGGACCACTCTCCAATACCTGTCAGGACTTCTGGCAGATGGTGTGGGAACAGAGCGTGGCCATCATCGCCATGGTTACCGCTGAGGAGGTATGCACTCCGTGTCGGTCGCCAGGGGAAACCACCGGGCCCCTGCGACGATTTGCCCAGAGCACACCTCCCGCGTTGACGCAACCTGTTGACCTCTCACTGACACCACTCCGCATTCCTGCGCATGTGTTACTCACAGGAACGCTTGACTCACAAGATGGCTGAAGCAAAACAATGAGGTGAGGTCAGACTGGAAGATTAGCTCACTTCCTGGTTGGTGGTTTTGATCGGCTGCCCAAGGAACAGGCAGTGGGAGTAGGCTGATAACTGTGTTCTGTGCTCCGCGCTGCTCAATGTCCTGTGTTTACACAAGACCAACCCTCTGTACAGCATTCTGCATTCATATCTTAAATGGTGGCATTACATGTGTAAATAAATACTTCTTCCAAAAAAGCTTCTTCCAAAAAGCAGACTTAGGATGTATTCTTTGTTTGCGTTTGTAGTTAAAGTAAATATCTTGTGCAGGAACACACAGACAGCCTCACTGACTCCCTCTGGTTTCTAATCCTCTGCGCTCTGGCTTTACAGGAAGGGGGCCGGGAGAAGAGCTTCCGCTACTGGCCGCGCCTGGGGTCGCGCCACAACACGGTCACCTACGGCCGCTTCAAGATCACCACGCGCTTCCGCACCGACTCCGGCTGCTACGCCACCACCGGCCTGAAGATCAAGCACCTGCTGACGGGACAGGAGCGCACGGTCTGGCACCTGCAGTACACGGACTGGCCCGACCACGGCTGCCCCGAGGACTTCAAGGGCTTTCTGTGTGAGTGCTGTGGGGGCGTTACCTGAAACGCACCGAGTACAAACCCCGTGCATGAATTCGGAACATGCAGTGTTGCACGGTTTTCTGCTAAGCCGTTAAAAGTCACGAAAACCCATCTGTGTCTTTTCATGTACATACTCTTTTGGGAGTGCAATACTTCCGTCTCAAGAGCTTTAGTGTCATTTTTGAGAATTTTTACTTCTTGATGTTGCCATAATTAATGAAACTGATCTAATGTGAAGTCAGTGGCCTGTAAGTATTGCTAAAAAAAAAATAATAAGTAGTGTATGTAAACTATTTAATTCTTTTCAGTCAGGACAAAGAAAAGCAGTCACTGTGATGTTTTGTTTTCCAGCATACTTAGAGGAGATTCAGTCCGTGAGAAGGCACACAAACAGCACCACCGACACAAAGAACACTAACCTGCCAGTTCTGGTCCACTGCAGCGCTGGGGTGGGGCGGACCGGGGTGGTGATTTTGTCAGAAATTATGATTGCCTGCCTGGAACATAACGAGGTATTGGCATGGCTATATTATCACTGTATTCATGTGACCACAGCGAGCAAATATTTCTAAGAGTCAGAAATAACTAATGATGTATAAAGTCACAAAGTTAACATGTCAATATTTTTGTACTAATGGTTTTCAAGTCTGACTGGAGTTTTGTTACAGTAGTATGTTTTACATAGCAAAAGTAGCTTATGTACAGAGGATTATATAATCAGCTCAGCAGGCTTTGATAAAGATGATTTCTGATAATCAGATGAGTAATAATGTAGCCTGATGTGCTCCTCTGCCTTTGTTAGTCATTGCTGGCTGTCTTCTGTTGCAGATGCTGGACGTCCCGACTGTTCTCAACATGCTACGGCAGCAGCGCATGATGATGGTGCAGACCATTTCACAGTACACCTTTGTTTACAAAGTGCTCATTCAGTTCCTCAAAAATTCCAGACTCATCTAATCCTTTCCCTGTATTTAACCTTCAATATTGTGCTCTGAAGAGCAGGCGATATCCTTGTAGCGCACTTCTCTTCGCCAAGCGGGCCGAGCTGGGGCCTGCCGACGTCTCTGGCCTCCAGTATGCCATGAGATTGTTAATCCTCTCTTCATATGACCTTGAGACCTAAGTAGGGGTGAGCAAGCAGTTGTTCGGTGGTGCTGGCCTTTGTACTGTGCCATTGAACCAGTTCTTTTTCTAAGTATTACTGGAATGGAAAAAAAAGAACTACATAGGCCTAATTGAAGGAATTTGCAGTGCAAAAAGCAAGTGAACACATCTCCAGTGTGTGACCTCTTGACAGTATTATTTTTGAAATTTTGTTGTGGGGTTTTACACTAAAAGCTTATGTTATGACTACATAAAAAAATTCCCAGCACTTTTTCTTTGCTGTATATAGCAATCAATGTTTTTAAAGCTGAAATGTCTAACAATATTGATTGTGGCGCTGTTTTTATTACTGACTTTTTTGTAGTTATCCTTTTACTTTTTAGCTTGGTTGAATTTGAGTGAAGGTAGGTGTTTTTTGGGGCGCAGGAATCGTAATACTGATGAATGTTTTAGGTTGTGACAGTTTGTCGCCGGCGGAAGTATACGGTGTGCACTGAATCTGTGTTATAGGCTAGGAATGCAAAAAAAAGACTGGTTCTATTTTATCAACAGACATGTATATTTTCAGTTTTCTGTTCAAAAGGAACAATTATTACAGTTATTCCTTTAATTTATGAGTATCCATATAGCAGTGTACTCAGTCTGGAGAGAAGTGTACAACTGCATAGTTCACTTGTCCTTCCTCCATAGTGGTTTAAAGCCTGTCCTTTGGTTTATTGAACTCAGTATTGATTGGGCCCTATGCTTCATGCCCTCATTTTATTCATAAGAATGACAGAGCCAAAGGCAAATTAAAACACTATGAATAAAATACTGTTATAAAGACACTAATTTAATAACTCGTTTACTCTTTATCCTGGATACAGTCTGACCCATCTGAGGATATTTATTTTTTAACCATTTGGTAATAATGATCATTGACAACACAGTAAAATCCAGACTTGTATTAATTTTAACAGACTGGAAGCTAAGAGCCTCTTGAATATTTAGAAATAAAGGGCTCAATTCGATGTAAGGGGGTAACTTGTGAGTATTTCTTAACATTCAGTTGAATTCACTGTCCAGTTGCCGTCATATATTGAATGCAACCCAATCAAACACCAAATGCACCCTACTCAGACTTATCTTGTCTTAACCTGTTTTTGCCTCTTAAAACGGTATGTATGCTGTTTATCTCACATTTGTGGAATCTACATTATGGCCTACGTAACAGGAGCACCCAGTTTGTATTGGCTTTGATGCTGCTGAGTTACAAAGGGAGCAAGTCCCCATCTTGTTATTTAGCTGTAGATGCAATGTTGATAGAGGCCTGGGTCACTCACAATCTTTAGATTCCTTCCTGCGTCATTACCAAAGAACTCTGTTCTTTTCAGTTTGCTGTCAGTTTGCCTTTGTTTTGGAAGAATTCTACAAAATCTGCAGTGGTTGCTTCCAGTGTGCTGAATATTGAGATTCATTAGGTCACCTGAAGCAACCCTAAGCACACAGTATGATACAATCACATGCCTGTTCTTGAAAGTCCATTGGAAAGTCCCTGTTGGATAACACTGTGTGCTTTCATCAGCCACACACTACTGATATAGACCTCTCTGAATCCCCCCATTTAAATATACACTAAGCTATGAGTTTTATAATACACTATTTTGGTTTGGACTACTTAGACATGCCGTGCCAGGGGTTGTTCACTCATACCCTACATTCCATTGCAGTTTGTTTTTGTCTTATCAGTGCTTTACAGTTAGCCAGTACTGGTCTCTATACATGATTCAGAGGTGCAGAGAATGAGTCTATTCCTTCCCAGAGACGAGTCCTAAAGTGAGTCTTCCAAATATGGCGTTCATTTACCATCTTGCTTTATTGGAAGCAGGTATCAAGGTTTCAGACACTGGTGGAGATTACAGAAGTTAATTCAGGAGCATGGCAAGTGAAATTAAAGGAAGGTTTTGAAAGAGTCTCAGAAAAGTTGGATCCATGTCATTAAGCACATATACTTTGTAAGTCAAAGGCATAACAATCATTTTCAAAGGGGGCTATTGTTCTGTGATGGTAAATGACCAGCTTTTTTCAAGCTTTTGAACACCACAGCTGTAAACAGAAACGAATTCAACTCAGTTTTTTCAGTGGGATCACTCAGTGATCACAAATCCTGGAACATCTGTAAGGAAATGCTATTTAAAAATGCTATTTACACTATTATTATTTCAGAAAAAGTGCCTCAAGATGAGTAGCAAATAACCATTTTCATATATCAGGTTTTTTTTTACAAATATGAAGGAAAAGGAAATATTGAAGGAATTGTGTGTTGTGAATGACAATCCTTTTAAAAGTTGTTTACTTATTTTTTTGTCTACTTTTTATATATACCATAAAGGGGTGTTCTCAAAGGTTGTAACAAATTCAGTGCATTGCTATTCAGTTACACTTGTATCTCGTATTAGCTTTTGCCAGCACTACAAGAGGATCTTTCTTACAGAATTATGTATTTTATGTCCTCTAGCATCCATAGTCACTTGATTGAGTGCTAAGCGATGTGCGCATTTGTGTTCAGGAGGGACATGTCACAGGTGGATATCAGAGAGCGCCTTGATTGAACTGAATGGGTCAGGACCGCATCTCTTGCGGCATAGTCCAGGGCTTGACTTGTTCTCACCGCAGTGAGACATTTGGATCTTCCACGCTACGGAAAGTAGCACATCCTGTGTTTGAAAGATAGAGCTCCACACAAGCGTCGTCACGCAGACGTCTAACACAGTGCACAACACATATCCTACACGCAACGTCAACGAACACATACAGCTGACACTTCTGGTGTGTATACTCAATTTCATTGTTCGGTGCAAGAGAGCAATTTAAGCATGTTAAACTTTCACTGATTTTTCATTGTTTCAAGTAGGTATCTCCACATTTAAATTGGGCTTACCGCCTGTTCAGCTAAATTTTAGGTGAACAGGTATATGACTTAGTAAGTGGCTAGGAATATTATGAAGGAAATTGCTAATGTTCAGTGGTCATCAGAAGCTAACAAAAGAGCAAGACATGGTGTCCACTGAAATGTAGAAAATGTGAACACTGCCCCGGGTAAACCAAGCTACTATCTTGGGACAGAAGAAAGAACATTCAGTTCTGTACAGACCCTTGTAGATTGACTAGGGTAGGTATGGATGGAGCATCTACTTCCCCAAGTTAATTTTGGAAATTAAAAAGGTATTAAAACGTATGCCATAATTATGAGTTACTGAACTGGAAAGTACATAGTGACCATGACAGAATGTTGAGGGCATATGGGTAGCAAAGACAAAGAAACAGGACAAGTCCTTGTACAAGCTGCTTTAGGTTTTGTGTCTTAGTACTTTCAGATGCTGATTATATTGATTCTGAGTCTTATGAAGGTCATTTATCTGAGCAGTGGGGGAACGAAGGAAGTTCGGGAGAAACATTTTTCTTGTGTCAAAGTTCATAGGCCTTCCAATTTACAGTAGATCCAATCTTTTACAGTCTTCTGTTATCTAATGCTGTAAAATTTGTAATATCTCTTCAGCTTTAAAGCTTCATGAACTTATTTGTAAAGCAATGTACGATTTGTAAAGCAAAATGTACAAATTGTATCTAATAGGCAAAAATGTATTCCATTGTAAAGAACTGTTTAGAGGAATCTGTTTTTCTGCTATGAATAAATATTGGAAATTAAAGTCACTGGCTTTTTGCTGTCCTGCATTCAATTATGCACTTGGGCTTCTTAGAAAACATTCCACAGACACTTAGCAAATTTGGCTTCAGTCTGTCCTCTACTGGCAAAAGAGGGAATGGGGGATGCAACCCTCAAAAATAGTCTGCAGATGGTTGATTCCCAACCACCAATCAGCATCAAGGGGTGTTTGTTTTTAATAAAAAAAAATCAATCTTTGTATAAAAATATGGATACAGTTCCACAAATTGAAACCACATACTAAAACCACATGGCTAAAGAGTGCAAGGTCCTGCAAGGGTAAGTTCTTTGAAAAGATTTCCTTTCTTAAACTTTATTTTCATTCCCTTTAGAGGGGAAGGGGGAAACGGAATAAGATGGCGCAATATGGCTGTAAAAATACTTGGCTGCATCCAGGAGATCACCACAGGGGCAGAACACGGCTAGTATATCAGTGTGTAACATCGGCAATGACCACAAAGTCAAGTGATGGAAAATGCCTAAAAGGGACAACCATGCAGATTGCACCATCATATTCATCTTGACAACCTTCCTCCCATCAGTTCTCCAACAGTACCTGAACTGCTGCTGCCACCTTTCCCTCAACAGCTGATTCAAGATCACATGGCACTAGCTCATCAACAAACGATGTGCCAAGATGAGGACATGCCAACACTTTCCTGAAAACCACCACCTTCGGTTAGCAAAGTGCGTGCAAACAAAATTTTACCTTTGAATACAAGGAAAGCCTCCACCTCTTTGAGAGATCCACTCTACATTCTAAAACTTCTCATATAGGTTCAATAATGTTTATATCTGGTGATTGGGGAAGCCATAGAAGTTGTTTTTCAGCACTATCCTGTTAAGTGTCTGTCTAACCCTGTCAGTGAGTTTCTATCATGATACCCTCACGATATAAAATATGTTGGGTCCCTCATATTGCTTTAGAAACTCATATATTGAAGTGTTGACTGTAAAACTTTTTACATCAGAAACAATTTGGTAATTCATACTGACGTTGATACCAATCCTTACATATAGTACTTTGTTTCGTTTTGGTAACATGGATTTTCTAGGCGCACCTTTCCAAACATGTCTGAATCAGTGGCTTACTGTAAAATCTCAGGGATTTTTTTTTATTACTCCAGTTTTAAAACTGCAGGTTAAATTTTTGTAATCACATTGCTTGGTCTACGGTGAACTACATACACTTATGATAGGTTCGGTTCAATTTTAACACATGCATCAACGCAAACTCGCTGCAGAGAGCCTCATAAATTAGACTGCTCCTGCATTAACAGCGCTTTGGGGTCCCCCTGCACTGCAGCGCCCCCTGCAGAATGAGAGACAATAGCATTAACAAAAAAATGGAACGAAGTTTGAGTGCCAAAAGTTGAATGAGTCCAATAGTTCCACCCAGTGGAGAAAGTCAGATTGGAAAATTCAAAAATTGGTTGGAATATGGAAAGTGAGTTCAGGCAGAGAAACCCCAGAAAAAAAGCAACTGTACCTCTCATTTCTCTCCAGTCATAGTCCGCAGCCTCCATCTGCTCTCCGGTTTTGCCAAACAGGAAAAGCTAGCTACTCTGCCGCCAGCCCTTAGCTTCCCAGTAGGGCAGCGTGTAGGGAATCACTGCGTTCCTCCATACTGAAGGGAGTTGGGGGTATCTACAGGCCACTTTACAGGCATTAACATGTTCTACTTTTAATCTACATGATATCTGACTCAGATTGTAAAGTTATTATTATATAAATCTAATTATTGAATAGCATAGAGAAGTACATTATAAACAATGTGCCACATATTTCATAATGCTAAATTACAGAACAGCCAAAACTTAAGCATTGGTGGAGTGATTTTTATTTAACAAATATCTCGTAAATTCTTATTACATTTCATTAAAAGAAAAAAACATTTCAAAGTAACAGAATTAAACATCCAGTAAAGTTTTACTTTGTAGCACTCACTGCATGCATCTTAAAAAATGTTACAAAATGCAGGAAATCAAAATCTACCAGGACTGTTTTTTTCTGTCAACACCATTTAAAAATAAAGAGCACAAAAGCTTCAAAAAATATCTAAGCTGAATATCACATGATCCAAAAACTACTGAGCCTTAAAGACTGATCAAAACTTAGTGATGCCCCTCTAGGAGAAGCAGTTTCGTTGATCAAGTCCCTCTCTAGAGAAAAAATGTAATAACACTGTTTCTGATGTTTAACTTTAATAGCGATAATGCCCCCCCTTTCCATAATAACCACTTCCGCCCCCTCCGTGGTGGCCCCACCCCCCTTTCCCCCCTCCCCCATGACCACCCCACCCCCCTTTCCCCCCTCCGCCTCCACCTCCACCCCAGCCCCCTCTCCACCCGCCTCCCCCTCCACCTCCACCTCGCCCACCCCATCCTCCTCTCCCTCCCCCTCCCCCATCCTGCCTCTTCTGCCAAGGGGGCATTTCGGGTGGAGGTGCGTCAATTTCTGACGGACGCCCACCTCGATCAGGTACCCTGCCCATCAGGATCTGTGAGAGACACACGAAAGTTGGGCCCTCACTCAGTAACAGGTGAAGTGGTTATCATGGTAGACCATGTTAACACCATGTTTCTGCAAAACCACCATTAAATGTCCTACCTTGTTAATGGCACACGCAGTCTTCTCTCGGCTTGACCCGCTGCTTGTTTTGACGAGGTTGCAAATGTCCTCCCTTGCAGCTAGCAGGTGTGCAAGGCTTATGGATGACTTAGCCACCAATGAATGCCTCTTAGGCTGATAGGCTTTGGCCATACTGTCTATTTGTTCCTAACAACAAAACAAAAAAATGCCATTTCACTCCAGTACACCATAATAATAATAAAGCACTGACTGCAAACAAAATAGTTACATCAGTTGAAGTATTTGTAACTTTATGATGAATACTTGCAAATTAAAAAGAGCACGAATGATGGAGCCTCTTAGCCCTTAATGCCCATAAAATATTCAAATAGTTCATAATCACCTCCAAAAAAATTGTCATAAAATTAATCTTAACATTTTTTTGTTTCATTTCCAGGATCAAAACCCATTTTGGGCTTGTACTGATACAGATTTGAATTTGTGGCTCCTAAACTGATTTCTGATAATAATCCATGCTAATCTGGATAAAAGTGGATTAGTTGCCAGAGCTCAGAATCCAATATTGATTCATGGGTAACAATCCCCCACTTATGACGTTCCCTAAATTGTTCAAAAAAAGATCTTTATGGACAGAATCCACAGAAGCAAGATCTAGCCACATAGTAAATCACCCTAAATTCAACATGTTCAAAGTTACTATTAATGTAATGTAACGGATATATGCCAAATGACCTATGCTAGGTCAGAAGCAACACTGCACAACACGGGAAAAATCACTTAAGAAGCACTGCTTAACTCAGGCTCTGTGTACCTTTGCCCTGTCTGACCAGCTGAAGGACTGAACTGTGACGTCCAGACGCTTGATCAACATTCTCCGTCGACACTCGTACTCCGCAGAGAGAACCGAGTTGATCTTCTCCAGCTCCGCCTGTAAACATACAGAAGTACAATGATGAACACTAGGCATGACTTGGCAGACAGTACAGCTTTCTGAGGACAGCGACAAAGGCCAGCCATCCAGACCCATACTCTAATAGTCCTATTGCAAAAGGTGATGTGAAATAAGGTACAGAATCACAGCTACCTAGGGGGTTGCCATTTAAGATGGCAATGTATTGATAAGGAAACTGGAACCAGAGGGTTCAAAATCCCAGGTGAGGAAATTACATTATATTATTGTCATCTAGCACGTGCTCTTATCCACAGCAACTTACATAGATTACAGTTTTTTACATGTTATCCGTTTATACAGCTGGATATTTACTGAGGAAATTCTGGGTTAAGTGCCTTGCCCAAGAGTACAGCAGCAGTGTCCCAGTGGGGAATCAAACCAGCAACCTTTTGGTTACAAGCCCTGCCCCTTACCACTACACTACACTGCCACCCGATGTTAAGCTAAAAGAGGAGGGAAATACTGTTAACTGAGCTTTAAAGCCAAACTTACAGCCTCATGCTAAGTGTACAGCGGTAAAAGGGTCCATGCGTGACACGATTCTGGGCACTGAAGTGAAGGGGGACTTATCAGCCATTACTCATGCAGTGTCTGTGGCTTTTGTATGCTGTGAGTGGAAACGTGTAGGGCACTACATTTCCCATGTGCCCTGTCACCTCTGGCTCACGTACTAACTACGCTGGGTGTACCCATGAGGAAGGTACTTCCTGTAAAACCCTGGCTATGCATGTCATTCCTACCTGATAAGTCTGTCTGCTAAACAGTTTCATTCACATTCATTCTAAATATATAATCCATACGACAACGCACATTCAACCTTGTTCTCCATTAAGGTTTTCTGCACTTCAAACAATGCCATTTCAATCAGACATTGCATATGCTTACCCAGTGTTCGCTGTTGAGGGAGGACTTCAGCACTGGCTTGCCTATATGCTCCTTTGGAACTTCTGCAATTAATTTATTTATCTGTGAACAGAGTATGAGCAAAAAGTGAAGCATCAATAGCATGTAGTTTATTCCATTTTATTAAACTTTCATTTCTAAAAATCACACTTCCTTTGTCATCATCACATTTACCTAATACAACTTGACTCTCATCGGGATTTAAGTCTTGTAATGTGCAGTGCATTGTAATTTTGTCAAGGAATCGAGGAGACACTCCATTGCCACATCACACAGTGGAGAACTGACAGTAACCCACCTTGGTCTCGATGCTAGAAAACAGCTCCTCTGCTCCCAGCCCCTCTGATTCAGAGAGCCCCAGTGTTCTGCATATGAGCTTGAGGTCTGGAGAGGTGGCGCTCTGCACACTCCCGTCCCCTTTCCGAGGCTTGGTCTGCACTATCTGCGCTGCCTGCAGCTCTGAGCTTAAAAACACTGAGGAAATCAGAGCACACATTTAAGACGGTTCATAAAGACTTCCTTCAAATACACACATTATGGTAGCCTTTTCTAATTAAATAATTCAAACAACTGACAACATGCACGGTGTTAGAGCCTGCTTAAAAACATCAAAAAAGGTTTTTTGTGTCAACTAATATGCAAAATGGACAAAATCGACAGGTTCCCAACTTTAATACCAGGTTTACCTGCACACTACAGATAGCAACAAGTAACTGTGGTTACGAACTGGATTATTTGATTCACCATGCTAGGTGATTCGTCAATTTAAAATCGTACTTTCTGCTCTGAATTGCCTAAGGAATTTTAAGGAGTTACTTGTAGTTATGTACTGCATCACCCACTGTATTTGCATTTGCTTATTTGCTATTTTTGGATGAGCTGATGTCTTCAAATATCTATGTTCAGTAGCTACTGTTATTATGATTTTCAAAAAAAGTGCTTTACTGAACTTAAGTATCTGTATTTATTATAATACAGTGATCTGTGTTACAGTGTATACATTAGCTGTGAGACAAAGCTGAACTAGTGGTAAAAAGAATGTTTGTTTCTGTTGTATTCACCTGCACTAGTCAGGCTAAATCAGCACAATTTCTGCATTCAAAAGCTGAGGGTGCGAGTGAAGGACATTAAACTGCCACCGTTAATCACATGTGACCAACATTGGGGGGGACATCAAATTACACTAGTCACCTGCTGTTCCAGCATAACAGAGGGAGGGAGTATGTGCGTGTAACTGTGGAGGTGTACTGTGCAACCCCAATTAGATAAGCTTCTGTATTGGATTTAGAGTGGATTGAAGAATGTAAAAGTGCAGATGTGCCCATGTGAATCAGGAACGGGGGGAGAGCAGGGTAGTGGTTGTACAGGGTGGGTGATGTTGCCAGAAACAGGACATTTCCATCTTGCTAAGATGCCCGGCCTTTTAGCAATGTGGTGATGTCACAGTTCTTTGCCTCGTGAAAAACCTGCACTTGCTACACTGGTAACAGAGCAGGCTGACCCCACCTAAGGAACTCATTCAGTAAGGGGAGGAAGACTGTAGTAATCACGTCTGTCAGGAAGGGTGGCGTTGTTACTAGAAGCTTGGTAACAAGACATTCCCACCTCACTAGGAAATCCAGTGGGGTTTCCCCTAAATACAGAACAGAGGAGCAGGGGGTTTTTTGGGAATGTATAAGACAAACTTCTGGAGCTGGGAAGTGAACCCTAAAACACCACTCCCCATGTCTACGTTGACAGTGGGTGTATCAGGGGCATTGGGAAGTGCTTAACTAAATGGGAGGGCACCACAGCGGCCATGACTGTCAGACCTGTCAGTAACAGCTTTGTGTTAGGTCTCAGGACATTCACGCCTTGCTAAGATGCTGGTCCTTTCAATAATGTGATGATGTCACTCTACCATGGAGTTGGGGGACCCGCCGTTAGGTCACAGCAGTTTGCCCGTGATCTTTTTGCCTTCCCAAAAATCTCACTCACCTCAATATTCTTGAGTGTGGTAGTGTAACATGAGATCATTCATTTTTCCAAGGCCATACAGAAAAACTGTGCCTTTACAGGAAAACCTTTCGTTTTGGGTTGACACAATGATACCATACTGTGTAATTACACCAATACTAGAGTAGTATCTCAGTCACTGCTCCTGTAACACTAATTACAATAAGAGCAGTAGCAGTAATAATGATAACAGCAATAAATTTGATACTCAGACATGTGTCAACTATGTCCTGTGGAATGTCTGGTCCTGCAGACTTACAGAGCAGTTTTAAACAATCTTGCTTGTTATTCAGTCTTCCTTGAACATCCCCTGAGACCAAAGTAGGGTAAGGACAGGACAACTCTTTCAGCAACCCACTTATCTCTATCTGAAGACCGTCTGTATCGCCTAGACAACCAAAAAGAAACAAGCTTTAGTGATTATTACATAAATTTAAACCTTTAAGACGTAGGTAAACGTTCACCTGAACAAAAGAGAGCAGCGAGACAAGAATAAATGGTTACCTGGGCCGGCAGACAAGTTTTCCTCCAGACCACAAAGCCGTTTCAGTCGGGACGTTAACCATACACATAGATTGATGTACTCGGGTGAAGACAGACCACTCTGGGATGCTTTTAGAAGTGCCTCTTCGTCAAGCAATGGCCCGTTATACCTGTGCATAACGTGAGATATGCATATTGGTAACAAGCTAGCTATTGTAAACACGAATTACATCCATTTGCTTACTAGGACTCGTATGCGTTATTAGTTAGGTAACTGCCAGCCAGCCTGTGCAACGTGCTGGGCTTCAACTTCACATTTGGAATCACATTCAGTGTTTGAACGCTGTGTTACCCGAGCTGTTCCAGTGTGTCCAGAATATCACATTCCATCGTTCAGTTCAAATGCGAAAGCAAACATAAATGTCTGCATGAATTTTATATTATAACCGTTTTCGAACGCCGTCATTCATCTTTTATAGCAGCTGCGGTGTGTTACTTTGAACGGAATCCGATGTGAAACGCGCAGACATCACTTACAGTTCCGAGGCAACATATCAAGCGCAATAATCTATTTACGCTATTCACGATATTTAGGTATATATGTTTTATAATTAATGTCTGACCGCAATAATGTATGTTTTAGTGACCTTCTACAGCAGACATTTTACAGGGTAGACATGGCATAGCTAGGTAGGCTACCTTCATTATGCTAAGTGATTAACGCCAGGAGTCCAAGAGTGTATACTGTGACCATCGCAGACTTTATGACATATGTGGCAACCAGTGGAAGAAATACAAGCTGTGCACCAGCCTGCAGAAGCTGCTTTGTAGGATTGTGGCCTATTATTTTTGTATAACCTGGCTATATATATTCCAGTTCTTTGGACTCTGACCCCTATGATGCCACACTTCATTGTAGCACATCCCACATGTAACAGCCACATTCTCATCTCACAAGTATGCTTTTGTTACATGAGCAGCATGAGGGCATTGTCCTGCCACAATGATCATCATGTCAAGATGAACCCACAGGAATGACAATAGGTGAGGTCCCAGGACTTCCTCAATATGGCATGGTGCAGTCAGGGTACCATCAATCTCCACAAGTAGAGTTCTGCAGTGTGTAGACACTCCTGCTCAGACAATCAACATGAGTCTCCTTACCAGTCATTGTTGTACGTGTTGATATCATCATGTAACACTCATCTTCACCTTGCTTACTCAGTGTGTGGTCTACCTTGACTCATTGCTAGAGAAGACTTGCGTTTAAATGAGAGATGGGTTGTGGAGATGAATTTCACATTTAATGCACACAGAGGTGTGAGTCAACGTTCCGTTGCGTCGATAAATGTTGGTAAGCAATTGGTGTCATTGTGGTTATCTGGCTTGGAAACAACCTGCAGTCATCTCATCACAAATTAAGCTGAACTGGTGTGTGAGGCTTTTTTGAGGCAGAAGTGGTAGTGCCGAAACGATCACATAGTTTATCCATCTTAGTGACTCATGGTCTCCCAGATTGTGGCCTATCACTGAGGCAGCCTGCTTTTGCTGTAACAACTTGCAAGGTTAGACATAGCTGGCTGGTAACACCCCAGTCAGGACCAGTGAATCAACTGTGTGTAACTTCAGTCAGAAGGAAAACACAAAATAATCATTCTTTTGGTAAGCCAGGCATATTGGTTCTTTTGGAGTTTTTTGTCCTTACATTTCTCTAGACAGTCAAGTTAAATCATATCATTCACAATATGCACCTTTTCTTCCATGTTTGAGCGCTTAGGTGACACCAAGGAGAGTACTCCCACTGCAATGATAGGGTACACCTAGCTTTGACCTTATTTCTTTTTTACCTCCTAAAATGTTCTAAAAAGGCCCCAATGAATGCTCTGCTGAGGAGAATCCCAACTGCAGTATGTATCATATCTTTCTTTGCTCTCCAACAGAAAACAGTGACTTGCGGGTTTCCATTTCGAACCTGAAGTTTGTGATGGATTCCTTCCTTTAGGCCTCATCCTTAAGCACGAGTAATACATTTAAGCACTTCTTTAACAAACACCCAGAGAAACAGTTTAAAACTCACCATTTTATTATGATAATGTTATTTGATATGTCAAATTACAAGTGTATGATGTAACATAAAAACAGTTACAAACATATATATGCATATTTACATTATATACTTATGAAAAGTAACAAGCTACATCTGTATATGTATAAAGGAACAACTACGACATGAGTTATTGAACTACAAATTGTACATCATATACTTGGTATTTTTAAACAATAATAAAAATACCTAAAATGTATATAAACAAATATAACCAGAACAAGAGCTGTTAAGGTTTAAATGGAAACTATAATAGATGTGAGGCACTTTTTTGAGGTCATCAGGGTGTGAAGCAAATGGCACTAAGGAACCAACAGATGTACAGTATGAAAAACAGGCAGTGTTTACAGAAGAATTATTGGAGTACCATTTATACTGCAGTTTCAAACACAAATGTTTTTTTCACTATTTAGAACTAATCACATTAAAGTTACATCAAGCGCTGTAAGAATAAAGAGCCTACATATATCAGTGCATCAAAGCATTGGAGAATTAAAGTAACCACTGAGCTGCTGGGAAATGTAACCTTTTTACAATACATTGAATAAACATGTTTATATAGGCATTCCAAAGTTATGCACAGTTATCTAGAATAAAAAATAAAATACTAGCAGCAAAATGGTTAAGAACTGAAGTCTTACATATGCTAGTTAACAGATACTGTAGGTAAAAAATAAAAATAAAATAAAGCAGACACACGTTGCATATAAAATACAGTACATGACAAGGTGTTGCACTGTGCTGGTTAATACAGAAACATGTTAGTTCAGTATTTTCCAAAATATATACAAATTTTCCTATATTTTGCTTCTCAGCCAGCAAGTTTTAATCAGGTTCATCCAACCTTGGTTCAGCTTGCAATATGCAAAGCAATCAAATGACAAAATGGGAGAAGAGAGAGAAAAAAAAAAAACAAGTGCGTGCACACACAAATCTAAAACTAAGACACTTGCTCCAGATCTACATTTTACACTGTATGAGAACTAGGTAATGCATTAACAGTCTTCTGTAACTTTAATTTTTTGTATTATTTTTCTTAAATCAATAAAATTAGTGATTGTTTCTAGCAGCTTTAGATATCAAACTTTTAAAAATAATAAGTGGACTGTCACTACTGTACCGCATTAACTGTCTCTATCCTTCTTTACTCAATACAAAACTAGAAAGAAACTCTTTATTAAAAGCTCAATAGTCATTTCCATCATGTACCCCCTCTACTTTTCAATGTGAAATAATACTCAAAGGTGACGTATATACATAATGCTGTCAATTCAAGCTACAGTATATACTGACAGCAGTGATAAATACAGATCTATCTTTAAATTCAGAATGGGATTATTATCATTACTTAAATATAGTGTTACCTATTTACACATGGTTTGAGTTTGGTACCTGGGCTAACATCTATATAACATATTAAAGTGTCATATCAGTGACTCAGTGTGGACAGAAGTCTAAGTATTCCCCAAGGTAAAAGTTGCATAGAAAGTAAAAACAAAATGTTGCCACCCATGCAGAGTGTGATTTGGAAGTCATATTTTGGATGTTATTCTAACCATACTTTACACATACCCTGTAACAGGGCTAACTTCCTGCACAGACAGGAAGTGGGAGGGAATGGTCTATGGCAAGGTATATTCCCCTATTGTGATGCTATATGCTGTAATTAGCCTAAACTTTCAATGAATGTATACTTGTTACAATAATATACACCAGTTTAGATGGTCGCATTGTTGAACACAGGTGAGTCTGACAAATGTAAAATGGCATTCAGGTATTAATTTAGCAATCAAAAGCCATACACACACACTTTTTACTATTATTGTATAGTACAGTATGTGTGTGTATGTATGCATGTGTATTCACAGATCTATACATGCATAAAAACACAGTCTATAAACTGGATAGACAGATAAATAGACAGAGACAGACAGATATAGATAGATGGATAGATAGATATATAGATAGATAATTTGTATATAGACTGGTATGTGTGTTTTTGTGCATGTGTGTATCTGTGAATATGTGTGTATGTGTGCATCTGTCTGTCTAAATATATTCATCAATTCACAAAGATCTCCAGACACAATGACTTTGGAAATCTCCAGATAGCTGTGAGTAAGCTAAACACTGTGAGGACAGAATAGAGAAGGTGAATACTGGTTTGAGTGGGTACAGCTGTACAAGACTGATTATTATTGATTTGTATAAACATTTATTTGAATATATTAACTGTATTGATGTCTGTATAGTGTATTATATGCTCTAGTGTAAGTTGTCCTGGACAAGGGAATCTGCAAAATAGCATAATCACAACATACTTAAACTGTGGTTCATACAATTTCACGTTAAAAAAGGAACAAACAAACATATTTGGTGACAGTGCTGTAACCAAAGTTTGGAAACCAGTGCTTTCAAGGTGGAATTTTCAGCATTATCTGGAGTATTTTAGTGACTGATCTGGTGAATCATAACTTCAATGGGACACAATATCCAATACCTAAGTGCCTCATTGTAGCAGGGCAGCAAACTCCCCAAAATTCAACAACAAAAAAACTTGCTGGTTGAGCAAAATTTCAGCTTTCAGTTTAAAGACAGACTAGTTACAAGGAAAAATAAAGTTCCAATGGGAATCAAACACAAAGGGGACTGGTAATAATCTCACTAGAGTGACACACCTGGAATTCTGATGCATTGGTCTCATGTTAGGTAAATCATAAGAACGTTCCAAGCTAAAATACAGTAAGTCATTTTTTTAATTAAAAGGGTTGTATGGCAACAGCTTACCCTCTTTTTTCTCCTGACTACAGAATTAATCCTTTTATGTTGGAATGCAACAACATGGTCCAAATCACCTTACCAAAAACAGGGAAATTATTTAAATGTTAATCTGTGAATGTGGCAAGCAATTTCAAACTGTACCTTCAAAAAATTTAGCTTTCAATGAAAAGGAAAAAAAAAACATCCACATCCACCACAGAATTACATCTCAGCACTGTTAAGCAACGATTATACTGCTCACTGTTAATTTACCCTTAGAATCAATGAAGGTTACCTTTCAGGGAAAAAAAATATCTAGTGCACTTTTTTCTGTCTAATAATTACACTGTCAGAAAATGCTTGAATCATGAAGGCCACTGTTACCCAACTGCAGATTCACAAAAGTAAAAGCAAGAACATATCCCTTTTAGCATACTCATATATTCTCTGAACGCATCATTTTATTTTTGTTTTTTTTTGTCGCTGTTGTTGTTTTGCTTTGCTTTCTGTAAAAAAAAAAAAAAAAAAAAAAAGATCCTTCACAAAGTTACACACTACGTGTATGAGTCTGGCATGGTGGCCCGGTTTTACTTGTGTTTTTAGTATCTCCGTGTCTTATCTCAACACCGTTCCTGACGTTATGAGCTCCCGCAACGCGGCTCCCTCGAGCGAAACCGCAGAGCCTCCCGCCGCTGCCGCTCGCTCCGCGCTTAAAACAAATCTTCAGAGGCTCCAGAGGAGACGTCACCGCGTGGAGGTTGAGCGGTGGGGCGGAAAAAAAAGAGGAGATGGCGGCTTAGCGCTCCCCGCGGCGCGCGGGGGGGGGGAAACTCACCCGGCCGCTTTGTGCTTGCCCCCGCAGCAGCGGCAGGCCTCCCCGCAGTGGTGGCAGGCGCGCAGGGGCAGGTAGCAGCACATGCAGGGCGCGATGAAGGAGAGCGCCACCAGCGCCAGCCAGCGCAGGCAGAACTGCTCGTCGCTGGTGTCGCACGAGCACGGGTCGGAGAAGTCGCCCTCCGAGTCGGACATGCAGTGGTAGAGCATGCTCTCGGCGCACAGCATGCAGCTGACTTTGTAGATGCACTGCTTGATGGGGTCGGGCGCGTCCTGGCACTGGCCCCGCCAGTTGTCCTCGTGGTTGAACATCTCGCGGCAGTAGATGCAGCGCGAGCGCTCCCCGTCCTCGCGCCGCCGCCGCGACTTCTTGGACTTGAGCAGCGGCGACGGCTGGGTCTTGATGGAGTCCTTGCCCGCGTGCTGCTCGGCGCCCTCCGGGTACAGGTATTCGCACTTCTTGGAGTCCAGCTTTGAGAAGGGGGCGGTGAAGTCCACCTCCTCGCGCTCCGGGTCCTGCTTCCACATGACGGGGTGCCGGTAGTCCTCGTACCCTCGGATGAGAACGTCCTTGCGAGGGTTGATCCGCACAATCTCCTCCTCGTCCATGTGAAAGCTCACGTGGCGGGTCGACTTGAAGGATACCTGACAGAGGAACCAAACGCAGCATGACAAGCTGACTCCTCTGAACAATATTACAAACATTCCTTTGTAGAGACATGGGCCATAAAAGCATTTTCATATATTTTAAAGTCTGAGGAACAATATACACTCAAATAATTTCTGATTCATAATTCTTTGAGTGGTAGGAGCACTGACCCTCTATTCCCCTTACAGCCACGCTTCTCAATCTAACCCAACACATCACTAATTTCATATCCACTCTCCATGTCTTCAGTTCAATTTGAGTGTATATAGCTGGGATATACTCAGGCATTTGGATAAGGCCTTTTTTGAAAGAAAAGTGAAACCCTTCATCACACTTGCAGCAAAAACACAAACCTGTAAATGCACCCTCTCACACGTGCTGTCCCACCTGGTTCAATTTATATGCTTGATTTAAGCGGGAGGTGAGTTTCTAAAAGGGTGCAATGTTGCTTTTAACAACTCAAAAATTGGTGCTACATGCTGCTTACCCCTGACTGCCCAGCACATGGCCCTGGGCTCTGTCAGGGCTGGTTCAGGTCAGGTCAACACTCTGCGTCAAGCGTTAGAGTTTGGGTCAGACCAGGCTGCACGACTCTGCACATGAATTACTTATTTTTAGCGACTGCTTTCCTTGTTCTCCTTGTATTATTATGCATTATGCACTACTTCTGACAACATGACATCATTCATCTAATCCAAGAAATGCATTACACATGAAGCCAGTATCTCTAGTTGCTCTATTTTTTGCAAATGACTGCGCTGAGTTACTGTGCTATTGTGATGAGCATGGAGACGGCAGATATGAGACTAATGCTGTCCATGGCACAATGTGTAGCAGTAGAGAGCCCTTCACATGGCATGCACTTAGCAAACGCTCTTATCCAGAGCAACTTCCAGGGCAAGAAAACAGAGGCTGAAATTTAACTGGAAAAGGTAAATTTGCCATTGGCAATATTTCAATACTGCCACTTTGCATGACTGAAAAAAAATTAAGTGGGTTAAGTACAATGCAAATCCTGCAAACCTCTACTGAAACGTGACAGCAAAAACATTGGAACTATCTTTGCAGCTGCACCATAAAAAGGGCTATACGCATCTTGCAGCAGCATCAGGCTAATCACATCGGTTGCAACAAGAAAAAGAATACAAAGACAGCACAAGAGCATATCAATGTGGGTAGGGCCTAAACCCGGCACCTGTAGTACACATCACTGAATCTAACCACAGTTGCAAGGGTGCTGTGATATGGCCGAACTAAAAAGAACACACTCAATAGCTGAGCTTAATGACATACATTGGAATGATGCTGGAAAATTCACTGCCCATAAATACTATGTCAAAATATCATAGCAGAATTTAAACTAATATCAGACTTTCAATATCAGTCACGTTTTCAGTGGTTGACGCTAAAACTGGAAAGAACATTTTAAATCGGCTGTCTAGGCTTCATCTGATCAAAGTGTGGAAGTAAGTGTATCTGTATAGATGAACAATGGTTGTCAAACAAGCAGGAAACTTTCATAAATCAGATATTGAATAATTGATCGAAAAGTTAACAAAATGATTAGAAAATTACTTTTGAACTGACACAGCTCAGACAACTGTTGAAGCATTTTTTATTGCTTACTATAAAACATTTATTTCAGTGTACAATTAAATTGCCAGGTCATATCAACCGTTTAGAAACATAAAAAAGTATGTCTCTGATCAAGACTGGAAGGACTGCCAGGTCAGATCAAGGCTTACGAAACATAAAAAAGTAGCTGATGCTCAGACTGACATACGGTGACGTGTGGGCTCACCTGGGGAGGCAGGTAGCGGCGGTTGGTGGTAGGGAACTCGTCGAAAGGCTGGGCGCGCACGTAGCAGCCACGGCAGGGCTCGGTGGCCACCACGCTGCTCTGTGGGGAAAAGGGCTCTTTCATAGGCGTGCAAATGGAGGGAGGCTCTGGATTGACCTGGAGAAAAAAAAAGGGGGAAAACAAAGCAGTTTTAACACAACACAGCAGTTTTTGTTTAAGATGTTGTTTAAGATGTGAACCATCTTATTAATACCATTATGGCAAATGTGAAATAATTTTTATCCATAAAAACATTATAGTAATTATTTAATAAAAGTTATAACTTATAAAAAAGTCATGCATAATTATTTCTGTGATGATTCTGACAAAATCTGGAAATAAGGTCTGAATATTGATATCCTCAGTGTGACCTCATGATGCAAAGGACAAAAAAAATGATGCAGCGTCCATTTTTAGGCAGCAGGGGGAGACTGCAGCCCATGGTGCCTCCAATTTCTAATGACTCAGACGCCTACTGTTCAGAACACTGGGTTCCTATCTCCTTACAGATTCCCTGAGGCATTTTCATTGGTGCAGGAACTACAAACATGGGTCTGACAAACACTGAGCCACTTCTCCACTTGCGTCACGTGCCAAAGCAGGAATTCAGTATTCAGTGAGATATGAGCATTCCGTTCCTTTTCAACAAATACTAATTGCAAAATATCTTATTTTTAAATTATGTAAACTCTCTAAAATCTGCCAAGAAACATTCCAACAAATGCACATCAGGGTCATTCTGTGTGAATTTTGCCATAACACACCCAGGATATCTCTGGAATGTTGGCGTATATATTTCTAATGTTGTGGTAATCATGTAGGCTGTATTTCTCACTGATACTTAAAATAATTTGAGAGACATCATTAATTTAGCCTTTTGTTGGATTGTCCTGAATGAAATCCCTGCAAAACAGTTTATGACATCCCTAAAACCATAAGAGATAATACTATGAAAATTTGTGGGCTCAAACAGCACAGTCAATGGAACATTTAATCAAAAAAGTAACATGAGGTCATCTATTTCTTAAGAATGTAAATTTCTATTTTGAAGAATGAACAATAATTCAAAACACATACATGCAGTAATTTTAAGATTCTGCTTCTGTGACTAAGACAACAGCTGAAATGTGAATGCCAGCTCTAAAAAAATTCTGAGGGACTGCCAATATGGGCCTGACCGTACAGAGAACAATCAATCAACTGATTTATAAAAAATGTAATGGAGAGGGTTACAGCATTTACTTTAGAGGTGGTGTTGCATGTTCCTTATGAAAAAAGGGGCCACATTCAGGCCTTGTGCTTTACATATGCTGATTCACACTGGACTGAATAAAGCCTGCCATGAAACGCAAAGCATGTGAGCCTATATAAAGCACTGTGAATCACAGAGGCCGGGTCTCAGGCAAAACCCAGGAAACAGGTAACCAGAACAGGTAACCACCGATCATATTAGAACAGCGCTGAGATTCCGCGGAAAATACCCACAGGGAGATACAACACAAAACAGACACACGGCCCAGATCCACATCTACCATTTCATGTCCACATCAGCCAGCATCACAAACGCTCCGGCCTTCTGTTCTGCCTGACCAGCCCACGGGAAGAGAGCGCTCAGAGCTAAACTCAGAAGGTGCTAGTCTTCGTATTGATCCAGCGATAGCACATGTATTTGTGCTGGCATGTGCGATCCAGCTCACACTGAAATTTGCATGGGAACAAGCTCAAACGTTCTTGTTAGCGCGCGCGCGCACACGCACACGCACACGCACACGCACACACACACACACACACACACACACACACACACACACACACACACACACACACACACTCACACAGCCTCCCACGTCCAGGCTCCCCTCCCCACAGTGTGTGGAGGAGGCTGCTGGCACTGGTTAGTCTGTGCCGTGTGTAAAGTAACCCACGCCAGTGTTTTAATGCACAACGGAAATCTGGTTAGCTCCCAGCTGCTGCTACAGTAATTACTGTCCTATGGTTGCTAAGAGATGCTTCCTTTGACTTTTTTTTCCCCCTCGTTCTTTTTTTTTTCTCTCTCTCCCCCTCAGACTGCTAAACCAGTTGTGAGAGCACAGCCAGTAAGAAAGCAGCTCCAGCTGGAGAAACGCAGCCCAAACTTAAAAAGCCAGATGACAGCTGTGGGGGGAAAATAGGAGCCAGACCGAGGCCTCCTTTAAGAGGGCTTGCTCTCGCATTGCTCCGTCTGGGACCACGGAGCAGTTCTGATCCAGTTGAGTGGTCTTCTCGAGCGGGACACTCTCCCGCTATGCCTGAATGATCTTGGCACCGGCCAAGGGAGGGCACCTAACCCCCCCACCCCACCCCAGCCTCTAGTGTGGCGGAGGATCTGTGGGGGAAAGGTGTTGAGCAGAACTGAGCTTTGTGCTGAAACAGATCTGATGCACTCACTTTGCGCTTGTGACACTACTGCAAAGGAGCCCGTTCATCAACAAAAGAGGAATCATTTTTCCACACATAGGTCTGAATTTCACTTCACCCGTCACGAAAAACTGAGCACGGTCACTCCTGGTTGAAACAACGTAAAAGAGCAACACTATTTTAATCTACACGCATACCAATAATGGTGTGGCACCAGCTTATGCGCAAGGTTGCGGTAGAATTTATTCGCAGGTAGAGCATGTCAGAATGGGTATACGGGAAAGAAACACAGGGAGGAAAGGGAAGGATTACCTCCTGTTTGTTCCAGGAAAGTGTTCACTGGAGCCAGAGAGCAGTGACAGCAACCAAAAGAAAGAAGACCTTTTTCTGCTCGGCACACAGATCTGCCCATTAGAAAAGCAGCTGTTGCCTGCGTCGCCAATAATTCTACTGTCGCGCTCATCCATCTGCCTCCTGTTGCTAGGGAGTTTTTTTCCCCTTCATGCACTTAAAAAAGGGGCATTTGAAATGAAAAAAGAAGGTTGCTTTTCAGTATTAATACAGATGCTGGTTACAGCAGGACGTTTTCATTTCTCTTGTGGCTTCTTTTTTTTTCCCTGAACAAGACTTCTTTTCCTGTGCACAAACTCCCCTTAGGGGGTATTTACAAGCAAGCCTGCTCCAGAGCTCTGTTACAGCTAAAATGGCTGCAGTCACACAAGGAATGATGACTACATTTCCCAGCAGCCCCTCTTTCCAAGCAATTCCAGTCTTCCTGGTATTGAGGGCCTTTGTCATCAAATAATACTCCTTGAGGTCAAGCTCTTTTTCTCCTACCGATGTAGATCTTTGGCTCTCTTATTCATATTTTTATGGTTTGAAATCTACTCAGAATGGTAGTGTTAAATGTGGATTTGTTCAGCCAAAAACATGCACAGTACACTTACATTTCAGTACCCTGACCTTAACAATAGTGTGATGGAATGGAGATAACACTGAGGAGGGAGAGAATCACTTATGAATAAGCATGAGGATGGATATCCGGTATTATAAAAACTCACACCATGACCAGAGACTAAATCCGTCTCTCAGTGCAATGGCATTGAAAAGGAGAAGTTGTACACCCAGGAGGGCACACCAGACAGGGCTGCAGAAGTGCCTGGGGAGGGTTTGGGCGGGAGGGTTTGCCTACAGGAAGACTGAGGTCTATAATCAGAGGCATGGGAAGTGGGCGCCGAGCCCCACAGGGCAGGATGTGGCTGGTTATGCACCGAGTGACTGCTCCACCTTCACAGGCAGATAGAGAAAGAAGCTCCAGCACTTAGAAGCAATGATGGCAGTGCCCATGACCCAGTCCAGCACTCCAGTACAAATGGGGGATGTGGGTTCATACACCATGGACAGGACTGGGACTGCTCTTTTATATATAAATATCTAAACCGTATCTGTCAAGACATGCAATGCTCTCTGTGCAAGGTGTCTTAAAAGATTTGTGCCAAAGATAAATATAAAAAACAATCTATTAAGTGTGTCTTATGAAATAAATACCAACAATTCTCTTCAATGACAAAGATCTTCAAAAATGACCTTGTGTCAGACACAAGGAGATGCAGGGAAACTGGCTATTTGGTTGGGCCAAACGATGTGAAATTTTCAAACTGAATCTGATTTGATCAGCGTAGGATTTATCAGATATGTTTCCTAAAAATGCAGGGCCTATTCTTTCTGCATGTTCCAATTGCAGCAAAGCAGTTATGAATGAGATGATCAGCAAACATTCTTTGGACCCAGAAGAACCATGGCAGTCACATCCATCAAAGAGATGACCTTTCACCAGTGAGCAGTATATTAAGAAAGTGATGGCAAAGATGTGGACATGAATTGAAGTAAAATACAGAATGGTTCTATTCATTAAAAGCAATGGTCTAATTCTTTTGAGAATCATTCTTTCTCTACAGCAAAAAGTGCTGTGATTTCAAAATGACAGGTGTACATATATATATCTGGTCGGAGAGTGGACCTTTACAAAGAGTGTGAAAATGGTGACTCAAAAATAAATGGTGAAAATGGTGACTCTGAAAAAGCCCCTCATATGACATATGAAACTGAGGACACAAGTTACATTTATTATTATAAGCATCCCACCACAATAGGCAGACTAGCCTTTAGCTGCATTATTGGCACACAAGTTTGTGGCAAACAGAAGACCACTTTTTCTTGGTATCTACAACCAACTAATAATGAAGTTAATAAGGTGACTGGCCCAAATGCCTGCCAACAGCATAGGATATTTCACACATCAAAACCATTCAAGCAATTCTTTATGGTCTGAATGGTGAGATACTTGAAACTCCCCACAACCAGTAAAATAAGGTCACGTCTGGTTAATCTATAGTAAGCATCAGGAATACTGCATTTCTACATTTGGCACACAACCGTAACACAAGGAGCTCAAACAAACTGGAACACACCTACAACCACAGCAACAATGACACTGCACAAAGCAGCATGTTACAAGGACCCGTATGAGGAAAATGGGTTGCATTTCACCACACCATTAGCACAATGTACTGAGTACTGAATGGGCCTATGTCAGATACAGCTGTCTAGTCTTCTACTTGGTGTTTTCTATCTTGTGTCTCATATCATGTTATCATTAATCTTGTGTTTCACTTACTTGTAATCCATCTTCAGACACTTCAGGTTCGCTGTATGACGGACAGCCTGGAATGAGAAAAAAGTACACGTACATGAACATCACACAAGACATGCGCATCACTTCACCATATGTGACATACGAGTGGACCCTGCACACACTAAACTAAAATGGCTGCCTTTGAGCCGAACACTTCAAACGCTCAAGGACTGCTCTCAGACTATGATACATCTCAGTCCCAGACAACTTCTCATTCAGAAACTCAACTAAAGTTTCTCCTGTTTGTGAAACACTTTTTTTTTTTTAAATACTGTTTATTTTTATTAAAAACCTGACGGGTACTATTGACTATCAACTACCATGCAGGGTTTTCACGCATTTGTTTCTGTCATTAACAAATTCCTCTCAAATCAAAATCGCAAATTCCTCTCAGAACTTCTCCCATGTGTGCCTCAGATTGGTTCGCACCCACCCACACACACACTCGGTCTGGCATTTATTGCCTTCGCCTTCCAGCCCCGCGTAACTGAATGCAGACGGGCTGTACAGTGTGACTATGTGAATGCAAGGCCACAGCTCTGGTGGAACCATGTACCCGGTCTCCATGGCAACGCAGAGCTGCAAAGCTGACATGCTGCAGTCCAGCAGCGGAGAGAGCTGCAATTGAATACAGAGGATCCTGCACGTGGCGTGGCATGGCATGACACAATGTTGCATGATATCCCGGGGCCGGACGTGCGAGTTCTGGGGTTTCGTAATTAACAATAATCAGCAAATGACAATCTGAGCAGAACAAAAACATTCACATCCAGGAGATTGATCTACGTCTGCAATTTTTTTTTCCAGGCGTGTGGCCAACGGCAGAATAATCATTACAGCGTATTGCCATTCATGACCCACCGCTCATTAGGAGTAGCAAAACTTTACCTACTATCAAGTCCTCCAAGTCCCTGAAGTCCAAAGTATTCAGGATATAGAGCCAGGGTGTTGTATAACGTGGCAGGGCAAGGCAATTTGCTGAGCAGGCTCCTTCTCTGTTAATTGCCTGCCTGCTACCTTTGGCATTTTACAGGAAATGTCATTGGTGCATGAGACCACCGCGTAGGCCCAGCCCAACATGACCCAACCCAACCCCGTTCCGGGGGCCCTGCGTTTCTCTGCCCCGGGCATGAATGGGAGCTTCTGTCGGAAGTGACACCATCTCCATCACCACAAACAGAGATAAGATAAAGCAGAGGGCCAGGGCAGGTCAACGATCAGGGGAAGCCTCTGCTAATCAGCGCGCCGCATCTCCAGCGGGTTCGTCAGCAGATCAGATATTACACCATCCGCAGACAAACGCGCTGAGGGCGGAAGCCGTGGGCAGGCGGCCTCAACGCTTCAACAGAACAACAGGTCGCTGGTCTGGCTTCTTTAGGGGAAACGCTGCTCCGGCTGGTTCCTAACTGTATGTATGGGTTCGAGCTACGCAGAGCAAGACACATTTAAATCCTGCAAATTGGGAGACATGCAAATGTTAATTGCTGGCTTTGGGTCACCATGCAAATTTGAGAGGGTAAAAGGTTCCTGGTGTCATGTGTAGACAGGGTGTTGAACACTTTGATGATATGTCAGGTGCTGCTCATTGATTTACACACACAAAATAAAGAGTTAAAACAGCCAAGCACCCACGTGAGGAGGGCATAAGGGGCACACCTTGGTTGATGTCCTCTATGGCTCTGCGGATGCCCCTGTCGAAGGCTCTGGCATCGGCCGGACTCTGGAACGTCAGACCAAATTTCTTCTCATTGATCCTCCAGTGGTGAAATATGGGGTTCACTTTGTTGTACACCAGATCCTTCTTTAAAACACACTCCAGCACAACCTGAGGGCAAAGAGAACTGAAATCAGCAACCACACCAGGTAGCTTTGGGACAGAGCACAGTTTGCCCTCCATTTCAAGGCTCTACCCTGACAAGGAGTAGTAAGACCACAAGTTTAAATTATGTTAAAACATGCAGTTTTGCTTGTTCCCAACATCATATGAGAACAGATTATTTCCATAGCTGTTACACACATGCAAACTTTGTACAAAATTGGCCAATTCCATTTGTGTATGTGCCTTACAGGATTAAGAATGGAGCTGGATTAAGACAACAGAGTGATAAGCAGCAGCATAAACTGGGCACTCCAGTAAGTCATTTCATCAGAAAAGCTTCACCCTCAAACTGGTGTCAATTAATAGCAAACAATTGTGGATTATTACAATAAATCAAACATTGTTGGAAGTTAATACAAGTTTTGATATTCAATATGCATTTGAAATGTACTCATTCAGGCTACTGGCAGAAGTGTTTCATAGCTGGAATAGAGTCTAATGAGGAGTCAACCAAAAGGCCTAGTAAGACTATAAAAACACTACAACCTTTTTTACTCCTGCACTAAATGCTGATCCAAGGGAGCCATAGTTTGTTGTGTGAATCTGTCTCTAGACACTCTGCAATCTACACTCTAAATAAATTGACAAAACTGGTGCAAACTAATTGAAAAATAGATAAGAAAAAGTAACTCCAATGAACAAAGATGTTTTATGTATTTCTAACACCGATCTAGGAAGTGGGGCTAAAGTTGAGAGCCAAGTAGGTATATACAAGTGTACAGCAGCAACAGTTTTCCAAAGCCTATTATTAAATGAGCTCTTTGACTAAGCTTCTGAGCAGCCTCTCAGCAGATTAAATGAAATGAGAGACGAGCATTATGGGCTTTGTGCTTCTGAGGGAAGTCCAGAGCTGCTAGCTACAAGAATAAAAGGATTCACTCAATCATAGCACTTAAAAACCATGAATTGAATGTTTAGCACAAACAGAATGTTCGGGAATTAATGCATGTGCAACCTAAACCCTGTATGTGCTCCTGTCGTTATGTTCTTTGTCCATTGGTTGGGTCGATAAAGACAACACATTACAGCAAACTGTATCACGGTTTATACTGACTATTTCATGACCAAACTGAATCAATAACAGAAATTCTGTTTTGTAATTTAGGCAGAATATGAAAGGGAAAACATTCAGATGAATCACAGACCAGTGTGGTGGACCTCTTACAGAGTCTGTCGGTCAATGACCAAAAACAGAAGTTCCACAAATGAAATCCTACCTACCCACACACAATAAAGAGGGCCAAACTTCCTGTTGAGCTCCCATACTTCCCTGGGGCAAAGAGGGGGAGGGGGAGATGGCAGTTCCTCATTGACTGGTAGTTGCCCCAGTTTACTCCAGAGGTCATTAACGATTGGTCATCAAACATTAGCTCAGTATTATAAGGTGCAAGAGAGTGAACTGTTCTAGGAATTTAATATTTACGATTTCAAATAAGATTGCATCTACAGCATTACATGGATGATTTATCTGAATAAGTCCCTCTGTTGATTTGGTTGAAATGTGAACAAACTGAGTTGACTGACATCACAGAGTTGAGTGACACACTACATCCTGTGTAGCATTCTGTAAAGGAAAAAGTTCTGACTGCATTGTTTAGTAACTAAATGTCGAAAAATGTGTGTCAAGTGCTCCTAACTGCTGCGTATGATTAATGTGTAACTAAAGTAAAGTGAACATACATACAGATATGTTGTTTCTTTTATATAGCAAATGCCAACAAATTATCATCAGCTATGAAACTATGGAACACACATACATTTTTATTTCAACAGCCATTTGAACTCTGAATCATAGCCTAACATTACCATTAATGAAAAAGAAAGCTGAACTAAATAAAAACACCTGGATTAATTGTGTTTAATATTCTGTGTTTGAAAGAATGCATATCAGCTATGTGTATTGGTAATGCATCTTATTTTTCATTTTAAAATACTATTTTGATTATGTAGGCAGCCAGATTATATTATAAAACGTAGTATTTTTCATTATAAAATATTAGTTTGATTTTATTTTACTGCACACTCATGCCTCTGTGGGTGTCTGTGCGTGTGTGGGTGATAAGTGTATGTAGCTTTGCGCTGGTATGTGTGTGCACATGGGTGTGTCTTGGTAAAAGAGGAGCAAGGGTTAAGCCCTGTGTTTACACAGTCCAACAGACGGGAGGCGGAAGCTGCTCTGGCTGATTGTTGAGGCGAGACTGAGTGGAGCCGGAGCGAGTAAGGTGAGTGCAAACCAAGGAGAGGAGGAAGTATTGCCATTACAAGGAAGGACGACACTCAACACCGCATTCCACAAAACGGTGAGGGGGCGAGAGCGAGAGAGAGAGGGAGGGAGAGGGAGAGATGATGATGAATGGAATTCCAATTCAATCCAAACAAAATCGGAGTTTTAAGTTGCGCCAGGGCTTTTGTGCGGCATGGCCATCCCGGGCTGTGCCAAACAGATCTGTTACCATGACGAGGCTGTCTCCCGGTGACAGACCTAAGGAGAGGTTGCACAAGCCAGAGGAAACGTGTTCCAGAAGCAGCTCCTTCCCTCAGCACTATACAAAGGCACATAATGCTCTTCCTTCATTCGACGGGAACAAAATCTCCAGAAAAACTCACTACCGGTGCAAAAAAAACCTGCATTTACTGCGTGGTGAGATATTTTGCACTGTTTGCGCTGAAACGATTTGCAATGCAAAAAAAAACTAATACGGTGACTGAGACGATTAGAAAGAGGGGACACACAGCAATTAAAAAGGATCAGTCTAACATGAAACAGCCATTTTGAGAGGTTAGCTATTTCATATTTCAGATAGTTCAGTTATAAAATGGACAATTCAAGAGGAAACAGGAAAAAACACAGCGGAAGGGAGCGAAATAGCTGTACACAAAGGAGGCATGGATAAAGATGGATAAAGAGAACCACCCCTAAGGTTTTTTTCCCTTTATCTGACAAGTGGAAATACTGTAGCCAATTAAAATTCAAGTCTTTGGCATTAAAAAAAAGAATAGTGCATCTGTGGCTATATTCAGAGAGAGCTGACTCACCAGTACAGTCTGTACTGTACCGCTGCGCGTATAGACTGAGGCCTCAGAATACTGCAATCGCCCATCTCTCCCTCTCAACCTTTCCCAGGACATAACTCACACAATGGGTGGCAGAACAGAAGCTGCTAACACACAGGCCTCTCTAGGGTCCGGGGGAAGTCGCCGCTGATGGACACGCCGCAGCACTCAGAGCATGACACAAGGGCCGTCACATGACGGAGGCTTCTCAATGGAGCCCACATACTTGGGACAGAGAGCTTTCAAACATCTCGTCCAGAGTTATGACCGTTCTAGAAACACGTACAAAATAATACCTCACCAGGGACATGTATCTAAAGAAACCCTTAAGAACAAATTGATTCATATTAACTGACACATTTGGGATATTAGTTTCAAATTTTTTCACTGGAACATACAGATTTTTGCTAATGCCCACCGCATTTCATAATTTCCATGCAATGCCTTCTGCTATTCTTTTACAAGACACAACAGGACAATATTCTAAACAATTACTTAAATCCTACACGTTGACAAACATAGCATGTCAGGACTGTGTTTCCATTTCCAGAGATACAAAACATCTAACCTTAATCACATCCTTTATAACTTCAGAAAATAATAATAAAAAAATATCATATTCTGAGGTGTTCTGTTGGATCATAGTTTACTAGTTTATATGATATTTAGAAGAGGTAATTTCCCAACCTTGTAGGTTCAAGTAAGAAGCTGAACTCTGTATGTAGTGTAATGCTGGTCCTATACTGCAGGAAGCTCTGATCTTATCCCTCAGTCTCAGCAGCATGGAAATAATCCCCATCAGCCTGAGAGAGACAATTAATTTCTACAGTATAAATGGAGATCTGGGACCTTTCACTTTCACTAGACCTGGCTTACTGGCATAACATTGTTAACCCTGCAGTGTACAGAGAAGGGCTACTGTTCCACTACCGTGGGAGGAAAAAGAAACACTGTCACTCCTGAAAACTCAAAATGCAAGACCTGATTTCAATTACTGTACTGGACTAGCACAATAAGAAGAATCTAGTCTTAAGAAGGTTGATAAAATGAGACTACTAATATGAAATATTTGTGTATTATGTATACATACATAAAGAAAATCCCTGCAATTATCTTTTAAATCATCTTAATCTATATACCTAAACAGTAGGGTTTGGTGAGGTCTGAAATTTCAGATCATCCTGGCAAAAATCGCAGTTATTCAATGTCAAAATTTCCAATTTTTTTCCTAATTTGTAAAAAAAACAATAATACCTGTACTGTAAACCACAAACATCTGTAAACTTTTATATACTAATCCATTTTACTAAACTATTAATTATTAGTCATTAATAATTCCAGTCTCCCTAATTCATAAAAACATACAACTAAACACATAAATCGTATATAGCCAAATTTAATGGGGTCAGGAGCAGAAACTCTTGACTGACAACACAAGCTCCCAGGCAGGGAACACTTTACCAAACCTGCCATTTCAGAACTGTATAATAAAGTGTTTTGACTTTGACCACAGACATGCTGTGAGGTATTAAAATGACACCATATGACAATGACAGCGCGTCCAAATGGCAACTGGAGTCAAAGTGTAAGAGGCAGTGGGAGCATCTGGTGTTTGTTGCTTTATTGTGGCCAGCTTTATTTACAGCTGCCAGAAAACACAGGACCTGCAGAGAGCGCAGGTTGAGTTGGTCTTACCCAACATTCTTTGATCACTGTAGGTCATCATTTCTATTTATAATAATAATAATCAAATGGATTTAAATAGAGCTTTACTTAGGACAGCAGTCTCAAACGAGGCCTGACGAGAAGTCAAAATAATTGCATAATGCAGATAAGCCAACACTGTAAACACACAAGGAGATGGTAAATGGTTTGAAAATTTTTCTTTACTTTGTCAGTGTGAATGTAACATTAGTGACAGGGTACTGCATCACCAATGGCCCATGTCATCATCCATCCGCAGTTCAGTTTTCTCGGTCACCACCACAGAGGGCCTAAAATTACTGCATAATGTAGGTAATAAGCCAATACTGTAAACAAAGGGGGAGTCAGTAACTCTTTGAAAAGATTTTTCTTAACATTTTTGATGTAAATATAACATCGATGATCAATGTCAATCAGCACCACTCTGCTAAACAACATTAAACCAGCATTTTTTTCTCTTCTGAAAACAAATGTGCATTTCCCTTGTGTGAAGCGTGCCTTTCCTACTGATGATGTCACGATGTATCACGCAGCATACTATTTTCAGACACCTGCATAACACAGGAAAACAAATTTTTGGAGGAAAAAAAAAAAAAAAAAAACAGGTGTGAGCGGAACGCCGATGACCTCATCTTGTGACCCTTCCACAGGGTGCATCAGATGAGGTCAGCGTTTCAAACTCTCCCACCTTCACTGTAACGCTATGGGCGATGGGAGGATGTGATTCTGGGGCCACTACTTGCCGTTTTGTCTTTGAGACGCTCCCCCTGGATGAGGAAGTCGGCGCAGCCGTTGTCGTCCTGCCGGCTGACTTTGTAGACGGTGACACAGCTGAGACCTCCGCCTCCCAGGGGCAGCCATCCTCCGCTGGAGTCATCCCGAGTCATGACCACTGCTCTCACACGCGCATAACTGTCACTGAGCAGAGAGGGAGAGAGGGGGTGAGGAAAGACCCCAAAAACGACAACCAAACATATCACGACTGCTGCTCTCACACGCGCGTAACTGTCACTGAGCAGAGAGGGAGAGAGAGAGGGGGGGGATGAGGAAAGACCCCAAAAACAACAACCAAACATATCACGACTGCTGCTCTCACACACGCATAACTGTCACTGAACAGAGGGAGAGTGGGAGAGAGAGAAGGGGCATGAGGAAAGAACCCCAAAAACAACAACCAAACACATCACAACCATTGCTGTCACACACACACACACACATTACTGTCACTGAACAGAGAAGTCCAATTTCTCAGTAATGTTTTTTCAGTCTCCAATATTCAGTTAGGAGTGAATGGGGTACAAGGTGTGAAAGCGGCTGTTTCACACACAGGTATTTTTGTTTTCAGACCGAGCCACAAAAGTAGAAAATTCCATTCTCAGTGCAGTGTGTGTGTGTGTAGCATGGAAAAATGCCAGCATCTGCATACACAGCACCCTGCATGATAACAACCACATTTAAACAACTAGCCTCCACGTTCTCTGCAACATTGCCGTCAAGTTTTCCTTTTCAAAACAAGAATTCACCATTAGCCTACAAGCTGAGAAGATACATGGTAAGTCATGATCAAAAAGCACCTCTCAAATACAATAGTTGTAACTCCCCAATTTATAACCTAGAATTACCTAGATAACCTAGATAACCTAGAAAATTAATTACATCAACACATGGACAACTCATCATTTAGGGCAGTAAAGACTTATGTACTATATTAACTTTCACTGCAGTTAAAAATGTAGCCTATACTGTTAGCCTATATGTTTTTAAAGCTGATTCTGTGATTGTGATTAGACATGCCTTATTAAATTTTCATGCCACGATTCTGTAATTTTATTGGTTTTATCTGCATCAGAGATACCTAAAACAGAGAATTAAGAATTGAGAAAGTTGAGACAGAGAATAACCCGGAAGACCTGGGATTAAAAAAAAAATCTGAGAACTCTCAGTTTCTTAACCTCTTTACTTGTAAGTTCCCAGTATCAGTTACATTTATGTAGTTTCAGACTTCTCTCATCCTCTAAACATTTAGATACCAAGGATAATTCAATGAACAAATTGTGACTGGACTTCCATTTAAAGCAACAGTTTAAAAGGCACAGAGCACCTGTCCACAGAACATAGCAACAGCGATATTCTACTAAACAGCAGCCAAAATGTAAAGTCCTACAAAGACTCCAAATGCAGTACATTTTCATAGCATCATAGGTATTTATACTTGCCAAAAAATTATAAGAGAAAAATGTTAATGAAAACATAAGACAGACAGACCTGAGGAATTTCAAATGCATTAACTAACAATGGCCATATTCACTGAAAATATTATTAAATGATTGAGGTCTTGATTCATGTACCAAAACTACAGATTTATATATTCATTAATACTACAGTTTCATGGATGTAGCCTTTATAAATACTTTCAGAATACCAGATAAACAGCAAATCATTGACGTGGCTGCACAGAGCCCCAAACCTTCACCTACAGGTAGTTAACGTCAGTTATTCACCATTATCACTTGCAATCTAACAGGGGTTTGACCAGAAATTACAGTCTAATCTGGGACCGGAAATTACAAAGGTCAAAGTTTGCTGAAGGCAGCACTTTATAGATCCTTCTAGTAACATATTAAAGCACAAAGGAAGACAGAGCAGGAGGGAGGGGGAAATGGATCACAAAAGGTCTTTCTTGATTGCTCACTGCTTTTCCACTAGACTTAATTTATTAACTCATTCATAGGAAGAGAAGTTCTTAAATGTAACTATTATTGTATCACTTCACAATAGCTTCCTGAATGCCCCATTTTTCCAAGATCATTGCATCAAATTGAATTATGTAGTCTGTTTTGTTAAACACCTCTTAATAGACAGAAATATATGCTTTCATTTAGCTCCAAACTCACATTCTGTAACTCTTTATTACCAAAGCAGGCATAAAGCAAAATTTTGCTCAATTTTTCCAGTATCAAACACAAACATTTAAAGAGAGCAAATTAAGCAACTATCAGAAAATTCACCTCACCTTTTTTAAAAACAGAATTTTATGCAAAGCTACTAAGAATTCCATTAAACGATTCTCAGGCTTCTGAGCTCAACAATGTCTCAGCTTGGGTATATTCAGAATCTACACACAGTCACCTCTACAGTTAACCTTTCCAAATTCAGTTCCATAGGGCTGGCAGCAGGGACAGTGATCAGTATCCAAATGTAAAAGTTTAAAAACATGACATTTAAAATACAGTATCACACCTGAAGAAGTGTCATTAGCGGCACTTTCACAAACAGGAACTGGTAAGGTTAAACATGTACCATTAGGATAAAATGGCGGGCTAAAAATAAAAGTGACAATAGCCCATGTACCTAAGGCCAGCCAGTCTACATGTACATGTGCACCCACCATTCACTTCCTTTCTGCCAACAGTGCACTCTCCAAAATGCTATAGTCAAATCTTCCCCTCTGCGTCTAACACAGGTTCTGACTGATGATTCAAACACTAGTCTTAAGTCAAACAGTAGTTTAAACATACCCTGAGATCCCATCAAATATGCAACTTATGCAGATACACGTCATATAAAAATGTTTGAAGTATTAGCTCACTAGCTAGTAAGCTGTTACGCTACCTAGCTAAATCTCTGTGATAATCTGTTTAGCCAAACAAAGTGTATATTTACTATATCTTGCTGTGACACTGGTGAACCAGAGAGCCTCTTCTATCACACTATTCTGTTCCAAAGCTCTTTTCACGGTACTGCAGATAGCTAACAACGTTGGAAATACAGGTTTTACTGCACTGTTCTGACAGGTTCAACTTGCACTTTCTACTGGTGGTCCTCCATGTAAGAGTAGATGATCTGGCAGTACCAGGGAGTGAACTGCATTCTCCCATGCCATGGCATACTATTACACCATCGCTGAAGCCCAGACTCCTCAATCGTGCCAAAATGCAGTCTTCCGATAATTCCATCCTGCCTGATGAGCATGACCTCGGCATGCCCCATCACAAACACCTCCTCATGCGGGGCTGACCTTTGTGGGAATATCCCATTTTGACACTGGTGGAGCGTGTTGGAGGACACTGCCAGCCAAGCTCAGTCCTAGCAATGCCACCCTGTGTGATACGCATGATTGGCTCCAATACCCAAGATGAGAAGTACTGTCGTGCACCAGACAGAAAACACTGACAGCCTCAACACTCTAAGGTCAGTTTGGTCAAGCTGGCTTGCACAGTTCACATAAGTTCATGCAAAGAACGATGCAGAAGTTGACTACAATGTATGCATTGGCAAACACACTTAGATATTTGCATATAGGTACTGCTAATTTGTTCTCACTTCTGAGTTTTACTAAGCTTTTTACAAAGCCAAAACTACAAATGTAACATTTCTAGATACACACACTGAATGTGGTATTTTACATGATAGGCTAGATTAAATTACAGACCCATTTTTGACTAGAAAAAAAGATGTGAAACCACAGAATCCCGTGTCAACCATTTTGAAACTGCAGAGGAGGCTGGTTTCAATACTCCTATTTGACACGCACCCTATTGCTTGGGAACAGTGTAGCATACTCTCACATCCTGCCCCAGAAAAGGGAGGCTGCTCCTTGGAAAGGCTAACAGCTTCAATATCCTTAAAGCTCTCAGCCACCACCCAGCATACAACAAGGACTTACCCAAGCAGAGGTCAAGTATTAAAAAAGACAGAACTGCTATTCTAATCGCTCACTGTAGGCGGGAAAGTAAATAGTGGCTATTCTTAGCCCCAGCTGGGAGATGGTGATGGTTACGCCCTCCTCAACTTTACCCCCCCAAGGAAATGCCAGTCAAGCAGTAGCCATGTCACTCACAGTGCGAGGCCAGAAGGCAGGCGTCAGCGTCATTTAGCCGTGACCAGAGCGGAGTGGCCAGGACCTGACCCTTCACATACCGGCTCTGCGATGCCAGCACTGTTCACTCACACAGCTTCAACCATGTAAACCATGGTGAACCAATGGTGTGATTTCAGTTTCAGTGTGAGCCTTTGGCTTTATCTGCAAGGGCTGAAAGATGACACTCCTTGTTTTTTTTAAAGAGAGGGGGGTGCCCTCCAGTCATTGTTTTTTGGTCATATTATGTTTGGGTTATATTATATTTTGGTTATATTATATTTTGGTCCACTTATCAAGAAGATGTGGAAGCCCTACATTGTTCCACAGGTAAAGCTTTCATTAACACAAACTCTCCTACAGAATTTTTCACTTGACATCTTGTTACGTAGTTGTGTAAAACTTCAACGTTTCGTTAACAAATGCCAAATTTTACAAATGTCTGCAGGGGTCCCATTGCGTCATAAAAGCACTATGCTACTTCGATACAAAATACACTTCAGGTGCATCCTCTACAACTACAAAAGAATCTCTTCCAGATTTAGACTCCAGGTAGAACTACTGAATAAAAAACTAAAACTACTTTATGTAATCACATATGATAGTGAAAGTGTGGTTGAAAGTACAAAGCCAAGATTCTGTTGAATTATCTGTATATCACCAATTCGAATATCACATTTCACTCTCCATAACAAGGACTACCAATTCCATGAGAAAATCCAAGGGGATCAGAGACCAATTCATGCCGCTACAAGCCACTGCTAAGTAACTTATTATCACAGAATAACACAGAATTATTTTTATTCTATAATTATTATATGTATGTACATACAACTATTACTATTAATTTTTCATGCCAATTCAGTCAACCCAACCCCCACTCCAAAAAAAAAAAAAAAAAAAAACCCACAATCTCCACACACAGAAGAGGTCCCCCTAAACCCCTCTGCCCCCCTCCGGCTCAGGACGATGTGCAGACACAAAGACTGGGGATCTGTGGCCCTTGTGGGGAGAGCACAGTTCAGTGCACACACAATGAGGGCGGAAGCGTATCAGCTGGCTCGGAGCAGAGAGCGCAATTCCAGATTATTCCAAGTTATTCTGCTGGATGACTGGCTTCATTTCCGAAAAAAAGGGGGGTGGGGGGTGGGGCACCGCTGCTGCTGACGGGGATCCAACACTCAAGTTCATCAGCAAACGGAGTCTTAGCTTTTCCCCTTCCGATCATTTCAGCATGCAGCAAGAGCACAATCACAGACTCAGATAAACACATAGCAACAACTAAACACTGCACATTCTAAGGAACTGAGTTATTAACTATGAATTTATATAATAAGCAAAAATAATCATAAAAAAAATATTCAAAGCTGCAGAACAACTCAATACAGCTATTCAAATTTCCTGAGGATCCAAAAACCAAAAAAGTAGATTTGTGTTGTTATGAAGATCAGTTGTGCAAAACAAGGGGCTGGAAAGCTGCATAAGCAACATGTTCAAAACATATTAGTACTTGACTGTTCCATATTATTTTTTCCTGTGAAAGATGTCCACTGCAAATTATGTACGTCACCACTTTCATACCACTGAGGCCACAGAACCTGTAGAGGAGGATATATGATGCAGCGCATCCTTTTCGCCAGCGCTGACAAGGTCTTGCACACTGTGGTCCCAAGGCTGCGAGGTGAAGGAGTCCTGGGACAGCCATTTCCTTGATGGACAAAGTGACCGTTTGTCTGAGATGGGCTTGCTGCCCGCTCGGCTCAGGCATACCATCATGCACTGGATCAGCCCCTGGGCTTCCCATCTCCTTGGGGGGTGTTGGATGAAGGGGGGGAGGGACGGTGGCGGTGGCTGAGCCCTGGGCGCTCTCCAAGTACCCCCTCAACCCCCCACCACCCCGGCCCCCGCCCCTCGCTCCCCTCTACTCTAAACAATAGCCGCTTCTCTGCTGAAATTTCACGTTATTGGATCTCAGGCTGGGAGTTTTGTGCTCGCACAATGTCTAGGCAGTGGAGCATGCTGCAGGAGGGACACGCTTTGCAAGTTAAGACTGGAAACGTCCTCTTTTAATTAGCATCAGAAAAGGGGAAAAAAAAGTCACCCCTTTCCCCTGCACCGAACCGGGAGCTGCCCGTCAGGCTTCCTCAGCCCAGTTTACTTCCCCAAACACCAGAAACTCAAACCCACAAAACGGCTGTTATTTACCAGATATTAGTTACATGGTAAGAGGGAAGAACTTACCAGCAACAGCTCAAAAAGCAATGTCCATGTGCTCCAGCAATGTCCCTTTTCCCATGGAAAAGTATGCATACCTTTCTTGATCTTTCATAATAATAACTGGTAATAATTTGCTACAATTTACCAAAAAAAGGAAAAAGAAAAGAAAAACACCCTAAACTACTTAACATGAAGCAGTCAGTGCACCCATTTCCAACAGAAAATAAGAGCAGAAAATAAAATGGGAGTAGAAGGGTCACTGGGCAGCAGGCCCTGGATGTGGCTGCATGTGGAACAAGTCTGATCAGTTTGCAAAAACCAGTCTACATGTACTCTGACCTGCTCTGTGGAGAGCACTCCGCCCAATAAACAACCCTTCAAGACACCGCTCTTCTGAATTAATACAACATAACCATACATGCCACATTCAAACCTTATATCCTAGCCAGCTGGTCTGAATTCCGACAGAAGCAAGGCTGGTTGTGGCAAGTGCAATGCAAGGCAAGTGCCAATGCAAGGTGTCCATATCATAGCTCACCTATGGCTTCTACTTGTTTGAACCCTGCCTAAACACTTTCCTACAAAGCCACTGTAGGGCCCTCTTAGATGATCTGCACAAGCAAAACCGGATTAGATCCCAACATTACACTCTATAAACATATACTTCACTTGATCTCTATATCTTTTACATTTACATTTATTCATTTGACAGACGCTTTTATCCAAAGTGACTTACAAGTGAGGCAGAGTATAACACAATCAAAAAGGCAATGGCAATATGGCAATACTCTCTGCTGGCTCCCTGAGAGTGCTTGGCTGACAGACATTCATATATGAACTATTCTCGTTAGCTACCAAGACAGTCTTGTGGTACTTTCTCAAAAACCTTTAGGCCAATTAAGTAGCCACGTGAATCTGCTGGTGTGGGCTGTTGCTTTCAACGCCTTGTCAACAACTTGGCCCAGGCATAGCTGCAATGACATGGACTCAGGAGATGAAATATACTATAGACTATCCTGTTGAGTATAATGTGTGTGTGCGCAATGTGCATCTTCTGATGTACCAAACTGGTTACCTAATCTCTGGATTAGGAACTAGGATTCTCCTGGAAAATTCCCACTTTTCAGTCCAAGGATTATTTACACCTCTGCTGCTTAATACCAGACGTTTAACATTCATAAAATGTGCTGAAAACGATCAGGTGCCAAGGCAAATGGAAATCATTTATATTTTATTATTATTCATGTTTTTCATCAGCAGAAAATCTTGGAATCTTTTCTAAGTTTGTTAAATATTTCCTTCGAATCATCTAAATGACTATACCCACAAACTTTTATATCAGAACGGTTCTTTATTTTTGATTATCAGTGATAGTGTCATCTGTGTTTCCTCTAGAGCTATTCAGTTAAAGCAGGCTACACAGGCAAAAACATCTTAAGATTCTAGAAAGTCACACCAAGAAGATGTCTGACAAGTCAAGCATTCTTTCCATGTTGTTTACATCTAGGTGTGTCTCCCTTACAATTACAGTATTAAGTATTCAATTCTCTGTAATCTCTACGAACACTAAAGGTACCTTGACATTCAGCTACCCTCATCCACCCTCACCCTACATACAAACAGATCAATTAGAAAGCTGTCATTATTAGTAGTCGCTAACATTTTTTCCAAAATATCTGTTAGCTATCAAAGTCATACCTTCAAGATTTTCATCATTGTAATGTAATGAGTTCAACTACTGTCTCAACACTCAAACTCAGTATATATATATATACACACACACACACACACACACACACACACACACACACACACACACACACACACACACACACACACACACACACGTATGTATGTATATGCCTATAAAATACTTCCTGCAAATGGTTCCTTGTACAAGGACACTCCACTGGATTACAGCAAGCTCCTTTACATTTGACCTGGAGGTACAAGTGTCTGCAAGTGATAATACAACTCTGACAATGCACCACTTCCACCAGTGACGCAGGAAGTCCGAAAGATGGAGAAGTGACATTAAGGCATGACCAAAGTCAGAAACGCGTAAATCATGGTCAAACATAAATAGTCCTTAGTTTGTAATTGAAATGTTAATTGATTTTTGAAGATCATCTTGTGCAACATTATACAAGTAGCCTCTGAGGTTTGGGAAGTGCATGTATGCTCATTTTTTGCAGTTTCCAAACATATTAATACTACAAAATAATATTCATATATGAACTATTCTCGTTAGCTACCAAGACAGTCTTGTGGTACTTTCTCAAAAACCTTTAGGCCAATTAAGTAGCCACGTGAATCTGCTGGTGTGGTCTGTTGCTTTCAATGCCTTGTCAACAGCTTGGCCCAGGCATAGCTGCAATGACATGGACTCGGGAGATGAAATATACTATTAAACATATTAATACTACAAAATAATATTTATTTAGTTTATGTTCTGGTATGATTTTTTTCAATTATATGAGTGCAGCACATTGCAGAATGGGATCCCTTGTAGTTTTACAGAAGTTATTAATTTTATACTGATGGTATTAGTCAAGACAATATCTGACAAAATCTTTTTCTAGTACTGTTCTAAATTGATAATTGTCTGACAACAGCACAATTATGTGTGGGACCTAGTATAATCTTAGAGCTATTATCCACTGAATGTTTGTGGAGTGCGTGTCCTCATTTAAACAATGACAGGCAATCCACTATACATTTTTCAATTCCCTTAAACTGAAAACATAACCAGTCCTTTAAAAGACAACAACTGACATTTTCTCAAAGATTTGAGAAAATTTTAAAGGTTATGGTTTGCACTTTTAGAGATTAGACCCACTGCATGGTTAGAGGAGGGATTCAAGACAATCTTACCTTAACATGAAAACACGTAGTCTAGATAAAAAAGAGGCTAAGTAAAACTTTCAGGAACAGCTGAGTACAGTCATGGTGAAGACAAGTTGATTTCATAGAGAAAGACAATATTAGCCTATGTACTCTTTGTGTATTGCTAGTTTACACTATCTGCAAGAAACACACTCAGCGCACTTCCAATTCATGAGCATATCTTTCCATTGACTTGATTTCCAGCTTATTTAAAACTGGGCTGCATACCACAACCAAGTTTGGCACAAAAGCAAACCAAAGTTTCACTGTGTTGCATTTATGACAAGTGATATGGTTTGTATCCAGGATCCAAGGAAGTGACAACGGGTTGTGGAAGAAATTATTGAAAATAAGGGGCAGAATTAGAGCAAATGTACCTCTTCTGAATGCTCGATACTGCCCTTCATCACCACCAGCAGCAGGAGAGTTGTAGTCTGTGGCAGAGTGGTTGCAGAGTTGGACTTTTGACCTCAGGGTCACAGGGGTTAATTTCTTGGTGGGCACTCCTATCAAATGCCTGATATAGGAACATAGCCTTAATTGTGACATTAAGCATCCAGCTGTATAAATGTATAACATGTAAAAATGTAAGATATGGAAGCTGTCCAGGACAAGGGTGTCTCTTAAGTGAAAAAATTGTTTTTAACACTATATCAGTAAACTGTAAACTGTAGACGCAATACTCTGCACAAAACCCCCAGAAATACAAACAGTCCACTCAACAATGTAAATCTGAACTTGAGAGTTTGAGAGTCTTGAGATACTTTAGTCTGGGTGTGTTTGAATTTTTCACAGCTTGTAACACTACTAACACTGTAAAAGACTACAGTACAATACCACATGGTTCAGTCTTGCATTACTGTATAACACACTTCTAAGAACAAACTCTGAAGTATCTGAAATTTAAAGAAAACAGCATATTGTAATGGTGAGGCAAGTGTTAAGTGATATAAGACCAACAGAGACTATAAGTTTGGTATGAAACCAAGTAAGAAATGCAGGCAGTATCATCAAAAATGAATGGCAACATACGTTTTGTATGCAAGCCTTTAAAAAAGATGACACTAAGTGCTATGGAGGGGACGGAAATGACTATGGCTATATTTGAGCTGTTGATCACGTGGACAAGCAAAATGTTTAAAATGTGCTTCAACACACAGTGCAGTAACACTTAACATAGACATGGGAGATAAGTCTGACTGCCAAATGTCCTTTATGAAGCTCACTGCTGAAACCTCATCTATACATCCTCAGTAGTATGTAGCGGGTTTCATTGAATTCAACTGGGCGGGGGGAAACCCAGAACATCTACAATGGAAAATGGCTGGCTATCTAGTGTGACAAAGAACACATGTTAGATTAAGTGAAATATTCCAAAGATATCAATACTATCTGAATAGATAATTCTGTGTAAATGATTCTAAATACACTTAAGCAAAGTACAGTGTAAGCATTCAGTATCATGACATGCATTATGCGATGGTTTCAAAATTACGGGGTATAGACCACATCAAGACATATATTGTGGTCTTTGTAGCTGTGTACTTAGCTACAATCGAAGGATAAAACACACAAATCATCTTCAGCCCCTGCTCACAAGTTAACTGAGTAATCCCAATGAACAAAAATAAGACAACAAACTCAAAAGACCCATATAGGAAGATTTTTTTCCTTGCCCTTTTGAAGTTTAATTTTTACTTCAACACTGCTTTTTATTGGTTTGTTTCTTGATCTCATTTGACTACCACTCTCCAGTGCTGAAATCTGGATATTTTTGTCAAAAAATAATAGGCTTTTTTAGAAATACTATGACTATGGATAATTGTAAAGGCAGACTGTTGTGAGATGGGGACTATGTACATACAGATACACATACATACATACATACACACACACACGTGAGTCATAAGTCAGTATCAACTAATCAGTGACTACTACTCAGCTTCCAGCGTGGAATATAGATGCACTGAAATAAAGTCTTATACAGCCTTTGCAAACAAGAGTTCAATGAGCCAGTGGCTGTGAGTCATTCTTTCATGCCACTAGTCATGCTGACTTTCGACTGTAAATTATTCTGTCAGTTCCGAGCAGGTCCAAACTCTCTCAATGCACTGCAACACCATATTTGTAATATAATATTACAAGGACTTTACCGGTAACCAGCTAGTCTATGAGTAGAATTACGGTCAGCTATTTTAGAGTTGTACAGCTAGCTACACATTAATTGGCTTGTTCTGTTTATTGGCTAGCTAGCCAGCCTCGTTTGCTTTCTAGCTAATCATGTTCACTACTCTAAAGTATCTCTGTCACTGCTCGGATTAACCCAAAGCAGAAAATCTGTTGTGATGCCCAGTCTTCCTTGGAACCCGAATGAGCCGCTGATTAGTTGAAACTGATGCATGCTAGTGAATTACATTGTGCCCTGTATATAGTGCCTTTCAAAGACCTAAAAACATTTTACTGTGTGTATGTATGTCAGGGTTAACTCCTTTAGAGCTCCAACAATAACTAGCGTCCATGGCACAGTAGCCATTTTGCACCAGATGGGTAGACAGTGAGGGAATTATATAGCCTGTCAAACTGAGTGCTTATTAGATGGCCACACTGAAAGAGCCCAACTGGGAATTTGGCCAAAACACTAAGGAAACACTTACGCTACAAGTAAGTACAATAGGATCATTAATGACCACAGTGGGCAAGGACCTTGGTTTAATGTCTCATAATATGAAGTCTCCTACAGCACACTACTGCTCTGGGCCTTTGGTCTTCTGCTGGGTCCAGACAGAAGATTGCCCCAACTAACCCAACTGCATCACTTTTCTCAGGAGGTCTCCCACCCATATACTTATGAAGCCTGGCCCCACTTAGATTTACCCTCAAGCAGGAGAAAGTTACAGGGTTCCATCACTGCTGACCCTATGCAGACACACAGAGATCCTGAGGGATATAAGTAAGTAACAGTGTGCAAATGTGTTATAAATTAAATATGAAAACTCAATCAATCAAAAAATATTTATGGGAGAATAAAATGAATAATTAATACAATACATAAATGAATAAATTCCATTATAAAGTGCAATTACTGATCATGTACGAATGGTTATCACATCTCAAAGAATGAGAATACATATGTCATTCAGATATTACACACGTAATTGCTGCTGTAATGTAAATCCTGAAAACTAAAAGATAGATGTGGGCTGATGGATAAGGGCAGACACACCATGTGCAGTGTTGCCAATTTGGCATTTCTGTTGCTAAATCTAGCAACCTTTCAGACCCTGTCAGCAGCTGTTATTTCTGAAAGTGCCCGGTGACAAACACAGCTCCTTCAGAATTCAATATTTTGGAAAATTTAAAGTGGAAGCAAGGCATGCGTTGCAGCGGACTGAAATATTTGAACATTTTGTACCGTTCAAAATAATAATTCATTTTTTACAATAAGCACTACAATTTTTTTTTTTCGCTGATATATTACATAGCTACCTAATGTTACACGAAAAACCTTACTGTTCACTCAGTAAACATCTTTCAAAAAAAGCAAAGTACAGTGAACTTGATTGACGTTTTTGTTAGCATGAAAATAATCAATAGCAAAGTCATGTAACTAGCTACCACAGCTAGCTAAACATGATATTGTCAGGTCAGAATTACTGAATTAATTACCTAATTAGCTAGCTAAAAAGATTTAAATTTAAACACTGATGTCACTGAACTGACATTAGCCTAATTCACGATTAGCTGGCTGTAGCAATGCAGAAATAATGGGTCACAACTACTTCTGTCTGATATGAATTCCCAGACAGGTATTCAACTGTACCTAGAGACTTTGGCCAAACTCAGTTACACCTGTGTTAATTTAATAAAAAAAAAATCAAGAGCCAGCTGCAGTGAGTTTCAGCTAGACACTAGTCTTCAAAACATGGTTTTAAATGTATTCTTGGCATTTTCTTGTTCCTTTGCATTTTCTTTGATGCCCCATTTTATTCAGTTTTGTTATTCAAAGCAACTCTGTACAATTACATTGGACAATAAATTAACTACAAACTGCATAACCCTTTTGCTAGGGGTGTCTGTAACATATCCATTTCAAATGAAGGCGACTGTTCTCTCTTAAACCACACACCTTTAACCCTTCCATAAAACAAAATTTGGGGGGGGGGGTGGTTGTGTATATGCAAAATTATTCAGTTCTTCAACATGGATGAACAAAAACTATACTAATTTCAAATCCTGTTGTGAAATATTTGAATGCATAATAATACTGATGATATTACACTTTCTATAGTCTACTATTGTAGTCATTAACAATAACTGATTAAAATAACTGTCACAACAGTGCTAATCAACTATTCACTCTGACATGTTCTCAGTAGTGATTTATATGGGACGAACTGTTTGGGATTAATTGCAATGTTGCCAAAATGTAGTTCTGCTTCTTAGACTGACACATAGTATGCTGGGAGTCAAGTGCTGGCAGCGGGAAACGTGCTGTGTGGCTTCTGCCTGCACTTAAGATGCTGTCGGGCTTCACTTCCTCTTTCTCTTCATGTGCACTGCGGAGCCGAATATTAGGGTGGAGGCAGATTGAGAGGAAGTGGTGTATTTAAGCAAAAATGAAGTCCAAAAATCTGATGATGCAATCTTAATCATAACCAGGTGGAATCACAATTAAAAAAAACCATGGCGTTTTTGTGTATTTTTAAAGCTAATTTTGTATAATTGTACACATGCTTTTCTACAGGCGCAGATGGATTGGATTCTGCTCATCCCCGCATCTTTGCATGGCATGGTGACGTCTCCTACACCCCTCTCATTTCTTCACCATGTCATCTAGTGGATGACTCATCTCCATCTCATGCATTGCAGCTCATGAAAAATCCAAAACAACCCTTCATACAACACAAAAAGGAAACACATGCAAGGCATGGTGTTCCTACACAGTTCGTTCCCTGAACTATGACTGCAATCAAAACGGATGTGAGGATTCTTTTTTTTATCCAGTATACTTTAATAATTCTCAGGACACTACAGTCAGTACACTGTAACTAGTGATATTGTTTATTTTCAAATTTTTCACTGTTCTATCATTAAGCAGCTAAAAGCAGATACTTCAGGTTGACATGTACATGATACTAAAAACAGCCTACATATTATAAGGACTAGCCAAAAAAAAAAAATCATTAAGCGGTAGATTGCGAATACTCTTGAATCTTACATAGCATGAAGGATACATTTTTTGGTATGTTTGTGGTATGTTTGACCTTTTCTTTGTCTAGGGCCTGTAGCTACTCAAGCTTGGCTACAATTCTAAAACCAGTCCTTACTCAGTGCTGTTAAGCTTAACATATAACCCAACAAACTACAACTGAATTGCTCTGTACCATATCAGACGGATTCTTTCCAGACTTAAGGTCATCTCTCACTTCTACTTTTACAGACAGTTCACCTTGTAGGTTATGGCCACATTCCACACCAGAACAAAGAGCGTATCAAATGGATACATTCTGCAGCCCGTCCAACCCGTCCTTACTCATAGTTCAACAGTAACAGTTGCCCAACTGCCTGATCTGGCAACGGACAATTCAGGGCAACTTTACCATTTCACTTTGCAAAATCCACTGTTTCTGTGTGCCTGCCCTCAGGCAACAAAACAACCATTTTGTGTGTTTTTGTGTGGAAAAAGGAATGAGGCTGGTTATGTTGGGTCCTACGATCAATCATACCCATAACTACCTACCTGAGACAGCGGAAGTGGACTAAATCGACTGCCAACTGTCAAAATGCTATAAAGCACTGATATTTCTGCCCTTCGTGTCTTTCACAGCTGCTTGTGGGGTTGGCCTCGTGGTCCCTCCAGTCCAGACAATTCTCAACTGTTTCTAACACTCGGCCATCTTATCTTCACCAATTAGCTAGCCTGCTAGTTGACCAGCTAGCTAGCTACAGGAGCTAACGCTACGTTTTCTCCTGGCTAAGACACCATTGGAATCATGTTTATATTTCTCCCACCTGATGAAGCAGCCCAACACAGCTAACTCAGGCAGATTGGGCATTGACAGCGAGCGGCTCAGTGTGGACCCTGATATGGGATTTAAGGTCTCCAGTTTGGTAAAATACATCCATGCGCTCACATCTCATCAACTGGGAGCATGAGGTGAGTGCAGTGACAATTGTTTAGGTGCTTTTTAAAGAAAAAATTCAGTAACACAGAATTCATAGCCCACAATTGCAGACAACAGAACCCTGAAAGCCACAACAACCCCACAACACCAAATCCAATGAACTTCTGCACGAGGAAAATAAATCAGAAAGCAGAAATTCAGTTTGGGCAAGTAGATGTCTGACCAAGTGAGAAAAAAACCTTACTATTCAACCTGCTATTGAAAAAACACTGAACTGCACCAATTAGGAAAACACACTAAAACTATATTAGAGTGGTTAGAAATAGAGAGGGTGGTTTCACTGCTGTCAGGAGACAAACTATCAAAATCCCCCAAAATGTCTAGATGCAAAATGCCACATGTAAATATCATCAAAAAATTCAGTTTAACTACTGCAACCACAAATACAACATGTCGATAAGTGAAGCAATAACAGGACCTTTAAGGTTTGAAGGAAAACCAACACTGAAAGTGTACTTTCAAGTTGCCATGAAAAAGTTGCAAATATCATCATAAGAATTAACTGTCAAATGACCATTTCATGGGAGTAAAATTCAAGAACCACAAATAAGAATGAAATTTGGAAATTCTGAAACAAGTATGGGAGATATGTTTCTTCAGTTCCTTAATTTCTAACAGGAATGAGTCCACAAAAAGATGGACAAAACAGAAGCACAGCATCGGTTTGAAGAACTTATTTTTGGTCTTTATCATAAAACGTTAAATCAACATCTTGGATCCCTGAGGTCACAAAAGATCCTAGAGTAACAAATTGGGCCCTCATAATCCGACATAACAGTTACATACTTCAATCGCATAAATATATCCCTACCTCTCCACAACAGCTGATGTTTGGTGAGGGTTCAAGGGCATACTGACTCTACTTCATCCCAAAAGTGGGTGTCAAATGTCAGTGGTGGGTTAAGTGAGGTTCCCTCTCTGGATAAAGCATTCTGAGACCTGATGAGACCTGACATCTTACACAAATGTAATAAATAAATGTCAGTAGCACATAACATCAAGAAACTACAATGTCAAGTTCTGTACTGATATTCCATATGCTGCACAGGTTTTTAGCTTTATGCTTTGAAAAGCATTGCATGAAAAGCACTGCAGATTTCAACTAGCAAGATAGGAAATAATAGGAAAAAAATAATAGGAAAAAAAAACCTGTTACCAAGAACACAAGTTTGAACTCCACCTAATTCTTCTTCTTGAAAATGATTTTCAATACTTAAGTGGAAGTCTACTTGCTCTTTTACTGATAAAGCTAGGCTTACAAAACCCTAGCTACCCTACTAAAGAAAGAAACATTCTAACCATGAAACTTTTTCCGTTATCTGATAAAAAAAGACCAGTTCCGCAGTTAGCAAACAAACATGGAAGTCGACCTCATCTGCGAGAAGTTTTTGCCTGAAGACATGCGTATTGTTTATACTAGTACCATCTGAATTATTAACCTCCTCTAAAAAAGGAAAAAAAATACAGGATGCAGGCAGCTACCCAACGCATTGAAGGCCATATCCATTTCATAGAAATAACTGCTTTAAAAGTATACAACATTGAGTTATCCATCACAGAAGAAACAAAACATCCGTTTGTCGTTGTCCAAGAAAAATAATAAAAGCCTTAAAATTCATTGCTGTCACAATGTAATAGGAGGAAAAAAAATGAATGAGTAGATATAACCAATTTTCTGCATCAGACAGCTGCTAACCAACCCTTCATTACTGGATTGAGGAAACTACCCCAACTACAATGTTCTGGTACCATGTGCTTTGGCAGTATAGTAAATTAAAGCATCCCATGTGTGTATCAAAAGAAGCAAACTATTCTGAAACATCAATCACACCACATATTAAGACGATCTCAATCTGAACCGCAACCATTTGGCAAATTAAAACCTTGAGCTGCGATTACAGAAAAGGGGGACCACAAATTTGGACTACTGCAGAGTCTCAGGGAGCTTTGATGTGAAAGCAGTCTTTGGGGATTTGATTCAAATTACTGGAGCTGATGCAGGAACCCAGACGAAAGACAAAAAAGAAAAAAAAAGATCACCATGTAAGACACTATTGTACGTTTTTAAAGTCAAACCTTTTATGAAGAACAGTCTTTTAATACATGATTGATTAACCCCTGAATTCATTTGTTCAGCTTAATTATCATAAAACATCACAGTAGCACCAAAAATGCATTCCCAAAACTGCGAACTGTATGCTATTTTATAAATAAGCTTCCCAAATGCAAATTACATAACATGTGTATATGCCTCCATGTCTGCATAAGATTCAGCCTTATTTTAGGCCTGGCTTATTTGCTTGTAAAGCTTCTTGTATTTTAATCAGACAAGGAAGCCAAAATCCTTTGTCTTTAAAGAGTATGGAAATTCAGGAAACAAAGATCAGGATTTTGCATCTGTACCCTTTCCAACCCCTTATTCTAGTACAGAAAGCATCCCGAGCAGAGTCGTACAGAAACCTTTGCAGGTCCAGCTGACCAGCTTCATTTAGCTTTCCACTGCAGTGCCCAGGCTGTAATGTCACACAAATTTGTACAGAGGGTGAGAGGTACGTCCTTGCAGATGACTCTGCATTTTAATCAATTTGATAAACGAACATTCATCGGCTCAAAGACGGAAAATTCTCGTAGTGAAACCCACTTTTGTCACCAACCCTGCACGAAACTCTAGTTCTGTGTAAGTAATGATACAGAACAAAGAGATCTGTATTCTCTCAGTCTTTCAAGCTGGACAATTAATTCACAAATATTAATGAGAATGAATAACATTTTATTTTTTGTTAATTAAGAAGCATTCAGATATCAATCTAACAAATCAATACTTGATCTCTTATTTGAATAATGTGATATTGTGTCTCACTCCTTGTAGACATCAAAGCAGAATAAATGCACATTTACAATAAACTCATACTTTTGTTTCACAAAGCAAGTGCTACCCAACATGGAAAAAAACAGCAACAGTCGGCTATACTACTATTGGTCTTCATAAGTAGCGCAAGAATATACTATATAAATAACTAAATTATAAAGTACCTACACTGGCAAAGAGGAGGAGCATGTTACAGGGCAATCTGGATATTCAAGCTCTCAATATGCAAACTTCCAAATACACTTTAAAGAATATTGACAAAGTACCCATTTAACATTTTCAATTAAGAGCTTTGGCACTGAGTGATGCAACACCACATAAACCTTATCCTTGCTAACCTGGCTTGCTTGCAAAGAGACCAGCACCAGGTAGCACACAGGGCCAACGTTTCATCATTGGTTCTTGTTGAACTCAATGGAAAAAGTAAGCTACAACTGAAGCCGTATCCAGGCCAGCAAGCCTGATCCCAAGACGACAATGGAACAAGAACATTTAAGCAGATGTAGTCAGGCCTTGGCTGGTCCAACCAGAAACAAGGGTATGCTTCATTCACCTGCCCATGTGACTGAAAATATGCATGTTGCTTAGGTGTCCGTATATTAATTCACATATTAATTTATCAACATCAGTTTCTGACAAAGGATGCTTCACAAGGTATGACTGCAGGCTAATGCAAACTGGTGATGGATAAACAACTCAGGGGAAAGCCATTTTAGTGTAGCCCTAAAATATCAAAGTAAACAGCAATTAAGAGGGAACACGGTCTCCAATAACAGTACAGTCTTTTTGCTGCCTGAAAATTAACTGAACAATTTTACCTTACCTCACATTACGCTTTTGTCCCTGTTTCTTTCAGAAAAGCAGGAAAAAACATTCAAAAACACAAAGTCATTCTCTCTGACATTTAGAATAGTTTCAGTCTACTCCTAAAATATTTAGAGGAAGCAATGACTACAAGAGGGAAGTGGCTTGAGTTTAAATATATAATTTTACTCTAACCATGGGAAGAAAAGGAAGAGACTACATACATACACAGTTTAATTATAGAAAGATTAAAAGCACTGATTATTATTACTATGCAACAGAACAATCCCTCCACATTAATCTAAAAAGATTCTATGGAACTTTCCGTAAATAAGAGTATACGCTGTCTAATTTCACGAGGTCCGCAAATATTCATCCTCTATGTTTAGTTTGTGAAACCCCAAAAACAAGAAATGACCGGAAATGGTTTGGTTTGCCTCCTTCAGCCTCTTGATAGAACTAGCCATCTGAAATGGCTGCACCCATGCAGTTCACACCAAATACAGAACCAAAACTGCATGACTCTCTGCAGCTTTGTCAGACAGCTTCCTGCACACAACACCCTTCCCGTGTGAACAGAAAAATAAATAATCCATTTCAATTTGATTTTATATATAAAATATATACACACACATACACACACACATATATAAAAAATATACACACACACACACACACATATATAGATAGACAGATGCATGCAGGCAGACACACACATCAATCCACATATTTCAGCCAACTACACTACAGCACAGTAAGCAGTTTAACCTTTTTCATCCTTTTCATTCATCCTTTTTCATTCAAATATTCCTTTTTTGGGCAGAAAGGTGCTTTGGAATTGTGTATTGAACTGCAAGTGCAAAGACATCTTCCTAGCGATAAAATCCCACCCCCCAGAAAAAAAGCTGATCAATCAAAAAGAGAACTGTAAGGCACAGGGGGACAAGATAATCAATGACTGAACCACCAATAACCACAAATCAAAAACCTGGTAATGCCAAGTGTTAATTCAGCTAATAGCAATCCATGTGTAATTTGCACCAGTTCTGTAAAATGTGATTAATAGGGAGGAGAAGCTTATGCATAGAAATACAGGCCTGTTTAGGAGCCATGGGTAACCAAAGTGTAAGTGTAATCTTTTGCAAAACCATCATGTCAATCAGCGCATTTACAGGGAATTAAAAGGCAAAACTTCAACACATCTCAATAAAAAGGTTGTATATTTCAATAAAATACAGAGAATCAACAAACATAAGAATGTATGGAAATTAACATTTACATATATGTTTAGCCTAAAAAAGGATATCCTGTTTCAGATCAATCAATGCATTTATTAATAAGCAAAACAAAGGACACTTAAATGCAAACGCAGGTTACATGGCTATAATCAGGCTCAAAAGAAGTGTCTGCATTAACATTACTGTTGTGCAGTTTTCAGCAGCCACACCCTGTTCTCTCTCCTACCTTTTGTAAGATCATTTTAAACAAAAGGCTATGACAAGTCCTCAATACACCTACCTTACATCACTCACACAGGTATTCAGTCAATTTAGAAAAATGACAATGTGGTGTGAAGCACACACTCGCTTAGCTTACTGTAAGCAAATCATAGATGTAAATTCACATTTTAAAAATCCACATTTTCTGATGAAATATACTTATCTTGGTCCATATACAGACATTTGCTGGTTTACACTGTATGCTATTACTGTATATTATTAGTCATGGTCAGTATATTAGCATCCTAGCATGTGGTTTAATTATCGTTCTCCTCTTCACTTTATATTAAGGGTTTATGATGGTTAAGCAACCTAACCTTACTACTGTCCTTCTCTGATATCAAAAAGCACAAATAAAATACATGTTAGATACACACGCAGAAGGCCCGGACAGAAAAAAAAAATTAAACTGCTTAAACCATATGACAAAAATGAGCATATTCGAAACGCGTCCCCTACCCGTGTTGCACAAACATATCAGATGTGTCACACTATACCGTACAGTGTGTGGGATTCACATGAAAACCACGTTCCACATCATTTTTTAAAGCACAAACCAAACAGACCTTTACGAATGTGTCTTAACACAGTTTCTGTGTTCTGTGTGGTGTGAGAAAATGGGCACGTATGTATGGATGTTGAGCAGCACTGCTGAACACGCACAGGCGGAACATCATGTTTTTGAGGAAAAAAAAAAATACATGGACAGTGGTAAATCTAAGCATTTGGCACATTACAAATAAAATTACTATATTAACGAATCGCCAAGGAGACAGCAATCATTCATTAAAAACGAGAACAAACGTGCACGGTCTGCATAGGTCTGTAATGTATGAAACAGTGTCTGACATATTGTAAATGAATCAAAATGGCATCCTCACACAGCTTCAAAACACTTGCTTCTTTGTGCCTGGTGCTTTCGTCAGCCACATATGCTATTGTTAAGCATTATAAAAAATGTTTCTAAACCAAAGACATATTTCTATAAAACCATTAATATAAAATCATTTCAGATCAGATCAAGGTTTTTTCTTTGAATTAGATTGTGACCAAGAAGAGAAAACACATTTTTTTTTCCATCTTATGTTGTCTCTTTATGAAAGAAAAACATGCAATGGAACAAATCTGAAATGATCGAGAGATTAATGTCTCTGTACATTACATTAAAGAAACCATTACATCTATGGAAGCACCAGCAAATATGGAAATATTTCTACAGTAAAGCACCCATACAGAGTGAGGCGAAATCGAAGATACAGACATTCTAAATGCAATCCTGTCTTGCCGATACAAATACCCTGCAACATCAATGGTATTAGAAAAAAATGTCGTTCTAAGGAGTGGCCGCTGGTCACGTTTCCGTCCTGGTAAAGCTATTCCCGATTGCAGATAGAATCTTTGTGTGATCGCCTGTGCGGTGCTGAAACATTCTGTACTGTACAGCTTACTGTGAATGGGCAGCCAGGTACTTTATGAATGGAAGCGATCACGTGACCGCAGCACCTCCCGAGCAGATATTTCTCACTGACTGTCAACAAGCGCACGCAGAGATCAGCCCATTAAAACAACACGGATTTCCAGCGTGAAACGAACGAACAGTACAAAAAACCGCCACGGCACATGTTTATAATTTTAACAATGTTGCATTCTGGACAAATATTCTGCACATATCGTGCGCTACGACGTTCTTTTAACATTTTTTATGAATGGAGATTGTGGTATGCAAATGAGTGTGATTGAGAAAAATATGGCGTCTTCGGCTTTTTAAGTCTCTGACATTGCAGCCAGCAGTTTACAGCCACTTTCTGATTGATAAACACCCCATCTGAAAAGCTCAGTCTGAATTGTCATATCTTTTGAAAGAAAAAATACGGATTACTGATGTATGAAATGTGAATATATAAAGATAATAAAAGACAATGAAATGCACTGGTAACTACAATGTGTTTTAATATTGACGATTAGGTCCCTGCAATTCAGATATTTTAATTAATCAGGTTTTATTTCAGCGTGGATTTTAACCCAATACTGCATCTAAAACACTGTAACATGAATATACGCAACAGTGTCGATTATATTAATAGAATATATTTGCTTTATCAAAAAATCCGTTCCTAAATTTGAAGTGGCCTAGACTGTCCATTTAAAAATGTACAGGAATATGAACATTAGCTTTTCAACTGCTCATCTCATTTGGCATTCGATTAACATTTGTAATTGAAACAAATTCTACAAGATGCTACACCAATACGGTTTATTAATATTATTATTTTTGATTAATGGTTGAATGCGACCCAAGTGCAAGGCATATTGGCGCTTTTAACTGTAATATAGCTTATGACCCTGCCACCGAAACATTTTTCTAAAGTGCTGCGAATATTAAACTTTACAAAATTACAATATAATCAAATAAATCGGCGATATGAAATGGGTCAATCTAAAGAGTTAGCTAGCGTTAGCTGTGTTAGGTAACGCATCAATTTCATTTAATTGTTGGCTAACACGCTAATGCATTGCCAGCCATCATCGCCAGCTTTATGCAGCCCGAAGCCTCATTTGAAACCTTCAAATACCTGGCTACAACACGAGATACGTGAAGGACATCCTTGCAATACATCAAAAGGAAGAAAAAATACATATACACTTACTCGTTGTTTGGATTTGTCGATTCTTCGCTCATTTTTTCTCACGGGGATCCAAATCCTAGCTGTAGCACCGACAACGCAGGCACGGCGGGGAAATTAACCGCAAATATCACCATTTTCTTTCACACAAGAACGCCAGTTATCGGGTAAAAATAAATGGTCTACAATGTGAATACATTACAGCTCTGTTTCGGAGACCAAATTGGACTAAACTGTGAACGGGAATAGGAACCGCGGGTTCATTTTCTCTTGTCCAGAAATGAAAGCCGAGCACAACAGAAAAAGCATCTTTACCATTACCCTACGGAACGATTTACACACTCCAACGATTTAATAAAAAATACATCAAAAAACGAAATATGGCACGTTATTCGTAGCAATTCCCTCGGCAACTTCGCTGGACACCAGCACTGATCAGGGTTGCAATGTCACTTCGTCGCAATATATCTTCAGCTTCCGCAGCTGGGGAAAAAAGTTTGGAACAATATATGTTTTGATACTTGAACAAAAAGAGAAAAACAGTGGTAAGACTTAATGAGAAGTTGCTATGCATCTGCCTTCCACGAACTCCATTTTCATTCGGGCAGTGCACATCGGAAAACTGGGCGGAAGCGTTGACCTCAGCTCTCGAACGGAATCCTTCCGCGATGCTTCAGAAAAACACGTGCTAATGCACATTTATTCACATAAGAAACCAAATACCACACATTACCGCACGTAATAACACGTGCATTTTATTATTATGCAACATTCTCCCCGTTTAGCGCAAAAGCATGTTGTTTTCCCAAAGTTGCTTCAAAATAGTTCCCACTTCCCAAAAGAAGTTACCTCTCGATCACTCAGAGTAGTGATACATAGAAAAGGGAAGAGTCCGTGTGATAGCACGCAAAGTAGAGCTGCTAGGTTAACTCTTACAGACAGTATAGCAATTCCTTATTTACATAGTTTAGCAACATGGCTTAAAGCACGATTTGTTGAATGCTCCACGTTCAGACAGAAACTTCGGTTGCTAATGCGTGTGATTTGTAATGGTGGAAATGCAAGTGATAGGAATATTTTTGAATGGAAACAGCCCATGCTCAATGTTTAGAATAATAAGTTATATTAGAGTGTGATTTGCAATTGTAGATTAATAATTGTACTGTTTTATGTGCTCATGAATGTCGATCTTCTTGGAATTCCTGAGATGATCTGTACTCGCGCTGTTAAATGTTAGGGGATTTTGATCTGTGGCATAGACCGACGAGTTCAAGACGTTTCGGTTTTGGTGCACAGGCAAAGATACACATGAAGCAGCTGTTCTTTGTGTGAAACTAATGGAACATTTGGGTCAAATACAAGAAAACTAAAATTACATAAATGCCATAGTACTATATTGCTGTAATCCTAGCCATGTCATTAAAAAGTTACAACCTGAAAAAGAAAACCAAATTAAATTAACATTGGTTCAGCTACACAAAATGAATACGTGACAATGCCTTTCATTTTCTGTAATGACTCATTTTGGGTTTGTAGCAGTCATGTTGCAGGGGTTAATTTTGCAAGCAGGCCTATACATTTATTAATCCATATGCCATCATACCTGTGAATTAACATGTCTGACACTTCCTTTGAATGAAATGCTTCATACGATAATTAAATAGATTGTAATATACTTAGAAATATGCAGTTCAGCCAAGAATATATAGTGAATACATGTAAAATATATTCATGCTAAGCAGAAATATTTTGCAATATACTAAAATGGCTATATATATATATATATATGTATAGAGAGAGAGAGAGAGAATATACACATTCTCAATATTATAAAAAATACTTAAATTTTACTTAATATATTTTCACTATATTATTTTTGTATGGGACTGGTAATATCCATTTGCCCTCTATCTTGATAATTCTTAGCTTATGGTTTATGTGTTCTTCATTGGTGGCTGCTATCTCTTGCTGTAATCATGCAGCCAGTTTTTTCATTGTATGATTACCTTTCCATTCATTTCATTTAACCTATCCAGAAACTAAGGTTTCATTGATGTAACCACTTTTGAAGAAAAACAAAGATTTTGTCCAGATTACCAACTTGAAAGCTTTTCAGCATTGGTACTATTTTGAAGAAAAGAGTCACTCTCATATATTTTTTTTTTCTGCTATGGATGTATGTATCCAGTCCAAATATGATTAAACTAGTTTTGAATTTTAAAATAGTAAACTACAGTGAAAGTTACAAATTTTGCTTAATAACAATAAAAAATATATAGAACAAATGACATGCACAGTGCATAGCTTTTGTTTGGCTTGGAGTGTCACTGGTAATGCATGATGTTGAAACAGTGATTAAACAAAATCAATGTTTCAAGAAGAAGTCGGAATAATGGCTGACATCTGTGTGATCTATGAAAAATAACTTTAAGACCATGGTGATTATTTTTGAGGAGGCAATGGGATTTTGGGTGGCCTAGTCCAACACAGCGTGCTGCATTCAGCTAGGTGAGGGAGCTTTCAATTACAGCAGCAAGTCCCACCAGGGAGTTTAAACAGCTGGGTTACAAACTTGGAGCTCTTATAGCACCCCCAAAATGGTATAGCAATGCTGATATTGTTCATCAAGCTGCATGGGAAAGGAGGCATGTAGCAACAAGCGAATGCCAGCGTATGCTCGTGCAAAAGGAGTCCTCCTTGTCCAGTGAGGAGGTGATGTTGAAGAAGGAGCCATACGTCGTAAGCCCTAATGTGGACATGTTGGATCCTTGGTGTGTACCCTGTCTATAAACAAAAGCGGGTTGTTTATTATGCTAATGGTGTACTGTTGTCTCCTGTGTAAGGGTCAGAGAGGTTTATAGATCAGTGAACATTGAAGTCATATGCTGTCAGTGTATCTTACTAAATATTTATCAAATGCTTTTAAACACAGTGGTGAACCACACGAGAATGTGTTTGAAAACAGCAGACAATAAACAATAACATAAAAAATATGTAGAGTAATTAAAATTTTACAAGACCAAGTAAGTTAAAGGTGTGCTTTGACAGTTCACATTTATTTATTTGCACAGGGCAGCCATTATCATTATCAGCAATGTGCTCATGTCAAAAGCAATGCGGTGCCATGCTGACTGTCTGCTCATATAATGGACACTAACCTAAGTGAATTTCTTTAAAATATTGTTGGGTGTGCAATATGTGCGGGAGCAGAGTGGGGAGTTATGTAAGAGTTTTATGTTATTGGATTTCTTTGCTGGGTGGAATGAAGAGATTGGGTTGAATGATTCTGCTCGGTTGTCATAGTGACAGTATGTTGTGTGAGAAGTTTCTTTGTATTCCACTGGCTTCAATACATTCTGTGCAATGGTTCTATGTGGCAATGCTACATGTCTGCTGTTGTCTATGTGTTTTGTGTAGCTGAAGTGAAACATTGACTCTCTGTGTGCAGGTGTTCACACCTAAAGATTCAGTGTTGTATAAGACCAGGAAGGGAGTGATCTGAGGCTAAACTTGGTGGGAAACCTGAACTCCTACTCAGTTCAGAGATGGTGGCCACATTACTCATTGATGGAGTTTACACAGAGAGCATTCTGGTTAGGTTGTGCAATGTATATCTCTTGAAAATGGCTATTGACAATGGGTCAAAAATTGTGTTACATCTATATAATTCCTGAGACAAAATAACCATAATATTGTGCAGTAAAATAGTTAGGAGCTGTCATTTGTTACTGCTGATGTCACTATTAATAACTGTCCCTCAACTACTGCTACAATAATGCCACCATTATTAATAATCTTCAAACTGCAATATTTACTGCTTTAAAACCTAACTAGCTATTTATATCCCTGTAAAGATGCTGTGCCATTTTACAGCATGCATGAACAAACTGATATCAATGCTTTTTATAAAGACACTTAGAACTGCTGGAATGTTATAGCTGTTATTTCCATCATGTATTTGTATGGATGGAACTCCAGAAAGAGACTAAAGCAAAATATTTTTGTTAGAATGTCTCGTACAAAATAGAATGATGAAATTGCATACTAATGCCAAATTGTGCACTAAATTTAGAGCAATGACTGTAAGAGATTGATGCTTCTCAAAAATCGAGCATGGCAGTCACACCATGTGATGGGTTAGTTCAATATCTCTTTTGGAGTGTGCCGTCATAGGTGTTTAATTTTAAGCTTTGTTAAAAATGAATAATATGTTGCTCTATACCATACAGGTGAGTATGTATGTACACTGTAAAGTGACGAACCAGTTTCACAATGGACAGAATTCCATTTCTCTGCATAATTTTTTCAATGTCATTTCCTCCAATGCAAAAGTTACAAATTGGTACTTGATTTATAACTTCCTGCAATCAGCACATCAATAATAACACATTTATGTACACTTCACTCCTGGTATACATACTACCGTTTCCATCAACCAGAGTGTAACCCACATCTAAGTGGCAAGTATGACCATGCATACAGATTGTGACTTTTGACTGTCAACTCGCAAGGTATGATAAAATAAAATGTTAGTTTTTCAAACTATTGATAAAGGGATGTCCCTGGCAATAAATACCAAATGGAGACAAACCTGTCTGATTCCAACTCATGGGCAAGTTCTACCTTTGACCCAATGACCTGTGACACAAAGTGTTGAGCTTGTGACTTCCACCAGAGGACCTGAGTGCCAGACACTCCATTTATCGACTGTCCCATTGAGTTTTAACAAATACTTTGAACTCATTATAAGCGGCAGATTGTCTTATTTGTTTGTCCTCTAATTAAAAAAAATACCTTGTGTATAAGTGTGTTCCACAGTGATTTATTCCGTTCTTTGTGACAAAAACTCCACAACCTGATTATAATACAGTATGCTCAGTTATTTTTCTGTCTGCATATACCTGCCATCACATGACCAGACATGGCAGCAATAGCACATGGGATTTGGTTCTGCCAATAATCCATCTTTTTCTTTACTGTATCCTTAGCATCTTGGAGATGTGGTGTGAATGTGGCGCATGCTGACTCTGGATGTGATTCAGTCCCTCTTATCTTTTTGGTAGATTGTAATATTAACATAACCTAAAGAAGCTACACAGTACATTCTACACAGGAGATTGGCTGTATAGTGCTTTGTGGTGGTCCAGAGATGCATGTCCTCTTTGCCAATTGCTGTTACACTTGCCTCGTGTAGACTCAGATCTGAGCTGGCACTCCGCAGATCAGTGCTGACATCTTTTTGGGATCTCCATGGCATCTGTTTGTAAATTACATGAGGGAAAAAAACAAAGGGGACCATAGGCTCCTGTGCAGTCAGTGCTTAATAGCTCATGTGTGACAGTTTATCAGTGTCATATTTTAGTCCCACAGGTAGAATGTAGGTCCTCAACAGCAGCTAAATTTTGGTAGGCAGCATACAAATGCACTATATAGGGCTATGGGACCAATTCTTATATAAGGTAAGACAAGGCCTTCCGTACTATAGGAATCTGGTAGGTAAAAGCTCTGCCTCCCATTGCAACCTCTGACATTTTAGGAAGGATAAGGTAGCCAGATGTCTCCAACAGTAAGGGTCTGGGATTATATAGAATGGTGAGGTTACTCAGGTATGGAATTAAGCCACTCAGGGTTTTAAATGTTAAAAATATTGTCTATTGTTTATTATCAAGCACATTCAAAAACTTTTGAGTCTGCTTGATTTTCAGTAGCGAGACAATCAAATGGAACAAAAAAACCAACTCAACCAGTCAAGCAAGAAAAATTAGCCACCTCTCCCCCTCGCAGGTTACTCTGACCAACCCACCACAGACACCAGGACCAGATAACAGGGTAACTATTATAAATTCATCAATACATTGGAAAAAGTGATCAGAAAGGCTGATGTTCTTCCTCTACTCCCCTTTGTACAACTGCACTAGATCCCCCAACCCCCACAATGCCCCTCTTCAGGTAAGTGAATCTGCAGCACACATTACCCACAACCCACACTAAGTGCTCCCCCACCTACAGGCTAAAGACAGATGCACAAAGCTTAGCTGGCCCACATTGGGCACCCTTACTAGTCTTCCTCACTATCCCACACACACAACAGACAGAACAATGACTGTGTTCACGTCTGTGCCAGGCCTGTGTTTCTGTGTTTCCCCAGCATGGTTTTCTCCAGCATCACAGGCACATGCTTGCTGCTACCAATAATAAAAACTTCCTCAGCACTGCACACCCAACTCCTAGCTGGTCTGGCTCCATCTTGTCAGGTCTTCTCTGGCAACTTACCCTCTGAACTTTGACCTCGGCAGGGCTTCTCTGCTCTGGCTCCTGATAGTCATTACTGACTCTGCTCCGGCAACCATGCACTGAAAACCAAACCTGACAAAATCATCCACTGGCACTAAGTTGTGTGGTGAACTGTCTCCCTAACTGTATTCCCCTTTGCTCTCACCTTGCTCTAATTACAAAAGAGGCATAGCCAAGCCCACTCCTGGTAAATGGCACCGGCTGCTGACATGATCAGATTTTTTTGCATTTGTTAAAATCCTCGCAGCAGCATTCTAAGCTAAGAAGCAGTTTAGACTGTCAGACAGTAAGGCATTGTAATGATCTAGCCTTGAGGAGATAACAGCTTGGCTGAGTTTCTCTGCAGATTTGACAGACAGGAGGTACCTTTTTTCAGAGATGATTTTAAACGTGAAAAGGCGCTCTGCAGACGATTTTGCAACTTCCGTAGAAAATTCCCAGTTTATAGTACACTAGACAAGAAGTTAAAGAAATGGCACCCATATTTAGGACTCATTCAGTTTCCATGTGTGAATGGCTCTCTTGACTTCAGACCATGAATGTTTGGATTGAAGTCTTGTGATTTAGATTATCAGAATATTTATTTTGTCCCAGTTAACCATTTGTTTGTTGACCTGGATGGATACTCTGGATCTTTGTCATGTTGGAATGATCATTTTTAGCCAGGTTTGAGCTTCTAGGGAGAGGGAACCAGGCTTCTGGATAAATGTCCTGGTATGTGTTGGAGTTCTTAACTTCTTCTATCTCTCTACACTCTAAGGTCCCCAGACATGTAGGTGCAAAACAATTCCAAAACATAATAAACCTCCCACCAGATTCTACAGTGGGCATAGGTAACACATTTTTGTTACATCATATACATGACAAATATAGTCTTGATAGAACTGATACAATTACTTCATTGGTATACCTATTAGTTATTTGTGAGATACAAATGCTCTGGTAGGGTCAGTTTGCCAGCTGTATCTGAAAGATAAAAAATTATAGCATTACAGAATATGTCTGTCTTGGCATCACTCACTCATCATTCAATTTTCATGTATCTTAAAGAATTGAGAGGCTATACATTGATACCAAAATTCCTAATTTTCATTTTAGCAGAGTGTGAGTATCTATGTTTGTCCACTTTCTGGTAACTTCACATCAACATACTTGACTGCTCGGTTGGCAACGAAGAGCTCCTTCACTGTGGGTGTGTCATGTTTTTAAGTGTGAAATTCAGCCTGCCGATGCACAGTACTTTAATTTCCCCAAAGACCACATCAGCCACCTGGTGAGGGTCACTCTTCTTTTGCCCACTCAGTGCACCTCAAACCTATGTTTGAGGCTGCTCCCTTTCTCTCTTTGCAACCACTGTCTTGGTCCTCTTATTGCTTGTCTATCACCACCACTGTATGACTGCATTTTTCTCCTTTGTTAGACCCCATTCTGAATATCAGGTGTTCATATTTCAGCACTTCAGCATGTTGGAAATCTCCACAGGGACATACCCTATCATAAATGTAATCCAAATCTAAGCCCTTATTTCATCCTGGTTTAGCCTTCTTTTTTGGCGACATTTCTCAATACTTCTTATTGCACATAAATACTTATCTATATCATACAGCAATTCTGCAGCTTCTCTGCTTCCCCATTGCTGCTCAGAGAACTTCCCCTGCATTTAGCCAATTTCTCCATCTGCTCTTTGTAGTCAGGTGCAAGTCACTTTTTGCCCTTGGCGGGAAATATAAGGCAGCCATTTTGGTTGTGCATGAAAGCTAGCTAGCTATGTAACTAGTCGACTAAGCTCCCAACCAACACAATAAATGAAAATGGAAGTCTATTAAACCTACAGCAAGGTGGAAAATCTAATCAAACTGCCAGTGCTGAATAAACTGTTGTGAATTTGTAACTGCTTGCCATAAGATGGATGAGAAATGTAGTAATTATATATGCTTAAATGTGTGTTTTGCTGAAGATTTTGTTGAAATTGGATAATGGAGGCTGCTGTGATTCCATAATGTTGATAAATCCCCCCTATTCTTTTTAGGGCTTTTTTCCTTCCAAAAAGAACCTTTAAATTTGGTTTTCTTATGACAAACCAAGCTTGCAAGCCTAAATAAAGTGTCCCTTGTTCCAATTTTACTCTAAAACAATGAGCATCTTTGAAAACTTCTTAACAACATGTCTTTATCCTTTGGAGTATTCAAAGTTCAGGAAGTCAGTCCACTTTCTCAGCTCACAAATATGGATGTTTCAGTGCATTTCCTGTGTTGATCACAAAGCAAGGTTTAGTGAGCAGGCAGAGGACAGGATGTTTAAATTAGAGCGCTGCCCAGACTCCTCTCGTAAACATTTAATAACACAGGAGATGGTATGCTCTTGAATCAGCTTTTGTGACCAACAGGTATGGTTAGGATACATGGCATTTCTAACATTTGCACAATTTCTTCAGTGGAATATTTCCCTTCAGCTGATATTTGCCTCATATTTAACACCTTTAAAGACTAATGAGCATTCAATGATAAGACCATTAAAGAAACTGCAAGTTATCAAAAACTCTTTCTGATGTCGGAAAAAGTGCAGAGCAGGTTTTCTTTGCTCATGCTTCTGAAATCATGATTTGAAGCAATTAAAACATCTTGATTAGCTGACATCATCAGAGAATTAGGGGTTGGGGGGTGAGTGGATGAGGAAGCTTTGCAGTGGGCTGGATCCAAAAATGTTTAATCCAATTATTTTTCAACATATCAGTTAAAATGACTCCCAGTAAACAGGCCCATATACTGATATGTCCCACAGGCCATTGGCTGTGGCAATTTGTTGGGAATGAAAAAATGCTGAAAAAATGTCTTTGAAGTTCATAAATAAACTACTTTTTGTCTAAGAATTGAGAGATTTTTTTAATGTTATTGTACCTACATGATTACTGCTGACAGTGGATCTGTATGTAAAAGGATTACAACACATTTTCTGTTACTGTTTGTACAACCTCAGCAGATAATAAGCCTGAGCAGCAGTATTTATGTGAAGTTTTCCAAGGTTGTCAAAAGCATGCTTGTATTGCTCCATACAGTGGCTTCTCACATGATGACACAGCAAACACTTGAGCAGTAGACACCACTCCAGGGTGCTACTCCTATAAACACTATTCTTAAACACAAATCCAGACCCAATACAGTGGATTTGGATGTTACAGCTCAGTAGAAAAGACAAAGACAACACGTATTATTATGAATGCAGCATAAAAGTTAGACATACTTTTTAGCACTACACAGGAGGATGGGTGTAACTCTGTGTAATGCTCTACAGAAGAATGATGAGTGGAAAAATGAGTAAGTCTGGCAGCCAAATGCCGTATTAGCTGAGGAGCTTGAGGAGCATTAGAATAAAGGCCAGCGAAGCAATGCACCTAAACCCTAATCCTGAGGGCCATTACACGAATATTAACAGGCTGCAAAATCAGGTTCAGACACCAATGGGCAGAAACAGAACCAGGCCTTTGTCAGCCTCAGGCCTTCGGGACCAAGCAATAAGATTATAGAGGGGGACTCTCTGGAGGTCTCTCTGATCAGACCGCAAGGGTTTGTGTAGACGTGGCTGTGAAAAAGACTTCACAGAGCTCCCGTCTCAACACGGTGCAGTCTCCTTATGCATCACACACCCACCTGGTGAGCCTAGGGCCCTGGAGGAGTGTTTTCCTGTCAGACCAGCTCCTAGGGAGCCATTCCTGAAGAAAATAAGCCCCGGATGTTGCGCCTCGTGTTTCTTCTGAATATGTTTATTTGCGGTGTGATTGCGCTTCAGTTATTTTGCTTCTGCGTTCCTTTAACATGGTAGGATTTTTCTTCTACTAGACGAGCGTGTATTTTCTGATGCTTTCTTCACTGCAGTTCATTGTTTGAGATGATCTTATCAATACAATTTGTCTTTACGCTGTGATCTCTTCCCTCATTTTGAGTCCTCCCCCAAGGAAGAATGAAGGCTCAGAGTCGTTGGGTTTGGGCATGCCACACTACATGCGGGCTCTTCGTACTCAGCAGATAGATGCGAAAGCGAAAGGTGTTTACGGCCTTTCCGCCTGAGCTCAGGGATGCATACCTGTGATTTGTGGAGGTCTGTGCCGGGAGCCGGCGGCTGTCAGGCATGTTAATTGCAGGTTGAGTGATGGAAACAAGCAGCAGCTGCCGAGGGAGGAAGTACAAGGCCCTCGGGCATGTCTGATTGCGCTGCCAATGCGTGCGCTGTCTGGGATTGCACTGCGCATGCATGTTCGGGGATAGGGTAGACAGCTAAAGGCACTGGACCTGTCACCATATAGGTGTGGATTCAGATTTTATTGCTGCTGTGCCCTTCAGCAAAGAATTTCACCTTAATTGATCCAAGGAAGATGTAGCTGTTTAAACTAGTAAGATGTGTCCTGTCGGGTAGAATAATAATAAACACAGTAAAGCATGTTTACCTGCTCATCTGGAGAATGGTTACCAGGAGGTTACTTCTATGCTCCAAACTGCCTGATATTTAGGGCAGTCATCTAGGTAAGGGGAGACTGGACATTTTCTCTGTGACTGTCACATGTCTTTCTCTGTGACCAGAAAGTTCTACTTCAATGTGGATTAGATGTTTGTAACCCACAGATTCAGTGAATGGGGATGGCGGTGTTTAGATTTTGGATTAATATGCAAAGTGGACCTTGATTTCTCTGCCTCAGCTGTGGGCAGTGCATGAGCTATTTTGATGAAGTGATTTTTTGGGAGGTGAACGTGTGACTTGCATCCGCTGTAATGAATGAGTCCTGGGAGGTGAGTTGGAGTTATGGACAGTAGAGAGGAAGTCCTTTTGGGCATGACTGGACCGCAGGGAGGGAAAGGGGGACTGATGGACAGCAATAGAAGGAGGAGATAGAGAAAGACAAAAACAGACAAGAGATTTTTTTGTTTCAATGCCCTAAAGGTGGCTACTGTTGACAATAAAAACATATGTAGAAGATTCCAGAAATACCAGAGGATATGCATCACACAATCATTGCTGATCAGCTTGCTGTTAAACTGAAAATTTATGTTGTGTGGAATATGTTTTGGTTGAACTTCTTGTTTGAATCAATGATGGAATAATGTATACGCAATGCACAAGGCTGGACACATAAGTCCAGAACTGTTCCTCCAAGACAGAGTTCCCTCAAATTTCAGAATGGCTCAAAATTAGCCCTTTAAAAATGTGATCCTTTTGATCAATAATTGCTCTTTTACAACATAATTACTTCAATCCTATGTTAATGCATGGTTACATATAGTTAGTCATAATAACTTGGCTGTGGCTCGAACCCACATTCTTTGAAAGGCCAAATACTAATAAACAACTAATTGAACAACCAACTCAGAAATTAAGTAGATTTTATAGACCTTTTACCCATTCTGAAACAGGACAGAAATTTATATTGTATTATTTGTTTAGGAGACTTGGGTAACTAACATTTTATACTACTGGATGTGTTTTTCAGTACTTTTTCCAGACACATGTATAGACTGGAAGTGTCTTGAGTGTGAAACCACGCCGATGACCTCCCCTCCTGAGAGACTGTTCCGCCCTCATCAGAATAAAGCACTGACATTGGCCTTGAAAACCTGTGACGATCAGTCCCTCCTCCGCTCAGCTGTGTAACCCCCCAACTCATCTGGGGCGCCCGACACCCCCTCCATAAAGAGCTCTATTGTGCCCAGATTATTTTATTGTTTTCAGATGTTAGAAGTTCCAGCACAAAGAGAAGAAGAGGCCCTGCTCCGGCGCTCCGAGCCGGGGACGGCCGCTGGGGAGTAGTGGGAGCTCTTTAAGGGCTGGAGAAACGGACACACGACTCAGGAAGTGACCCCTGCGATGCGGGATTACAAACAATGTCCTCTTACAACTTCTGCAGTCCTGGAACGTACCACTGCCGAGGCAGCTGGGGGGAAGGGGGGAAAGGACTCTCTGGCTCCTGGCAACCTCATTTTAAAAAAAGGCCGAGGCCGGCATTCAAATGACAAAAAAGAGTCCGGATGGAGGTGGGTGGGCGGCGGAGCCGGCCCGCTCGGCCCGGGAAGGGCGAGCAGGAGAACGGTGCCGGCAAGCAGCAGCAGGAGGGGAGGAAAAGGTATATCCCGGCATGCCGGGATAATGGGTCTGATTCAGGGCTTTCAGGCCGTGGAATCCCGTGTCTGTCAAATAACATGTACCAGCAGACTTGTTTTGTGATGGCGGAGCAGCACGGAGGGGAAGCGGCCCTGATGCGCTGAATGGCGCCTTTGTTTCCGGGGCGCTGCGGCTTTTTTCATTCTAAAGACCCTGCAGATACGACCGCCGCCGCATGAGAAGAGAATCGAAATGAGCTCTCTCGCTCCTCCCCTTCCCTCTGCTCGCTCGCTCGCTCGCCCTGGTCCCCCCCGTTGTTCGACCTCCCCTCCCACACACACACACACACACACACACACCCACCCCTGGGAGAGATGGATGTCGCTTTGCCCCACGCAGCCCCGCGGGGCGTTGTGTACTTTGTGCAGCGTACGGCCGTGCGTGGCCCGTATTGGCGTGGCGATGCGGAGGGACCCAGGGGGCAGGATCGGCGATCTCGCCGCACCCACGTGACTCCTCTGCCACGCTCAGTATGGAGAGATGAGTGCGCGAAGGCCCCGGATTGCGTCCTCCCCCTCACAAGCTCTCTGCGTGTGTGACTCACACACAATTGCTGCACCGTGAGAACTTATTAAAAAAAAAAAGAAAAAGAAGCCTATCTGCACATTCTCTGTGTTTTTCGACTCTGTTCTTTAAATAGCTGTACTCCCACGTACGAAAAATCCATGCATTAAAAAGCCTGAATCATACAGGAATTAAAGAGATAGAGAGCAACTTTATCGCAGTGTTTAGACGACAGCTACTGAGAAAACAGACGAATTCCTCCCTTTATGATACATGTGGATGTGTGCGTGTTTGTGTGTGTGTGTGTATTTGTGTGAGGATGTGTGTGGTTTGTATATGTATTTTGTGTGTATGTGTAGATTATTGGTATTTGTTAGTAAATGTGTATGTATTTTACATGTAAGCATGTTTGTGTGTCTTTGTGTGCGCACCCATCTGTGAACAGTATGTGTGTGTTTGCATAAATGACTACACACATGGTGCCTGAGATTCCTCTGTACTGGATCTCCATCAGGTCTCTCTCTCTGTCTCTGTTGTGTGTCTGTGTGTGTTTATGTATGCATGCACATGGGTGTGTGTGTGGGTTTGAGTGTGTATATATACACACACGGGTGTGTGTGGGTGTGTGTGTTATTACTCCTCCACAATGAGAGGAATGCACCTGGTTTGTCAGGCAGGGAAAGGAATGCAGCAGCTGCACCTCCCACCTGGGGAAACGGCTTGGAATGTGGCTCCAGCCTCCATTCACTCGTCACTGCACAGGAACCTGCAGGTTCAGGTACACATGTCTGCACTTCCAACCAGCTCTTGGCTCAGTGTCAGCAAGCAGCAAGGAATGTGTGTGTGTGTGTGTGTGTGTGTGTGTGTGTGTGTGTGTGTGCGTGTGTGTGTGTTCAGATGAACAAATTGTTTTTGGAGAACAACCTGAGAGCGATTAAATTTTCCTCAGAGCAAAAGCTGTGTAATTTTCTTTGCTTCACGCATTGTTATTAAGTTGTTCCATTGCACGTTGAGAATTCCACCCAACAAAGGGGGCTGCTGCGTCTTTTGGAAGGCTCTCTCTGTCTCACCGAGTGTCTGCATGCAAACACCACTGTGTCTGAGAGACCGTCTTGGTTAACGCCAAGTGGGTGTCCAACATCAACACACTGGGACATGTCTGCATGCTTCTGTTGGACAGGCCCAGCAGGCCTCAGTAAATATTACAGATCTACGTCAAGCTCTCTTGTAATCAAACACACACATGCACGCACGCACACGAGCACACACACACACACACACACACACGCATGCACGCATGCACACACACAAACTTGTAAAGACATTTGATAGAAAGGGCTAGCGCAAGCATTATCAATCAAGGTGACATGCCCTCTTCAACAATGCAGATTTTACTAACCTGACAAACAGCAGTGTGCATGTTCATACTAGAAACATGATGTTAATTTCACCCTGTTGTAGTGGTGAGATCGGTGTCAACAGATTCTGAATTCTGCATAATCCTCTTCTTGTGCTGTTGCAAGCACTGTAAAGGGTGTCCTCTATGTCTGACTCAACATGGAGAAGCAAGATTAGAAGTAATTGATGAACCTGTGACATTAGCAGAAGAAGAGCCTCTGCAGTCTGTGTCTGTCAAGCACACAGAGACGTACACACACAACACACACACACACACACACACACACACACACACACACACACACACACACACACACACACACACACACACACATGCACGCATATCAAAAAACTGACTTTTAACTGATCAGTGTCCTGACAAGGGAGATCATCCCTTCAGAATATAGCCTTATAGCTATCTCAAAACCCTTTCAAGAAAACAGTTATTCTACACCTTTCAACTTTTTCTCCCAAGACAATTTAACAGTAAGACTGTGCATAGAGGCATCTCTCAGGGGCAGTTTAGAGTATGGAACTCTTGAAACTTGCGAAGCCAATTTTTTTAATCACTTGCAAGCAGCATGTTTCAGGTTTTGTTTGAATTGGGGAAGTAAACAAGGTCAACATGCAACACAAAAGAGGCAGCAACAGTAGAACCTTTTTCAGCTACTGTGGTCTCCGAGAGCAGGATATGCCTTGGGTGAGCTCATCCACGGTGACTTGTTTCTTTTGACTTCAGCCATGGCCAGAGAGCTAACCCAAACTTCCTCTTTTCACAGTTAAAATAGCCATTTGCTCTCAACAGTAGTACTTAACTGACAGACAGACATGATGTCATGCGGCTCAGATCCTTTTGGTTTGTGACTCAGTCCTTTTGGGGGTGACTCTCCCCTTTGACAATAAATTATGGTGTGGAATCTGCCATTTAAGTTTGTGTTTATGGGAGTGTGGTTGGTTCATAAACTAATGTTTATTAAATAATAGGTCTGCTGTGATTCCTCCTTTTGATTATTCCTCAAATACTAAGTGGGACAGGGATCTTCGTGGATTGTACTGTTTGTTCAGGCTCACACAAGCGCAATGAAAAACCAAGCAAAGAGCTCCTAAAGTCATTCCTGGGAACCCATGAGGGTTCATTTTTTTCCTCTCATTCCGGAAGACAGTTATTTGGTGCAACAGTTTATTCATTCCCCAATGAAACATACAGTTTCCTTTAGAGGTTCCCCCCAGAGGGATGCATATCCAACAATCTGCTGTATGATTTGTAATGTGTTTCCTGTATCTGTATGGTTATTCATGTGGCCTTCTTATATTCATGAATGTAACTAATCTGGATAAATGCATCTGCCAAATGAATTAATTGAGATGTAAATTCAATGAAAAAAAACTAACTAAAGACAATCATTGCATTGTCAGATAGTGAATTATGTGAGGAATGCTGTCTTTGTTTGGGGAAGGTGAAATCTACACCACACTCTTCATTCCTACTTCCTTTTACTTCTATTTTAAGTTAAGTATCCTTTGTTCTTTACAACATTATTACAACAATATACATGAAATATCATGCAATGAGGGCCAGAGCATCTGGCATCTCTTTTGGATGATAAAACTAGTAAAATACAGTTTCTATCTTTTTTTTTCCAACAATTCCGAAACTGCAGCAAAAATAATTCCTGCATCCTAGTCTGGGATGTTGACATTTGCTGCAACTTCTCTACAATGAGATGAGGCTGCTACATGACACGAATTTATCTTTGTATGTGTGCATGTGTGTGAGATATATATATACCTGTGAAAGAAATGGTCAAGCAGATGAGGGGGCACTCAACATTGTGGAATGCTGGTCTTCCTTTGGCAACTGTACTTTGCTGCTAGAGGTTCATTTTGTGGTTAATAATGCCACCTACTGGACAATGTATGAGTGACTAGAGATATAGTATATGAATAAATGAGAACTTACTTATGAATTTTTTTATATTTGTTGTATGTGCAAATTATGCCATGATGCATATTCCTCCCACATATTTTAATCATTTTTTCCTAGACTGGATTAGATCTGCCTGACATGTTATTAGTCAAAGTGCATGCAACTGTCTGCAAATAATATTGAGTCAGCATGAGGCCCAGACACAGAGTATCAGTTCCTCTTTTTGAACTTCTGTAAGACCTATCTAATCAAAGGGTCCTAAATTTAGACACTAAAGGGTGCATGAACAACAGTAACAAAACTCCAGGACCACCCGTTCAGAGCACAAGTGCAGTGTTTGGTCTTTAATGAAATAGGTTCAGCGGTTCGAGTAAATCATGCTGGGACTGTAAACAGGATTTGTGGTGACAGCATTAATATTCACTGCAGTCAACCCGTAAAATCATGGCATCATAGTCATTTTTTTTCTCTAGAGGACTCATAATGACTCACAATCCACAGATTTGCTTTTTTTCCTATTAAAATTAAGTCAGACAACTCACTGCCGATGAATCAAGCATAGTGTTGCAAGTCAGATCTCTCTCTGATACCCATGTTGTCAGGACATTCCTTAACTGAATGACATACGCAAGATGCAGCAGGGTGAATCAAATAATCAAACTCACCTTATTGATGACAGAATCAGGTAACAGCTAGAAAAATTTCAGCAGCAAATTTTATACATTGAATCATACATTTCCTCCCAAGAAATTTGCTTCTTTCTCTGGCTCTCCAGTGGCTCAGTTGGTTAAGACTGAGTTCCTAAGTAACTATTAGGTGTCCATTCCAAGTGCAGACTGAGCCCTACAGTCCAAACCTTGGTTCAACCCGGTGCTATATCACTATCTAACTGTGACAAGGAGTGCACAGTGACGGACCGGAATTGGTTCTGTGCCACTGGCGAGGATGGGGTACATCAACCAGGGTCCCCCTGTCACTTTGCTCATTAGTACCCTCTGCCTGTGTCTCATACACAGCAACATGCAACATTGAATTTAATGTGTTGCATGTTGAATGTAACAATGAACAATACTGTTGTACATTATATTTAATATTTAATTTATGGTTTAATGTATGGTAATTGAATTTAAAACAGGCAGGTCAGGTAAAAGGTCCCTTTGCCCTCTTTCCACTTTACCCCAGGGCCCAGTGCAGTGTGCCACCTTCTTACCTCAGACATATTGCAGGGAGCAATTGATTGTAGACTCTAACTGAACTATCAGCTAACAGCAGCTCAAACAGTGATAGTGGAGCAGAGAACTGTGACCCCTTAGGACTGTGACTCCTTGGGTCTGGTCAGCTCTGTCCTCGTGCCATTCTTCGCATCAGAGTTCACCCCAGCAGAGGCAGGATGGGAAAACTCGGGAGATTGATCACCCTGTTCACACCTCCTTCTGTCACTGTCTCTTCCATCCCTGAAGAACATCACTAATCTTAATTCGGGCAAAATGCCAGCCTTGCAGTCAGCAAGCCGTCATCTTCTCCCTGTCACTCAGATTTTTGCGATTTGTCAGGTCTGTCATCGATGATGAGATCATTGCAGCACGCTGTCTTGAGCGGTGAGCAATGATATTAATATTTCAGTTTTAACCACTGTATTGGTTGTGATGGTTGATTCGCTCTGAAATCATGAAGGCATCTGTTCAGATTTGAGCATGGTCATCTTGAAGTGGTTCTGAGAATTCCAAATGGCTGGACACAACATTGTGAGATAATAATTAATACATAAGGATAGGGGAGGTAATCAAGAAAAAAAAAATTATATCAGTGTCTCTCCCTATATATTCAGTTGTTCAGAGGATAATATAAGCTCCAAAACTGGCTCCATTGTACTACATATGGTCAGTTATTGAGTGAAAATGAAAGAATGAATAACCAAACAAACAAACAAACAAACTATGGCAGCTGAAAATCCAAGATGGTGAACATATTTATAATTTGCCTTTCAATGCTTGCTTTGTCGCAAGTATTCCTCACGTTGTTACCTTGGGTCTGATAAGTGATCATAGCTCATTAGTATGCTAAAAAGAGTCGAACATGAGCTGAAGAGACAGTCAGCAACTTTGATATGGGTCTCAGAGGAAATCCCCTCAAGCAGCACTCCTTGAGAGCTCTGTGTGTGTGTGTAAATGTGTTTAAACAGAAAATGTTCTTGTCTTAGGCACAAATATCAGCTAATAGGAATAGAATTTAGACCATTTGAATGATAATAAAACTGTTCTAATGTTGGAGGCAGACCACTGCAGTAAGAGAGCCTCTGAGAAACAAACACACACCAACAAACAAGCAGAAAACCTCAAATCTTGGGAGCACAAATGGGATACATTACACTGAACAGAACCTCTAAATATTTAAACATCTGTTTAATTGTAATGTGGATGCCTTGGAATAGCAGTAATAAAACGCTAATCATTTCTAAGGGGGCCTCTTTAAATATTTCATACGCTGTAGTGTTTGGGGTGTCAGCTGGGCCTGCCACTCAAATGCAGCGGAACACGGGAAGAAAAGAGAGAGGGATTAGACAACAGTCAGTGTTGGATTTCCTCCAGAGCTGATCAATAATGCATCGCTAATTTGACCCCCATTATCCTCCGGGTCCAAAGAGCGTGACTGCTTTCTGCTTAAACCGTGTCCTCGTCTCCTCGTCTCCTTGTCTTCCCCAATCAAGAGATCGGAGAGCATGTGGGTAGGGGAACTTGTTCACCCTGAAGGACCCTGTTTATAAACATCCTCTCGCAGGCTAGCGGTATCCCTCCTCTTTATTGAACCCGCATCGGACTGAATTCTGTTTGATGTGGATCCTGCTGGATCGGTCCCATTTCCGATGGGTTCTGTGAAGTGGGCGGAGCTGGTCTTCAGCGTGTTGCAGCTGGCGTGTTGATGGCGACCACATGCGCTGTATCCAAAACAGCCTTTTTTTGTGAGGGTGGTGAAGGAAGGCTGACCAGGTGCCTGACTAGTCCACTGAACATAGCCCTTATACGATCCTTGTGACTGCTTTTGAGGTGTCCTTTGTGTAGCCACTCCACATTCATACACTGTTCATACAAGAAAGCTGTCATTTAACACAACTGTCAACAGTCAATGAAAGAAATCAGTGTTCCATCTCCCTCTGGTTTTACTAAGTGTTCAGGGCACCATCAAAGTTTAAATCACAGTTTGGACATCACTGTTGTTTGTTACTTTCACAGTGATTCCGTTGATAACGATTAAAAAAAAAGGACGACTTGAGTAAAATGAAAGTATTGTAAGCCATGCCGAATAAGGCCATCTCCTTTGCTGGTAAATAATGGAATGATAAATAATCATCTTTTTGCCTAATTCATTCATCCATATTTCTTACACAGAAGCGAAGCTATTTGCCCTGGGCTGTTCATTGTCAGTGAAAAAGGATTGTTTGTGACTCTGCAAATACATTTGCATGATTCAAGGCTCCGCTTAAATCCAGTCAACTCTATGAGTTAGTGAAAGTAGAGAAGCATAGGGCATCTTCTTCATCTCCTATGCAGTTCAGTTCAGACCATGAACTGGGCTAGTCCTCAATGGGCAGCACTAGCTGAAATGCTGTCTTCTGGACCTGTGGGTTACCGGTTCACATCCTGAGAGAGGCAAAGTTTTTGCCTCTTAAGGTAAAATGCCTCACCTGTGTTCCTCCAATGAAAAACGCACACAGAATGTGAAATGTAATCACTGCTTGATCGCATGTTTGGGCACTTCTGCTCCAGAGCTGAAAGAACAAACATGAATTGGATTTAAAGCAGATTTTGTGAGCCCTTTTCTATAATTGACTGACACACCTGCCTGCTGACTTTCGCCTTGTTCATCCTCTCTCCCCTCTAGCATCCAACATCTCCTTGTGGAGTTTCTTACAACCACTGCTTTCCTCCACACTGCATTGAAGCAGGCTCCTCTCTCCAAGCTGCGCTTGGGCAATGTTATATGTTACACACATTGACAGCGTAAACATAGCAGTGAAGTAGCGATCACACTGGGAGCACACTGTAGGTGTTGACACTGGCATAGCTCAGCACCAAATGTAATGAGTAGACACTCACCAGTAGGGGGTGGCAGTGAGCTCATCTACATTCTTGAGCATGCCATTTTAGTCCATACTGCTGCACTTCTGTACTTCAAGTCCTACTGCTAGGTAGCACAAACATAGGGCAAAAACACAATTAAATGATTTTTGAATAAATTAATAATAATAATAATTATTATTATTATTATTATTATTGAGAAATCTCACCATTTATTCTCACCTCTCCTTTCCTGTGTAGCACAGTTTAATGCAACACAATAAAACATGGAAAATGGAAGATAACCCACATTATCATTGCAAAGTTAATTTCTTTAAAGGTATCATTACAGTGATATGACATACACTGGGAACAAAAATTACTGATTCTCTTTTAAAGAACAGAGTAGCCATGATCTGTTGCTAGTGTCCCTATTGTTACCTTTTATCTTAGTGCTCCACTGTCCCCCTCATCGTACGAGCTTAGCTAGGTCTTTCCATCCATATTTCCACATTTTGGTCTGCCGTTTTCAGCTTGGTGAAAGTATAAAAATCTGTTCAAACTACAGGTGGACCTCAGAGAAAGGTAGGTGGCAGTATCATCCTTTGTGTCTTTAAGCAGGGCCTGCCACACAACTCTCAGCCTGTACATTGTCTGAAACAGGTAAAAGTGCTACTTTTGGCTAAACCACAGTTGACAGTAACTGCCCCTTGCCCGTATATGTGCCCCTCTCTGTTCCACATTACCTTCTCTCATCTTTTTGCAACCTAGCTAGTTGACTGTTCCATGTTTTACAGTTTCCATGCATCTTCTCATTTTTAAATATTTTAATATATTTCTGATCACATCTTTAAAAATCTGCTAATTCATAGAAACTAACTAGCTGGCCATGACTGTTAACTTATACAGTAATTAGCTAAGTTTAAGAGAGCTGATAAAATGTCAGTGTGGTAATCCAAAATACTGGGTATTAAGAAAATAAGAGGAAGAGAGAATATATTTGTGCACAGGCTGCATATACTGATGACTTAAAAATGTTAACAGCAAATAAACACAGTGGACCCTACCGTTAATATAGTCATTATATACATATACATTGTATACAGTGTAGTTACCAAAGTATACAGTAGGTGTTAAAATACTAGGTAGTCATCAGTAAGGTTGTATTATGATTATGAAATGGTGCAGGCAAGTTTCTATCTGCTGCCTGTAGGACGGTGTCTTCCTTAAAGTAACTTGCTGGGAAGAGAAGGCCTATGGGAGGAGGTGTTGCTGCCTTCCAGTAGCTGACTGTTTACTTTGTTCTTCTCCTTAGAAAGGGTTGTTCACTTTTGTTTTTGCTATTGTTACCTAAGCTGCCACTATTCCCTGCATCTGAGTGCCTCAATTCCTGCAACACACTGCTAACATGCACAATTGCCTACCCTTTTTCCAGTCACTTTCCTGAGTGCAGAATGCAGGGCAATGGGGACGCATCCCAAATTCAAGGCAATTCGAGGCAATTTCAGGACCTTCTGAGTTTTCGACTTGCACAACAAGCCCACACAGTCCCACCCTCTCTGACTGGCTAATTTGCGTGTGTTGCATCAGTTTGTTTCATAATCGCCTGTGAAAGGTACTCTTTGTGTGGGGAGGTTTGTCATGCGCTAGTTTGCTTTCTTATGCTGCTTTGAAGCTTTTTGGGAATATCTATTATAAGACAAATTGCCTGAAAATATCTCACATGTTGATACTAGCAGCTAAATAGAGCTCAGAGGTTTTTCAGCATTATCAGCTGTGCATCTATGCAGTAGCTTGTTGAAGGAAGTCCAATGAAGATATTGAAAGAAGGATCATGATTTATGCAAGCAGAATAAAAAACTCTCTTGTCTGTATCTGGTGTATACATAGACCTTGTTGCAATGACTGGACATTAGATTATGATTAATGACTTGCTTATCCTCTCAGCAATAACACTGTACTGTATAGCAATTATTCTGAACATGAAAGAATCCTAAAGTTTGAATACAACAGTGAAAAATGATCTAAAAGTGAATAATTACCTTTTTTGATGTTGAGTTAGCAAGTCCGAACTCCCTCCCCTGGTAAACACTAAAGTATTAAGACAACAGAAAAAGTAAGTAATTAAGTAATTAACACCTAAAGTAATCTTGTTTCGAATATCTAATTTATTATTTGTTCAAATTAATGCATGTTTTATCTATAACCCTGGCATTCCATAAATGCATTTTATTTACAGTATTTTCCCAGCGGCTCTTCTTATTCAGGGTGACTTCCCTTCTTATAAACAACATACTGAAGCAAATCAGTACTTTGCTTAAGGATACAACAGGAGTGCCTCATCCAATTAAAAGTCTTGCTCTGTCTGTTTCTATGCCACATTGCTGCCCATGACCATTGCCATGCTCCAGTCAGGAGAGGGCATAAAGGTTAAACCAGTGTTCCTCCCCGCTGCTTTCCTCTTCATGTGATGGACTGTAAGTTCTGCCTCCGCAGAGTAAGACCAAGGAGAGAGCTTCAGAAAGTTGGCAGCATGGCTTGCAGAAAGAAGCAAATAATTATAAAGTCAACAAAGTTAAAGAAGCTACAGGACTAGGATTACAGCAAATAGGTCAAGAGGAATGTTCGCTCGGGGCTCTGCTCTCACATGTTGAACAATTTTTCCACCACCTCGCAGAAACTCTCGGACCGGTTGGATCAGGAGCTGGCTGCCCTTTCTGTCTGTAGGGTTTTTTTTTCCTGCCCTCCTTCTCTTCCTGTCCTCTTCTGATTCCCCACATCATGCCATGAGAATAAATGATTTTCTACAAGTGTTCCGCTGGGACGAATGGTAAAGGAAGGTAAAATGACCCAAGGCTAGCGCTCCTCCACTGAGCATCTCACAGGCTCACCCAAGCTCTGTCAGCTCTGCGCGCTTTGGTCTTTTAACTCCAACTCCAACACGGCAAACAGGCTGCAACTGCAATACAGAAAATACAGAATCCCAAGAAATCTGACATCGTGGTCGGGGTTATGTTCCAGGAATTTCTTGTCTCTTTGTTTGAGGAAAATATGATCTGTGATTTACAAAGTTTATTCCTGGCCTTTTCAAATGCTGTTTAACATTGCATGTCAAGAAATATTCATTTTTCCTTAGCAGACATGTCTATTCAGGATGTCTTATCTATGCATCTGAATATATTTACTGCAGTAACACCGATTGAAGACCTTTGTCATGGGTACAAGGGAAATGTCCCACCTCAAACATGCAACTTTTTTGTTACAAATCCAGAACCCTCAAAAATTATGGCATATGTCTCCATTGGCGCACTATCTTAGATATCCACATAGATTGTGCCTGGAGCTTGTTTATATAGCTATATAGCATACAATTATATATAACAGCTGTACAGTGTGCAGAGTATAGAGTGTACAAAATATTGCTCTGTCAACTTATGTACACACTTCCTTATGTTGTGGTTCTTCTGCACAGTATGTAATCTTGACCACAACTTATTGCCTTGCTCTGCTTGTTTCGAGGGAGTCAGAATCATGTACTTAACATGTAAAGCATGAACTTGAAATTCAAATCATACTTTTGCAATTATCATCTTGTCAGTGTGTTCACAAACATGTATACACTCAGGCACGTATGCACACTTGCATGCAGGCAGGCATGCATGCAGGCACGCACACAAGCTCACAGGTAGGCACACATGCACTCACGCATGCATGCACAAAACCTCCACCACAAACATGTTCTAAAGCAGCACAGTGCAAGGAGGCTCCACTTAGGTAGCAGAGCCAGGGGTTAACTTTGAAGATCAATTAACCCTAAATGCATCTGAGTCAGTGCAGTTGTGAAATCTGTGTTCTGGGGTGTTTTAAAATGCCTGTTGAGACAAGCAGGGCGCAGACAATTACTGCCATTCAGCAGAGAGAAGTTAGAGCCCTATTTTTAGACCCGGTTCAGCTGAAAGTGTTAAGTGCTCGCTGGATACTTTGATTTGACTTTGAAGTCTGACTCATCCCCTGCTTGCTTAATACCCCTCTGTTTCTCTGTGCCGTTTTTCCCTCAAAGTTTGTTTTGTTTGAGGTACAGCCAATTAACACCACTGTTGCTCCTCGTTTCTGCATTGTTCCCCCCAGCCGGGAACCATTCCTCTCTCCCGTGCCTTTACCTCCACCTCTCCACCCTGCTAAATTACAGTCTCAATTCATCTTCATCTAGATTTTTTCTTCTTCTGCTCATTCGCTCTCTCCCTCCCTTACCTCTGCCTGACCATCTCAGCTCCCAGGCCCTTTGCAGCTAGGTCCATCTCACACTCAGAGAGAACAATGAAACGAACCAGATCATTGCCATAGCTTTATTTGGTATCTGACTGTAAAGCATAAAAGATATGATTTCAGGTCCATATCTGCTCAGTTATTAGATAAATGCCAGAATTAGATCGCCAGGATGTTTAGCGGATCATAAGATATCTCTCAGAAGACAGCAATTACAGCAAATCCCATAAAACTTTTTGAATCAATATAATATTTTTAAAAAATCTGTGTAAACAAGGAATATTTTATAAACATTGAAAGTACAGATCTCCTAACAAAACACCAGCTTTAATTCTTGTGCTGGAACTGTACCAAAGAATAACCACTAGAGGGGGCTATTGGTCTTTCTACAGCTGACACTTTTGTTAAGTTGCACCACAGACGAGAGGAACTCTGCTCCTGGGTGTCATGGAGGTCTGCATTGTATTCCAGGTTACACTGCAGCCGTCTAGCTATTAACTTCATTAACTTAATTCTTACATTTCATGGAAAGGGGCCTGAATTTCAAACATATATTTTTGGGTGACATATTTGTATGAGAAGAGTTCTATTTGATAAACCAGCAACTGTACTGTATCTGTCTTTGCTTAAAATGTTTCTATTATCAAATATGGCTGTTAGCTGTAACTGAGAACGAACAGGTGTTATTTAGGGCCATTTGTGTAAAAGGATGGATTCTGACTGTGCACATGGATGAAGACATACAAATGATCCAAAGTGAACAAAGTGACAAAGTAATTTGAGGTTGTACTTTTAACCTTTACAATGTCATATTTTTAAAGTTACCCAATCTTTAAAGAGATTTTACTTATATATTCACAGATACACAGCACAGCCAGCACTGTTCACAAACCAATAACTTGAAAGAGGCGGAACCAATGGCGTAGCAAGAACCCAGAGTTTCACCCGGAAAGTGGCGGCAGCCTTGTGGCTGATGCGCCTCCCGCTTTGTGCACCTCCGTCTCACCTTCAGCGATGCAAATGCCTCGCGCGAGCAGCTCCTCCTCTGATAAACACATATCTGCACCCTTCCCATTGGACCAGACGTCAGAGATCAGTGCCACTAATCGCACACTTGCCTGAGTGTGGGGACGACATGAAGAGGCGCCGCTTGGAATTCATGTATTGTCCCTAGGTTGTTCCTTTGAGTGCGTTAGAGATTTTAGCAGATTTTTTTCTTCCCTCTAGTTTTCATTAAAAGAATCTCCAGACGCGAGCCTTGCTTCACAGAATACATGCATAATATCGGAGAACGATGAAAAAAAAAAGACACGTGTAAAGCAACATATACATATGGCACTTGATATTGTTCCCTTTCAGGTATTCTTTTGGGTGTTTTCATTTTGTTTTTGATTTTTCTAGTTGTTACACTCAAAGGAAGCTGCCGCGACTCAGCACTTCAAAGACTCAGCAATCCCACATCGACAGACCACATTTCTGAGAAGCGCAAGACGCTGTAACAGAGCACGATATGGATGAGACTGTACTGTGTCTTCTCATTAATAGGCTGCTGTTTCCTCCACAGAGGAATGCTCAGAGTGCTCGGTGCTGTGTTCCAGGTTATCTGGACGGCGGAGTTGAAGACAACTATTTTTTTCCGCCATTATTACCTGTATGAATACATTGAAAATATAAAACCTGATTTGTGCATACTAATCGGTTGAGAAGCCCATTGACTATATAATGTACAAATCCATGCTTGTGTAATGTCATGTAACTTCCATGCTTGTGTAATGTCATGTAAACAAAATCCTTTAACTTGATTATTTGAATTTTCTCATTAAAGCCTAAGGTCCCTCTGGCAGTTACTCACCACCCAGTATGAAGTGGGTAATCTGTGAGGGTGAAAAAGAGGGTAAAAGCAAAGAAAAAAAAACAAGACTAAAAAACCCCTCACAAAGCCAGAGTGTAGTGGGTTAAAGCCAAGCACAAAGTCTGCAGCCCTTGTATAGACGTATGTACGGCAGCGTTCATATCAGAACACATACTTGACATCTCTCATCTGAAGGAGCATTGCCCAGCATCCCGAGTGACACACACTGCCGGGGCAGGCACTGGAAACAGCGGCGGAATAAAAAAGCTCACTGTTTCGGAACATTCCCTGATTGTTTTAAGAGCTCGGATGTGCGCTTAAACAGGAACGGGGAGTTCCTGCATGTACATATCTGTCAGGTCACACTTGAGGCTGTCGGAACCGGGAGCGTCGGTGAAGACTGTCACTGTGGTGCGGCTGACCCCTGACCCTCTATCTGCGCCAGTGTTTACACTGCTCTGCAAACCAAACTCTCCTGGAATCCCTGCGCCCGGCTCCAGGCCCCACCGCTTTGTTGGGGCAGGGGGGCGGATTTTATATGTTCTCGTCTGCACTGGCCTGCGTTTCGTCCTCAAATAGAACGTGTTGCCAATAGAATTACGGTCGGATAATAGTATCTGGTAACACGCAAGTTACTTTGTGAAGTTGGTGGGCGTATTTTATTAGCAGAGCCAGGGGTGGTGGAAAATTCATTTCCAAGGTTTAATGGAGTGAACATCCAGGGCTCAACACGAGCAGGATGTAGATTTTTTTTTCCTTTAAATGCACTCCCTCAGGACTTTAGAAGTGCTGCTGCAAGGTAATAATTAGTTGCTCTAGTCTTATTTGTCTATTTTTTTTTCCAATATAGCTGCACTCAGGGTTGTGTGATAAAAGCTTATAAGCCACTGTGTCGGACAGGGGTAATTGTCACTGAGCCTAAACCTCAATGAGAGGATGAGGCTTCCTTTGCTCTCAGGTGCTTCTTTATTTCCTAACTCTTGATACCGATGTTCTCAGCGGCCGCTATGAGCTAAGGAAATCCATAACCTAACCTGTGGATTAGGGAAATGCTTTGAGGAAAATCTTCCCCACAAAACAGACTAATCCCGAACACCTCCCAATTAGATTCTTACAAATTGCTCGGTGTCAATTAGAGAGAACTCAACTTGAAATCCTTAAAACACAGTAAACGTTACGTCACTGTCCAGAGCAAACAATCGATATCGACACCTTTGTGCTGATGAAAGACCAAACATTGTTAATAAAATACTGTCCCCCAAGGCCAAGTGATGTCACATCACGACGACAAACCACGGGATCGTATTTTTTTCTCTTTTTTGTGTGATAATGTTGTGATCGCACTGAAATCATTACTTCCGCCAGGAGCGGCTCGCTTTCACTCCAATACCCATCCCTCCGATGCCGTTGTTTCCCAGACGAAGCGGACGACATCCGTGGAGCCTCATGACTCAGGCAGGCCGAGCGCGCCGCATAAATGAATACCGCACGCGTTATCTAGGTCAGCCGCTCTCCTCCCCGACGTCCCCCCGCACCGCGGAGTGGCGACTGTATGTCACCAATTGACCTGATTTGAGGGAGCGCCCGTGACAAGGGGCTGTCCGAACATCGCTTCCGCGCACTGACCAGGCGGGGAGGAGATAAACAGTGGGGATCGTTTCCCCCGCCGATGTCGACAGGCCAATGTCGTCAAAGATACCCGGCGGAATCTTATTAATCCCGCCAAGGGTGACGCGGAAATGTGGAAGCCGGGGCTCGCTTTATTGGCTAATGAAGAATAAGCAATTAAAAAATGCCCGAGATAAACGGTCTCTTCTCCTTTTACATAAGGACACGCTGTTGTGTTGGGTGGATGGTGGCAAAAAACCCTCATTTAAATCTCATTTAAGTGTCATTATTTCACGTGATTCACTAGATACACGTATCACAAAGAATGATATAAACACCATACATAGCTCGTTCTTTTAAATTTCTTGTTCACACAGATCATGAAGGTATATGTAGTGCATACACATAAATGCATTTGTTAAAGTCTTTGTCAGAAAACTCTATGTGAACAGCCTCAGCAAACCGCATTTGAAAAAAGGAATGTTTTTTGTTGTCGTTCGTAACTACGACAGTTCCACTCATAACTACTCATCAAAGCAAAGAGCATAGACCGATTCTAAACAAAGACATATTGCCTCAGTATCTGCAATTTTCACTTACATGCTGATAACATTTAAAGTAAATTCAAACCTTATGACATCCAGATGGATCTTGAAATAGACTCAATATAATTACAAATCCAGTTGCACTATCTCTAATATCTATAAATGTTAAACCACATGTGTGTATTTTAATAATTTAATTTAGTGCACTGCATGCATTCGCATCGGTGTGTCTGCATGTGTGTGTGCATGTGTGTGTGTGCATGTGTGTGTGTGTGTGTGTGTGACTATGAGTGAGTTGGGTGGTCTTCAAAAGCTGTGGCCCTGAATTGCTAATTAGCATCTTAAAACAGGAGCCGAGAGGAGAAGGTGACGTAAGCCCCTGAGTGACTTTCTGCATGAGAGTAAACAATTAGGATACATTTCACAAGGATTTATTTGGCTGTCACTTTGCCCGGATGGATCTTGATTGGGTCTATTTGATGTGCAGATAACTGAGTAAACGCACTGAGTCACAGACCCCACGCAGCAGAGCATTGTGTCAGTGTGTAAAGATGGTGGTCCTCTGTGAAGCCCTCATATCAAGCTCAAAGTGTCTATATCTTTCTGGTCAACAGATACTGAGTAACCTAGATCTGCATACTATTGACAACACCCACACCGATCTTCACCACACCCTGGCTTTTATCCCTGGTTAACCTGTGTAGAACTGTCTTTAGCAGCACCGGAAATCTGCAAGGTCACCATTATGTGGATACCACAGTTGAAGACTACAGCATTTGATTAAGAAGAATGCAGTAATGCATATAAATCTAAGTAAGCAAAAAAAAGTGGGGAATTAAAAAGACAGGACCCCTGGATATTCACAATGCACCTGGATTCCCTTGAGTATATGTGGCAAATGTAGCTCTCCTGCCTGATGTACCTCTATGGATAGGAAATCAGAAGGTAAACTAGCACCAGATGAAAAATAATCAAATGGGAATAACGCACAGCTCTGGAGATCCGTGTGAGGGGCATCACAGGAAGGAGCAAATTAACATGCCCTTCTTGCAATACCAAGGGCTGCCACTGGATGGCAATGTCTGGCTGCAGTTGCCCCGCTCTCCCAAGCCCTCCTCATTACAGTCAGGTCTGCACCAGCAAGCACCAGCCCCTCCAACACCATCCCATAAATGTCAACACCAATGCAGCAGGGGACAGTTGGGTTGAATGTAACAAACACAGACGCTATGAAAGTCCACTATGTGTGTCAAATCAATCACACATGAGGCCTGCTTCTGTTTCACACCCTCAAAGAGGACCACCTTAAAATCGTACAGCGTATGTGTTCATATACAGGAATTATCACATTAATAAACAAAAAAATAGTCTCTTTATTAATTACAATGGAATACACATAAGCACCCCAAAATATGCTGTATGTTGACACATATAGTATATTTTACAGTATAGTAAATATAAGTATATATGTATTTATGTATACATTGTATACACATTAGTATATACTGCAAATGCATCTGTGTATGCTTTGTCTGTGTGTATATTATATAAATATATATACACACACACACACATCAAATCACTGCATATCTGCAGCTTTGCACCTTTTTCCGGTCAATCTCTCGCTTTCTCCCTCTCTCTCCTATTATCAGGGTTGTGCTGCTTAGGCCTTTTCCATTCCTTTCCAATTGCCCTGGTGAGCAGGTGGATGGGAGATAACTTGCGCGGCGCTTTGTTTTCGCCTGACACTGTCATTAATCATTCCTGAAGCTACACTTCAACTTATAATAATAAGGACTGGCTGCTTTGGGGCCGCCGCCGAATTGCCTTTCATAGCGCGGTGCCAAATTGGAGGCGAACGGCCATAGCCAGACACAGCTCCCACATTCCCAGTCTGTCTCATCATTTAGGTATTTATCCATCTCGGGCTTGTCCAAGGAGCGTCTCCCGGCATCCCATGAGGCTGCAGATTGTTAGGGGAGGATCAGATTTGTTGCTCGGGCTTTTGGCTTTGATTGTGCTCCTATAAGTTTGGGATTAAAGGGAAATTTCCCACAGGGCAGTGCAGGATTTGCTGGCGTTTAACTGTTTAACCTGGCTTACGCTGTGGCAGGGGGAGAGAGCTTGGTCAACAGGCCAACTGAGACGGGAGGGACGCTAAGCCAGGCTAGTGTTGATAAGAGGGGCTGCTTATTCCATTAGATGGCCAGTGCACCCGCGTGTCTCCTCTCTCCCGACGACGACCGCATAATAAAGTCATAAATTCAAATCATATTGAAAGAGTAATGATTTTTTTCCACATTACAAAAAAAAAAAAAAACATCCCTCAAAATGGAAAGCATTAACGCATATGATAATTGATGTTCTGTACAGACCCCAGAATTCCAGTTTAAAGCGATATGCAGAAAATGATCTTGTTTTTTTTTCTTTCAAGTGCAGCTGCGGTCCTGCAACCTGCAAAGACTGGTCTTTGGGATCAATGAAATACACCACGATTCATCACAGTTGCTTACAAATGCTGAGACATATGTCATCACTTTTTGGCACAATAGAATTATTCATTTTTGTGTTTGCATGTTTTTTTAGGGGGTAGGGGGCAACATGTTCTCTGGGAGTTGTGAAATAAAAACTTATGGGAAAAACGAGACCTTAAAATGAATTCTAATGAATTCCATGCTGAGTATTTAAAAGACATTTCTGTAATGGCCTCTAAATGAGAAGACTGTGGGACGGCTTGGTTGGTGCCTCTTTGAGGTGTGTTAGGGATGATTTAGGGACTTTATTAACCAGGGTAAGGGCAATGAACTGGCAATGTTCAAAGCTGCTTAGTATTAAAAAAAAATGGGATCCGCACCCTTTGTTGGCGTGTCTCGGAACGACGAGCGGGTCTTGGAGCAGCGGGAAGACCTCCGTCCTGTCAAACACTCTCCGTGTGGATTATGGAGATTGGGAGGGGATTAAATAGCCTGAGTTTGGGGGGTTGGTTTTGGGGGGGGGGTTGTTTCGGCCCAACACCTCCAGCACATCAAACAGAGCCCAGGTGTGTTCCTCCACCTGGCCCCACCCAGCCCCATCTGCCAGTCTGAGGGCAAACGGCTCCGCCGGCGGCTCGGAGTCATGGCGGGAGATGTCTTTGTCACTGTCCTTTCTGGTCCTCAGGTGGGTCCGGGCCACCAGCTGAACAGAAGAAGGGACTGGGTAGCTTGTGACATGCTGGCACAGATGGTGTGCCCAAAGAGGCAGAATATACACACAGTCACGGACACATGCACATGCTTGCACATGCACATACACAAGCACACACACACACACACACACACACACACAAAAGAAAGCAACAAAGAAGGGAAAATCAGCTGGCGTGTGGGGGGCGTGAGCTAGGTAGACTTGATTGTCTCTCGTTATTCAGCATAGGTACAAGTGCATCCGTCTCTTTCAGTGCCGCAAAATATATGGCAAAACAATATTGATCTTTAATTAAAAACTCAGCCGAGAAGCTCTTAACCTTGGCTGAGCTAGAGACCCCTGGGCACTGGAGTTAATTCATGTACTCTTAGTGATAATATTTGCGCTCTGCACGGGGGGTATATAAAAATTATCTATTGTGTGGACACTTCATCAGTGCAGCGTTGTCCAAACGTTAGTCTCTGCACTCCAACTCGTTCTGGGCTGTATTTCAACGTAATGGGGAGAAACCCGTAATGAACGGAAGGTAAATCTGTGATAGGAACTTGCTGTTGGGGCGTTAAATATTCCTACACCCCGTCTCAAGTCATGAAGACATTGCATCTGTGCGATATTTACTCATTCATTCGGTCATGCCTTTAACTATTTACCTCTAGTGAGTATCAATGCATTTTTACTGGGGGCGTTGACACACTGCTGTAATATTCGACATCAATAAATCCTCAGAAAGATCCTCTCAGATGAACTTCTCCGTTGATAGGGAGGGTGAGATCTTCCAGGATCAACATCGCATCCCTGTGACCTTTTTGCAGTGCAGAACAAAAACCCCACATTGAAAAGTTCCTCGTAAACATCTTCCTCGGGGGGTTTTGAGACTCCTGCAATATCCCCCCTCTATAGGCTTATTGATTTCTTCTCAGAATGCAACTATTAACATGGCATTCCGTTCCGGGGGAGAACTCCCTGCAGGTAGCTTTGACTCACACCCTGCCCCTCTTCAGGGGGAAACAAGGTAGCTCCGGCTCCATGCTTTTATAATCAGGGTCAGCTGGGATGCATTACAGCGTTTGGAGGTGTTAAAATCTGCCCTCCTCCGAGAGTAAGTTGGCATTGCCCGCGCTCGTAAATTAGCCGCGCACTCCCACTGCTCGGAGGGAGCGGGAACCTCTGATGTGGGTTTTTATCGCGGACTGAAACAGTTTAGGGAGAGGACCACACAGAGCGGCCCCACCTCTGCGACTCCGCTCGCAGCCGCGGCCCGTGTGTGCGCCCCCAAGTCTGCCCCCTACAGGCAGCTCTGAGTTCTCCTGCTTTATTGACACCGGAGCGATGGACAATGTACTCTTCTCCTGCACTTGCTGTTATCGTTACATGAGGGGATTTCTTTTTTAACTGTTAGCCTTTAACTGTTGTTCATTCAACTTGTGTGGATACACTTCTGTTCTTTTGTGCTGGAATTCCCTCTGGATAAGAGTAACTGCTAAATTAATGTAATGTAATGAAATATAACATTGGGCAATATGTGTGCAATAAATCAATACACTGTTCAAATTAATATATAATGGACATGGATTGCACTCAATAATCCTTTAGGTTAAAAACAGGCATGTAGATCATAACAAGTTTGGTAAATGCGGCATTTGTAAAACATCTACAGTTAATATCTTTTGAATAAAGCTAAACCTCACACTTAAAATGTTTCAGTGTGATGCCTTCACCACTGAAAATGTGCTATTCTGTTGTTAGCTTTTTTATACCTAACTCTAATTTGTCTCCACATGTGCCTAAGCTCATTGGGTAGGAATCACCAGTCAGAGCATCATTTTAACTAAGCTGATGAGTTTTTGATTCATGGCAGCAAATCTGACAAAAAATATGCATTTAGAAGAAAAAATAAACTTTATCGTCCCCGAAGGGAAATTTGTCCTGGAAATTCAAGCACTGGTCCTTACGCAAGTATTCACATTAAAGAACCAATGGCTCCAATAAGGCAAAAAATACAACATACAATCAGTGAGGTAATTAGCCACATATATAATGGTCAACAGGTCACACAATATAGATAATAGCTAGGTTAAGAAGCACACAATAGGCAGTAATTTATAAGCACACTGTATGTGCATGTATGAGATGGATTTCACTGTGTTTTAACCAAAAGGCTGAAATAAGAGATATGTAGACCATTAGAACTTTAGTGACTACATAACTAAAAGACCTGCGCACAATGTGTATTTGTTTCTGATTGTTAAGAACTCCTTAATAGCATTACTGAAGTTAATAGCCTGAAGTGGAGACACTGATTGGAAATTGCTCTCTAATTCCACATGTACATCTGCAGTGACATATTGGAGTTAGGTTATAAAGGCTGAGAACAGAATAATACATTTTTACTGACGAAGGTGGTGTGCTCCAACGTTTTAATCTGTAGCCTCACTCCCAATGGAATATCTTCCACAGTATCTGGGGTGGGAAGCTGACTGTGAAACTGACTTTAAGGGCTTTGCATGACCTGCTCCCTTTTCACTCAGGTATCCTGAGATGATATCCTGTCCTGCTACTGAACCCTAACTCTCCAGCTCAATGACACACTGGGTAATCGTTACATCATCCCCTCTGCAAACACTCTTGAACCCCGTGCTTCCTGTTGACATTTGTAGGGTTCCTGGGTGGATGTGGACTGTGTGTATAGATGTTTGTGTGTGTGTCAGTGTGCGCAGGTGTATGTGTGTGTTTAAGCGTTTGTGGAAGTGGAAAAGTGAGAAATAGATAAACAAAAACCAACAGGTATTCTTGGTCAGCCAAAGCATGCGTACTGTTTGGTCTAAGAGCCCTTTCGTATGGTGACTGCAACAAAAAGCCATCCTCCTCCCAAACTGGAGACCAGGTCAGGGGAAGACACAGGGACAGAGAGGGTTTGACTTACCAGCACCCTCTCAGGCAGGTCAAACTCCATATGTGAGTGCAGCATGCACACTGAGAGTGGCGTAAAGCCCAGTGCAGGACCAACACCTGTGAGATGGTCAAGGAGATGTCAGAATCCAGATTTGAACAGAATCAGAACAGAAATCCGTACAAATTAATGTTGTATTTTTGACCATAACCTTGTGTGAACTGTTTTTCTTCACTTTTTTCCCAGAGAAATACTGCCACCTGCCAAGAAAAAAAATTCACACAATTAAGATAAAATAAAGTAAATTCTTACTGGGAAATCACTCATTACAACACAGGAAGATGCGGAATACCCAAGTAAACTTGCATGAAGTCAGGGCTGAGCTCAGAGCAACAGCAAGTTGCAGTGTTGTCCAAGACCCACTTCTTAGCACCATGTATGCATACAAACAAATGGGTAAGATTTCAACACTGCTGCATGATAACAGCATTCATGCTCCCTTGCAGTATATTGTCAACATAGTGTTAGTTGTCCTTTCCATAAACCCTCTGGAGAAGGAGTCTTGAATAATTCATTTTTTGTTGACTCTCCTGCCACATTCAGGAGATTGACAACTAGCCAAGGACACTGAGCCCTGACCATCTCTGGCCTGTAAAGACTGCTCTGTGTTTGTAAGAATAGAGCAGAAAAATCAACAGAGCAGCGCAGAGAACTGGTTTATGTTTAGAGAGAGAGCAAGGAGGAAGAAAGGAAACACTATATCTTGTGATTGAGTATGACCTTGTAACCCACAAAATGCATCACACTGTATGTCAATAGCAATCAAGCCAAAGTGATTACTTAAATGAGTGTATAACCTCCCCTAACCTTTGAGAAACAGGGCACGGTCTCTCCCTGCCTCGCGCACAGCACAATAATGTCCCCGTAACCTCTTCTCTCAACACCCAGGCACACTGCAGCTTATCATAAAAGCGAAAACCACAGAGTTCACCTTGTAGTGTGAATGTTTCGGGTTCATTCAGGGCACTCATCCAAAAACAAAAAAATAAAGGGTTTAAAACAATCAGAAAAAAGTAGGATTGCAAACAGTGGACCTTAAACTCTGTACACAATTTTTTTATTGGCTGAAGTACTGGATATGTACTTCTAAAATGACTTACCCTGTTCAGCATACTTACTTAAAGTAGGCAGGGTATTAACGGACAACTATGTTTTGTTCTCTGTGATGCACATCCAGTTCCAACCAGGTACTAAATGTACAGTAAAGTCTGTAGGCAAGAGTAATTTGACCTCCATGAAATGTAATGGCTGCTAAAGAAAATGACTGGCTCACAGTGTCAAGGCCACAAGCCAGTGCTGATGGGTTCTCTGGACATTAATCAATCATGCACTTCTTTTAGAGAGAACGCCGCACAGCAGAGAACAAGAGTCCCACAGCTTGACGACATTACCTTGGCTATAATGGCAAAACCCAAGAGCTGGAGGAAAAAAAAAGAGCCCTAAGTGTTTGCAGTAAACACATTCTTCCTCCTTGACCTGAATAAGTATTGCTTCTTTTTGTGTGTGGGAAACCCGGTTGTGTGTGGTGATCAGGCCTGCTGTGTTTACACATATCTACCTGGAGGTTGGAGGGGCCTTTTCTTTCTAAAGTCTTCTTTTGATGCTGCCTGGGGTTCAAAGAGTCACCTTCTCTGTAGAGTCAATTTAGTGGAAAAGCACACTTCTTGTTTATAAAAGGTAGACCAAGGAAGCATGCAGGGAAGGCATGTTTATTTAGTTAACTAAATACTGTAATGCCCATAGAAAAGCCACCTAGCTTTTAGATTAATGACTTAAGCTGCAAAGAGCTTTGCATTTCATGCCCAGAGCAAATAGTGCCTTTTGCCTCCTATTGAATTTATTGTTGCCCAATATATAATAAATAAAATGTTTTAAATGTTAAATACCTTTATACCTTCAAACACCATGCCAAACAGAGGAATTAATGATAATTGTGATTCTTTTTCATCCATAAAACTGATTCATTTCAGAAAAAAATGCTCATTGACACCAGTATCAGAATCTGCCCCATATAAGGAGCAAGGGGAATAGTCTGTATTATGCTTTTCAATGCACCAGATGAAACACCTCCTGTAGCACTTTAGAGAATCCCGTTAATTCAGCTGAACACTGCAGAAATGTCACAAAAAAAGAAAAAATGTAATCGGCTCCCGCTCCTGTCGCCGCTCACAGGTGTTTTTTATACCAGTATTTATTTGACCATTATTTTAAATTGTCCCCATAAAGATCTCTTTGGCAGCTCCATCTACCTATTCCCTCCATGAAGCACTTAAGCATACCACTGGGGCCCGTGTGTATGAGAGATCTAATATGCCTACATCACTTTATAAATAATCCTATTTTACTAACTTTTTTTTTTTTTTTTCAGAAAGCAATGAAGTCATTTCTCTGTGATTCGGTGTGTTAAATGTCTTTACGTATAGTATTGGCCGACATAATAAAACGCAGCACTTGTGAAAAGGGCCTTGTTAGTACACTTTAGGCACACGCGCCTACTTGATGTGTTGAGTCATTTTCCTCTGTTTCAGCTCTTTTGAATTCTCACTGGCACAGTTTACCGAGCAGTGCAGATTGAGAACAGGAGATAAATCAAGCAGCTCGTTTATTGGCCTCTTCACACATAACAGGTATATCACCTCAAAAATACGTACACGGAACTAAAGTGATATCAATGCGCTAAAGTCTGCTGATATTCATTACACAAACAAAGCAAAATTATGATCAATGTAAATAATAAAAAAATGTTTGTGTACATTGATTGCATCTATTTTCTGGAAACAAGCTTCTTATAGGAAAACGTATGACATAGGCTACATTAAAATTTTAGGATTCACTTGGCTCCCTTCAGAAAATACAATGCAGTTAAAAAAAGCAACTGCAAAAATCTGTCATACTCAAAACCTTTTGTGTCTCAGAAAAAAAGGAATCAAATAAACTTATCTTCATCAGTGCTGAGCCCACTTCAAATAAAAGGAGTCAGACAAGGCAGACCAATAAAGTTGTTCCGTGAAATGATTTGGTAAACTTTCGGGAGAGCAGAGGGTGTTCCCGCTGCCAAACAGCCAGCATGGTGGAGCTTTATTTACGCCCCTGTGTTTGGGCCTAATGGGCTGTCTGTAATCCGGTCAGTGGCGATCATCACGTGGCCTGGGGCACAGGGCCACAGGCAAAGCGAGTCAATCCCAGACGCCGGGATGCACCCCATTCAGACCACCTCTAATCGCAGCCACAGAATACAGGATGGCAAATGGCAACCGGAAAATCACAGCTGCGGGATCGTACATGGTCCATTATGCGACAGGGCATGGCGTGGGGTACAGTAAGGCTGTGGAATGCCGTCAGACAAAGGGAATAGCGGCTAAGCGCTATGCGGAATGGAGATTCGCAGACAGTTCTTCACTCAAAGGGTTAAGGATGCCTTGAGTTAAAAAGGCTGTGATGACCAGGAAAAAGAGTGCGGTAGAAAGTTGAAAACTGCATATAAGCATACCGTAAATACCACAGTATGCAATTTAGGAAGAAAAAAATCATGGCAAGTAAATCTAAATGTTCTTCTTTTTTCCTGTTGATGAGGGTGAATCTATTGCAACAGTCAAGACAGAAAAAAAAGTTGCACCATAAATTCACTTTTTCTCCCTTCTCAGAGCTTTTTTTGGAAACACCACACAGCACATTTTTAGAGGAATTGAAGACAGGCCTTTTTACAACAATTTACACTCCCACAATTACACTGCTGCGGCGAAGATATAGTGTCACTGCTGCCTATTTAACATAATGGCCCACTGCCCTTTGAGATGCAGGCGAAAGTGTATTCCCTGATTAATGGCAACACCGGGCCCACCACAACCCTATATCCAGGGAGAAAAGAGTGACAGTCTCCACAGACTCAGGCTTCTTTATGGAAATTAACTGCAAAATGCTGCCAATTAGAACAGTGTTATTTAGAATTACTTTCCAATGGAACTGTCGTTTTCCCCTGAATAACGACGCCGAGAGATGTCCAACGACTCGAAAGTAAATGAGTGCATGCACTGTTCTCTGGCAGTTCTCACATCTCCTCACTGAGTATAGCGATCAGATCTACATACTTCAATATTCATTATTTTTAGAGGGTTGATCATATTTAATCACAATAAGCGCAATTTTTTAACTGAACCGATTCATCCAAACGAGTGGCAAATAATTACTGTAACATGTAGCAAGAACACTTTCAGAATACTAACATTCATGTATAAAATGCTTGATTAGAACAAACAAGAACACTGTTCAACTATCTGCGTATCAGATCTTTATACTGAATAATCAAAAAAGAAGCAGACAAAAATGCTATCGACTGGAAAAAGAACACCATTGTGTTTAGAATACACTTTTCTAAGTTGGGAGCTGTCTTCCTATAAAGTAAAAACAACTGGGAATTAAGCATTTGTATAAATATTTTTCAGTTGGCTGGAAAAAAAATGTTAGCATGATACGCTGTCTTAATTTCCCTTTCTGGGGTTAGTATTGAGCTCTGAGAGGGGAGCGCTGGTATTAGAATGAAGAGGAGGGACCTGCTTCTATACACCAGAACACACTGTGGAAGTTGCATGGGGCAGAGTCTCTAGGAAATCCACTCTTTCTTTGAAAAAATGTCACAGAAGAGATAGGAGATTGGCACCACAAAGAGCTGAAAATAGCACCGGCTGCTACGCATTGTCAGACGAGATTTGGGCTGAGACACTGACTTTTGTTCTGCGAGGTGTCGGGCCCTGAAAGGAAGATGGAAGGTGTAGAAATTGGGATTTTTCCTCTGCCCGTGGTTATGTGCAGTACACAGCTGAATAATGTATGCCAGGACGTCCGCTGGTAATGTCACAATTATTCATTGTCTACCAATGAACTCCGATATTCATGTTAGAGGGGCCGAGTATTATTTTTCTCCTTCCCAAATTAAGTGAGCGGCATCGCCGGTCACAAACGAGGCCATTCATCAAAGGTGTAGGCCTGGCCAAGGATTAGAGGCATTCTGCTGGGGTGTCTCCATTCCCAGAACTCGGAATGGACCGGCATTCAGCATTCCTTTATTATCCCTCCCCTACATAACAAAAGTCTCATATATTTAATGCAGGTTTGCCCTTGGCCACATAATAGGATTAGGAATAATTTCTACAAATTTACAAAAACAAATCACATGGGAAGGCTTAGAATTTGCTAATAATTTCTCCATAGCTGATAGATCAAAGCAGGGCTCTGCGTCCGGAGCCAGGCAGTAGTTTGACCCTGGTCAGGCATTTTTAATGAAAGGGTTAATCTTCTCAAAGGTGACCATAGAGGAGCAGGCGGTGTGACCAAACGAAGAATTCAGGTCTTGGATAATCAGAAGAAAATAGTCAGAGGGCTTGGGTGACAGTGAGGAAGCACTGGGAGAAAGCTGGGCGCCTCCCATCTCCCTGTACAGAGCAGAGCACCTCCCGCCGAATCCTGTAAAAGAACAAGCGGGGAGACTTTGGCCTTACAACACACACACCTGCACCTCCACCAAAACCATATAGTAATAATTCCACCACCCATTCAAACGCACGCACACACACAAACACATCTTCCCAGCATCCCATACACTGAAAATTACAGCCCTCGTTCGAACACATACACCTGCACACACATATACACCATATATTAATAATCCCACAATGCTTTTAAACACACATACATACACATGCACGCAGTCGCACACACACACAACCTGCATTTCTATCACCCCATATGCTAATAATCCCACTCAACAAACACATGCAAGCATAGACATACACCTGACTCCTCCCCACAAACACACATATATGCTGTATGAAGAATTCCATCCAAACACACACACACCTTCAACCCTTATCACCTCACATAGTACTAACATCCAAACACACACACACGCACGCATGCACACGCGCACACACACACACACACACACACACACACACACACACACACACCTGGAATCCAGGAACTCGTTAATTAACCTTTCTTTCTAAAAGTACCTTTTTTCAATCACAGTTTTGCTGAGGAAACTTTGTCGGTGACCGCTACTATCAGCACTGACATGTGCTGTTAAGTAATTGGAGTTGAATACCTTCCAAATAACTGGAGAGAGGGGGAGACAGATACTATTACAAATGTATTAAGCTTGATTGGCTAAGCAGGGTGAGAATCTCATTGTGACTGTGGGAAAATGGACCTTTCAGTAATTAAAAATAAATGAAATTGCTTATTAATTAGCATAGTACAGTGTGGGCACTTTGGCTGTGTTCTGGGGGATTAATCAGAGAACTATTGACATTACATTGTACACAATTATCATTTGTAACTTTTATAGTAATTGGCACATTTTTCACAGAGGAATTAAGGTGTCTCCTGAATACTGGCCAACTGAAATGCGCTCCGATATGAATATTACTTCAAACAAAAATAAGTAATAAATGGTGAGAGACTGTCACAAATCGCAGACTACTGTCTCAGACTATACCTGGACACATTAGTGTACGTCATTTCAGCAACATAATTGTCAAACCTAAAGTTAATAGCATTAACATGTAAAATTAACACATAAAATTAACTGCTAAAATGACAATTAAAAGAAGCAGTCGCTGAACTCTGGACCATTATCTGAGATGCCTAGTTTTTGATGTTTTCTCCCTCCTTCCCCCCTAACAGAACTGACAAAACTTCTCCCCCAGACAGGAGGAGGTGAGGCTGAACATGCCAGGGTAATTAGGTAAAGGGCAGTATGAAGCAAGAAGACTTCCCGGTATATTGAACACATAGGCGCCAGATATCTGATGGATTGTGCAAGTTAGGGAGGCGGGGCGATCCAGAGCCCGCCCTCTGAAAGCAGCTGAGATGTTGCCCATCGTGCCAGCTTTAGCTCAGGGGTGATACACATGCGTGATCCTCAGATTTAAGACACAACACTACGCAGAAACATTTACCCTCTTGGTTTTCAATTACTCTAATGCATTTGTGGCCTGTGGTTGCTGAAGTATTTCAGCCCAGAGCCATAACAATGAGTGAGACGCTTAATCTGTTGACATAAAGAAAGCCTTTTAAATTTGCAAATAAAATATCTGAAAGAGGTGCAGGGGCAAAAAAAAAAAAAAAAAACTGGGGGAGGGAGAAAAATGCAATCAAAACAATTTTATATTTTTCCCTGCTTTCTTGTACCATCGACCATGACTGTCGCTTTCATTAATCACAGAATTTACAGCCTCTAGTAGGGAAGTAACTGCATTTTGCCAATTAGGGAGGCCGAAAGACAATAGAACATGTAAAAGTTGAGCCTCGAAACCAGGAGTGCAGCCCACATCTCCCTGTCATTATGGAGAGAAAAGGGAAAAATTAACCCTAACAGCTTCCCAGCTCCTCTCCATTGATCCGAGGCTTTTGTGGTGTCCCTGGAGCATGCGAGACAATTACAGATATTATTACATCTGCATTGATTTTTTAGGAGAGCCGAGCGTCTCAAAGCAATTAAAAAAAATTACAGTTCGGAAGTGGGCCAATTAAAATGCCCTCGGGCCCTCGAGTGGGGGGGGGGGGGAGTGCTACTCGACTGTCAGAATGTCACGTCGTTCTTGCTCGGCAGTTTCAGAGAACTGGCAGCACACCACAGCCCACAGCTGAAGTTTTATTCAATCCGGAGTCCAGACGAGGTTTAGCCGTTTGCCTCTTGCCTTGAACAAGGTCACAACTCGCGATAAGGGGTCACGATATTGGAGAACAGCAATTTCTATTGAAATACGGAAAAGAATATATTGAACATTTGTTACCAAAAATACACACTGAATAAATACACCCTGTGAAACTGTGACTCAAAAAAACAAACAGAAAAAACTTAATCCGAATATTGAAATCTCATCACTATCTTCCAATAGTGCAAGATAACACTGCAAGGTAAAACTATAGTGCAATAGTTGTCTATAACTAATAGTTGTACAGATCCACACCCTGCACTCATGTATACTTTAATTCATTGTGCAATAGCTGTTCATATATACCTCATTCATTCCACCCTTATTCCACATATGTGTTCTGCACTACTGTTGTTGTTTGCTGTATCACCACTGTTGTTTGGTATTTGTTGTTGTCAATTTGATGTTGTATGCAAACACTATGACAGACAGTGGAACCGGAGTCAAATTCCTTGTATGTGTAGAAGCATGCCAATAAAGTCTGATTCTGATCTTCCAAATGAGCTACTTGTTGGTTCAATATACGTATGTGGCCTTGTCGTTCTACCCCCTACATTCCCTTTTCCTCTTGGGCCATTGCTTTCCTTCACTCAGACACAGAGCCGTTTCCTCCCAGCAGCAACCACCTCCACACTGCCCACTCCACTAGCTTTGGCAAAAGAGGAAGGCCGCGCTAATTGCTGTTCTTGAACACAGGAATGGGAGCAGATAAGGAGTCTGTGTGATATGACTTAACCCTGTCCCATTAACAGCGCCGTCTCATCAGGTCTCGGCTTCCTCTTGCCCCTATCAGTGCCGGGCAGAAACATGGAAACCGCTGCGTTGTTTGTCGCGCGTGCTAGCTAGCTCGCGTCTATCGGGATTTGAAACGAACACGGCTCAGGAATTTCTCCTGTGTCTAAGCTCGGGAATATAAAGGATGCCTTGGAATGAGGGTTAGAAATCCTCTTTTTTCAGTTTTGTCTCCTTTGGAACATTAAAAATACTCAGGAACACAAAAAAACAAACGGTTTAAATAAACGGAAAACCTGTTTGGGGTTTCTGATTGGAGGAAAAAAAAACCCTTTGCTGAACCCAAAGGCTCTTTATCACCACACACTGTTCCTCTGTTTGATGTTAGGGAAACATACAACCTTTCTTTAATCCATAGGCATTCAAATAAGTTTATTTTCTGGATTAAACAACAGCAACAGCAGACAGTTATAAACAAACAAACAACAAATGATGAGGAAATATTTCCCTCAGACATAAGCTTTGTACATCACATTTGTTCCAATGGCTGAAATATAGCATTATTTATTTACTTGTTTGCTGATAAAAAAGAAGTCTATGTTTCGTCTTGGATTATAGAGCTAAATAAGGTATCTGTTGTGGTGTATGAACATGCTCCATGGAATTCAGCATTAGTTGATTACATACTAACTCAGGGGAAAAAAAAAAAAAAAAAAGATTTTTTAACATAGGAACAAAATTCATGTGATTAAAGAGCGCTTTAGCCTAAACATTGTCAAAAGGATAGTGCTTACAGTGTTTCTCAGCAAATTCACTTAAGCACTCAGAAGAATTTTCACTTCTGGTCGGTCCTGAGGGCACATTCGTAAACTGCATGAAACCCAATACTTCCCCTCCTTCCCGGGTAGCCATTCCAGAAGCCAGTCTTAATTAACTTATTTTGTGAGTCTCTGCTGGTGTAAATAAACAAGGTAAGTGTGCCCTCGCTTAAATACAAATGATCATGTTTACAGCAGGATCAGCATTGGTCCATTTAATCTCTCTTGTGGGCTTCTAGCTATGGTAATGCAGCTCTCTCCTCATTCACAATTGATCAAGTTGTTTGGTTGAGCAAGGTTATGTCACCTCTCTTGTGAAAATTGCAGTCTTTTTTGTTTCTTTTTTTTTTTTTTTTTTTACCAGCGCTTTCTAATTCTACTGCTTTGGGCCAGAATTTTCTCAGCTTCTGCATTTCCATTTTTGGAGTTGTGCTTTGCAAGTTGTTGCAAATGTGGAACACAATTGCAAATCTTAGATGTGTGAGCAAGATCAGGCTTCTCTGGACTGTGGGCTCCGTCCAGACCAGACAGACTTCATTTTCCTTCAAGTTCAGGAGCTCACGGAGGACGCCGGGGAGTTTTGACAGGAGCGTGCCAAGTTTGTGATGAGCGGGCAGCGTATTAGCAAGGATGGGTTTGGTCATTTCCCATTCTGTCTGAGTTGAACGCACATGAAAACAAACATCGAAGGTAGTGATTTTAATGATGTTTATGCTTTACGATGCTCACTCAGAGGACCATTCAGTCCGGCGGCTTTGCGGTTTATTCTGAACTTTAATGAACAAATTCAAGCGCTGCAAGCATTCCTCCTTTTGTTACTTACACAACATTGTGAATGTGGGTTGGTGAGACTGAGTGAAAAATGTGTAAATAACAACAAGTGAGAGAAATGTGAGAAATGTGTCTTAGCTGTCTTAAACTTAAAACTGCTGGGCAAAGGTTAGGGCAAAGCAGAAAGAGCGAGGGGCCCCCTTATTTTACTGTGATTTCATTTAATTTAAGAAATGCTATTAACCATCACAATCAATATGCTGTAAATGGTGTCAATGTCAATGTAATGGTTACTCGTGATCAGTCCAGACTGCAGACAATTGGCTGAAGGAATATACATGCTTCAAAATGAGGAAACTTAAATGGGAAAGCCAAGTTCCACACGGGTCAAAAGTAGGGGGAAAAAGACGAAATAAAAGGGAACGGCGGTCGAGATTCTCATGCAAATGATTTACCAACGGACACACCATGCCACTTGCATTACGGGGACTGTGGTGTCAAGGGGTGAGGCGAGGGGGCCCATTTTCCAGTGCGCCCCGGGATTTTTTGTCAGGTTTAAAACCCCGTGAGAAGAAACCTACATGGTTGGGAATTGAGCTGCTAACTTGAGTTATGAAATCAGTGACTAGATTAGGACAGAATGACAGAATGGCCAAACAGGTAGATAAATCCAGCTATAAAATTTCCATTTCAGTAACTTTAACATCCAGAAACCTTAAAAAAATAAAATATACTTATTTACTCAGACATATCACTGTTGTTACCTCATATGGATTTTAAGCATTAATACCTAGAATGCATGTATGTGGTAAAGAATCTCAAATTCATAACACTGTGGAAGAAATGAAAAAGTAAACAAAAAAATAGGTGTACATCACAGACTAAAAAGGTGTGTCTTGCAGGTGCTTCAGGAAATGAAGACAGGAACTGGGCTTTATTCATATGGGTCAATATCATTACATCTCTCAGCTGAGCATTAACTGTTTACTGTGACAACTTCAATCTTCCAGAATCATGAAAGGAAAAAACTAATAACATTGCATAAAGAATAAAGGACAGAACTGGATTTCTGAGGTTTGGGAGGGGGGTATTACAATATTTACCTTGACAATGACTTCTTTTCATTTTGAACTTACTACTGTAGAGCTGCTCGCATATTTCAGCTATTCCTTGGATTAATTAATCTAACGAGCAGTGGAAGGGGAGGTGATAAAGCCCACTCCGCTTCCTGGTGCAAGTAACATCATTCGACTAATTTAACTCCTCAACTTTAATGAAAAAGAGGAGATTCGTTGAATATGCAGTATACGGCAGAAATAAATCTACATTGTTTTAAGGATTTTAATTGAGGTTTTAAAACAAGGAACACTGTCAGGTAATATTTCCAAGTGTGTGTGTTGGGGGGGGGGATCTATTTTCAGTGTAGCGATTCAGTTGTCAGATTTCACAGAACACGTCGAAGATTTCAAAGCTGCTTTGATTACGACTCTGTCATTTAATGTAATAATAGGAGGGTGCACACTTTGATGCTGTGTAACATATACACTTAAATATAAATGTATGTCATTATAAGGATCTGTTTTTTGATCCAGTTACATTTTTTAAATCTTTTTAATACAAGCTAAAAATACAACAACAGCATGGCCGAGGGTTCCTGTCACGGTAGAGAGGAGAGACAGTGCTATGGTGTACGGTGTGTGTGACAGGAGCCGGCGAGTGCCAGGCCCTGCCAAAAATGACACAAATCTCACGGTTTCTGAGTCATGAAATGCATGTAATATGATGGGCAAGAGAATGCAATTACAACTGAATATAGGTGTGTGTGTGTGGGGGGGGGGACCCTTTAAAAATAGTGCATTTCTCATCATAATGGAAAACCATGCAAAGAATTACAGTGCTTCTTACTTCTGAAAATAGCCCCAGCCCCACTACACAAAGTGCCACAGGATATCTGAACTACATCACAGCAAACACAATGCACTGTTTACACGTCTCACTCTCCCCTCCTTTCAAAAGATTCGGATGACAAGCACGCAGGAGCCCTCAAACAGGACATGATACATGGCGGAGCGCAGCGCATTTGGGATGGGATATTGTCAGCAGCAACAAACCGTGCGTGCAGGTAATTTGCATTTCTCTCGCGCATTTCTGGTTTTTCTGGTTGACTTCACAATGGCTACCATACATTTCAGCTAAAGGAAAAGCTAGCTCAGGGAGGAGTAGGCGTTGTAAGAGATGGGCATTGGCGGGGGTGGGGGGGTGGGAGAGAAAATATCCCCCTTCTGGCCGAGAACTCTGTCCTCATAGAGACAGAAATGACACCATGACAAGCATCTCCCATGCCCCGGACTCGTAAATGGACTGCTCTTTGTATTACTTCCCCCGGTTTGACGGGCAGGTCCCACCCCTTCAACATTATCAGAACCGTCTTTGCCCTCTAATATCCAGGAGAGATTAGAAATGCCTCGTCCCCAAGGTCATGCACACAGGGAATGATTTTTAAAAAGAGACCCCCTTTTTTCTGTAAAAATGTGTATATTTACAAGAACACGCATAAGCGGTCACTGGGGAAGATAAGCTATTAGGGGAATAAAGAGAGGTGCCGCCTCACGCTCAGGCTTCACACACCAGTGGAGCACATCAAATTGGTTCTTGTTCTCCAGCTACACACACATACACTCACACACACCCACACACGCACACACACATTCATGCGCATACAGAGGAAATTTCAGACTTGGGGACCGACGCGTTAGACCAAGCCCAAGCCAAAATGGGCTCTAGAGATCAGACGAGCCTGGACAGGCCCGGGATCAGAGCAGGTCCGTTAGCCCAGAGTCTCCAGAGCCACAGGTGAAGCGCACGGAGCGGAGGAGCGAGGCCCCCCTGGGGAACAGATGCAGGAATCGAGCCCCTCTCCGCTGCGGCCGCACAAACTATGAATCATATCCACAGCAATGCAAATTCAATAACAATAAAAAGGGCTCGGAGCACTCCATAAATACAACTTCCACCCCAACAAACAACAAGAAAATTCAAAGGGGGGGAAAAAGCTGGCTCTGGACAGTGTTTATCATTTTCCAGACATAAAAATCAAAAAAGCAATCTTCTGAAAGAAAATATGAAAATGCAGTGCAGACATCCCCCAGATGGCTCCCCTGTTTGAGGACAGTATTTCTCTAATTGAGCTTGTTCCTAGAAAATTTGTCATACATCTCAAACCAGATTTTTTCCCCCCGCAAATGGGATGATAAATCCAGGGTTTTCTATGATGTTCTCTCAAGTGCAATAATTCTACCGATGTATTCATGTCGGGCCAAATAAACATTATTGCATTTTGATTAATTCCCTTTTCTCTGTCTTAGAAACCTACTCCAGCTATTTTCATGCAAATTATATTAAAAGTAAGATGAAATAGGTAGATGCTATTGGCCCTGGCTTTCTCACTGAAAGCATGGGTAAATAACACAACAATCACATCAAAACAGTTCAAATATTTTCTGTACAGCATCATGAGGTATTGTTCATAAGAAATCTAACTCATGTTGTTTTTTTTCTTGGGTTGCTTTCATTGAGTGGACAAAAAAATATTCTGGCCCCACAATTAGTGAACAGCTACTCTGAGCTTGAACGCATTGGAGTTCATCCCTTACATGTGTGTTTTTGATTCTTCTGTGAATTGGCTTCCTCCAGGTCCTTTTCAGCATCCATGAAAAATGCACAAGGGCTGCACTCCAGGTACGTTTTGGAAAGAGATGCCTGGAAACCAGACAAAATAATATTCGCAATTGTTCTACTTCTAGGCAAATAAAATTTCAGCTTGGACACATCTCAACATAAGTTGTTCTTAGTGACACCATACACACTGCTGGCAGTAGTCTTCCAAACTTTTCAAAGCATAGTTCAGGGAAGGGAAATGAAGTTAAGAGACTATACTGAAGAGATAAATGACTTGGAATAGTCTCACATCAGCTTTCCAAATGTGGAAATATTTTTCAGAATTCCCCGCTAGTGTCACCCTGTTTTTAATTGTACAGGAGTCATGTTACACATAGGAATATGTACATGCTATGCCTATATCCAGTGTAGCTCATACAAATTTCAGCAGGGCTGTTCAGATCTTGGGGAGATTTATTGCTCTGTACTAACATTTATACAGCCTAAGTTTTACCCAGGACATAGTTTTCACTGACAGGCACATTTCATACAAAGGGATGCATATGTCCATCAAATGGAGCTGGAAAATCTTAAACTGGAGTTACAGTATGAGATAATGTAATGTTAAGATTAGCAATAAAACACAGTAGTGAACATCATTAGAAACATATAGTCACATTGTCAGATGATTATTTTAAATACCCCTGCCTCTGTCTGCTTTGGGGTAGCACATCTGATTCAGGGGAATGACTTTTCAACATCTGAAATGCTTTGAATTAGATGAAAGTTATTAGGATTCTGCAGCCTAGCTAAAGAATAGGCAGAAGACAGTAGAGAAAGGGCACTAAAGCTAATTAATAACGGGGGGAAAGTAATTCTAAAGCTTTAGTTTTAATGGAAATATAAGGAAATGGCACTGAACCTAACTCAATATAATGTTCTGTGTCATCCATATGATGCCAAATGCCTATTGGGGGCCATTCTTTCAAAAGATAGAAAAAAGGAAAAGAGTGAAAAATACATGTAATACTAACTCTACATTCAATTTCACTAAGAGATTACCTCACAAATCACTTTTGCTCAATTCATTACATGCTTTCACAAAGGGGCAGAAACGTGATGGATGGTTGTCTGCAAATGGACTTGTCGTTAATAGAAAAATGCACACGGTGTAATTAAAGACATGGACCAGGAGTGGATTTTGGAATCTCTCAATATTGACCTAAGCCTGGTGATATTTCAGATGGGTTGGTCAAGACTTAGCAACACCTCAGTAACAATCATTTTGAGATAGGGAGACTGATCCTAATGGACAAAGAATAGAGCCTAAAATCTTTTAAAGCCTGCCATGTTTTTACGCTTCTTGATTAGTGTTAAAAACAATTTAATACAAATAAATTCATGCACATTATTTGAATTTCCCATGCATTTATCACATAGTCAGCACTGCTGCATCTTCATATCTTTCTACTCATACTTAACATACATGTGTTCACACAGTGTGTGGTATATTTTAAGAGTCTCAGAGCTATCAAAATCGGTAGCATCCCCTAAGAAATCGTGATAATTCAATTGTAATTCGCACACTTCAATGACCTGAGCAGCCGTACGCAGTGTCCATAAATCAGACTGATTGTGGCTTTTTGGGCTGCAGCTCCAGGGTGAGACGTACATAACAGGTGTACAATCCATCTCGGAGGGAGGAATGAGCACCGCTTTCCGCCGCTCGGGCCTGATTATCCTCATGTGTCTGCCATAGCTATTGCCGGCAACTTCTCGTTTTTGACATTTCTGAGCAGGGCCTCCTGTTGGTTTGCTACTCAGGCTCTAAAATAAAAGCCAGTTGAATTTTTTTTTTTTTTTTTGCTGGGGAGAGAAAATGGCAGAGTGGAAAAGCTAAAAGCAGCATTTTTCCCTTGACATCTTTTCTTGCCAGCTTTCCTCCTGTCAGTCCTTTTCATCTCGCTCCACTGACACAAATCCTATGCCTCTACTTTTGTTTAATGCAGGCTATTAATGAAGAGCTCTCCAGCTAAATACATCTTTATTCTGCCATTAACTGCAGCGCTTGAAGTAGGCATTGAAGAGGGAGGTAGTCTGAAACCCTTCAAAGTCAAGGCATTTAAAGCCACTCTCACATCAATCAGGCCCTCTGTCCAGTAAGTGCTGCTTACATTTACATGAAATATTCATAAACCATTCACTTTTGCTTTCCAGTCCCCTAATCATCACTTTCAGGCCAAAAAAAGCTACAATCATCTCGGTGAGGGGAGGGAATTACGGGATGCGTCCCCCCTTTCAAAGGCAGGCATCCCGTAGGTAGACAGTTTTGTTCTAATACAAAAAGCGGCACAGACAGTCAAAGGTCTCCCCTCTTCGCGTGATGTTTCCATACCCTTTCGGCGTGTACTCCCTAATCTTCCACCCCTTTGTTTTTCCGTTTTTTTTTTTTAAACCACAGAATGCTTCCCCGTGAACCTGGCAAACAACTTAAGTTATTATTAATGTAACATTATTTCCTTTTTCACGCTGTGCCGCGGCTAAATGTGTGCATTTTGATGCACACAAATTTGAGGAGACACTGTGGCAGAAGAACAAATGTCTGCTTTAGACCCTGGTGTCACCTACTGCACTGGTGCCATTAGCCTCTTTCCTTTTTCTGTCAGATTTTTCTGTGTTGCTTTAAACAAGGAGAGCAAACGCCCCCCTCTAAACTCGTATTCACATAAACACTGATTGGCACATTAATTTGGCATGATTGAGGTGTTAATAAATTACATGTGATTGGCACAGTGGAACGGTAAAGTGCTTAGCCACACAAATCTGATTCGAGACACTCCCCTCCCATGCACACACAACCAGGGTCTTGTTGTACCCTTCCCATAGAGCATCCACCAATGCTGTCCACATTATAAACCCTACAGTGCCTGTTTTTCAATGGAACATCACCTTATAGATCTTAAAAACAAACCTAAAGAGCTTTAGGGGTGTGCTGTTTCATTTTGCCACGAACCATGCAAAAGACAAAAAACTCATTTTTTTAGAGTTGACTATTGCAAGTTGAAAGTTTGAAAGTTATGTTGAATTTAAACATCCGAAAAATGGTCACTTTGTTCATAATGTCATCTGAATGCTGTCTTCACTGTACAGTACAGGAAACATAATAAATAATGATACATTTTCAATGGTAACTACATGTAACAGTAAAAAAAAATCCTGAATACACTGAGCAAACTGCCTACCAAATACATGCCCACCATCTTAAAATAATTTCTAATAGTGATGACAGACATTACCTGACATTTAACCTAATGAAAGGATTTAAGCTTCAGATAAAAATCTGTATGTCATCTCTGCATGTAGCCATCTGCATCATGATGTGTATGTGACATCTGTAGGTTATCTCTGCATGTAATGATCTGCTTTCTGTGCATGTAACCATCTGTATGCTTCCTCAGTATGTAATCACCTGCATCATGTTTGCGTGTCTATCTGTAACTATCTGTATGTTACCCATGTAGAGTGCAGTATGTAAATGCATGCATGGTCTTTTCATATATATACATCTCTACGTGTCTGTGGTACCCCTGTGGAACACTGAATGTGTTGTCCGTTTGTGTATGCAACTGTTTGTATGTTATCACATTGAATAAACTAAGTTTTACTTAAAATTGACATGGATGCCTTGACCTCTGCAGACCACTATATCATCCTCACTTGTCCCCACTTACATCTTCAATTGCAGTAACATGCAGCATGGCAGCTTTGCATGACAAAGAGTTCAATTTTATACATAGCATTTGAATTTGCTAAGTAAGTTTTAAAGACAATGGGAAGAGCACACACAAATCCAGATGGTAAACACAAATTCTGGTGGCTCCACGGCAAACAACAGTGATGGGATGTGCATCTGATGGTGCAACAATCTGCCTGTACTGCTGTATAAACAAAATCTATCAGATCATTCAAATCAATAATTTATTCCTCAGACTATAAAGCTCATCAGCCAGGTCCTGAATGTCATACATGGTAAATGAGGCTTATTTCTAAATAAAACATCATTTGGTATTTTAAACAAATATTTTAATTTCTCAAAATCAAAACAAAAAAGATTATTTACCACAAATGCAACTCACCACTGTGGTGCTTCTATCCTTCCATCTCACTTGCAAGTTTCATTCTTGTTGGTGAAAAAGACTTACAGATTCATTTACTTTATATACTTCATATGTGTGTATTTGGCTTTAGATTTAGATTCAGATTTATATGTGATCCCTAGTCAGAAACCTGTAGTTATGAGAGATTTCCCATTACCCCCAACAACATCAATCTTATTTTCAGAAAGCTCTGAAAAATAGAAAAATTGACACATGCCATTATATTCTCTCAGTAACACTGACAAAACCTGATATAATCTTAAAACTGCTGCGGTCCAGCATTATGAATCTTGTCATATTTAACCATTAGATTAATTCTATTATAATGTAAAATACTGGAACATTTCTTTCGCTCAGAATCTCATCCAATACGCATACTTGAAGGGCTGTGCGATTTTATCATGGCCTGACTTGAGTTAAACAGAGAGATCTCTCAGTCCACAATGCCTGGAAAATTTTTGCCAATTCTTACCCATTTGCAATTCTTATTGCCCAAAAGTTAATCTGCCCAGTGCAATAAATCACTTTATGTTACAGCTTTAGAGAACATGTCCTGTGCTCATCTTGCATTTCAAACAGGGCAAAGAGTGCTGTACAATTTCCAAACACAACTGAGCTAACACTGATTTATTACCAGAGTTTATATAACTCATATTAGGAATTCATGGACCTGGCAAAAGGGATTAGAGCATTTATTTCAGGCAAAGAGATGATCCTGTCATTAATGGTCGATACTTTCATCATCGTTTAAACCTAAGGAATTTGCCTGGTGACAAGTCGCCGCGGACATATCAGAGCTCCGCAGCTGTGCGCTTTATCTGGTGGCGACCCGTTCCGCTCAGGGAACGTGGACCCGCTCCCATCAAATGTGGATTAGACTGTCAATCACCCGTCGCAGTGTATATTGTGTTACGATTTTTCTAAAATGTCACCGAGATCAGAGTAATTTCTTGGCTAATTGCGTCTCGTCTCCTCTTAATGCTGCACATTTAATGGTTTTGTTATATTGTGTGACAGTCTGTGTGTTTCAGCCAGGGGGCCACCAATAGCAAAGAGTGCGAGAGCATGTTTTATATTTACAATACTTTACTCAAACCAGAGACAGTAAAGTGTAAATGTCATATTTTTAAGAGAGGCAGACATACTACAGTAGTGGGCAAAATGCCAAGAGGAGATCTCAGTCTTACATCAGCATCTCACCAATGGAACCATATTCCATATTCTTTCTACTGGCTTACAGTATTTCTGTTTAGACATTCCATAAGTGCAGCTATACATTTCATGACAAGGAGAACAGAAACATAGACATGGACATAAAAATTATTATAAATTAGATTTTGTTTGCAATTAATCTGATAGCAGGGCAGTCATTTTTCCCTCCATTTTTGGATTTTACATAAAAGTGTTCCAATTCATAAATGAAATGTATAATTTATAAATGGGACATGTCGGTACGCACTGCCTCTCCAAGAATAATAATGGAGGATCCTACAATTCCATAATGACATGTCATGTGTGTAACAGTAGCATGGCATAGTAAAATAATGAATCCTTCACGTCAGCTTCTGAGAAGTATGAAGTGTATCAGCCACATGGCCTGTCTCTGACTGGTACTACAGTAAATGCTGTGGTAACAGAATGCAAAATGCCCAGGATCATACTTTGATATCAATAGGCATATTGAACAAATTTCAAAAGGATTACACTTACAATATGTGTCACTTCACAATACAGGAATTTCCTGAGGACTTGTGTGCAAATAATTATAAAACTGTATTTTTAGAAGCTGAGCAGGAAGAGGGACAGACCCTTCATTTACATAGGGGCAACCACATTATAACTTTGCATGAAGATAAAAAATTAAGGCCCACATAATCTTTTCCCTCTCCCTCTGTGAGAAATGGTTTGATTCCGCTGTCACACGTTCAGTGGAAATTTTACAATGTATTAAGCAGTTTATAAGTATAGCACTAATCTGCTCAAGATTTAACATCAAAATGACGTTCCACTTAGTTCGGCTGGTCCTGCTTTGTGATGGGAGGCAATATTAAAGTCTAAGCCCCATTGACTGAGCTTTGAAGGAGCCTATCTCAGTTATGGCACAGCTAATACAATTTGTACTTGCAATAAACATTAGTGTTTTACAGGTTTACCTTCAGATTTTAGCCTGGGTGGTTATTGGCTTTGAAATGTACTGGCCATGAATTTCAGTGCCAGAAAATCAGTACCAGTAAGGCGTGTTTAATTTAAATGCAGGTAATTCCACCATCTTCAGTGCTAAAAATAATGGTTTTCAGTTGCAGTAGACCTGTATAATATAAGTGCAATATCTGCACCCTTGTTATTACTTATTTAAATGATATCATCCCTAATGAAAGTCAGATTTTCATGTAAAATTGCTTTATACCATTTTAATATTATGAACTATATAATTCTACATACTTCTATACACTATACCAGTGTACATTTAATTTTCTATAAATTTACAACGATCCCTAGATGTTTTCAAACATGTGGGGACATAATACCAGTAGCACCCGCAAACAATGTTAGTTATTCATGTGTCATCACTAAAGCACTATGGTCTTGTATCACTGGCCAGTGGTGTGTGTGAAAGATGTTTTTAGGTGTTATCAGCATCCTTTCCCTTCCATTAGTTGTGTAATGCCAAACACACTGTGAAAAGTAGGTGTGTTTTAAGGGTCTTTTGTGCTGTATTCTTCATCTGAGTTGAAGAGTAGTGAATATAACAGAACTAATATTCAGCCAACTAATGATCACCTGTGAGATCTGTCTACACAAGACAACCCACATTGGCCATAATATAACTTCCAATCGGTGTTCTATAGCTGACTGTCTAATATTCTTGTTAAATTAACATATGTATTGGCAACATTTCAAAATATTACATATCTGAGCTGATGTTTCTTCTATTGGGGCAAAGCAGTGGGTTAAGCCACTTCCACAAACAGTGCCACTTTACAAGATGTGAAGCCTTATCTCTCCTGTCTGTAGTCTGGTGCTCTATCTATTACTTCACACTGAATGTGGGATCACCTTTCACTGAAGCCTCTGAGCGATGAGGGAGGGGAAGGAGTCAGAAGTGACCATGTGATGCTGGGACAGTACTGACTCAGGTACTGACAAATGGCACTCTATGCGGAGAACCGTGTGGAGGAACCATGGGTAATTTCAAGTTGCTTTTGGTGGTAAGAGCCAACTGCACAATGACAAGTTATCTCCCTCTCTCTCTACCTCAAGGCAAAAAAATCATTAATATTTGTTTTAATTTCCAGGTTTCTTTAGGAGTTGTGTGGATTGCCCTTTTGATGTGGAAGGTTGGATGGATCTAATGTAAACCCCCAAACACACATACACACAAAACTGTCTCATATGCACTACATGGTAACAGGTTCAACCCATCATATGGCATCCTATGTCATAAAGCTGGGATGGAGCTGGGATGAGCTGTGTACACACCAGGTCAGAGAGATTCTCTCAAATGATCAGGAAGGCACAGTGAACAGGCTTTGAGGTGACCTTGCAGAAACACCTCAAAATGAGTGAAAGGTCTCAGTAATGCTTAGAATTGTCGATTAGTAAAGAGGAGAGAGGGGGTAATGAACAGCCTTTTCTCCACTGCTATTATATCAGCTACAAACAACTTAGCTGGCAGGTGGGGTACTCTACGCTGCCCTTAAATTGCATTGTCTGAGGCCCACGAAATTCATTTAGAATTTAAAGTCAAACATGCACCTCTGCTCCATGAGAGGATGAAATCCATGTGGCCTTTGGTCTGCCGGGAGAGCAAATGGTGCAATTAGGCTTTTTTCAGAAGGTGTTTTAAAGACATTAGCCCGCCATAACCGGCATTTCCTCTGGCCACCACTAAATGCAAGTGCACAATTTGTCGGCGGTATTTAATATTACATCGGAAGATAATAGTCCATTTATGTGGCATTATTCAAGGATGATTTAACAAAATTTCTGAGAAGTAAATGGTTATTATACATTATTAGTGTCATCATTTGAAATGTATACATAATGCTTTGGAGCTTTCATCTCACATTGGCAAAAAAATGACCATTGTTCTAACTTCTGCTTGTGTTATTGAAACGATGATGATTCCTATTTTTCCTCTGGTGTGTTGACCTCGGTAAGTGGTTCAGGGGACCTGCAATCATTAAACAGAACAATAAATCTGTCACAGGTGTAAAAAGGTGTGCAAGTGAGGTCCTTGTAAACGTCACGAGAAATATATAACCCCTGAGAATCAGATTTTACCACAAATTCACTTTTTGTAGAAGGAATAAAGAAATCAATTTCTCCTTCTGTGATGGGTAAAAGTTTAGGAGCTTTTGAGGCAAGGCTGAACAAAGCGGTAGCTCATCTAATTGTATTCTGGCGTAGCACCTGCCTAATGAGACAAACTCCATTCCTAGACGTCCTTGTCGTGGTGATTAACTAAAAGAAGAATTAATAATCAAATGAAGGAATGCCTGAGAGGATTAATTAGTCTTGTGCATGAAATTGAATCACCTCACTTTAAACCCCAATCACAAACAAGCTTGTTAACAAACCACCTTCTCTCAGTCTATCATTGTTTGCTAAATAGAATCAAAGCTCACCCAAGTCAGGGATAAAATAAATAAGCAAAGCGTACTGTTAATAAGCAAGATTATTTTATTGCTGTTACTCAAAGACAATTATTATGATACTCCTTCACAATGAAAGTACTTCCTCACAAAATGAGAAAAAAAATACTAGATTTGTGAATGTTCACAATTATGTTACATTTGGTAAATGTTTTGATTTGGTTTTGCCTTTTCTTCAAACCTTAAATTGTCTTATAAAATGGATTACCTGCCAAATGGATTAGGAAGAATTGTAAACATTTTTTGCGTCTATTATGCCACTTAATTGCAAATGGATCATGTCTAGAACATCCACCACATTTACACACACACTCTAACACAACATCACTCAACAACAAAACAAGAGAACTCTAACGCAACAACACTCAAGAACATACCAGCACAACAATTAGGCACCAGACAGCCCAAAGAAGGGCTCTCCCTAATGCCAGCTGAGTGGACTGCTTTGTGACAAAGTCTGCACATTCATTAAAACATGTGAAAGCTAGTTTAGTAGACTAACATTGATGACTCTGTGTGTGTGTGTGTGTGTGTGTGTGTGTGCCCGTGTGTGTGTGTGTTTAAGGAGTAAGAGGGGGGCTGGGTAGGGATAAAACTGGGGGGGTTACATCCACAAGCAAAATGGCTGCATAATTGGAGATGTCCGTGACACCACACACGCTGTGGGTGCTGCTACTGCACGTTGCCCGGAGTCTCTAATTACTGCAGTTTCAGGAAGGAGGAAAAAAGCCAGAGAAACAGAGCTTGTGCTGCATGATTCTGTCAACTGTCGGGTCGCTCCCTCTGTAGCGCAGCAAGCAGGCCCAGAATCCCTGGAGTGAGTTAGGGGAGAGCCACAGACTGGTCATATCAACAAATCCTAATCAAAAGGCTGAAATTGTCAGCTGTCATACACTGTTTATAATCTTCAATACCCCCCACCCACCCCACACCACGACTGCCTCCCACCTCCTACACGCATGCAAAAAACAAGAATATTTTCATGAATTGTACAACTTCTGTCACAGGTTCTCTTATAACCAAATACTGAAGAAATACTGCTAAAAAACAGTGATAATTAATATTTGAGGTATAAGAGTAATCAAGTGTCGACATTGTACAGCAGATATAAATAGAAGGTCAATTTTAACACACATACGATACCCACTGGCACATCCCATTACGCCATGCCTATTCTCACTCCACCTGCTTCACATGTGTCATGTCTCACAAAAGTAGAAAGCTCAAGGCTGAACACTGAGAAAACACTCCCCTGTCAACACAATGTCCAATACCCATCACAATAAATACAATTAATGTAACCTATAACAAAGTGTAAGTATTTGGGGCTTGTTTGAGATGTACTTTGGCCCGTTTAAGATTAAGAAAGATACCTTTGTTTTATTGAGTCAGAGCAGGGTTAACAAAGGCATTTTATTGTGGCCACTCTTCTTTCACACAATCCAGAACTTGTGTTCCAATTCAGTAAAGACTTGAAGAGTGTGTAGCTTTGATCGTCCGACTGTAACTAAGTAGCTTTAAAGGGTTTTAAAAGACCTTAAACGTATAAAATGGATGGATCAAATGCATGAGAAATTTGATGGTTCAGAGGCAGGTTAGACGTCAAATATAAGAGCATTCCTGCACAATATATATCCAGTTAGCGTGTATTAACAGCCCAAAAACGACTAAATGGAATATAAGACTAGATTAGAAAATGTTTAACCCTTCACAAGTGAGAGAACAGCTTCATCTCAGCGCGTGTGAGCAGCCCGCATCTCTGCGAGGCGCAGATTTATTTGTGAAGGTTTGTCCACAGGGCATACACAAAGAAAACAGACTTTCTAAAAACATGCAGTGTAGCCAAGTTAATCCAGACAGAAGCAGCCCCTGGAACCACAACATGCCCCCCCTGTTTATAATAGGCCACAGAGTTTTAAAAAAAAGTGCCTTTCAAGAAAAAAAAAGGGAATATGAGCAGAAGAAAAGAGCAGCGCTGTCCGGTGCCTGGGCGTGCTCCTGAATCCTGACAGAACAGCGTGAGACCGAACAGCAAGGACCTTTTGGATTTAACAAGAGAACATAAAGCACGCCGCAGACGGGAAAAGAGAAGTAATAACATGGTTTCATCAAATTTATCCACCAGAGGACCATAGTCAATTTCTCTCTCTTTTTAAAATGCTCCTTTTTTAATATGTGGGGAGGAAAATGATGGCCGTTCCCTTACCTCTCAGACACTTTTCTAGTGTCTGCAAAAACAATTGCCTCGGGTGTTAAGATATAGGATGTTAACCTTGCAGCGGAATAGCTTATTTGGAGTTTTAGGCCGGATGTCTGTAAATAGCGGCTAAGACTGTTTATACTACACAGAATTTGTATTCTTACTCACAACAGAGAAATTCACCTTTGCCATGAAATATGCTGGCACCAATAATGGTAATTGTTATTTATCCAGTGGGAGCACAGTTTTATTTTGGGCGCTCTGGCTCTGTGAACCCTCTCACATTGATAATTAAGCCTGTTGATACTGTGGCCCGTTTACCTGCAATTATACCATTATAATAAGCATCAGTGGATGGGAAAGAGAGGATAGGGAGAGGTCAGAGAGAACCAGCCAACCATTGGTGTTTTAATAGACCCTTAAATACTGTTAATTAAGCTCAGACAAATGGCTAAGCTTGCTGAAAATCTCCTGCATCTCAGTCATGTCATGCCATCCGCAAACCGAGGGGAGGAGTACGATCGAAAAGCAGATATTTCAAAATTAGACGGTTATTTTCTGGACATTTTTGGACAAAAGCACTCTATTTCTTTTTTCATGTTACTGTACAGCCCTGAGCACCATTGCCTCGTTATGTGGGAAGAGTTGGCAGGTCTCACTAGTGTGGACTGGCAATGGGTTTAGACAAAGGGTGAGTGGCGCTTAAAGTTATCTGAATAGACCAGAGTCTGAGAGCCCGCTTCATCACGATTGTACTCCTGGGAAACAGTATGTGATTTCATATCCATTTTGTCATTACAATATTCAAGATCGAGGCATTGTTAAAACAACTTTGGGGAGAGTGGATATTCATCCTTTCTTCTAGCAATGTTCACAAAGTGATTGTATAAAAAAATAAAAATAAAAAAGCATAGCCACAATGCAAGCATAGCTATAATGAGCATCATACCTCGTCCTATTCAATCTTTACAGTGTCAAACACACATAGAGTTTGAAAAGAAATGCACAAAGGCATATGACAATATTAAAGAACTGTGTTCTTACAGTGTCACAGCTAATGTGCAAGCGCATGCTATTTAAGTAAACCAAATCATCTAGCGTATTTGCTTTGCAGATGCTACGGATCATGCCCATAATCACATATACCATACACATACACAATGCAGGTGCAGGTGTTTACTACAGCAATCTAGATGCATTGTCTTGCTTAATGGTGGAACAGCCATTTACATGACCAGACTCTCACCTGTTCATGTTGCAATCTGCCCTCCAAAGAGATACAGAACTGCAGTCTTTGAAGAAATTATTCTTCATTTGAAATAATATTATTGGCATTCGGTAATAACATATCTATCTATCTGTATATTATATATGATATGTGTTCGTATATGTGTATGTATGTGTGTGTGTGTGTGTGTGTGTGTGTGTGTGTGTGTAATGTATATATGTAATCTCCTTGTATACAGTGTATATAAAATATACATGATTAAGTTAATCCTGTACATATGTATTTGCAGTCTATATATATAATATTAGTGGTGGGTTTAGTCTTCACTGGAAGCCATTGGTGCGTCACTGTCACTCAAAATATGCCACCCTGTGTGAGTGAGATCATTTTCTCCCTCATTCGTTCTTCTCCCTTCCTCTCAGCACCTACAGCAGAGCCTTGGTTTTCATCACACTTTCCTGTTATCACCCAGAGACATCATTCCCAGGTGTTAAGTTATTAAAAATTCTCAACAGCACCATCAAATAAGAGTGTGATAACAAAACTAATGATACCTGCTAGGAGTTCCTATTGCTTATTAAAAGAGTTGACAAACCTCAGCTTTGTAAAATCCAGCGAAGTTAATTAGAAAAAAAAGCTTTTGTGGTGACCGATTGCACATTTATTCATTAAATTGAATAATCGTTTGGAATTACAGATTTGTTTAGATAAGCTTTAAATTGCTGATATTGAGCAAGAATATTAGGCTGGCAAGTTGCAACCATAGCTGTGGTTTGGTACCCCACAAGTTTCAAAAGAAAGCACTCCTTAAGCCCACATCAATATCATACCCATATTTGACCCAATTGCTAATATCACAAGTTGACCCTTGAAGAATAACTGAAATCCACTCTACTTTTTAGCCAGTCATTTCAAATGAGTGCAATTCGAAACACTTTTAACTACGACAGGCAGCGCTCAATCAAGTAGCCCGAAGGCTCACAAGCTCTGTGAGATCCAGACCTCGGTTTTCATGTAAAAACGTGTACCCATTATTTTTTATCACATATTTGACGAGATAAGCTAGTACTTTTTAATTTTCAGTTTGACTAGGTGAAAATGAGCTGGTTTGGTTCTTTTTGGATGCTGTTAAAAAGAGTCCTATAAGATTAAATGTAACACTATAAGATTTGCTTTCCTACAGTACATTCTATACTTAGCATTTCAGTACAGTGTCGAAATGGCTTCATAAGGGCCGGTGGTGATGGCTCAGGCACATAAACATTAAATTATGAGTAGCTCATTTCTTGAAAGTGATGGTCATGCTACAAACCTATATAACTATAATTCACTGTATATGCATGGCTGGATCAATTTCACCATATTACATAACAATCAAAAAAAAAAACTTTTTGGCCACAGTCACAGAATGATTCCTTTTTAAAAACTGTTACTCAAAATAGTTTTCTGCTCAAGTCTACCTTTCACAAGACAAGTTATTCTTAATTCATCCTTGATCCATTCAACATCTGTTATCAATGCCCAACTGTAGCAAAGGCGCAAACAACAAAGTGCTGATGTATCTGCTTTCATCAGGAGAACCAGAGAGTATGACTTCACTGCCTTTCAGCATAATGATGAGATCTTTTTTTTAACTCAAGCACATTGTATGTGAGTATTTTAATCAGTATTTACCATAAATAACAATGATGTATTGTGAAGATTATTGTGAAACAGCCTCTTGTTTCTGAAATGTAATTTTAAGCGATGAACAGTACCCAGCATGTATACGTACTGTATTGCGTTACAGATGATGTGTAGTCCAGCTTCCTGCAGGCTATACCAGTACGTTCTCTGACAAATTGTTTGGCCTGAGAGGGGCAGCCTAACCACTAAGTTCCACCCCCTACAGTTTAAACCTGGCTGTTTTCCGGACAATTCTGGGTAAAGACAACAGGGTCTCCCATACTGTCTTGCTCCAAAAGTCTAACTTATTTATTACATGACATGCCACCTGCATTACAGCACCATCATGTCTTTGTCACGTCACTCTGACAAAGCCCCGACAGCGCAGAAATGTTGGTGCTGTGTAATTTGTTCAGTAAAAGAATGAATTTTACATTTCTTATAAATACTCACTGTAGGTCAACACCTTGTTATTTTCGAATGGCTGTCCTCATTTTTGTTACATTTCATGCTGCTTAATGTGGGTACAGTTTGGACTAAAATAGTTTACCCTAAAAATAGTTTGCTTTGGATCTTGCTGTGGTATTTTATAAATGAAGGCATCTTGATGTAATCCCTTGTAGAGCATTAGAAGGAACTAAACAAGACAAAAAATGATGTTCCTAATTTAATGTGTGACTTTTAATTTGAAGTCTGTCCAAAACTGCATCAGAAAAGATAAAGTAAAACTGACTGTACATAAAAGTAGCCTTTCATCCAGTGCCTCCCCGCGAACATTCGGTCCTATCTGCAAGCAAAACAAATTCTCTTTTGAAAAGGCCCTTGATAACACGCAAAAGGCGCATTCATCTTTGAGAGGAATATAGGCATTTCAGCAATACCGCAACTTGCCTTTATACCAAAGTGCCACAGACACATGGTACCACCAAGGTCTAGAGTCAAATGGCTGAGAATACCCTTTCAATGTGACACATTTAGTACATAACATGGTTTGAATGTAAGCTGTTAGAATTGTTAGAATGTGAAACTTGCCGGAGTGGCTCCCCACTGTGCTGTAAGCTAGCTCTTTGATGTATCGTGCTGTAATGTGGTTGTTATCCATAATCGGCTTGTATTCAGGAGGGTGCTGTTAAATGAAAGGTACTGCAGTTACACGGGCTCCGCCGTATAAAAATGCATAGAAAACCGAAAAAGAGCCTTGCACTATAATTCAGGGCCTTTGCAATAAACTTTAAAAAAAAAACAAAGAAACTTTGCCAACACTATTGGTCAAGGTTTTCTCTCAGTAATATGAATGAAAACTTTAAGACTCCACAATAGTAGTGTTGTTGTGATGGAGGAAACCTGTATTTTCCCTAATTTCCCCCACTAGTGCCATGATAATACTTGAGGAGTTGATGCTTATGCAAATATTCTGTTTCTGTATGTTTGCGATAACACAAGTTTACATAAGAAATGTCTAATGCTATGGCATTAAGCAGTAATATGAAGGTATGAAGGGAGAGGGGATAGAAAATAGCACTGATATTCATCATCTTGTGGCTTTTCTCAGAATAAAGCTCGAACTGAATTTGCACAAATACTTTAAAATTAACAGATGAAAGAAAAAAGGGAACAATTTCGAATCTTTGCTGTGAATCAACATGACATGTAATAATGGTGTTTTGATGCTGCAAGAGGAGAATTTGAATAAATATTCAACATGAAAGGGTACTTTACTACTTTAGATTCAGTTCAAGCTTTGATTTGAAGTATCATCAAATCAGGCATAAGGGGTATTATGTGAATTACTGCATTGTTATCATGTCTCTTCCCAAAGTAAAAATACAAACAATAGACTCCTTCCCTGTTCTTATCAGTATCATTATTACTGATATATAGCCACTGGTAAAAAATGTAATAATAACATCAGCAATGAAAAACTAGGAACGAACACCACAAATTAGAGACACTTACATGCAGACATATCCACAGTATCTCTATGTCATGGGTGCATTTTCAGACTGCACAGATTGTGACTTTGGCTTGGCTGGCTAAAAGATTATTACTGTGTAGTTGAGCTTCAGGTTTTAATTTACAGCTGATAATTTGCCGGTGGAAGCTTGTGCTGATTAGTCTTCTTGTTGCACCAACAGTTTTTAATATAGTGCGAATTACCCGCTGTGCTTGTTTTTACCACCCGTTCAGGGATGAAAATGAGGTACAACATGGGGTGCAATTAAAGAGGGGAGCAAAGGAGGCCACACTAACTTCGACACAGGAGAGAGGAGTGGCCAGTGAAAGAAAACGACACAAAAAACAAAGAACAAAAAACAAAGAAATGGAACTCACTTTCTGCTGCTGTCTGAAAAACTGTCAGCCTATCTTGCCTTCTCTATGCTCATACTCCTGTTGTGTCCAAATATCAATCTATGACTTTTCCAAGTACATCTTGCGCATGCATGTTATATAGGTGGTAATGGCACTACTGATACTACTGCTTCTTGTAGGAGGAGGTCCTTTTCAGGAAGGCAGATTAGCAATTATGTGTGATTCCTTAAAGGAATACTTAAGATATGGAACATTAATTCCTCTGAGTTTACAATTGGTAATTTTAATAATTTTAATAATTAATTTAAAATATTTGATGACACCCCAAAGCACTAAAACCTTTTTGCCAGCAGTTCTACAGCTCAGCTCGTCAATGCAAACATGTGGTCTTCCAATTTCAGACGCAAATATGTTTGAAAATCATATTGAGACAGAAAAATATGAGACATACAGTAACAGACACCACATCTGTCTGAATGCTCAGGAAGAATTTGAAAAGAATCCAACTGTAAAGTAATTATTTGAGAAGAAATACAAAAAAATCTTTTTTTTTCTGAGAGGAATGGCAATATTCCAAAAAGTGCACAAGTGCATGAAATAAGTTTCACATGGGAATTCAAATATATTGCTCACAGCCCCCTGCCTTCCATTCCCTACCAACACAGATGCACACACATGCGCATACAAACATGCACAGTCTATATAGCAACATCTCTGTCAATACACAATAAATCTATTCATGCAGCAGTGGAATGGGCCTGTCAGTACCTTATACAGTGTATCAGTTTTAAACTTGCTAAAAGTATGCTTGCCATTAATGTTTATTCTTGGTAGATTTTCAGGTGAGCGAATTGCAATTACCATTAAATAGGATAAAACCTCATCAACCACACTGTTCAGAGGGACTGGGAGAAACAGGTTATACATTTTATCTTGGCTGACAGCAGTTTCAGAGGTTACAGATAGCTTGGCTAGCCCACACCATTATTTACCGTTCGACTAGAATGTCAGGCTTATTCCACCTCTTTTTTTTCCAATGTTGTTTGCTCTTTGCCTTTCTGAAAGGTTCTTGATAGAGGCGAACAAGAGAAAATATTTCTATCTTTCCATCGGATCAATGAAGATGTGTTTACCTGCCCAAGGACACGATGTACACTATAATAATGGATCTTAAACTGCCTGTTGACCGAAAGCTTTTGTCTCCATCACCTGTCAATCTATCAACTGTTGCACCGCCTATTGGAACACGCCAGGTTGTCGGTGCGTTTGCGCAGCAGCATCTATCACTCTCCAGGCCAGGCTGATCCGTGTGAAGGCTTTAACACAAAGAAGATTAATCCTGCAATTGAGATTTCGTAATTAAACAGGAAAGGTCATTTCCAGGCAGTGCTAAATCTGCCCCTATGGGGTGGAACTCAAACCCTCTGTCACAGGGTTTGTATATGCAGACAATTTCTGTCCTGAAGCTTTTTCTCTCAGCAACTATTGTGAAAAATACATGTCTTTTGTGCAGACATTATATTACCTTCAAATACAAGAAACAGTAGGCACTACAACTATAGTACCCAGTTAAGCAAATACTGTTGCACTTGCATGCAATGGCAGCATTTAAAAATATTAACCCTCCAGCTTTGTTAATTGGCCATAAATTGATAAAACAGGGACTATCAATTTACTTTGGCGGGAATAGGGGACACATGGGGAAGGACACTTGGAGCAGCGAGCAAATGAGTCTCCAAATGCAAAGTTCCTCATTTCTTCAACATCAGAAGAAGGGAAGTGACAGCCTGGACTAACTTAAGGACTTAGTACAACGTACGAGTACAACAGAGTAAATATTTGACATAATAACTGATGATGACTCTGAGGCATCTGCTGGCTCAGGACCTCCTGTCCCTTTACCGGGAGGCTACTTTAATTTAGCTCTGTGTTTCAGTGTTTATTACCACCACACTGTGGAATTACTTAATTGTACCAGCCGTATAAATTTTTGAGCTCCCTACATTAATTGCGCCCCTTGTCATTTCCACACTTTGGGAAATCTAAAAATGTTTCTGACTCGGCATTTGGCTTGAGGCAGGCGATTAAAAGCCTTGGTGAATTTTATATAAGTATGTTTCCCTGCAGGACGCTGCAGAAAAATAGTGCTGCTGGTGCTTTTTCGGGGATCGGTAAATCATGACATGTTTATTTGGCATGCTATGTCACACTGTGCTTCTTTTATCAGTGTGTAACTGGCTCTTCGTTCTTCATTCTTAATTTTTCCTGCTTGGAATTTAAAAGGTGTTTAAGAGAGTGCAAAGGGCTGTTATAGAAGGTGCACTTGAATCGACACTTTATGTGTGTTTAAACCTCACAAGTGTTAAAGGATTTAACAATATAGCAATATAAATGCAACAATGTAACTGGTAAAACTGTGCATGCAACATACTTTCCACAGTACTTTGGTAGAGCAATTTGCGAATGCAGATCCGAAGGAGAGAGTGGCATTATATTTGTTAGTGTGCCATGTGTTTTCTGTTGTTACTGGCAACCATCTGCAAAAACTGGAACTGCTGGACTGACAATCATGTACAAATATCTCACGAAGCAAATCAGACTATGTATTACACAAGTTATTGCTAGCATTTTTCACAAAGTTTTGCATCATTTGAGAAAAACGGAGTAGAGTGGTTCAAATAGCCCAAAATTCCCCTCAATTTAAAACAACCCATGTAGCTGAGGCTGTGCATGAAGAAACTCCATAAAACGTATTACTAGCATTCACACACAATTACATCACAAAGTGGGAGATTCTCATCATTACACCCCATCACATCATTCCTTCCATTTTTGTATTATGTCCCAGGTGACCCTGGATGGTTCCAGGACCCACCACGTCAGTCAATTCCTTCAGTCAGTTCCTTCACTGCCAACTCTGATGTCGTGGCTATGGCTACATACAGTACCAGTCAAAGGTTTGGACACACTTGATTAAAATAATAGGAAACATGCGTTCAAAGACATTTTGATCTTAAGGCTTAGGCTTAAAAGCTTGAAATTTGGTTCTCAGACAAATGTAAATAGTGAAGTTGATGCCTGTACATGAACTTCTTTCCAAAAAAAATTATTTAAAAAGATTTTTTTCCTACTTTGAAGAATCTAAAATGTGAGATATAACACCTTTTGGTCACTGCATAATTCCATTTGTGTTATTTCATTCTAAAATGTGGAAAATAGTAAAAATAAAGAGTAAAAGTTGGGTCCAAACTTTTGACTGGTATTGTATGTGACATAAACCCCACAAAAGGTCTACCCCACAGCTATTTGCACTACTAGGCTGTGGCAAATTAGCTGCAATAAGGGAAAATGGAATCGGTAACAAATAAATTAAGCAGTTAACGTGTCCTCTGGCCCTTCCAGTTTGACAACATACACTGGGAAATTTCTGTATCAAGTGTCTGTATCATCACATATGGCTTTTTCTCCTCAATAATCTGACAGTTTACTCCAGTCATTTGCTCCCTGCCTACATATGAGCACTTCTAATTCTATGCCTTACATTCTTGGCTTGGGCAGCTCTGCGTTTTCCTTAGTTGTTCCTGGTGCACTGCAGACACTTGCAGATTCTTACCTGCTTCTTGATGAGTACAGCAGAATCATTTGATTTCTAATCCATAAATATTACTGAATCTCAAAGGTCTCTGGAGTGGGAACCACCAACACCAACTCCAGGGGCAACTGGAACAGGGGCAAACATCAGATAGTATGAAGCCTGACCAGAGAAGCTGTTATTACACTACACTCTGTGCAGTGTGCTTTCTGGCCTTCCTTCAGTGTCCCTGAGAGATTTACCCCAGTATAATCTGAATACTCACAGCCTCCAATTCCTTCCGGATGGTTTGGGGTAACATGACTGCACCTCTTTGTCACATACAATTTGCAGAGTTCCTGAACACTGCACTCAAGATTGTAGCCTTCCTCTGAATGGAGGAGCATCTGGCGACAAGATCTAGGAATAGGAATGACCTAATCAAATTTAACAAAGTTGTCAGTGACCACTAGAACAATTTGGCAGCAATTAGAAAGGTGCAACTTAAAATAGTTAATTAGTACTAACTTCATCAGGTTTGGCTGTAGCCCAGGCCTGGATATCATTAGTCTGTCTCACTAAGTAGATAAAGACTAAGGCTTTTTTATTTCCAAAATGTCTCACCTTTTCATAGCAGAAAGTTCCACACCCTTTCATTCATGGAAGAAATACTTATTATTTTGTAATAATATTATGTATTGCATATTATACATTTTCTTAATATTTTAATTATTCTAATTTATTGCAAGCAAGATATCTGGCTGAGAAAAGAATTTGCTAGCTAGCTAGTTCATTGCCAACTCAGCTACCTACTTAGCCAAAATTAGTTCACTAACTAGCTAGCACATCAGCTGGCTAAGGTATAAGCTGGTTTTAAATACATAGCTACTAACTCAGCTACAATAGTGAGATAACTAGCCAAAAAAGAATTATCCAGTTGGCTAACAAGGTGAGGATGTAGGTAGCCTGTGAGTTGGTTATCTACTTAGCATACAAGTTATCTAGCTAACAAGCTGACAGGCTCAAAAAACTAACATGTGGACCTTGTGCATGTTCTGCTTGTGCATGTCCTGGCAGAACAGTATCAAAGTGAAAATCTAACCAGCGACTCTAGCCAGCCAGTAAAAGTTGGCACCCTGGAAACTACTAGCTACTACTTTTTCAAGCCAACTTAAAGTTTGTCCTCAAACTTTATTTTCTAGTTCACGTTTGCATTTTTTCATCAGAAATGAATGTTTATAGGATGTTTTCTATATATTTCTGTCCTTAGACATTTAAATAATACATTTCAGGTGTGCTTTAAGATTCATGCTTTAGCAAATGTAATATTTGACACAGTTTATTTTTTGTCAAAATGTGCCATATCCATTGCTGAGCTTAAAAGGAACTTTAAACCAGATCTCATGTCAGGTGTGAGATTCAACTTGTCCCATAAAGGTGTGCTAGACCTGTACAATTAAAACATTTCACTGTTTAATCCCTTTCTCTGGCTGCCTGTAGAGCAGCGTTTCCCAAACCTCTCCTGGAGGACCCCTTGTCCTGCATGTTTTAGATGTCTCCCTGCTCCAACACAGCTGATTCAGGACAAGGGGTCCTCCAGGAGAGGTTTGGGAAATGCTGCTGTAGAGATTATTATTATTATTATTATTGAACTGAGTTAAATGAGAAGTGATTAACAAATTTTATTACTTCCCAGATGTTTTTGTTTGTTTATGTTTTTGGTCATCAGTTGAGGTGGCTATTTAGTTAGCTAGCTGGCTCTCTACAGTGTAGCTAAAAGACTAACTTGAAAATGTTCCACTTTCCTCATGAACAAGCAACAAATGGACATTTTGGACAGCTTATTGAAACCTGTTGCATCTATGACTGTGGGGGAGAAGTTCAAGGCTTTGAAAAAAAACTCACAGGCAAGGGAAGGATGAATTCAGATGTTTTGGGGAGGGAAAACTCTTGTCGCTCGGCTAAATAGAATCAAGGCTTTTGCCAACCTCACAGATATCACCCTCAATCACCTCCTGATCTTATGTGTGGGGTGGAATAGGCAAATTGAATACATTACATCGCATTTAGCAAAAAAAACAAAAACAAAACCTGACCATGTCATTAAATAAAATGCTCATTGTGGTACATTTGACATAACAATCATTTTGTCATTTCATCAGCTGACATATCAATTAGACCGAAAAATGTAAGATCATACTTTATTATTTGGAAGTTTCAAAATGAAACTCTTCCATTTTGGTAGACAATGACTTTTCTGGAGTTCACTCAGTTCTCCCCATATGTCCTTTCAGCTCACCACCAAAACACAATGCAATGTATCGGCCTTCCTCAAGCAATATTTGATGTCCAGGTTGTAACTTGCCATGTCATCGTCTTAAAGTTTGCAGCAACTTCACAAATGAATTATCTGAAGTGTAGACGAGTGAGGTAGCTGTTACCAATAAAAACAGTGAAGCAGGCCTGAGCAATTATTCATTAAATTTTGCTTTGATAGCCCATTTGAGAGGCAGGAAGTCTACATTGAAGGAATTATATTTGGTGTCATTGTATATAAATGCTGAAAATAAATGTAGCAGAAACAGCACTGACAGGATTTTCAACAGCCACTATTCTAAAATGAAAGGATGTAGCCAAGGAATATGCAAAACATCAACTATAAATTTACAGGGCTTATACAAAGATGCTAAAATGCAAACATGGAATCATATGTGTTTTGAATGGAATTCAAAAATGGACCTCTGTTCAACCATAACAAATTTTAAAAGACACTTTGTCTTCCCTGCCATTGCCACTAAATACTGTCATTTACAGAACTTGCATAGTTTAACCTAAAAGTTTATATTTACCTGAAGATTAGAGAAAAGTAACTAGTTCATTACCTTCCAGGGTGTTGTTTTGTCCTACCTGTGCTATATCTGAGAAGATTCAGGAAAGGAAACATCAGATATGTTCTGCAATAGAGTGGTAGTTAACCCCTTTAGCAGTCACTAGCCTTAACTCATTGGGAGCCCTTGGGTTCATGAGTAGATGCCATAAGATGACACGTGTTAATGTGTCAATAGCTACAAACATAACCTGGATGTTAATACAGCATTTTCCCTCCTACTTTACAGGTGTGGTGGGGGTCCACACTTGAAATATGCCTAAAGAATTTGAAAAATTCCAAAAATTAGGTAATATATGTGTTATATGGTGCCACATGTCTATACTGCTGTTCAGTCTGATACGTGGGTAGCCACCATGAATGGCTGGGATTACTTTGCTAGTTATGAGATGCAAGGTACAGCACCACAACGCCAGACTGTTACATTTAAACATAAGATTTCAGTTTCTTTTAATGAATCCTAAAAAGAAATATAACAATAATGCCTTCTGTTCAAGAAGCACTTATCTAACTGGTTATCAATATAATGTGTTATTTGAAGTCATTTGAATCACAAAAGAACCATAAAATAAAATAAAATAAAATAAAATAAATAAATGCATTAAAAATATGTATTAAACATTCAGAATAAACAAAAAGGAAACAGACGGGTAAAAAAACATGATTATTCTAAATAGTATGTTAGCATAAGTAGTCAATACGAATGTTCCGATACATAATATAATATGTATCTAATATTTTTACTTTCTAAATGTAATTATTGTAAACATCAAAAATATTAAAATTAATTTGTTCCTCAATGCTGGGTATGTGTGTGTGTGTGTGTGTGTGTGTGTATGTGTGTGTGTGTGTGCACACGCATGCATGTATGCACATGTGTGAACAATCATTAAATTAATAAATTTATAAACTAATTAAATATATACTCATTCAAAAATTACTATAACAGAGAAATAGCCAAGAGCCAAGAATAGCATCTTTTAATGGCACCTAAAGATGAATTAAATACAATTAACAAAAGAAATCTTAATAACTGTAATTTTCACAGTCAATCTTAAAAATGTATACTCATTTTACAGAGGATAATGCAAAAAAAAGTGGAGGAAAGTTTTTTTTCCCCAAATTGTGGGAGAAGTGATGTGCTGTCACCCTGCTAGACTTAATGGAATTCAGACCAGTGAGTGACAAGGCTTGAATAGGCTGAAGGAAAATAGGAAGAAAGGGGAGGGGGGGGAGAGGGACACAGAGAAAGAAGGAGGGAGAGAGAGATGGAGAGAGAGAAGGAGAGGGAGGGAGAGAGGGAGGGAGGGAGGGAGGGAGCGAGACAGTAAGAGAGAGCCGGCCACCTAAGCCATTCTGCTTGTCACTCTGCTACCCGAGGAAAACAGAGCCAAAGGTAAGGAAGGTGGTGATGGTGGAGACAGCATTGCCCACACACTAAATCTCAGGCTGAGAGGGGGTCTTAACCGAATAAGTGAGGCCACTGTGGTAAACCTGAGAGCTGTAACTGTAACAATCAACCAGGCTTCACACTATAAATTTGGCAATTTATAAAATGTCTTGAATGAAAAAAAAGGATTTTTTTTTTTGCTTCTCTTTGTTGCAGAAATGGCCTTGATAAATTTGCAGAGTATGGTAGCAGTCCTTGGCAGATGGTTAGAAAATTACCCCCCTTCAGTGTCACTCTTCTATTCAGTTACTGCCAGCAATAAATATGAAATGCAGTCATAAAATCAATTTTTATATCAGGCAGAAAATTTTTATGCTGGAATAAAAACTTTAGAAGTATTTTGAAATTATGAGCGGTCTAGGATTTAAGATGATTTAAGATGTTTTCAAATTGTTGTGCTCCACTAACATCTGTCATTGGATCAGATGATTGTCACTAGCATTGGAGAAGAGAAAACCAATCAACACTGGACCAACAGTAACTATGAAAAGATGCGCCCTAACCAATGGTTTGAAATTGTTACCAGCAAACTGCTGGCCTTTCCAGAGATCTGGGACTTATTTCTATACTGTATGATCATTCACAAAGTTCAAACTTGATGGCTTCCTCTGTTACCTAATACCTCCGGACACAAAACTTGCCTTGATTTTACATGTCAGAATCCAGTGCATACTTACATTTTGCCAGGGGTGACTGCTGTTTACATACAGTCTAAAACAATATCCATGTAAATATAACCTCATAAATAAAGCTCTCTGTGGAGTGGCAGAAAATAATGGGCTAGACTGATGCCTTTTATCAAATGCAGACGATTCAATATCACTTGTATAAATTTGAGCGGATGCATCAAATTATATATGTAAACCTCAGACTCCCTGGGCCTGCCATAACAAATGCAAAACGCAAGGCATTGGAGAGCTATAAAGAGCTGCCTGCTTGTGGCAGCTTTATTAAGCTATATCTCAATACTACGAGGATCTAAAGCCTAAAGGGAGAGTGGGGTAAAAGCTTGATATCAAATAATCATGAGTGTGAACAGTCTTGATCAAATTCTGGACAACTGTAGTTGCCAGTGATATTATACATATAAATATAAATATATATCAATATATACATATGTAAAATACACACACATGCACACACACATCATGGTGTGTGCTGTGTACCTCTATTTTCTGCCCATTGCTCATAAGTCAGTGGCAATCAAACACAAAGCATACACTTTCTTTTTTGTGGGTATAATGTCAAATGTTGAAGACATGGTCTGTCCTCAAATTTCTGTAAGACGACATTAAAAACTGAAAATGGTTTCCTCACATTCTGCTAAAAGCAAAACAAAAACATGGCCCTCTAATTTCATACTATTCACATCTTCTTTTGGCAATTTACGTTTACTCTACTGACTTAACTATGCAAAATATAAAAAACCCAAATATATACAGCACGAAAAAGAACAAGCCTAAATTGTCATTTTTAGACATATCACATATATTCATTAATTTTGTGATTTATCAAAAAAAGACAAAATGTCCTAAAGTATTTTCAAAGAACCTTATGTGAGTTTAGCATGAAACAGACTTGTATGCTTGAACACCTGTATTTTCCCTTTGCTGTGCCTTTACATATTTCCTTCAGGTTCTCACGGCAACAGCATTTTTTTTTTCTCTAGAGCACCAGTGTGTCAGAAATAATTGTTATTAGCCATAACAAATGAACATAGATCTGGTTTATTCACTGCCAGGTTAAAAATAATAAAAAATACTTCAAAACAACTTCCACTCAACAGCACCGATAATGAAAATGGAAATAACAATTGATAGTGTTGCAGCTGCAGCAAACTGTTTAATTTCTCAGTAATTATATGAATGGAAGATGTGTAAACATGTGTGGGTTGTCTGAGGATTCGTTAGTGTTTGTCGAACATCGGGCAAACAGCGTTTACCTTTGGAACTGTACCTAATTAAGTCTTTCTGATTGAAGGCAGAGCTGATTATTCTGCGGACAGACCCCTTCTCGTCATTAACATGTCCGAAAAGTATGAAAACGTGTGAAGGCCCTCTCCCTTTGTCAGACTTTCACCGGGATAATTGTGTGTCATGTGTTAAGGAAATTACTTCTACATGAGCTTCAACCAATTAATGACACTGACCCTGCCAGTGAAATGAAATCACAAAACATATAAATGAATAATTATCACGTTGTGTATAAAATTGCCTCTGAGAATGAGACAAAAGAGAAAGTCTACGGTGGTTAGCGTGACCGCTGTGTCCAGACGTGTATACGTAACAAACATGTAATACTAAGCATATACACATGTGAATCCTGGCAACACTCTGGATCCCTCGCTGCAGAAAAGTCAATGATAAGCAGAACATCCATTATATTAATTTGTTATTTCTCATCCCTTGGGCGTCTGATGGATTATCATGTTTAGCACACATCCTAAAATCCACAGTAAACATTTACAATTAATCTTCTCACCAGCTATGGAAACAAATGTTCTACACGGGGCAGATCAAATTAAGTTGTTCGCTGTGCAAACATGTTGTCATTCTGTCTGGAACTTAAATGCTACATGTCCTAAATTTATAATTGTAGTTTTTTATATTTTAAAATAATCACAGCACATTCACACAATACTGCTACATAATTCTGTATTCTTGGGTGGATTACCCCCTTACATTCTAAGGATATACAGGAAAGCTACTATAATTTAGCTGGCATGCCCAGCTAAAGCTTCTCACTTCCAGACAGCGTGAGCACAACAGCAAACAGCCAATTTGATTTGTATTAGAATAATCCTTTAATTACTTCATGGCAAATGTCTATAACATATTAAGTAATTCAGCACGGAGCGCTAATGCAATGGAAGGGAGATATCTTATTTTGCATAAAACCTTTAACCACATCTTTGCATAGCAGTCCCTTTCATTTTGATCATTTTCAAGTCTGTAATAATCCGCCATCTACTCCAAGGAACCTCTGCTTATTCCGAGTCTCTGAAATGCTTTTCCGCGTTGCAGAAAGGTCCTCGCATTTACAAATCCTCCGGGATGATGACCAGGGACAGTATACAGTACTTGGCTTTGTCCAAAATCACGCCATGTAGCAGTGTATTGGAGGGAGTGGGGGGGGTGGGGGGTGGGAGTGGGTATGGTAGCATGATCCGCAGAAAGTGAAATATTCCAGTAATTGGACTCCTCACAGTGGGAACCTGTTCTTTTTTTTAATTGTATCGCCATCCAAAAATGCTACGGCAGTGGCACAGTGGGCAGGCGACATGACCAGGGATCACAGGGTTATAACCTGTCCGTGGTGCGGTACGTCTTCAACACCCCGACAAGCAGGCAAGATGGGCTTCGCAGCTGGAAGTGTCATGGATACAACGTGAGGCCGGGATCTGAATCAAAGATCCCAGGGAACTTGTCAAACAAAAGAATAAGTGTCGACCCTGATGATCTGCAGGCCATAATTAAGGTTTGTAATTTCTGCCGCCTACTCTCTAATTCTCTCCCAGCTCGTGCCCATGATATCTGGAGCAGGTACTGCGTGCACTTGGGCCTCACAGGCTGATCTGGAGCCGCACTGTCAATACAACGTCAAAAAGAACGCGGCATGCATACAGCCAGTTATACACACTGGCAAACAAAGAATTCCTTTTTTTTATTGAATATCAGGAGATTAGAGTCAGTCTGTACATTTTAGTGGAGATTTTTTTTTTTAAGTTTACTTACATATTCGTGTTTGTAGTGGAGACTCTTTTGCACTTCCTTACATTGTGATTATTGCAGAATTGAATGACCTGCTGTTCTCCTTAAATGCAATTTTAAGTGTAAACAATAAGGTCCAAAAAAGCATTTCTGAATGAGCAACGATACCTGCAATTTCACAATGATACACCATCTTGTACTGGCTGGAAACACACCTGTCTAGACCGAACCGTGGTTCCCATAGTCTGGATATATCCTAGATCTCGCATTCCAGCTACGAGATGTGGCATAATGTTGCCCTTACAGATAATTGTTTATTCCTATGAATACGTTAGCACGATGGAGGGTAATGTTGCTTTTATGGACCATTGTTTGGCACTTTGTGAACTCTATAATACCATATGAGATAATGTTGCTCTTCTGGATCACTGTTAGGCTCTGTGTGCACATTGTGTGTGTGTGCATAATGCTATGCTGCTCCTAAGGATATGTTAAGGTACTATGTGCATGCTAGTCCCTTATATAATGCACTTTTAACAATATTTTAGCACTGTTTTTAACACAGAACCACTCTGGTACATTCTGGCTAGTCTTTAAACTCTTGGCTCTGGGACATGCATTTCATGTATATAGGTTGCTCTGGATAACAATACAAATAGAATAGAAATCAGAACAGAAATCAATTGGAAAATACATGTTTTATTATGAAAAGCATAAAGTTTAAATTCAAAAAATCAAATAAGACCTTGACAACAATGTCAGTTTCTATACTAGCAGGTCTGATGAACCATGAACCTTCATGCACACACACACACACACACACACACACACACACACACACACACACACACACACACACACACACATTGAAAACTGTGACATATGTGCTACATATGGGGCACCAAATGTAACAGACCTTTTTTCGTGGACAGAATGCCTTCTGTGCTACGAAACGGATGCTTCTGTGCTACGAAACACATAAATTCATTACGAAACCATATAACACCGTAACGCCTTTTGTCCATGAAAAACACAAACTCATTAGCATTGTGTCCACGAAATATTGAAGAGAGCACATACTTTCGTGCACAGAAAACAAAACGGATGATTCCTTTCGTGCGCTGAATTGACCGTTGTGCTTTTTTTTTTTTTGTTGGACAAAAGGCGGAATGCACTTCGCACTATGTGGATAAAAGAAATTCATTTTGTAGACAAAAGTAATTCTGTCCACGTAATAGATGAACTTTCGTAGACATCAATATTTCGTGGACACAGTGCTAACACCTTTGTGTTTTTCGTGGACAAAATGCATTACGATGTTACATGTTTCGTAATGAATTTATGCATTTCGTAGCACAGAAGGCATTCCGTCTACGAAAGCAAAACATTGATGTCTATGAGAGTTCAAGCAGCCTTTGCTTTCGTGGACGGAATGCCTTCTGTAACTGACAGAAGACATTCCGTCCACGAAAGCAAAACACTGATGTCTACGAAAGTTCAAGCAGCCTTCGCTTTCGTGGACGGAATGTCTTCTGTAACTGCGGAGTCACAAAATATATTGTTCATGCACATCATACTTTCAGTAATATAGCGAAACAGTTAAGTGGACAAAATGAAAATTCGATGGCATGGAATGATGATAGTATAGCGCATTCTGCATTTCGTACCACAAAAGCTTAAATGCGGGCCTAGGACATCTGTTACGTGGACAGAATTACTTTTGTCTACAAAATGAGCTTCTTTTGTCCACATAGTGCGAAGTACATTCTGCCTTTTGTCCACAAAATGAAAAGCACAACGGTCAATTCAGTGCACGAAAGGAATTATCCGTTTTGTTTTCTGTGCACGAAAGTATGTGCTCTCTTCAATATTTCGTGGACACAATGCTAATGAGTTTGTGTTTTTCATGGACAAAAGGCGTTACGGTGTTATATGGTTTCGTAATGAATTTATGTGTTTTGTAGCACAGAAGGCATTCTGTCCACAAAAAAGGATCTGTTACATTTGGCGCCCCATAGCTACATGCTAACAGGTTGGAACATGCGGAACTACACAGGGTGGAGTGGAGTGGAATATGATTCCACAGAATCAAAGCAAAACCCCTGTGACATTTATGCACAGTTAGGAATGAGTATTCTTACATACTGTGTACTAATGGAGGACAAGGATGCATAGTAAAAACACTGACTATTGTACTGACAACTATTGTGACCCCTGCTATTGTTCTTTGTTGGTTTAAAGTTTAAATAAATAGCTATAGAGGTATGGCACATCAATAATTCAACAAATACATTTTGAATGAAAAGAATCATATTTAAATAGTATTCTATTAATTCAGTGTGTAATATATACACTGATATTTATTTGTTAGAAAATAAAATGACAATAATATAAAATGACAAATGACAGGTAAGAGGAAGACCATATCAGAAAATGACAAAAAAATGTAGTAGGAAGACTGTAAGTTTGAAAATGAGACATTCAATTGTTAAAAACCAGAATTGCATAGAAGTTGCAAATGCCCTGCCTCACTGTGGTGAAAATGATAAAATTATATTCAGGTAGCACATACTTGCCAGCACTTTGGTCTTGTTCTAGAAATGGAGGAACTTTTGAAAGTATGGATGGATGAGCCCAATTGACACTCTGTCCCTGTGAGCCTTGCAGTAATTCAGGCTGAAGAGAAAAATTCAAGCAGCAAAAGAAAGGCATGGTGAGGACTACCTTAAAGACATGTTTGCCATTTAGTTTGAAGTTTTCAATGAAATTTAGTGTGAAAATTCCAAAATATTGAGTTATGACAAACTTCAAATATTTATCTAACCATATCTCCATATATATAGAGAACAGAACGGAGCGCTTAACAATTAGCATATAGTATTTGTTTTCAGCTGTGCATTGCCTGGGAACTAAACAAAAGCCCATATAAAAATAAGAATGGTGAGGTGTTTGACAGCATGTAACTGCACACACAATGGATACTATTGTCATGGCAGACAGGCTGCCATTGATTGACATTAAAATGAAGAATCCTTTCGCTGTTGTTACCCCTTCCCACAGGGCAGCCTAAGGGTCACTCCGGGCAAAGGCAGGGCGCCGCGGTCTGAACAACACAACCTTCCCTTGCATCAGGGTCAACAGGGCTGTCTCAGGTTCACGGTCCCTATAAAAAGAGGCCAGACGGGCCACTGAGAGGGCAACTCGTGAGACTGTAAGGACACCCATGTTTCGGTTTTCAAATGTGTCGTGAAAACTGCCGGGAGCGTTGCCATTTTACATCTGGATTCTCGGACATGTTTCATGTACCTGAGCCAGTCACTGACTGGAGGCTGTTGTTAACATCTGTTGATGTGATCTGGAAGACCTGTACAAGGGGTACAAGGGAACTAACAAGTACGGGAATGAGTACTTTAAGAAGGGAAAGGACTGTTCAGAGGCAACCACTCCATCCTCCTCGTTTACCAAATTTCCTATTTATCTACATGGACGGCAGCTACTGTAAGCCTCAGGCCTCTTATAACAGGAACATTGCCTTTAAAAAAGTAATATCCGTGAAAATTAACAGAAACTATAACAGCTGATAAGCAGGTAAAGGAAGAAAAAAAAAGAGGATGGATACGGTTCAGAGAACAGAGATCTCATATTTAGCTCATGATCACACTCGCAGTAGACAATAAGTAAGATTCATTAGGCCATTTTTTACTTGCGTCTGCCAGGATCCAAAATGAAATGTTAAATGTTTCATGGGCAAAGAAAAGGGCAGAATTTGTCTTTGTATTGGCCACCAGAGGAAAGGAGAGAGAGAGGGGGAGGAAGGGAGAGAGAGAGTTTCAGGCTCTCTATGAGCAGACTGATGGATGCGGGGGGGAGGAGGGCGGGGCCTTCTGAATGATGATGGTCTAATATCATCATCCCCCTGTCAGGCCTAATAGGCTTTCCCTTGCAGAAATCACTCATACAGCTCCTACATTATGTGCAATCCCTGACAGCGCCATCCATCCAGTCACCCCAGCCAACGCTTAAAACTAATAAGGAAATATATGGTTCAAGAACTCTGAAAAATTAAACAGGTCGCTTATGAACAATTTGTTTCCCGGAGGTGTTTATTATATTTATTGAATATTGAACCGTTGATGTGTTCCTCTCGGCACCTCCCAACAACAGCGCTTGGAAAGCGCTGACTTGCGGGTCTGTTGTCGTCTGCGGTTAAAAAAAAAATCTTTTTTTTTATGCTCGGTAATGTTTTCAATAACTACCTTTATCCTTCGCCTTTCAGACATCCCGCTTAATCCTCGCTTTCTCTCTCTCGACAGCTGCACACCAGAAAAACAACAAATTAGGGGGAAGCGTGCTTCCCCTTTCTGTTTTTGGCTCTTTGTGTGCTGTATTATGCTCCTCTCCAGCGGACTCAAGTTTCAGAGGTATGTACGTGGTCAGCTGCAGCTTTTCTGCAACAGTGTTAAAAAGCAAAAGTATAACAGATTGTCAAAAAACTCTGATTGCACAGTCAGAGGCTGCTTATTCAGACTGACCCAATAAGGATTCCTCAATAGCACAGAAATGCAGAGGAACGAATGTCCAGCCATATGGTAGGAAGTTCAAATCCCAGCTCTGGTACTAGACCTGTACTGTTCTGGTCATAACAAGCCAATTTAAGCAATGTTTGCATTGCGAGGTCATACAGTGGACTGTAGCTGACAATGCCAAAGTTTCAGACTGATATCCTGACACTGCCAAAGAACACCACACTTGCGGTCCAATTACACAGTTTTGCTAAAAGTACTAATTGTTAATCAGGGAAAATTGGTTCATCAAACGAGGGGGGACTGATAATGAGAATCTCCTGAATGTCAGTTTATTATCTTGCCAAATACAGCATGATATTGTTTGAGGAAGCTATTACATGTTTCCAAAATTTTTTAATGATTAACCTGCCAGTTAGTTTTTTTTTCATTTGCAGTTCTTTTTGGCAGATATTTAGCAAGAAAATCATCTTTTGTAATATACAAGCATGTGGGATGAAACTGTTAATTATATTCCATCAATGATGATGCAGGAGTTGTTTGTTCATTTAGTTAGATCCTACTGAAATTCATTTGTCAGACCATGGCTTTCACATAAATATAATAAAGGAAACTGAATAAAAGTTTATTAGCCATTTCATCCTAGCAGTATAGGTAGTATAAATATACAGCACACTTTGTAAGTGCTTTACCTATGATTATTTTACTGCTAAAGCTACTCTGTGCCTCCTAAAATCTAAAAAGATTTAGATTTTATCAACTTCAGTAAGACTACCTTTGGAATGGCTCAATATGCCTACATAAGCCAGTACTGTTGAGATAATATTCTATTTACTATGTTGGAAAATACATATTTGATTAGATTTTCCTGAACCAAATACATGACCATCTTCTTGGTTAGAGTTTTTTGGATTTTATGACTTAATTAATACTGACCACATAAACCTAGGCAACATTGTAACAGAGCCTTCCAGAAGCAAGAACTCTGTTTGTGTTGAAAACCATAAACTTGGTGTTTGTTCAAGCATCTTGCATCTCTCAAACAACAGAGGATTCTAATTTTAGAGACCGAACTGGAAGTGAGCCGTCCTTGTTTTCAACCGGAAACATGTTACAGTACACCTGTCATGGCTCTCTCTCTCCGAATAGCTGATCAGAGGACACTTTAAATGCTGTTACTTGGCTGTTATCTCAGTCCGTGCCTCACAGATCCCGCTATTTCAATCTGCGCTTTAATCATGTGATGAGTCCTTATTCCCCCGAACCCCCCCTCCCATCCAGCAAACCTGCCTCAGTCAATAAAACCGATACGTCCAATGGAAAGTTTTTTTTTTAAGTCTCATGAAACGCTATTTCCCATCAACAGTCATATTTCATTACCGGCCGTATGGCACAAAAGGAGCATTTCTCATGCATTAGGCAAATCACTGTTTTATTTGTGCTTTGAAACGTGTTCACATATTCCTGGCTTGTAATGGGTAATGATGGGTTTCTCTCTTTGACTCTGTTTTTTTTTTACTATTTTTTTTTACATATATACTGTTTAGCAGGACCCCAAGTATCTCTTTTATGCAAGTTTTCTAAAGTTCACATTGAGGAACAATCTGAATTCAAGTGTGATGTGTGTGTGTGCGTTTTTGTTTGCTCTAACAAAATGACCACTGAACAGTCAAACTGCCATGCATTAGGGAGGCAGTTTATCTTGTTCCCAGATGCATGTATATAATACACTGCTATTGCAGTAAATAGACAGATATGCCAAAAACAGTGTCAATAAACATTTCATAGACAATGGTTAAATCTATTGGCTTCTTTTGTTATTGTTATGTGAATGCAGTTGTATGTGCGAGACTGTGTGGCAGTGATGGTGTGTTTAGGAGTGGGCTGCCACTGGAATCTGTGGATATTGATAATCGCAATATTCCATCATTTCCATTTTTTCTTTTTCACCCTGACACAGTCATTACCATAGAATATCAAAATCTTCACATCCTTGTACAAAGAACTTATTTTTAACTACCCTGACCTCATCTCAGTGCTGCTGGCCAAGGAGAATTTTCAGTTTACAGCTCAGCTCTACAACTGCGTAAATGTTTCCATTGCTTCCATCACAAGGGCATCATGACAATTAACCTCTAATTATGATATGAGTTTAACCCAACAACCAAAATGCAGAAATAAACTAGACCACAAAACAAAGGCAGAAGGGGAAGACATTTTTATATAAGAAATTAGTCATGTTGGATGGCAACAGATATTCTCTCTGTTAGGCCAATCATTCCTGATTCAACACCAAGAACTTCACTCTAATGCTATCATGTTATTATAATTTTAGGGCTTCTAATTTTGGGAAGATATATTTTTTAACTCAGTTCAGATTAATCACAAAATAGGCCGTTGCTCAGCTGATCATATTCAAAAAGCCACATTCTGTGCTGTATTGTCTTCTTGTCTTTACATGTGACACGCGCTGTGTACAGATAAACATTTCCAAACATACAGGAAGCGTAACGAAAGTGTTCAATTAACCGATCCATTATTCTCAGAGCCTGATCAATGTTGATACAACTGCGTCGACACGCGTCGCTTGAATTTCACTGGTACTCCCCTTTGTGGGGCGTCTGGCGCTGACAAAAGCCTCGCGAAGATCAAAGCCCCCAAAGCACAAAAACCCCAGATGGATGGTCGCGTGCGGAAAGACGCAGAACGTACAATTACCTGAGCCTCAGGTAGAGAGGCACTGGTCATATTGTAGCGTTCTGTGTAAACACGCTCGGTGCAAACGGCCCGTGTTATATCGGGAGTGTTGACAAACAGGGGCTTTGAGAGGCTTCGGGTGTGCCAGGGAGCGCCGCGCTCGCTCGCCTCTCTTTGTGGCACTAACCTGCGATACTGTAACAGAGCGGAGCAGAAAAAAGACATCTGTCATCATCTCGGCTGGCAGCATTTGTTCGCCCGCCCCGGCGGAGAGGCGGAACACAGAGCAGAGGCAGCTGGCAGCCCAGGCAGGAAAGCAACTGTATCGTGTCAACACCAGCCCCTTGTCCACAGAGGCCAGAGCGCTTCTAACAAAGTGCTAAATGAAAGCGAAATGTTTGGCTCGCCAGTCGGCTGTGTGTACGTGTGAGTGAATGTGTGTGTTTGTGTGTGTGTGTGTGTGTGTGAGTGTGAGAGACAGAGAGAGAAAGAGTTTGTGTATTTTCTCATTAGTGCTTTACATTTAGAACAAAGCCATTATATGAGTGATGACAAGACAGAGGCAAATGAACAGGAAGTGCAAAACAGGTTAATTCTCACCCGCTGGTTTTACTCCCACTTGCTCCTCACTCCTTATTGGTTGGATACTAGGCTACAGGACCTTTATTTATTACTTGGGTCCTCTTGGGTTGTAGTAGCAATGGTCGTATTTTGTTGGTCATCAAATTCAGCCATCTATATCACCTTTGTTAGATTCAGGAGCGGAAAACAAAAAATGACTGCAACTATTAGGAAAGGTGACTTGGTATGTGTGCATTAATTTCCCCCAGCACACTGCAAAGTAAGTCATATACATATGCATATAAGTATATGAACCTTATAGATGAGAGATGTGTCCTTTGTGCCCTTCCATGTATCTCCCTCAAATTGTAACTATTTCCATTCAAAAATTCCATTTGCACAATACAAGAACAGACAAGAGTTTGATATTTGTGGTATTGACAAAGAAAGACCAGTGAGATTTTCTCCCACCCTATATATGCAATTAGTACATTCTAGCACATTCTACTCAACGTAACACTTTTTCAGCGACCTCAGGCTCAGGTCAAAGTGACCCTGCCGAGGCAATAAATCAAGATGTCCCCCCTCACACATGGCCCTCCCGCTGTCACTAACTTTGAAAGTATCCAGCATTCCTCCACTTCCTCAGTACTGTGGTTGACCTCCAGTCCAAACAAACCCCCTGTCATCGCCACAGAGACAGGTATGAAGGCTCTGGTTGCAAGTGAAGAGTGATCGCATCCAAGTGTAACTCTCTCTTCTCCCTCTCTCTCGCTCTCCCTCTCTATGCCTTTAAAGGTGAAGACACTTCAGATGATCACAGAATCTTTGTTGTTCCCTCATGAACGTCTGCATAGATGCATTTTTGCAAATTAAAAACATTTTACATACAGATTGTCCTCTGAATTATTGGAGATGTTATAACATACATGTGCGTCCTACAGTGCAACATCTGTGAGCAATAGAGCTGATCTCAGAGAGTCCTCAAATAAAATATTACATCTGATGATGTGTTTTATGTGTCTGAATCTGTCTATGAAGGTGATGCATCTAATCTTCTCATTTTGGCAAGAGCTTTAAGCTGGGTCCTTCAAAACCATTGAAGATCTTTGATTCTAATAGTATCATCCACAATTTGCCAACATTAATACCTGACTTTGATTGACTCAAAGTACTAATGTTTGTTTTATCTTAAATGGATGACTTTAAATTCCCCTTATGCAAGTTCCATTACTTCTTTCTATTAAAACCTTACAGGGGCCATCTGGGTTGAAATGTGCCTACCAGAACACCTTCTTAGTATTCATTAGAGGAGGAAACATCTGTGTGATCAGTTTGTAAGCGTCAGTGAGATCTTCTTTTTCCTTCGCAAACATGAAAAATATTAAAGCGGCTACTTTGGGACTTTCTGTGAAGCTTACCACCATTTTAAATCTGTACAGTGCAATCTCTGGTCTTTTTTGCTGTAATCCGAACAAAAAGTCTGAGTTCTAAGGGAAACGTGTTGCTGATAAAGCTGGCAAGGCCTGCAGCCAGAGGCGTCTGCTTTCAATGACCTTAAATACCTTATCTGTACCTTTGAAGGCGGGGGGAGTGTGGGAGGTGATTGGCATGTCAATTTGTGATAGAATAAGCTGATATGCTCGACGTACTTAATGCTCTTTGCTCCTGAATATGAAAGCTGTCATAATTCATCTTCTTTCAGAAATGTATATTGGGGCAAAATAATCGATCCAGTCAGCGTCTGGAGATACGTGTCACGGTCCTCCCATTCTTCGCGCTGTTCTAGTTTACTCTGATTATCCGGCCATTTCCCTCTTTTTCAGTCCTTCTTTATGTAGCATGAATGCAACGGCCAAACCTCTGGTTCCCTCAGACAGTTGGCCAGAGCCTCCTCGTCTCCCCAAAGTCCCCTCTTGGTCGGCTGTGTCCTGTGCAAATTAGCAGACACAGTGGTGAACTGGATTCCAATTTAGCAGGGGAGAGAGCGTGCAAATTAGCCATGTTTTTAATTAAGCGCATCGCCCGGCACGGCGGAGAGCGGCATTGTCCAGGACACGGCTCCTCCTCGCAGGTGCAAATTTATTCTTCCAGGAATCCTGGCAACGTTCGTCCTCCAGCCGAGATCCATCCTCGTCCTAATCAGTCCGCAGCTTGAAAACTTTCCCCATTTCTTGCACTCCCACGCTGAGACACGCCGCCGCATGTGGCTGGAAATTATTACTCATTTGTGAGCCTCATTTGCAACATTTCCATTAAAAGTTGATGCCACGCAGATTAACCCAGCACTTGATTTTTATAATTATGACTGCTGGACAAATGTGCTGGTCAGTCCCTTCCAGCCAATTAGGCTCCCTTCAGTCTTCTCTACCTATTGTCCCTCTCTCTCTCTTCCTTTTTTATTACATTTGTTTCCTTTTCAACCCCCTCCCCTCATTCCCCCACCCCCACAAAACAGCAAAAAAAAAAAACACCAAATACTCACATGCAAGAAGATCATCATCAAAACACTACAAAGAGGTATGAAGAAGTCAGATCCTTCTTCATTCTGGAATCAGGTCAAAATATTCAATTTCAGATTCCAATGACACTGTAATTATATGAGGAGTCTGACAGACAGGGGGATATTTAATTGATATTCAGTCAGAGTTGAATTTATCCAAGCCTCAGTCTAGCAGAATAATATAGGTGGTCATAAAGAGTGTGATCATACTGCTGGGCTGTATATATTTTTACAGATGTTGAGAGTAGCAATTCTATCCAAAACCCTTGCAACTTCAAGATAAGGAAACAGTATTTTACAGTATCAAATTTACACATAACAAGCTGATACTTATAATAGAATGAAATACAAACACATTGCTATGCATAGTCACATATAATGAAGTGTGTGAAATATTTATGGCAAACTGCTAAAACAGACATATGGTCCTGAGATTGTTACATTTCATCCAGCACCTGAGAGAGTGACGTATGTCTGACAGCAATATTTTAGGCGACAGTGACATTTTCATGCCGGCAACATCTATTTTTCATTTATATGCACACTGCGGAGACATGCCTAAAATAAGATGGCCTTAATCACACTCAGCAGAAGTTGGAGAAGCTTCACATCTTATTTCAGGACAAGGGGCTGTAATAATTAGGAAAGAACAGAAAATATATCTCTGTACTGATGTTTACCTCTCACTAACACTGACAGGAAGTGACACGTGCAAAACTTCTTTTGTCAGTTCTGACAAATCAGTAGTCATGACAAAAATGTCTACCTTACCTCTTAAGTGAACAACAGCAAAAGAATAAAAACTAAAATATCTAAACTGAACTAAAAAAGAGCAATTCCTTTGGTTCAGGACTTTGGAATAGTAAGTGTCCCATCCTGCCATGTTACAGGTACAGGGGCGTACCCAATACCTACACAGCCCACAGAGATATGCCGTGCTGGCGAATCCTACAGAAATAAACCACAGTGACAAATCCTTCAGCGTCTCTCATAACACCTCTCACCCACAAAAATGTTGAAAAAGGCTTTTTCCATGTACATCCATACATACAAAAGATCAAATACATCATTTAGGTATGGAATACACTTGTTTGGCACTAGTGTTACATCAAAGTGATTGGGTTGTGGTACCATTTTCGGGTAAATCTTCACTGTTACACCAGATACATTGCAACAATGCTTACAGCATACAGGACAAAAAAGGCAAAGCAGATGTTACATTAATATGCCAGTTCACACAAATGTGTTTAATAGTTCTCTCTCAGAAAGTATTAATATCAATAGCTAACCATTTTGCCCCAATAATCACACACTAAAGTGACAGCATTTTCAAAAAATTTAGCTCACTGTTTCCTCCAGTAACTTTTTTCAAGTAACATGTAACAAAATTTTTCTTATTGATCAATACACTGAGCGGCAGACCTGTTTCTGCAAATGTGCATGTACCGATTTATGATCTGAACATGCAACCTGACCTTTTTGCGCACTGAAAGCATGTTTGCTACAGATAAGAAATACATGGGAAGAGGGCACCGCCACACTGATTCCACTGACAAAAATAAGATTTCATATACAGGACCAGACCAGACAGTGCATTACACCAGCCCTCTTTTAGTCTAAACTGACAGCTTGTGAGAAAATGGTCAGGGAAAGCATCCACATTCTGAGAAAACTTAAAATACATCTTATTCTCTCAATTTAACTTGCTGATTATTATCAGATAAGAAAGATGACTTTTAATTTATTTTCATCTTGACTGCATTTAAATGCCATCTGTTTTAATGTGGCGAAAGTGCTGCAATAGCACAAAAAATATTCTCTGAAAATACCTGTAAAACTAAACTGCACACGTGCACTTTTTAACTTCATTTAGTTTAATGAAAAGAAAAATAAATGAAACTACTGTGTAAGAAACATAAATATGCACAGAGACCTGATAAAACAGACTAATAACATCAATAGGTTTTGCAAGCTGAAAATCTATAAAAATACGTGCTACAAAAACATACATTTTATAATTTAATAATTCACATGCATGATGATCTACAGTATTTGTAATTCAATCCATCGATGCTATCATTGATGTTATACGTGTAATCTATGACTGGTATGCATAAAGCACAACAATAGAGCGCGTGTTATACACGGACACATATTTCATCTTTGGATCCATTTACATTCAGTTTACAATTTCTCCGGATGGATTAAAGCGGGTGAAAAGCGCACAGGTCCCATGAGAGAGCGGCTTTGGAGCAGATAACACGGGGGTATGGGAAGGCAGAATTAATACATGTGACCAGGGCATATAAGACTCTGCAGACACTGATTATTTCCTCAGAAAAATGGGCCCGTCCTGTCGGGCCCTGTGTGATTAAACACGGACGCGACTGAGAGGAGAGGAGATAACTAATGTTATTTCTGCAAGCCGCCTAGGCTGCTGGATCAGAGCAGGGATTGTTCATGTTGTGGGGTGAGGAATCACACCGGGGGTGGGGTGGAGGGGGCTGTGGTGGGGGGTGGGTGGGGTTCTCACCCCTGATCACACATAGGGCAGTATTAGCAATCTCTCTCTCTCTTTCTTTCTCTCTCTCTCTCTTGCTCTGTATCTCTCTTTCTCTCCCTCTCTCTCACTCATCCTTTCAGTTTGCTAACTGGTGATAATCTTGTGATTGAGAATGGGGTGGAATGCCTACATCACACAGCACAGTACACACTAACATAAACAATACTGTATGTATTTGAACCCAGTCCATAACACTACGACAAGCCCAGAACTCATACCATAGTTTTATGTTCAGGGCATAGATCTTAGATTCTCTTCATAGATCTTAGATTCAAAATATTTTGTTTATGTAAAAGACTAATCGCCTGTAACTTTGTCAAAAACATTTTCTTAATTCAAAGTAAATGAATTATTATTCTGAATCTAAGTAATTAATTAGTTACATTAATGAGCCATTGATGACTGTATGTGGAATTTTAATGAGGCACCTTAATTGAATATTATCTCACTGCTTAATCAATGCTTTTTAATTATTCACATGATATATTTTAGAGAATAAATTTACCCCTCAAAACTGGAAGAAACTGAATATATTCACACACATGGATTAATTGTTGAATTGGTCATTCAGTTTAAATTGTGTTTAAATCACTGTGATTGTGGAGCCTTGGCATGACTCCATAACGTGCTGTGTACATGTAATTCTAACCATTCTGGTTTCAATTTAATTTGACCCAGAGTCTCCATTTGCATCTGATTGAAAGATACCCATCAATTACAGAGTGTATGGTTTTCAATGAGCTTTTTATGTCCCTGTTTTAAGTGTCTGAGACATAAACAGCGGTTGCAAAGCACAAAACTGTATACAATTCATCATACAGCAAGCGGATATTTTAGGGTTGATTTCATTTAACGTACAAATAAAATAATTGTATGCATTTTTGTAGCTTCAACCAGATAGCTTCCACCGATGTCTGCTCATTTGAACACTATGGCACAGTGGTAATTCATCCCTTTTATTTTTTCCTGAGAGTCTTTACACACACACACACACACACACACACACACACACACACCTCTATGAATGGGGCTTTAACCTTGATAGCGCCCCCTCAAACTCTGTCTGGGAGGAAGGCCTCAGTCATCGCTTTTATTTTAGCCCAAATTTGGTCAAATCAAAGGTAGCCAGCTGGGCAGGGGGACACAGATGGTTGTGTGCGCAAAGGGATACAGCAAGGCCCTTCAGGTTTTACCACCTCCCCTCCCTGGGGTATCGCCCTCACACTGCTGGAACTTACCTGACATGCGGATGTAGCCGCTGAACTCCCTGCTGGGAACCAGGCTCGGGCGGACAGCTGGGCCACATCTTTCCTATATGGCTCCGACCAGCCTGCCAGCGCCCAGAGGAAAACCTAGCAAAGCAAGCGGATGTCTCCTGCGAGTGCTTGCATATTTTGAAAGCACAAATTAACAACCTTTTTTGTAGATCTTCTGTAAGTGGAACTTGCGTTTGTAGTTAGCTTGGAGGTCTGAGTTGTGAACACCTTCAAAAGAACATTCTGGGGAAGTTGGAGATCTACTATTTGCATGCAGGACATCCATAAATTTCATAAATTTCAACCCTCATGAAGAAATTTGACTGTAGGAGTGGCCACAGGTGCTGGTGAATTAGCTAACATTCTAAACTTAGCAATCTTGCAGTTCATAGAACAATACATATTGGGAGGATAAAGAGGCACTTGTTGTCTCAGTTTATGACCTTCATACTCCTGGGCTCTCATAAGACAAGTACAGCCCCTTGAGCTGAATTTGAAAAAAAAATAGGGTGGAGGAGATGTAAGGTCTCAAAGGTATCAAAAAAGGAAAAAGGTTTTGGATAACTGTTTTTTAGAACTCCATCTTAAGCGGTCACATTTTCTCTGCAGCTAATAGGATAATGATGTAAGTAATCTTTGTAAATCTGACATGAAAAAAAGAATGTCCTGCCCTTCACCTTCTTCCTCCTGATAAGTGACCGTGTATTTTGAGGTCTTTCCTGTGGGAGAAATAAAGCAAAAAGAAAACCTTGACCAGGGCACGCACACAAAAAAAGAAAACATGATTAGGAAAGACAAGCTTGTAGCTAGTAAACAGGGAGGGTAGCTACCATTTAGATTCTGAGGAGATTTTTTTCATCATCTAAATTAAGCAAAAGAAGTGTGTATTGTGATACTCCTCCTCTAGATATAATTTATTATTTAACGTGTAGCTAAAGAGAAAAAGCAAAGTAGAAAAAATATATAAAATGTACAACTAGCTTTTCATTTGTTTCACCTGATGTTAGTACAGTCGTACAGGAAACTCAAAGCAGTTTATCAAAGCAGATTATCAAAGTAGTTAATGACTTCTTGGAGAAAGGAGCCGTTTTGATGAAATTGACATTGTTTTGTTTATTTACCAAATTTACCACAGCTACCTTCATTAGAATATTCACGCCAACACTCTAAGTTTCATCTATAAAACGCAGTTGACTTCTCGCATGTTGGTGGGCTATTCTCTGGATTTGGGTCTGCAATCACGCAGAATGTAAAGCAAGCACAGCTGTCCGAAGAGAAATAAGATTGAACGGTGCATGATCACGACTGTGGAAAGGCCATTCTCACCTTGTCATTCATACAGAGACCGCCTCATTCGTTTGCCGCTCTTTTAGACAAACAATATGTCCAAACAAACCCCTCATTCTCATGTCAAATCCCTGACAGCTTTTTCAGCAATGTTCTCAATATTTTTCCCCGCATCATTTCAGCTTCGGTACATATAAGGTACACAAAGAAATGATCCAGTGATCTTGAATAGTTTACAAACACAGCATAAACCAATTTTTTGTGTTTAATTCTATTGATTTTTGGACTTTTTAACTAGCTGCTGAAGATTTCTACTTAAGCATTTAAAGTCCTCTTGGTTTTTAGAGAAAGTGCTTGTCACTGGATGAAAACATCTTTGCATTTATTCAGTATTCATAATACAATTACCCAAATACCCACTTGTGAACTTAATGAAAAAGTATAAGCAGTAATGGTAGCATAACTCCTTTTCAACTGTCATTTTCTGTTCATTATTAAACCCTTAGGAATGCCTTGAGAGAAAGAGAACAAACCACACGAACAATGTTTTTCTAGTTTGGGTAAATGGAAGGAGAACACTTCACAAGGACTGCTGGATACCATTCCATTCTTTTACTGTTCAGATTCATGGGACCTGGCCCTAAGCCAGGTGGCGAATGGCTTTTTTAAAACTCTAACAGAGAGAACTAGCATCCTACAAAGAAGTGCATTCAGAGTCAATAAAGTCAATTTAAAGGGGTCAGACATCCAGTCCATTACACACAACACGTAAGAGCTCTCTCACTCACAGTCTTATCATTTATGTCACAAGGTCACGCCAGCCTGCCTGACCAGGAGAAATTGAACACTGCCCGATGGTCTACCATGTGTGCTGACACCAATTTTGTTCAGGGAGACGAAATGGCTGAGGAAAAGAGTTTTGTTAAATGTTAAATACGCAGTCATTTAATTTGAGCCTGCTTGGCAAACAATACAAAAATGAATCCCCTTGTTTGAAAGGAGCACCGGCAGCTTGGCCCAAAAACAAAAGCTCCATGTCTGTATTTCACCATTAAGTGCTTTCAGATTCTTTAATCTTTCGAATCTTCTCACAGCTCGACTTAGAAAACCGTGCCTCAAAAGATATTGACTCCCTCATCAGTCTTAACTGACTTTAAACTCATTGAGCTCCCCAACAACGGCGGGCCGTCCGGACACCGGGCTATTGCAAAAGGGCTGTACGGAGGCTCAATGTGGACGAGAAATGATCCAATAGACCCATCTATCACACGGGCCCTTTTGAAAGGCAGGAAGCTGACAGTGCTGGCAGATGTGTGTGCGCCGAGCTTTGGTCATTGTGGACAGGCACCTGCTTACCAGCTTCCTGCCTGACTGATGGATCTGTGACTCCAAGGTGTCTTTGAGACAATCCATTGTGCCCTTTGTTACACACCCCCCAAACATCCTGCCTGGTGCCTTTCTCCACTCACAAAAGGACAATACGGGTGGAGACCAAGCTCTTTCCTTGAATAGCCCATAGTATCATCATGTTAAATCCTAAAAAAACAGAGAACCAACACCAGAGTCCTCTGCTTGTTTTTATTTTATAGATTGTAGATTGCAGTACTTTTCAGCTATATACTTGCATACATTCACTTCTTTTCCTCTTTTAGTGAATTCACCAACTTTTGTTATCTTCTTTTTTTTATTTGTGGTGTCACAACTGTTATCATTCAAGTGTCGTGCTGACTGTCAGGAAAGATAAGAGGCTGGAGCTGTCCGAGACACCCATCGTACAGTATCAATATTGTGACGGCTGAAAAGTCACACTTCCCCACATTTCCTTCAAGTGCAAAGACAATTGAGGAGATGAACATCACAGGACTGACACCCCCAGTCACTTCAAGGAATCCCTTTCAAGAACAAATAAAGCCACCTGACAAAGTAAGCTATGCAGGAATAAAAGTAATAACATGAAACAACACTGGCATTTTCCACGTTTCTATGTACAATGCAATCACTTTCTTAAAAACAAAAACATAAAAGAAAAAAGGAATAAGTAGAAAAAAAATTGTCATTGGACATCATTGGGTGAAAGCTGAGAGGGAATGTTCGTTCTTGCATTTATATCATGGCCGTCCCAGAGACTTTAAGGGAAACTATCACAGCACACATTTTGTGCTTCCAAAATGTCTCCGACGCAATCCTGTTCTTGTCTGTTACTATATTGTATTCAATAATGCTCATTAAGTAGGCAACGGGAGATCAAAGTGGTTTTTTTTTTTTATTTCTGCAAAATAACTGAGAATTCAAAGCCAGCTGCATTTGTAATCTGGTGAGCACCGACTCATCAATCTTTTATCATTGAACCTTCGTCTGGGAATTAAGCCAAAAAAATGAAGTTTAAAAGGAGGTTAATCATTCTTGGAGTTGGCTCTTGGACTGACATAATTTCACTGAAAAGTGTTTTTAATTATTTTGCTTCTAAACAGTAATTGGTCTCTGGTCTTCCTTTTGTGTAACAACAGATGCATCTATCAAACAATCCCAACAGTAAACGCCTAAAAGAAATAAAAAATTATGACATTTAATGTAAACAGTTCTGATTGCCACTTAATTGAAAAGAATTTGTATATGGTGGTGAGGGATAACATAAATCGTTGTATGAAACGCACTCTGACACTTTTTTTCTGTGTGACTGAAAATATGCTGAAAATTCTTTTCGTTTTGGTCCTTTCTTGTTGAGTCGGACTCCTCCACCATCACCCCCGGGCTCCTATTTAAAATGATACACCACTGCTTCTTTTCCTGAAGTCGACACTTATTTTGACATTTAATTTGGACCTGCTGCTTGTGAAGCCCCGGCCACTGTGACACACCGTCCCTTAGTCCTGTTGAGGGGGGATTAAAACAAGAGGGACACATGCGCGGGGGGCATTGTTGCACGGCCACTTAAGACCTCTTCATACGGCGCAAAAGGTCTAGACAATAAAAACAGACGAGGGGAAAAAAATGCGAAGCTAAACCCCGGGGTGATTACTAGATCAGCATGCCTTTGTACAATTACCATCACTTTGAATTTTAAATCGCCATTTAAAGGGCAGTAGAGCATCCTCGAAAATTAGACTGGAGCCTAATTAGCACACTCCAACATGACAACGGCTGCGGTTTCTGCCTGGGTAAGCAGCCCAGTCAAGCAAAAGGAAGTGACTGAAGGACTGGAGTGGCCTGCCTGCACCCCCACTATTCTCCCTCTCTCACTCCCCCACCCTCCATCCGCACCCTGTCTCTCTCCTCTCTCCTTCCCTCTCTCCCTTCACTGGAGCTAAAGTCCAATTAGGCAGGATAATCTGTCTAAGACCAGGGGGGGAAAACTTGGGGTATTATGAAAACTGGACAGCAGTTTTGGAGATATAGATATATATATATATATATGAATGTGTGTGTGTATAACAGCGTTTTTTTTAGTACTGCATTGAAGAACCTCCTGCCAAAGCACACACACCCACAGATGAGTACACACACATGCACACGCACTCTAAAGTAAGAGTTTTTAAGTCATAAGCCAGCAACCTGTCATATGAGCAGGAGACAAAAATCCATCCCGTTCCAGTTACTATATTTCAATATAAACACATCCGTCAGTCAGTCTGTGTCTACCGCTTACGTGTCCATCTCAGCATTAATTGCCATGGAGGTTATTGTTCGTCACTGCTCTTATTTTCAGGAAATTTTCATATATAGTTCCATGTCAAATAATCTGTTTTACATGCCATTAAAAAAAAAAACTTCAGAATACACCGTCTAAGTTCTGTAAGACTGACCTGAGAGAGAAGTGACTAAACGACTCAGCAGCTGCGAGTGTCAGCCAGGCAGAGGAGCACTCTGTTGGAGACCCTCATGGTCGGAGGCAACCTCTTGACCCACCACTGCTAAATTAACCCTGCTTCCAGTTGGGTGTTGTGCCAAATGTCATGACCCAACTCTAATCCCGTCTCACTCAGCAGTGACCAGGAACGGGGTCCAGGCCAATCTAATCAGAATGTGTCGTTTGGGCTTGGATGCTGGCAGTGGGGGCAGGGAGGGGGGGGAGATGAAGGGCACCCCCTGCTGAGGAGGAAGACTTTCAGCAACTTTGGGTTAGCATTTTGATTTCAGTCACCAACAATGAACTATATTCAATTGGTTAGAACTCTCCTTTTTTGGACAAAAAGTACAGTAAAGTACCTTACTCAGCGCTATGAATGAGGTCATCTTGCAGCTGTCGGGTGTGGTTTCCCTGACCACTATACAACAATGCTACCAAATGGTCTTCAGCTGCTGGGTGTAAATTTATAGACCGGTGGCTAACTTCTGTAATAAACTCAAGTCTAATTGAGTCCCAACCCTACTTCCTTGTTTCAGAAATCTACAAGAATACAGTATAATGAACCTGCTTGTGAAATCAGCAGCTAACAGACAAAAAAAATTCTACAGACTGCAATGAGTACATGCTGGTACTGCTTAACTTTGTGGAGAACTTATCCACAGTCCTTATCTGTTGAACACCCATAAATCATTTTTCATCATTTTCAAATTATACAATTATAATATTATAGAATTCAATTTACAGCACTAATGGTACAAACACATGATTATGACGTGTCCCTCTAAAACCAAAGACACTTTGTTAAAAACACAAAGGGGAAGCTTTACCCACCAAGCCGCTTGCTAGCTGAATAGAGGAGGGTTGAAGGAGAGATTTTAGATCAATGTGAACATATTTTAGAAGCCAAAATGACCTCAAGAGACTTACAGTACTGCCAGTACAGCTCTCTATCGTCGCTGACAATAGACTTAATTCAATTCGGTAAAATGTGAATGACAAAATCTCGACCGCAGCTCCATTGCTGCCTATTGTATCCGAGTTAATTAACTTACATCACTTGATTGTATTTAATGACAAAAGAGTCTGTGTGTGGAGCTCATTATGGACGTCTTTCTGCTCATCCTGCTCTCTGTGAATGCCTCAAGCCGACAGAGGAGTTGGCAACGTGGAAACGAGGAGCAAAGGTCGCCTCGTTCTGTGACAGAGGCACACAGCAATAACTGAACAACTGATAAAAGAGGGGTGGAATCCGATGGCCACAGAGCCATAGTCAATATACAGAGCGCTGTTGAAAAGTTGTAGTTTTTAAGAGTCTCATAAGCGGCAGTGTTAGAAAGACAAAACAAATCCAAGGGTAGCTGAGCAGAGGAAAAGACAGCAAGAGAGCTATAAATACTTTACAAAGCATTCGCAGACACAGAAGAAATGAGGCACATCTTTAACCTGCATCAGATATTATTGATCATTTTTCTGCAGAGATTCATTTTTTATGCATTGTGATTCAGTGTGAGGCAAAACGTTTATCTCCAAAAAGAGAAAAAATAAAGAAAAGCAAAACAAACACTGCATTTAAACAGGAACTGCGAACACTTCAGCGTATAATGTTTATTGATGCTATACTGAATTTCAATACATTGTAACTTTGAAGTAACTTTGCTGTATTGAGAGTGAAAATGGTGATTTATGTGTTTGGCAAACCCTGTCTGCGGATTCAGAAATAAACAGTTTATATCAATAAACTCTACCTGAGGGATTGCCTCCTCGAGCGTCGCATTATTATGTTGATGACTTCAAATTCACATTCACACGCTTACATTAATTACTTCAGACCTGAATCGCACTTTGCTTAGCAGACACTCTTATCCAGAGTGATTTACACAGTTTACAATTTTTACATGTTATCCACTTATAGAGCTGGATATTTACTGAGGCAATTTGGGTTTAGTACTTTGCCCAGGGGTACAGCTGCAGTGGGCCACCTGGGAATACAACAAGTAACATTTTGGTTATGAGCGCTGCTCCTTACCACTATGTCACTGATCGAATCACTCTCTTGTGTTAACCTGAAAGTTTTGCCGTTTGACTGTACTGAAATCTGACTATGACCCAAATTAAATGGAATCTGCTGTCACACTGGATCCTCATCCAAATATTTTTTGTTAGCTTTGAAAGTACGTCATGGGCAAAGCACTGTATGATTGTATGGTATTGTACAGTCGACAAAGACAAAACTTCCTGATTAAAATTCTCTTTACTGAATCGTCATACCATTTTTCAGGACCCCACAAATGACTAGTCTGCTTATGTGTATCCCCTGCACTTTGGGAAGGGGGGAGGGGGGGACATGTGGTATTTAAACCAAGCTTATGTGATTGGATTATAACCTAACAGTCAGTGTGAGGGACTTTAAAACCAGTGTATTAAAACCAGGATTGTGTTTTGTAATGTAGGACCTCAACCATGTGGTACTGCACAGTACCTTAGTTGCTGTGGCAGTGCCAGTAAGTAGAAATGACCAGGCCCACTAAGTCTGGGCATGCTACATAGGTTCAGGGTTCAGTTATATTTATCACAAGGATAGTTCTGATGGAGTGTGAGGACCATTACTCTTGAATTTAATCAGACACACTTGCATTATTTCAGACAGCTTCAGTGTCCTTTATTGCTACAAAAATACTGGTTTGTGATAAAAGGAGAAATTCTAACAATTGTACCCCATTCACCTATATATAGCCTAATGGGTATGGTTAACACCTGTTAAATACAGTGCAACCTTCTGTGGTGCAGCTCTAATGTGATAATGTGTCTTTCATAAGGAGTAATAGATTATGGTAATTCTCCTTCTATGCAAGGATAATCTTATGACTGCACGTTAGTGTTTTATCTACACAGCTGTTGTAAATAGAAGTCTAGAAATTAAAATGACATTACCTGCACTAATGAAAAATGGAGCATGTGTAAGTCAAATTTAAGATTTAAACGAGATGAACATCACTGTTAACTGCACTCCTCTGAAATACTGTCATAATACACTCATGGCAGGTGTGCATCTTTTTATTGTAGTTTGACTGATCACCTCATTGTGGAGCTGCCAGACACCTTCATAAGCACAAGATATTCTCTGAAACACAGAATCTTCTGAGACACAGCATCTATCACAGACAGAGCGGGAGCCACTTCTTCAGTGATGCTTTTGTACGGCATAATTTTTGTGTACAATGTATTTAGTTTTTAATGGTTGTTTTGAACTGTTTACCTGAAATATGACTGTGTAAAGTGTACATCAATCCCTGTAATCTTTCAAAAAGATTATTCTGATTGAAAGTATTCACTCTATTGGAAACACAAATTCCTTAAATATGCAGCACTGTAGTTGCACTGTTTCAAGATGCTGGTGTGGTTGCTGTGCTTGTGTGTGCACCACTTTAAACTGTCAACATTGTAAAATGGATGTGCTGTGAATAATATAAAGAATACTGTTTCTTTCTGTGTCTTTTAATTTTATGGCTTAGTGTATATAATATTACAAGTTTCAAAGCAGCATGTAATGCATGATGTACTACATGAAGTATTATCTCCAACATTAAAATCAGGGTCTCCTGGTTATGAACAACTTGTTAGGGAAAGTGAGCATCTAATTTTTAGGTTTCAACTAAAATATCTTAAAATGTATCAAAACTCTTGCTGCTATTGTGTTATGCTGTGTGTCTGTTACCAAAGCTTATAGCAGATAGGAAATAGAAGAGGAAAATGTATAAATAGTTGTGAAAACAGAAATATAGGAAATGCTTGCTTTACTTTGCTTTGAAATATTATAAATGAAACCTGACAATGAAATCTGACAATAAAGTCCAAATTATCAAAAATACACATTAAAAGCACATCAACCATCCTTAAAATAGTGTAAAATTTCATATCAGCTTACTTTAAACTAGTCCTCTAATAATGCTTTCTTCGTCCAAAAAGATTTTCCTTTTCCAGCTCGAGCTGTAATTGACATAGCTCACGCACTTTCGCAAATCACATTGAACTGCTGTCGCGGAGAGGAATACAAATTCATTCCATATCTGAAACCCTCAACAAAACTTTCCTGCCAATTATGTGGAGGCCCTGTAAATGATAACTCCGCACTCGCTCAAGCGTAAAACAAGAAGATGAAGATGAGTCTTATTCTCACATCATTTCATTCCATTTAATTGACAAGCTCTCACTCGCTGTTAAATTTAGAAGATTACAAATATGAGCTGAATCTCGAGCACCCAATCCACCAGTTAATCACTCGCAGAACTGGTCGCAAATTAATCTACATATTTTAATAAGGAGAGCATAACATGGAAGGTGTATGCAGCCATTTAGAGGATTACCATACGCCGGGCCCCTGTGTTGTGAAATTGAATAAATATCTTAAAGCAAATGCATGGGAATGTTGGCTGATAGCGCGGAGCTTTTCAGCGCCGTGTCTCCCCCGACGAGCGGACGGCTTTCCGGTGCAGCCGAGCCGCGTTCGCCGCTCTTGGTCCCGTCTATTTCTGGGCCGATTAACGGCCCCGGCACTTATCTGAGGGAAAAGCTATAATTTCTTCGGCTTCTAATGCCCACGGTTGCTCGTTTCCATTCTTCCAAATAATCTTCGCCATTACCGGTTTCGGTGTGTGTGGGAATGGAATTCTAAATGTTCTGCTTTATTAAGTATTAAACTTGCTTATATAATGAGCGAGTTTCGGAGCAGGAAGGATGCACATGTGAAATACAGCGACACCGCTTTGCAGTTTTAAAAGTTGAGGCCGAATTTAATGACTCTGACTGCACAGAAAACCCTCCCTATTGTATTCTTTATCATTAACTTCCAAATCCCTGGATCCCTGCTAGAGTATTTAATAATTGTCTTTTTAGAGGACACAGATCATGGACAGCATCTCAATCCTGGGCATCTTTACTTTTTCACAGTCACAAAATATACAAAGTTGGAAAAATTAGAACAATTACAACAAAAGGTACACCGTTTATTGTCTTAAAAATGAGATGCTTTTGCAATTGAGTATTGCATACAGTAACCTGCATATTTTGTTACCTTAGCCTTTATGATTACTTTATGATAGCCTTTATGGTGACTTACATTGCTTACATTAGTTACAGCTGGTGTTGTAACACAGAAAATGTCCTGCTCGTGCCCACAACAACTGTTCAACGTATGATGCATTAACCATTAATCTACACCGATAATAGATTACCAACGCCAGAAAAGCTTTCCACTTCTCACACGGCAGCCCTGAGGCGTGTGGTCACTGTTTTACAGAAATACATAGCCCGCTAATGAAGAGACTCGTGGACCTCCTCTGTTGAACCTGGCATTGCCTAATATAGACGTCCTCAATCTCTGGAAGTCGGTCAGCAAAAAAAATTACAAGGTTCCCCATGAAACGGAACGGCGCCAAAGCACTAAACAGAAGAACAAAGAGTTATAAATTGTTTTTCACACTTCTTCTACCACTTGGAGTGATATAACCCCATTACAGTTTTAAGGGTCGCTTTTAGTGGCATCCGAAGGTGGTGCTTACAAGGAGTTTACAATGTGTATCATTAGAGCTCTCCATATAAGGAGGCTCCGGGCACAAGGTGGCAATGAGAGAGAAAGCGACGGAGCTGTTACATCTCAGCACGGAGAAATCAGAGGGGCTCGAGCTCCCCTCATAATTATCATCATCTCCGCACATCTCCTCCGCTGCTAGATCTTCCTCTTCCTTCCTCTCATTCACTCACTCTCTCTCCCTCTTTCTCTCTACCTCTCTTGTTTTACATCTGTGGCCCTTGTTGTATTGTATGCAGTGCAATGCATAAAAACTCTGAGCTCTTTGAAAATCTCCCTCCAATTGCAGCACAGTAAAAACAAACAAACCACAAACAACTTGATGACTGTCATCAGCTTTCACCATCTCTCATCCCTCAGCCAGTGGAGACATCGCACGTTTCCAATGACTGACACTTTCCAGTCGCCTCGGTGAGTGCAGAGAACTGCTCAAGGAGATAAGGTAAACCGGCGATGTAAGCCAGACCTAATTGTAGGAGCGGGTCACATGGAGGTCTTGTTGTCTGCGGCGCTATCTGGGTCCCTGACTCCCCACACCTGTCCTCAGCTGACTCCTAACCTCCGACCTCTGGGTGACCTTTTTCGCCTCAAGACAGGGCCACATGAATGTGTGTGCCACAACATCGGGCTGGACATACCACTGCTTAATGGTTATTATTGTCTCTAATTCTCAAATGTCTGTTTTAAAAAGCAGATGACAACAACCCTACACCACTGCAAGTTTCTGTTATCTACAGTATTCAAGCCAAACACTGAACCCCTGCTGTCATGAAACTGCAAAGCCAACACATTTTGCAGTCAGCATTTTGATTTTGCCCCTCTACCAAATGAAGGACTCATCTCCCCTGGAATTAAACTAATCAACCTAAATCATATTTTAAACTATAGTACATCTTACATGTTGACCTTATTCTTGCAATTACAAACCGCAAGTTTGAAATATTGAGTTCTCCAATAAAGCACACAACTGACAATAAAACAGTACTTGACAGCATATTAAATAGTACTAATAACATTAAACAATACGTTTCAAAAAAGTATATCATTAGAGCAAGACACAGTTCTTGGATCTCATCAACTTGCAGGAGGGAACCAGATTGTAAACGTGTGGCTGAATTTAAGCTCCCTTTACTTTGATCTCCCTCAATCTCATTATTTGGTTTTATACAAAGGCTAACGGTGATAATACAAGTGGTGGGGTGAGGGGGCGGGGGGCTGGTGGCTCAGGGCAGGCTGCACCCAAAGAACCTTTCGTTTAAACCCGCAAACAGATGCAGTCTGGTTTTAAATTCTATTTTCAGCATTTGTTGCAAAGATGGCGGAATTAATAACAGTAAAAGCTGTTTTGTAATGTCATTATCTTAGCATTATCAGACAGAGTCTTACAGTAAAGAGGTTTGGGTCTCCTGGAGGAATGCATCTTCCAGACGGAGTAATCTGGAGTTAAATTACATTACCAAAACTACTAATGATAAATCAGAAGCAGGGCTGCTCGGGCACTAAGGGACGGAGGGAAGAAGGAGGAACAGATTGATGACTATTTCTTCAACAGGCTCCCGTCAATGCAGAGCACCGCTCCCGAGAGTATTCTATTTATACAACCCGCCTGGTGGTGAGTGTCTCTCGACGTCTCTGTTCGACGGTGGCTGTCTGCAAATTAAGAGACAAAAAGGAGCAGCTCTGGAGAGCCCCAACTTAAACTGTGCCTGAGCAGGACTTCCTCAGAGGCCGGCACGACAGAGTCCCTCCCCTGTCCCCCCACCCAGCCCCCCCACCCCTCCAAACGCGCACCAGCCATTTATGTCAGGAACGCGCCGAATCACAGAGACTAACTCTCCATGTTGGGACCAGAGAGAGGAAGGAGAGGGAAAAAAAAGTCTTTAAAGGCAATTGGGCTTCTCTGTGCAGCTCGGCAGAAGGTCAAGCTAGCTTTGACATTGTCAGCTGTGGCGCTATGGGGAGCTGATAGGATTTAGTCTGTCCCCAGGAAGATTGTCTACAGTGTCTCTGAGGCCATTAGAGCAAGGGAGAGCATGGCCGCCTTCAGCAAGCTGACATTGTGATATTGCATCAAATCCATGTCACGGCGTGTCCGCACCTTGCTTTAAGTACGGGGTGAGAGAGGTCAGTGGGGGAAAAAAAAGAAAGGCCGGCCGCTTTGTACGGCTTGAACAGTCCAGTGGACATCTGAGTCTGGCCTCCTTTGACCTGGACGAGTAAAGAGCAGTGTTAAAAACACTTGAACTTTCATCCTTTTTTTCTGCGCATATACATCAAGTAAATAAAATGCAGCCGCACAGCCAATTCTAATGAACCGCCATTCCTTTGTGTGTTCGTCCTAGGTTACCTCTGAAGCTACGTCTTTTAGAACACAGACGACACACAGCCATTATTTCGTTGTCAGTGTTATCATTACTTTTGCAAGACACACGGAGCATTTATTCCCTTACAGTCCTGCCAGGTCTGTCATGTGTGTAAAAGAGTGGACAGAGGGACAAAAGAGCAATGCTTTGTTTCAGTGGCTGAATGAGGTCAGTGGTGATTGTGAAGATAACACTAATGCCCCAAGAAACAAAATGCATTGGAGTAGGTCTCAATTCTGTGGAGAAATGCTCCCTTCCACTGATAACCCCCTTAACATAAGGTTGATCTGGGAGAGTACTTTGCCCCAAAACTACTAACATTTTTGCACTTACCACCTTTCCCAAGTAATGAGCTTGCTTTTCTGGATTTAAACAGAATACAGAAATTTCTCTTACCACCTAAAATTTCTCTTACCAGTACATTTTTCCACATTAAAACAACACCAAAAACCCATTTAACCATATGGCAAGGAACAATTCAAATAAATGAATTCAAATTTTGATTTGTTTGCAACCAAATTTCTAAGGAGTTTTATTCAGAAGAGGAACAATGCTACAATATTTGCAGTGGTCCATATAAAGAAAACAAATTAATAGAAACATTTCAAAAAGCAAACATATGTATGGGGACAGTAAATTTATGGCAAAACAAACTTAGAGAAATAATTAGAGGTGAACATTTGTGATTGGGCTCAGTAACGACTAGAGGACTTTTTAAGGTGGATGGCAAAACAAAGGAAAAAAAGAAAACCGAAGCTATTATCTCAATCATTCAGCGGAATAATAGGACAACAAAAGCTGCAGTGTGCCACAGCCGAGTCTGTTTAAGACACAGCAACTGAGAGAGTATGCTAATCAACTCATCTCTCCCATCTCGCCACTGACCCAGAACAGCCATGTTCCCCCGGCCCCGGCTCCACTGCTCCCCCCAGCAGGAAACACTGCAGGAACCTTACGAATCAACGTGCGCTTTGAATCTGCGTCCTCAATGGAAACTTGTGCTCCTCTTCCATAGAGACCGTGCCATTGCATTAGTTCACATCAGCACTTGTCAATTGTCTCTCCTTTAGTTAAGAATGTACAGTAAGCAACTCCAAAGTAAGTGAACCCAAAAGCAAGCAAACTCAAAAGCCTGATTATTTTGATTTCAAATAAACAATTACTTCAGTTCATACACCAGAAAAAAAACTGTCTCTTGCAAATAATGAAATTTCAATCTGTTTGAATTTGTTTTGTTGTGAATGACCAACATGATATACACTACATGTATGTAAATGTGTAATAAAAATATTTACATGAAAATCAAATATGTGTAATGCAGACTGCAAACCCCTGAAGCAATATGGACTCTTTTCAAATATGTTTGATACAAGGCTTGTGTTAAGTTGTTCTTTCATATTTACCAAAGGGTAAGGTGCCGTAAATTGCCGCAAGCTCGAAGCAATTCTTTGTAAAACATCTTTATATTTCATTTTTAGCTTGTACATCATTATGACTCTATGAGACAGTGTTGTTCACTAACCTCCCTAGGCCTGTATTACAACTCATTATAATAGACTGCTCCATATCGTGAACTGGTGGAAAATGATTATTCGGACTTAAATTACCCCCCGACACACACAGTCACATGAATACTAAATTCTATGTGGCAAATAATGCATGGGCCAGCCAAGCCAGGCACTTTTCTATAGTAAATATGCTGCTTGATGTTCCCACTAGCAAGTAAAATGAACCACACATATATCTTAACTACCTGTGATGTGGAAACTATTTCTCCCCCATCTCTTTATCCTTAATTGAACAAGAGCCTGTTTCCTTAAGAAAAAAAATTAGACTGTGACTATCATTACTTCCGTCTGACAGTGAGGCCCGGCTTTGACATCAATCTGGCAGGTAAAGCCCTCAGTAATGGAGGCAAATGAGGCAGAGGAGATACAGCACTTGGTCTGCGAATATGTTCACTTGTAAAGAGTTGCTCCAGAATGGCGTGATTAATTCCTGTCTTGATGAAGGAAGAGGGGCCCCTGCATTGTTTCTGCAGAGGTGGGAGGGCCCCTGCTCACTCCGATACGTTATTGACAGTCTCGCAAATCCGCTTTCAGCGTTTCTTATCAAAGTCTCGCGACCAATTACGCCATTTCACTCCACAATCACAGATGTCACTATAGTGCCTCTGATTATCAGGTATCTCTGGGAATTGATATATTCCCATGACTGGTGCACACAACTGGCTTTGAAATCATCCGAAAGATTTCACCTCCATACTGCTGGCCGAGAATATGGTTGGAGAAACTAAAGGAGCTTTTTGTTCGAAGAAAACGTCAACGTTTTCACCCTTATCACATGAGCTTCACTGTTAATTCACATTTGTTGATTCCCATACACCTCTTTTAATTACACTGCTACAACATTACAGTGACCCTGGCAGTCGCCCAGCAGTGTGGCACGAGGATGCCGGAATGGAACAGTGTTATTGTATAAATATGTCTGCACTTTTGACTCCAGGAAACAGCTTCCTGAGGTGTAGGCCTGAGTCATTCTGCCACTGCATGGGATTTGATTTACAGTTAGTGGGCAGGGTGGACGTGCTGCTTCCATTTTTTTTTTTTTTTTGGCTCACAGGTTTTTCATCTAATTTTAGGTCGGATTTCTCACTCTTTGACATTTTTTTGGTTGTTTTGTGGTTGATTTTCACCTCAAGTGAAGCACAGCTGTCCACATCTTCATAATTTCATTTTTACACCGATGTGAGATGTCCTGGTTTATTAAAAAGTGTGAATAATAAAGTTTTTTTTCTGTAATTCCTTGAAAAAGTCTGAGAATATTCAGTACAGGCAGTTCATACATACGTAAATAAATGTCCAAGACTACTCAACCTCCCATTGGCTATTGGGTTTGCATGAATTACGATTGCCCACACAGCAAATACCAACAGAATTCACAAATGGTGCAGTTCCATAGAACAATTCATCTGCCAACTTCCCTAAACAATTACAGTTAAAAGACAATAACATTTTACATGCAAAAAAACAGCAACCTGCCAATCATATCGGCAGTGTTTCACCGGAGAAGAAAAAGAACTGACTTTGGAATAAAAAGATTAAAACAAAGGGCCCCCTTGTAGAGTGCTGTAATAGCATGCTGTTCACAACTCACCGGCTGCCTCTTATTCAAAAACATTGCAATTACAATTTACTCATGTGAAGGGACACCACAGAAAAAAGACCCAAGAGATTATTAATATTCATTTTCAGATGAGGGATAAGGAAAAGCCACACCGACAGTGATAACATGCTTATATCTCTGGCTGGCAAGCGGCATGACCAACAGGAAACCAGACAGCCTTTTACTGATGTGTGTCTCAAAAACACTGCCATGCCCAAGCCTTCATCCTTTTCCTTCTTCCTCTCTCTTAATAAGGAAACAATGATTGGAGGTTTCACTGCAATCTGAGGTTGCCACAAGGTGGGCGAAGACCGCATCCTTTTCCTCAGATATGACTTCTGAGAAATCTGCTGTTCCCAAATATCTATTTGATAGGAATCTTCCTACTTTACTGAACCACAAAAAATGGCATGATTAAATGAATAGTAAATGTAACTAGAGAATGTAATTCCAGGGAATTACGAGTGCATGAAAATGCAAACAGTCTAATTTTACATAGATAAAAGTATATAGGCCTACATCAAACAGATGTAGGTGGTCAGAACAGCTGCCACAAGATTCTAATTGCTTAATGGCTCTATTGTGATGTCATAAAGGCCAATGTTAAGTCTATGGGGAAAATTTTGATAGTTTTTAATTAATAGTTTAAAAAGTATAAATGTTACAAAAATAAAAAATACATAGCATAAGTGTCCTTTGTAAGACCTACGCAACACAGTTTGAATGAAGTTTCTACGTTAAACGGTTGAAGCTGTATTAAACGCACAAATTTGGTTAGAAGAAGAAAAAGAAGAATAAGAAAAATTCAGATAACAATAGAGTGCATTTTCATGCACTCTAATAATTTGTGACTACTACTTGACTCAAATGTTGTGTTTAGGGTGCTTCATTGCATAAGCCACTAGCATCTGTCTGCTACAAATACTATTTTCTCACATGAAATTTCTGACTGTGCGCGTGTGTGTATGTGTGCACAAGTGTGCATTTGACAGCCCTTGAAAAAGTTATTACATCTTGATTTTATAATGCTTCCAAAATGCATAATTTAGCATCCTGAGTCCATGAACTTTTCGAAACAGGGAGAAATGTTCTCACTTTTTATTACTTGGATGACGAACGATGCCAGCACCGTTAGCAGTGTATTTCACCACGTCTCACCTACAGGTAATCTTCCACCAGAGAACATGTGACCAGAGCATGAATTAACCCATGAACGTACCCGTATTTTATTCATCTTCATGCACATTTCATAAGCACGTCATCCTCTTTACCATTTTATGTTTATTTAAACCACGACTACTTCAGCAACGCTCACTGTTGGCTTTGCAGACTGCCTTAAGATACCCTCACCATTTATGATATCAATATTTCCTCTGTGTTCCTGACTGGCTGGTGCTAAGCCTTGAATACCTTTCTTTGAACACAAAGTGGCTCTGGTTTAAAGAGCGACACTCTCACACCATGGCTTCTCTTCTTGCAAGATGCTTCCCCCTATTTATCTGCCTGTGTAATTGCTTTTTTGTTTGGTTAAGAGATTAAGCGGCTCTGACTCCTTGAGTGGTCTGGCAGATTGTAAGATGGCTCCACACTGTGGGTGCAGAGGTTCCATCAAACCAGTTCCTCTCTGTATATGGCGATAAAAACATGGGGTGATAATGCCCAATGTGGGTGTTATTGTAGCAGCTCACCTCCAGTTCGCCACCAAAGTTCACCAGAAAGATTGCTAACTGCATCAGCTGCTGTGTTACCACTGCTACATAGGTATGTCAGTGTGATAGAGCACCCATGGTTTTGTCTGTTGGTCCTTGAATGGGGAGGTTAGAAATCAGCACTAATTAAATACATAATGAACTGCTACAACTGCATGTGTTTGTTTCATATCAAGGAGTGGTATCAATGTAATGAGTTATGATAAATAATTAAAATATGGATGTCATCTGCCAGCAGGCCTGTGAGCTAACAAACACTACATTTAGCCATTAGCTAAAAAATAAATACAAGAAATTGTTGTAACTCAATAAATTGCCAAATTTTAATATCTAATAGATGAGTTTTTACTATAGTACTGTAGCAATGATCAGCTTCCTTCATCACCCATAGCTGTGTACATCCCACAGCCTATTCATATCTCCATAAGCATTTAATGCAGTGCTGTATAATTCAAGCAATTCAGAAACTGATAAAAAATTCTGCTCCATACAGATGTGTGGCTGCCATTTGTTGGACTGATCATACATGGCTACTTACAAGATTTGCTACTCTGCTGCATTACTTCATAGAAACTGAATAATTTTCTGAAGTTTTGCTGAATGTTTAGACTGTTTGCGGTATCAAGCTTTTTTGCGCTGGCTGATATGACTGTAAAGCAAAATTCAGATTTTGTTCCCCCATTCTTCTCCACAGTGCTAAAACTAAAATTAATCGAGTTTAATGTCAACCATAACTGGATGAAGGAGCCCTGGATAGAAGACTGAAAGTTCCATCAGCTTATTCTATGTAACTGGCTACTATTAGACATCTAAAGAACAATGGAATATTTTTTTAGTCCTAACTAGTTCTCCATTTTTGGTCATCTTTACAACCTTAAAACATTTTAAAGCATTCAGACATTACATGAAACAAAAAGTAATTAAATAAAAGTATTGCACTTATTAACGCAGTTAGTAATTATAAGATTCCAAACATTTTTGGATTTCTCTGTTCTGTCACTGACTTTTCTTTAAATCTTAGCAAAACAACAGTCTGTAAATAAATTATTCTCAGGGCACCAATGGTAGAATGGATTAATGAATGATATGAACCCAGGAGAAGTGTCTTGTTGGACTTGCCTGGTTGGACTAAATGACCCAGCAGTCACAAAAAAGCTTGTACTGGACTTGTACGCAGTTTGTGTTTAACGTGTTCAAGAAAACACACGCAAGTTTTTACAGTATATGCTGAAACAGCTGCAAGCACAGGTTGTTTTTCTGAGAAACACCGCCCAAGCTTGATTTATATCTGTCATAAGAAAGGAAGAAAAGAAAAAGTTTGATAACCATGTCTATGCAGCCATGTACTCGAATACTCAAAAAGCAGAGTTCCCTCTGACTAAAGAAACTTTGAAACACCTTTGGATCTCATTTTTGCACCAATATAGCAGTGTATCAGTCCTGTCCAATTATACAATACGATTCATGATGGAGTATTTCTTCACCACATAAAGCTGTCAGCTGGTCCTGATTGGATAACCTGTCAACGTCTATCTAACCTGGTATATCAAAATCATATTTTTTTGTTACCATATGCACTTTACCCCAGATGCCAGCACTACCATGTATACCGTATAGGCCCTACCAGGTGTTAGCACAACTTTCAAATGCGAGTGCTATTGTCAAATAAGTGTGTCTGATTCTATTTTGGTATTTTAATGGGCCTTAGAGCATGTGACACAAGCAGCAAATGGGACAGGAGTAACTCTTTAATGAGAGGAAGGTGTGACGAAGGTGTGACAGTGACAAGCCAATCAGAATGCCTGCCACATTGCCTTTGAATGATCGCTTGCACCACGAATAGCGGGAGAATGCGGATTTACTTCTATCATTTGATGATAAGGGAATTTATGAAATTATCAGTTACTCAAAATAATGGTGCAAAAAATAAACAAAATGGTTAAAACAAGTCGAATTGCAACACCATATAAGGTAGTGCTTTTGAATAAAACAAGTCCATTCATGAAATGGATGATGAAAAATAAATCCATCCACAAAGTACACTGGCCTTAACTGCAGTGTCTCTTCCTGCCTCAGTTTTGAAAAACTTAGCACTGACAACAGATGGTTACATGTGATTGAATATTTTACACATTTTAACAGAAATTGTTGAACGTGGGCAGGTTTTTTATACACTGGACCAAAATATACCATAGCCAGGAACTTCACAGCATTAAAATGACAATTAATATGGTGAGTTATTGCTAGAAGGAACATTGTCATTATTGTTATTTTATTGTTATTTATTGTAACAGCTTCCATATTCATAGCATATTGATATATCTCTCTTTCAAAGCAGGATACGTCTGTGATACAAAAGACTCAAGCAGGCATGCGGTGCATGCTGTTGCGTAAAAATGCTTCATTTTACAAGTAAATAAAGATATTTATTTCAGTATTCTCCATGTCTTTCACGTTCTTTAAGGACAGCTGAAGCAGGTGGTCTCTTCTTGCTGCAGCTGGTCTCAAAGTGAGCATGACAGGATGTACATCACTTGTGAAGGAGCACTTCCTTCATGGTCATGTCAGCATTCCATGTGTACTAAATAATGTAGGAATCAGGCATGACAGTACCATTACCACATGTTGCCATAAACCCCTTATTGAGCTGTACTTTTAATTTTTTGGCCCCCAATATTATTATTATTGACAAAAATCTGTGATCTGCTCTCTACCTAGCAACTTACAGAACATGAACGAATGTGAAAAGCACTTAAAGAAAATGTGGAGCACAAGTGCCTCTTTGCCTATCTACATCATACCAAAAACCAATATTGCACTAGCATTTCGCATTTGATCATTGTACCATCTTTTTGTGCCCTATACTTTAGAACTCTTGAACGAATTAAAGGGGTGAATTCATTGTTTTAGCACAATTTTTTGGTTGTTTCATTCAAAATATCTTTTAGCAATTTTCACTTACATGTATTTCAAAATTTTTGTCTATTTGATCAGTGTTTTTCAGAAACACCACAAACTCTTACAATGCAATTTGATTCAACCATTCCAGACAACAATGACAATGTTTTAACTGTTTGTCTGCAAATAATTTATTTAGGGTTCTGCTATATACAGACTTCATGCTGCTGCCATCATAGCATGAAAATAAAGTTCTTAACAGAAAAGGCAACCTAACACGGGTCTCTTCCTCGAGGACGTAGGTCTGTACTGAAAATGAGAGTGCAAAAACAGTAAATTTTCTTTATGATGATGGGGGCGGGGCCAACACTGACACGGCCTCCATCCAATCAATCCTACCGTTAGTGTAACTACACGGATAAGGATACGTTATTCGACGCTGAAGCAACGCTCCAGTGTTCTGCGACTACTGTCGAAAGTGCAGCTCAAACGCTTCCCAAATCAACCATCTATCGATGACTTGCAAATGTGAGCAAGAAATGTCGACCATTTACCCTCTGCTTGGTAACTCAGCACATATATATATATATATATATATATATATAACCGATCTTCTGGTGTTTCCTCAGTGAATATCACAGGACACAGCTGGCCTAACGAAATTGTTCATTCACCAATTGCTGGTTTACGTAGCTAAGGTAATTTGATTGCTCATGTAGCTACTCGATAGCTAACTGGCAATAATCAGACTAACCACCTACATAGATGGATTGCTAGGATACATGTTTGGACAACATCAGGTGTCTTCAGATAGTGCACTGATTTAAAGTAAAGTTAGCTGGCAAACATTAAATACTTTGGCTAACTTACCTTTGACTCCACTGTGACTCGTGGAGATCTTTCGACTCAGCTTACTTTCAGTGCCAAACTAAGATGCCACAGGACATTTACACTAAGGCTAATGGTAAAATAAAGTCCAGTGTATGATTGTTTTGACCCATTGTGTCGACTTGTTCGATTTGACCCATTGGTTTCGTATCCCATTTGTTTTGTTGTGAAGTACAAAACTGCGTCTGGTTAGTCCAACAGTTGCTATTGGTGTTAATGAGGGGGTTAATATTGTATTATTATATTTTTGTTATATGTTTATAGGGTTTGCACACGCATTGTTTGCATTGTTTATAGGCTGTCTTTTAACTGCAGCTTTTGTCATAAGGAAACTTTACAGGAGATTTGGTTACGTAGTATGGTGGGAGGTCAATCTGATACATTCGCAACATTGCAGGGGACTCTTCCCAAATGTCTATGTCATTGCTTCTACTGTATGTTTTGCTAAAATGTTTTATATGTTATCATCTTTACATTCATTGACACATTTAACAGGTAGGTTAGCTAATCAGTACCAATGATTTCTGTTAGTCTCAATTAATGCTTATTTTTATTCTGTGTACCTCCTTTGCATGTTGGGTATAATGCACTTGCATATGCACTTGTAGCATTCTGAATGTATTGCACCAAAAATTATTTTAAAACCAAAAGCATAGCAAGAAATATTTTGTTCTTGATGTTATAGTATTTTATATAAAATAAATAATTTCACATGGTGATTTGTTTTTTCAGTACACAATGTTCATGATCACACAAATATTACTACCATATGCTAAGCATATACACAGACATGAAAATACATATCCTAACATTCTGTTTTCTTTTATAACATTTTTCTGCCTCAGCAATATCAATAATGCTAAAGTACAAACAGCAAGGTTGTAACGGGCAGCCATGCCAGCCACAGTCATTCTGAGGGTGGAGCTGTCATTGCTGTAACCCTGCCTTTCCTTGAATTAAGCAGAATGCCAGAGCGACACAGGAGTGTTGAGACAAATTTCTATTCCGTTCCATCTCCTTTCCTTCCTATCCTTTCCTTACCTCAGAGCCCTCCTCTCTCTGCAGAGCAGTGAGCAGCAGCTCTCTTGTCAGAGTGCCTCCAATCATTGTTGCAAGCTCGGGATCATGTTTGATATTGTCAGATGGCCTGGAAAATTAAAAACCCAATTAAAGGCCCGGCGCGGGGGTCAGCTCTTCTGCATATCAAAAGCCCTCCTCTGGCTATTCAGCACAAATTATATCCGTTAACAGCTCACTTTGCCCAGACTGCAACAGCACAGCACTTAGGAGTAATAAGTACTTTCCCTCTCCGATACATTTCAAACATAAACCTCTTCGGTGGCAGCGGAAAAATGAACAAGTCATAATCAAATTGTCATTTTTTCCCCCTTCTTCCTCCTGGCTAGATAAAAAAGGGGTCGGTGCAGTTCTAATTAACAGCAAGAGAGAGAAAGGAAAAGAGAAATTGTTTATTTGTACATATAAATACTACATTCTTTCCCATCTTGCATCAAAACACAGTCCCTTTGTTTTTATTTTCCTTCCCTCCTGAGTAAAATGTAGAAAAAAATAATATTCTGCCGTCTTTTTCTGTTTCTGTTGTTACACACGATTCATTAATTCTTCTACGGCGGTGGAGATGGACAGAGAGAAATAGCCAGCCAGACTTAATGGTATTCGTCTTGAAACTGGGCATTAATATTCAGCTTAATGTTTCTGATAACAGGGCTGGGGGCAATAAAAAGCTTGCAGGCCTTATTTAACTGCTGGAGTGGAATGATGTTTGCTCTTGTTGGGAATCAAATGCTACAGTACACACATGGCATCTCTTTTCATTGTGACTTTGTACAACACTGTGTTTTAAAAAAAATGTTCCTGTAACACTTTGTTGTGTGTGTGTGTGTTGGAACAAATAAATTAAATGATGGCATAGTGTTTTCACCATGAACCCCTTTAAGAGGCTACGATGGCCCTGCGCATTAGATAAATTCCCAAGATTGCACCCGTTTGGTGGAAATGGATGTCTTAATTGACTGGTACATAGACAATACTGGAAAATTGACAAGGTTGTACGCGTTTAAAAATGTGGCCATTTGCCAAAACACTGTGTGTGTGTCACACGCAAAAGCCAGCTGCAAAAATATATTCTCTGGGGGATAACGTGGTCTTACTATTTTTTCTTTCTTTCTTTTTTTTTTTTTTTAAAGCAGGAAAGCCACAAATCTAACTTCATGTCCTTAGCTCCATCTCATTTACATTTAATGACATGATAATACACATTAGCAGACCATTTTAAATAATTACATCCTTACAATCGTTTTCCCCCCTCACCCCTCTCCCTCAAATGTCCTGTTACATGCCTCTCTTTTTTTTCAAACTTTCATATTTCTAATGACAATAATAGAAAATGCTTTTCCACAGAAACAATATATAATAATATGTCAGCAAAAAGATTGAGCAATTTCGAATGGCGCGGGGTGAATAGTACATTAAGTTCTTTTCTCTCATCATGGCGGTATTTTTTCTGTCAGTTGACGGGGTCTGTGGCGAGCGTGGAGAAGCTAAAGACCCGCTCATAGAGACAGGAGGCTGACAGCTCACCTGTCAGGGCAACCGCGCCTGCTGAATTAGACCTCCTTTAATTCCCACTATAATTCAAAGATCCCACCAAGGAGATGGGAGAGGGGAAATGTCCTCACACGTTTTTTGTTTTTTTCATATTATTATTAAATTTTTCCATTTTTTTGTTTTTGATTACATGTATTTTGCTCACATTGGAGACAGAGAGGATATTTTTTGTGAGAGTCTGCAATTTCTGTGCCAACCCCTGTTGACAGAAATGAATGTCTGACAGACTGTTGATCGTCGGGAGAGGCATGAAACTCGTTAAAACAAATAAGATGCAACTAGACCTGCAATATATTGCAAACCCTCCGGGTTACCGTTTAATTTTGGAAGTGTGGGTGATCCATTTAAGGGACAATGAAAATGAAAACTTTGAACATTTTTTTAGGATTACTGCAATTATATATTAAGTGATGAATACAGTTGTTATTGTTTTGCACTGAAGACAGTTACGCTAAATCATGTTTGTAAAGACAATGCCAGCTCTACATGTTCCTAAGAGCATATTTATTGAGGACAGCATATATATAGTATATAGCATAGTCTGACAACAACAACATGGGCAAGCTTTGAACAATTAGTCTTGCCAAGAGGTGAATGAAGGAGAAAAAAAACATACATGTCTGTCATCACCACGTGGCTGAGAGGACATTATCCTTTCATCACACAAATACAGATTTTGTACACAAATGTATAGTTAGATAATATATATGCTACATTTGTTACTACCATAGCTGTCTCCATTCACATGGTAAACACAGTATAGGTCAATAGTCAACATCACATGTGAACAGCATAACTATCTATTTTTTTTCTTTTCTTAACACATAACACTGTAGTGAATTCAGATATTCTGAAATACAGCACCCCTTCACTGCAATAATTATCTGCAATGTAAACCAATGCTTGGTATGGGCTGTCTGTTAAATACCATGGCACATTTGACAAGCAAAAAAAATGTGTCTGAATAAGTGACTGTTGAAATTAATGATATTCAGGGTGCCTATATGCATGTCCTTGTGCATATGTGTGTGTGAAGATGGGGGAGGCTTATAAATGAAATAAAGGTTTTTATAGTGTCACTATTGTTAATTTTCTCTATGTAATATTCTGTGAAAGAATTACCCATCTGGAAGAGTAAGCAGTGGTCCCTCATGTGCCTTTCCAAATCTATTCCTCACAGTTGCACTGTACTGGTCAAACAAATTAAATTACTGCAGCAGTATGTAAGTAATTTTATGTAAATTATAGTGTTAATGTTCTGCATCACGCTGCTGGCAATAGGGCTGGTTTTGTTCTGGTGGTTCCTGGTTCCTCCTCTGTAATACGGCAGTCACCGTCAGTAATGAACATGTACATTTTAGAAGGCTAGACTAAAATGTATTCTGCTTTTTTTCTCCCTGGTATATACTAATAAGTATTCACCCAATCCGACTGTTTGGCTTGAGGCTAACACAGTTGTGAGAGTTAATAATAATAGTCAGGAGATATTTAAGCTTCACAGTCCCAGTGATGTCAGTGTTGTTATTTCCAGGCGGGGGTCGGATTTTAATGTGGGTTTCTGGCACTTTGAATCCCTATTGTATTTGAAAGAAATACAAAAATCATTGCATGGCAAGTTAACTGTTTGCTGTGTGAGGGAGTTTATTTACTTCATTGTGAACCCAAGACATCATAACAACAGTGCACTCTGTGTCTGTGTAAGGGGCACAACTAGAAATTAAATGTATAGAGCTTTTTTGCAATATGTTTGGTTTTCCTACAAATTAAATTTTGCTTGTTTAATTGCATGTGGAAGAAAGCAATTAAAATGCAAGGAAAAGTACTAAATCCATGAAAGATTATGAATTGATCGGCATGTTGTCATGTTTCGCATAGGGTACCAGGCCCTGAGACAAATGTGTGGTGACTGAATGTGGAAAATCGATCACGTCCGAGGATCTGCTTGAAGAACGGTGCCTTCTCCCAAGGTTTTCCCAGCTCTGTCCCTTGCTCTCCCAGCACATGCATGGGGCCCGGCAGAATTTATGAAGACATGGGTGAGCCAGAGATTTACACCTGATTTTTGTTTCAGTAATCTCTGAAATTAAGAAGTGTATCCTTGCATTTCATTAAATCCCCGCTAATGAGATTACTGTCGTTCCAAAGAGGGGATGATGGACTGTCCATGCCATGAAGCATAAATTAGTGCTGTGGGGTTAAACGGTGGAACTAACTCATGTTTCAACAAAGGCCCTTACCAGCAGTTAAATTAAGGGACATAAATACTATCAAATCTGTCTTTATTTTACCCTGCTCCAGAACCAGCCATTTTCTCCCTCCATGCTATTTTTCCCCTCACTCAACTTTCGAAAAGCTTTGGCCACGTGGCACAGATAGGAGTCAGGATTCATTCAAAATAAATGCATAAAGCATATAGCTGGGAGGCTAGTATTAGCTTTGAAGCAATGAAAGCTTCCAAACAGCAATTTAGGAAGAACACAGGATTACAATGAATGGTAATCAAAGAAGAATGTGAATAGGTGTATGTGTGAGTGTACTTTTTTTAGTGCGGGGGGGGGGGGCTCAGAAAAGTACTAGTTAATTACAAGAAGGGCAAAAGGAGAAAATGTTTTACTTTTCTATCTGATAGACACTTTTGTAGAAAAAAGACAGGCAAAAGAATAGCTATAGCGATAATAGGTTTGATACATATTCTGCCAAAAATTATATCACGTTAATGAGGTGGCTTAAAGGGCTCATGCATTTTGTAAGAGGCATTTCAATGTATTAGTATAATTACCAGTGATGAGAAAACTAACTGAATTCCCTCTCATGAGTTCATTTGAGCACTGTGAAATTACACCATGCAAGAAAGAAAATTATGGAGCCATCCAGAGAGTTCATGCCTGATTTGATCATAGCTGCTAATTGGATGATCATTTTCATAAAGCCTTTCAAATGGCTGACAGTTTCTGTCGTTCATTTCTTTTCCCATTCCTTTTTTTTAGATAAATGTACTCTGCAGATGAGCAGGCAGAGGGAACACAACATGGGGAGTCTGCAGAAATTTGAGGTATATAAAGTGGAGTCCACAGGTGTAATTGACTCATTTTCAAGCAGTGCTCGTCCCCTAATTAGCCGTTTCTGAGGAGCCTTAACGAGAGCCCTAACGAGGGTGGCTTCTCCCAGTAATAATCTGATGGGATACCTGCGGGGTGAGATTTCCCCACTGTCCTCATCTTGTCAGCAGACTATGTACCACTGCAGTTTAATGAAGCTGAAAACAAACTGTGTGCCAGCACTCTACCTGCATGTGTGTCACCGTGCAGGAGATAAGCAGGGTGTGCTGGTGGCATGGCATGACCGGGCCCACGGTGTCGAGGGAACCAAGAGAAAATTCTTTTCAGAATTTAAATATCGACTTCTGTTTTACTTTCTGTTCATAATGTTTTCATAATTTTTAAATTAGGCTGCCCAATGTGTTCTGTAATTAAAGACCCTCAGGTGATAAAATTATTTTCAGTGTTTCCTAATACAATTTTAAGGCTAAAAATAACCAACATAGTCGAGGAAAAAACACTGGGAAGCATTCGAAACGCAACCTTTATAGCTGAGACTAACTTATGCCAGAAATACTGCATGTGTTCAAATAAGCAGTACAGTATATTCTCAGCATATATTCTCACAACATATTAGTCATGAAGTCTATGCATCTCATCTTCATCATTGCCGAGATCACTGACAGGACTACTCACACTGATAGAGTCCTTTTTGATGAACATATCAACATTGTCCCAAGTTTCTTCTCCTGGTTATACTGTGTTTACAGTGGGTACTGGCGGAAACTTTCTTTTTTGATGCGTATACCAAAATACCATGGGCTGCAAGAAAAGAACAGAGAAAAGTGCCTGGCTATGCTGATGACAGATAAATGTCAGTGTCAGTAGTGGTCAGACTTCTTGTCAACAGATTCACTGTGTGCAAACAGGAGTAACCTGGGACATTCTCAATCACAGTCCTTGCACCTGGGACACATACTAAACTTTTTTAGTATCACTGACCTTGTAGCATCTATAACCAGATCATACAAGAATTGTTAGATGCTAATGGAGGACAAAACCAGCATTAAAAAGGCACAAAAATATGGGTCCCATTGCTGTTATGTCTTTTGTTTATTGAAATATTCAGTCAATAAGAGTCATATAGGGCCTATACATTTGAACTGATTTCTAAATAGGTCTATACTGTTGAATTGATGTTGCATTTTAAAAGCCTTTCTTAATAATGATAGTTACTTTCAGATCATATATTTTTATGTAATCTCATACATAGAAAATTGATTTATTAGAACAAAAAATACTTCCCCCCTTTGTACATCTAGTAACCAGGTTGCCAGTGTAAGCAATGCCTGTTCAGTTTGTATGTTATTACATCTAAGAGCTAATTTTGTGATCTCTGTATGACCCTTCAACAAATGTAATGACTTGCATACTGCTACGGAACATTTTCAAAAGTATTCTTTTCTTACAACTGCAGTGATTGACCTTGATTCATGTAGCTGCCATTTGCTGTAGCTGTCATTTCACTGACCATTTTAGCATAGTCACTTATAGAGTCCTTGGTGAGTAAAATGTTCCCTTTCCCCCATCACAATCCCGTTTAGCCACAGCATATCAGAATATAGTGTTTATACATTGACATTCTGCCACACAGCCAGCATGGGATTCACACACCCATGAGAGTGGACTGCCAGGGTCACTGGTTTAAGGGCCTAAAGCCACTATGAAACACTGAGAGGCAATGCCCTCATTGAGGTTTCAAGAGGGTAAAATCTCCTTAAATGCCAGGACAATTTTATGTATTTTGGAAGAGAACCGAGACAATCCTAGCAAGTTTTCTAAATTCAAAATGTGACCCATATTTTGATTTTAAGTTAAAAAAAAATTTAAATGTTGAAAGTTTATGAGTGATAAACTGAGTAGCTACTACTGTATGTGGCATTCCTGTCTTTGTTGTTTTCATTTGTTGATCAGCATCTCCAGTTATCTTTTTTCACAATTTTGTTAACATTACAACTTTTCTGGCATGGTTACCATGTTTCACTGAGGGAGCATGATGGTGTAAATATATTGTGTTGGCTTAACACAGAAGTAATGTGTTTAATCTGTGATAAATGTAAATAGGCATAAGTGGGTGCTTGCCTGCAGTAACTTGCTTGAAGGCCTGAAGAGTTTTAGGACAGGGAGGCTGCTGTTTTGCTACTTAAAGGTGTGTTGGCATTTGAACAGGTGTTATTCAGAATTAAAGAGGAATTCTAATTGACACTGGCCGCACGCCAGTAAATGGCTTAATGCCTTGTTCACTCCATAATGAAGAAAATTCCTCAGAAGTGAAAAATAACATTATTAAGGAGTAAGTAAATGTTTAAATACCATTACGGTTCCTGAACATTGGTAATTAGTTTCATTATGTTTTAGGGGGTTTCTGCTCTTAGGATGTTTGTCCATTTGCTTCCAGGCCCTGAACAGGTCCCTGTTTTTCAGTATTGGTGGACATAAGCTCTAGAAAAATGGCAGAAATGGCAGAGATGGAGGTTAGCTTGTGAGCTGGGGTTGGTGGGGCTTTAGAGGAGAGGAAGGCAGGGAAGGCACAGATGTGGTCATGCCCCAGGCGAGAAGTCATTACTGAGCAGAATGTGGCAGCAGTTTTTAAAGACCGAGGGGTCATGATGGAAGAGTGTCACCCTGCGCGCAGGAAGCGGGAGAACATCTGGAATGCATGCCGCATCTCAGAGGAAGTGATCTCATTTAAGAGGGTTATTCCAGCTGTTGGCGTTGGCATCCACACCGTGCACCTCTGCTTTCTGTAATATACTGCTGGGGGGGAAAGAGAGAAGCGTGCCAGCCAAATTATGCATGCGGTGGGCTTAAGTGTTAAATCAGACACCGGGTATAGAGTGTTATAGCACAAAACCTTGAAAAAGACATCTTCCTGGTTTCATATTCCCCTGCCATTTGATGTTATCCTGTTGCTTCTGTGCAGCAGTGAAGTCTATATTATGGTATATATTGAAATTCATGTTAATAATTATAATTGTTTTTATTATGTGTGGGAATAAAACTAGCTGTAACTGAGTGTATAATATCAGTCGATCACTGTCTACAGCTATAAACCATGGCTCTGTGTAAGCAAAAATCTTTGGCCTGATTTTAGTATCACACATGCAAATGAAACCAAATGCGTGAAAGATGTCCTCCCAAAAGCTGGGCCATCCAGTGTGGTATTTGGAACAGCAGATTGATAATCGTTTAAGGAAAAGATCACATCCGATTCATCCGGTCTCTCTCTGGGTATCAACATGATCCTACCATCAAAATGAAAACTGAAGCACCATATAAGCAGGTGACATTTTATTTATTGATTTATTTGCTTTATGTATCAACTGGGTTATTTAGTGCTGTAAAAACTTCCCTCCACTTCATGTGTTACTCAAATTAGCAACCTTACTAGCAACTCTCTGTTACTTGTTCTGTTTTCTCTCGTTCCATCAGTGGTTATAGCAAGCAGCATTCTTTGCCCTTTGTTCAGCTACATTGTAGCTATGATGCTCCCTCTGCTAGGTTTGATTACTGCTACCATAATACTGTGTTCTTCTTTAAGCCTCTTTTCAATACATTGCTACTGAAACGAAATGCTTGTTACTCTAACCACTCAGCTTGCCAATGCTTGTTATTCTAACCTCAGGAAAACAAATTCTACATTCCAATATTACTAAATTTTAAAATGGCAGAAATTTTTGGAAAAAAGTATTGAAAAATGATTTTGGAAGACATGTTTCTTGGATGTTTTATGTTTTTCAGTCATTATAGATTCACAAAACAAGCCTTCCAAGTCCTGGCCATCTGGCTGCTGCCCAAACTATAGCATCACAAAACAACTGCATTTAGCAGCTTAATTCATCGTGATGGTAAGCCCATTTTATTTCCACAGACAAACTCATTTAGATCCTGCCTAGCATCACCTTAGGGCCATTTGTAAACCTTTATGCAAGGTTCATGCATAAGAGCAGATAGGAAGCACTTGAGGGTTATCTACTAAACCTAAATTGTTAAATAAAGAAAAGGGCACAGAGGCAGGGATTATGGTAACAAACAAGAGCGAAAGAGGGGTTTTAAGAATGCTGTTTTTTTAATCAGCTCGCAGCGAACGGGATTGCGCATTGCAAAGCAGAGAGGGGGAGCACGTGATGAAATGTATTCTGATAACTGAACAGCAGATGTCTCGTACTGGGCTCCTTTGTTGCTAGAACAGCAGGAACCTGCACTTCTGAGGTTTCACTTCACGCTGCATTCATTTGCCTGCCAGCTGCCAATTTGGGAGGCTGCAGTCAAAATGCCCCCCCCCCCCCCCGCCCCCTTCAGACTTTCCTTCAGCTCCAATGGCATGTCTCAGAAAAATAAGCATGTTCTGCATACGGTGCAAGCAGTGCCCTGAGACTCCACAGCCAATATCAGTGGCAGTGGACAGTCACCCCATTCTTAAATGACAGGGTGACAGTTTTCCATCTGGCTCCTTTCTCGTTTATTTCGTTTAGTCTGTAACAGCAAAAAGAACATAAAAGTTGTAAGGTGTATGGTAAGGGATATCCAAATGATAGAGCCATCAGTTCAGTAGTAGTATTAGTAAGGAGACATTTTGAATGTCATGCTATGGTTTATACTTATTTCATACTTGTCTACTCTGGTATCCCTTCTCACTTTCTTGTATTGTAAATGTTACATATATTTCTTGACCATCTCCAAATTAACATAAATGCCTTCTAGGAAGAGGGGGAGTGTTTAAGACTTCATTCACAGTCCCAATATTATCTGATCAAATAGGATCAAATGGATTTTCATGGCCATTAATATTCTGTTATTCACGCTACAGTATCTGAGCACAAGACCTCAGTAATAGTCAGTTAATGTTCATTCCTCTCTGGTATTTTCCCACCTTGTCTGATGGTTACTGTTAAATGATGAAGCATATGTTTAACACATATTTATCATCAGGCTGTAAAGTGCATAAACATGTGTCTAGACAAAGTAGCATCACAGTTTTGAACTGAAGCATTTAATCTGTCTGAAACAGTGAGTCTCCCAATGTCCAAGCTTTTCTCATGACTTGTCTTGAGGGCCAATTTGAAATTACTTAAGATGGGTAACAAATCAAGATAATTGGAGAGTGAAGCATTCTTTTAGTTGATCATAAGATGTTCCAATTCAATTGTGAAAAGATCTCATAAGTCTGATTAAATTTAAGTCAATTTTTTATGCTTCAAGAAGAAAATGTTTTGACTGAAGAATTGATTTTGAAATGTATTTCCTACCACACATAATAACTGATAAGTATTGCAGAAGGGACTGAAACGCATGCCACAAACTGTACCACAGAAACAATACCTAACCACATTCTTCATTAATCTTGCCTACCTATACCTAACACTTGTTCACTCACTTGCCAACTACAGTCTAGTGCACATACTGTGATTCTTGAAAATCTGAAGTAAGGGTAATCTTAGTGAACCTGACACACTGTACAATATGCGCCGCTATGGAGTCAGGGCTTACACGCCACATGAGTTTTGAAGTCGGGGGGTCATAGTATATGTTACCACCTCAGGACTTGGCATTGATCTGTGAATCATATAGTGGCACACACTGGTCATTGGTGCTGCCCTGTAAATGGCTATATGTAAAGTACTGAATGTAACTATAGACAAAATCATCAACCATTTCCATCAAGCCAACTGTCAAATTGAGTGCAATGGTACAAAACAAGTGAAAAAAACCTGATATTAAGAATCAGAAATTTGAATTTTAAAGTGAATCATTTATCTCATGTTAATTACCATAGTACCCATCAGGTAAAGTATTTCAAATAAGGTGTACAATTCCACAAAGTGGTTGGATGCTGGTTGACGCACCAGAAAAAAGACAGACTTAGCTTTCTGATGAAGCTGATGAATGTTACAGGGACAGTGAAATCGTCATGAAGAACAAAAGAGACAAAAATGAATGCAAACAGCAGACTGCTGTCTCTATATAAGGTCTATAAGGAGAAAACATTTCTGCTGGAATTATAGGCTACCTCTAGCTTTCACTTGCCCCCTAGCAGGTGTACGGTTATGGCCCCTTTATGACTAAATGACACTTTTGACACCTTCTTGGTGTACCCAGAATGAAATCTGCAATCATGGTTTATATTGTCTTGACCTGGACATTCATTGTGAGATGGGCATAAGTCTGCTTGGCGCCATGTACCACTCAATGCTGCAGGGCTGAATAATCGTTGATGATCTCCAAAAATATTCAACAATAGATCCCATAATAGTTCAGTGACTCTTAACATTACGTCTGCAGATACAAACACAAAATGTTTCTCGGTAATCAATCATCTGGAAACAAAAGACTGCAATTCACCTTTATTCAAGTCTATTGCAGATAATTGTCTTTTCTTAGAGACACAAACCCTCTGTTCATTAACACCTTTTTGAAAACAGATTCACACCCCGGTGCTAAGTGCTGTGGTAGGAGGCATGATTACCCTGGCTCCTTTCCACTGGCTTTGTGTGGAAACTCTCCAGTGGTTCTCATGTTGCAGCTCACCTGTTACCTGGCAGTTTGTTGAAGCCAAATCCACAAGTTAAGAGATTTTACATCAAAATGCACTCCTGGACAGCCTTTATTTTTCTTCTTGTCCTGAACAATTGTAACTTATCATCTGAAATTTGTGTTTTGTCCATACATGGTTGCAGTTTTGTTGTACAGAAGAGATCACTGTAATACCTGCACAGGTTAACTTTTGAAATTACAATAAAAAGAAAGTATGTTCATAGAGTTGCAGTACCAGTAATTGAACAGAACTGACACAGAGTAAAAGTGATCAAAGCATTTTGTTTTGTTTGATGTACAACACAGCACAATAAATCTGTTCATCGATCATCATAGTAAACATTCGGTGCCTTGGAATGTAGAGGTTTCAGTGAATGAGGAGAGATACAGAAGAATGACTAATCACACAGAATATATTAGCAGGGGATTTGCACAGCATTTCTCTACCACAGCAGCTTCTTTTGAAAATTATATATTTTTTTCTCTTTGAATCTTCCTCCTTTACAAGTTATTTGGAAAACAGATGTATACAAACTAAATGCCAAGATGAAATAGAAAGTTTCAAATAGATGAGTTGTATTTTCTTTGGTATAAATTTATAGGGGATTGTCAAATTACCTTGTCTTAATTTCCAAAGTAAATTGAATAGCCATGTAACTGCCCACACACACAGTCAATTTCAGCTGTTTTCACTGACCTTTCTGATAAAAATAATTCTTTCCTATGTACTTTGTCTCTCAAACCATTTTCATGTAATTAATTCATGTGATATTAAATAGGCGCAGAATTGTTTGGGATTTTAAGACTTTGGTTTACAGGACTCATAAACCCATTACTGGGCTTTGTAATGTGAAAAGATAGTGGTTTCACGGGAGATAATGCATGCAATGACAGACGGGTGTTGACTCCTTTAAAATGTTGTCACTTGTTACTGAACAAAGTAAGAGGAGACTCCTCGCTGAATGTCATTTTTACCGAGTAAGTGAAAATGAGAATAGCCTGATTTCATGAGTTTGGAACGATAAAAAAGTTTTGATTAACTCAAAGGATGTTCCATTTCATTCTGATTCGGAAGAGGAAGTGCAAAGAAAGGGGATTAATCTTAAGGCAGTCTTTTACAGCCTCTCAACAGTCCTGTCGGAGAGTTAGAGTGCGCGTTATGAATAATGGTGTGTCCGTCAGACAGAGGCTCAGTCCCCAGTTGGGATTTTGTGGGGATAATACAAAGCAGGCGACAATTGATGATCCTTAATGTACAGTTTTAGTCCTGGAAGATCTGGTATTGTGAGAGAGATGGTTTTAGTGGTATTCAGTATTGCTTTCTCAGGATGTGACAGTAAGCTGTTTTATTTCAGATGGGAGCACTCCCAGTTTTTACGAATGCATGCAGAATGACTTTCAGAATCCTAACATTCAAACGTATCTATCACATTGTCAACACAAGTGTTGCACCATGGATTGTACACATTTTTGTTCCGGCCTCCAAATCAGTGAATTTGATATGAGAATGCACTTATGTTTTAAAGAGTGAAGAGCCCTGTGGTACTTAAGCAAATTGATGGGCTGAAGGCTTACGTTCTGCATGTATTCTGATATCATTTACAGTTGCATTGTGAACACTGTCTTTTAGAAATAACAAAGTTTTTCCATGCTGAGGTAATGTGACACGAACTGCACCACATCTATGGAGTGGCTGAGGATTCAGACTAGGGCGACATCCATCAGTGATTCAATTTAATATTTAATTTAGACTTTTATGAGCCTGAAAGGAGGGGCGATGTCATTTCTCCCTCTCTGTGCCTACCAAAGGGACAGAATATAAATTTCTCCCAAGCATGTTACAAGATCCCACAAAGGCTTACGGAGGCAAATTATTTGACCTGGTGAACAGTGGGGTAGATGTTTAATGGACATATTGGTTTCATTTTTTCCCATACTTGCTTCAAACTCATTGACAATAGCCAAACTTCTAAATGTTTATGATAGATTATAATCCCATTTTTGAAGTGCGTACTGTAAAATGAAAACTTAATTTAAACGTCATCATATATTATACAATTGATAATACTACGAAAAATGTAAGCCCTCTCATATGTATATATTGCCATTGTTTGTGACAATTTGCTGCTATTACCAAGACCAATGCATTCATGCAATGTGAGCAAAGCTTTAAAAAATCTATCATTTTTACACCTTGTGCATTGATGCCTGACAACTAATATGTCACGAGGACTGTTTATCTCAGTGAGCTGCACATCTTTAGATAATCACAAGGCTCTATCACTGCCTGCTTTCTGTTTACTTGCATGCTGTTGTTGTGATTTTCATGCAAATGACGATTATCACTTCCTGTTATTTCCTGTTATTATCTACAGTTGTGCTGTTCAAAAGGCCATTACTTGACAAATGCCAGACATGGATTAATGCAGTTTTGCATCATTTTACAGTTTTCAGTTTCAGGGTGAATGGGGGTTGTGCTCAATGCCAGTGTTTTCAGTGGCAATATTTTGCCAGACTTGGAGATGTGAAAGTGGCTTTCAGATATATGTCCCATATGGCTCTCGTGCTAAATAATAATGAGGGGCGGGGTAAGGAGATTAGCATTTTGTGAGTGTAATGATGTGAGTGTTATGATGCATCCTTCCTGATGATATATGTAAGGCAAAATAACCAAGTTCCACTACTGCTACCTTGGATACATTTATTTTAGTAATAACTGTCCATTTCTTATGGTGTTGAATAGAAGCACAACTACATTGTATGAGTTATATGCTGTCTTAAGACATTTCTGAGGATTTCCATATATGTTTATCATTAGTTCATGCTACTTCTTATTAATATGTTCAGTGGCATCTATATCTCTGTGTGAATATGCTGTGTATTGGTAGGTAGTCATATTCTATCTAGATAGGCATATGTGTATTGCTTTTCACCTTCTTAAAACTGTGGAGCACATCAATTAATTTTGCATTAATCAGCAGTTTTATGATTATTATTATTATTCCTACATGTTTTTTATTTTCATGAGTTATGACCAGCGAAAAGATGAGCAATATTCTGGGAGGGTAATTTTCAAGGACCAGCACATAGTTTTATAAACTAATACTCTCCTAATGGTCCTTTTTAATGTAATTTATAGGTTCATTCATTACCCTTTTTGTATTAGTAATTATTTCTAAAATACCAAAGAGCCATCTTTTCTTTCGTGGTCTTTCTTGGGCCTTGATTTATGGCCTGGCGCTGGCCCGACACTGTCTTCTTGAGGTGTGACATTTCAAAATATTTATAGCTCTCACATTAATGCCTCTCCTCTGAAGGTGACCGACTACTCTTCCACACTGTAGTAATTAATGGAATCTCTACTTGTTCGGCTTGTATTATTTATCCACATTGTAGTTTTGAAACAGTCTGAAAAGATATTGGTATTAGCTTGCCAAATGGGTCATAAACAGCTATTTTCCGCCCCAAGATGCATTGCAATGGCATTTGGAGGAGGGCAACGGTAGGCAGTTCCACGTGAAGGCACCAGATCTTTAATATTTTATTGATCAGATCTAAACCTTCTGCCCAAAGTGGCAATTAAATTTCAATTAAACTGACTGAAAGCATCATATTAAATTTCAGCACTTTACGAGCTCGCAGATAATGCTGCGGGACAAATCTTGAATATAATCACACTCTTTTTAAATTATATTATCCTGTTCATTCACAATAAAAGTGACACTTTTAGGTATACTTTCAATATTTCTTAAGTATAACCCTCTAATGAACAAATTTTATAGCCTTTAAATCAATTATTATTGGGTATTTTAATAAAGTGAATTGGGTGCTTTGTTTAACTCACTGCACTAGAAATGATATGAGTATGTGCTCCCATGTCAAACTCCCAAAATATCCAATTATAAATTGTTGTGGACCTGAGAAAAGCACCACAGTGTGGCCAAACAGCACAGATGTACAATGCAACTGTGACTGAAAGCTGATAGAAGCTGTTCTATATATATTTCTTCATCCTTGTCATGACGGTCATGAAGAGAACACCAGTGGTATCACAGTGTGCTAAAAGAGTTGAGATGTGTAGAAACAGGGAATACATTGTTGAAGACCAGTTCATTTCTTGAATAATGCCAAATGATGTTTCGTGATAAAACCACCCATAACAAAACATACAAACACAACAGTGTAAAGCAGTTTGTAGATACAGAAACACAGAGGTCTTGATGGAGAGTTCAAATGCCTTTTATTATTATTATCATACATTTTATAGATTATGGTTCTCAAATCAGATTTAGATGATCAATTTTTAAAGATCAATATGATAAATCAATTTCATATCTGAAATTGATTTATCATATTCATATATATCTGACAGTTTGTACATAATGAAGCAAACAGCACAAGATCATGGTCCCTAATGAAACATACTTAGTTGTGTTAGAAGGACTTCTGAGTGAGGAATAAACACTTATTTGTGATATTAATTGACTCGAGAAGAGAAATAGACTGTCCTACCTCTCATGGTTTTATATAAATCCACACATAAATGTTACTATTAAAGTGTCACAGTTTAATCATCATCTAAATATGAAGCCGACAAATGATTTACTTTCCATTGTCCCCCAGTCACTCACAAGCACTTTTATCTGAGGCAAGGTAACAATGACAGCTTTCTTGTTGAGGGAAAACTCATTATTCATAACGTAAAACACAATATGTGTTCAAAAATTACAACCAAAACTTACAATCAAAAAAACTCATTGTCATTGTAATGTATCACTGTCATACAAATACCTGAAAACTATTTTACCTTCTTGAATCACATACAAATGCTCATACAATTGTTCACTGCATATTTCAGCATAGGTGACAATATCTAGGAATAAAAGCAGACAATAACATGAAAGGTGTTGAAAGGGCATAACATTAGAAAAATAGTACTATGTCACATCTGTCTCTTAGGCAGTGTCCAAGTACCATCTATTTCACATCGAGGATAAATTACAAAATTAAGGTAAATTGAGATGAATACATTTTCAAAACCGACGAGGAGATGCTCCATCTTCAACACGTGTATACACATACCTGTTATAAGCCCAAAGTGAGAGGACCATTGGACAAGGTGTGTTTGTGGTTTATTCAAAACTTCCACTGCTAAAAGTTTTTCTTCCAGATATTTGTAGCCATACTTTGGCCATAATGACATGCCTTGATTTCTATGGACATATTTCACTTGTTTGTATATGGAGACCTCCCAGTTGCTGATACCATGCCTTATGCAGTAAATCCAGTTTCCATTTTGTAGAGAGGAGTGAAAAGATATTAGAGGCTCTGTTTTTCCGTATCTGTTTGCCCTGTGTGATTGCTCTCTCCAGCGATATCCACAGCCACTGTATCTGCCGCGGCGATATTCATTCAGGTGATATGAGAATCTTGTTCAGCTCATTCCCAAATGACAGCAGAGGGTAAAAAAAAGGAGGCTGGAGAGTGCTGCATGAAATTTTCATTAATGCTAAATGTGGTAAAAGGCTAGGATAACGTCAAACATGGAAGATAAATAATAAAATAAAGGTTCATATCTTGGAAGACAGAGAACCAAATTGCAAGCCTTGTAGATCTGAAGAAGGAACAGTTCATCAGTTAATATATTCTCACACCAGGGCAGGATGAGATACACAAAGTGAACATCCTAAAGCAGGAAATGGCTATATAATTCAAACCTTTGCCTAATTGTACAATTCATAACTCTCTTAATGTGTCTGAATGGGGGAAAAAAGGTTGGCATGTGATGTTGGCATATATCCACCAATTCCTGAGGGGGAAAAAAAACGTGAATGATTTGAGGAGAACGCTCAGCTTTTGAAGGCATTCTAATGGTTGAGAGACCGAAATGAGATGCGTGGTTCGTCTCTCTCTTTCTCTCTCTCCCCTTGTCGCGTACCTCTTTCTGTGGCCGTCTCCTCTCCCTTTAATTTTGTTTGAGTATATGGCTCACTCACCTCAGGGTTTATTGACTCAATCTCAGGAAGCACTGTCGCTCTTTATAATATGGTCACTGCAGAGGCACATCAGGCAAATTCCTGATTCTCTGCTCAGTAATTTAAAGCCTTTATGGAATTGCAATTTCAGGGCTCACTGCTTGTTTTTCTAAAATGTACTCCAGGAATTAGTTACTCCAGCCACAAATCAGTTGAATTTATGCACAGTTGTAATACAGTTTATAGCCTCATGGTACACTGCTTCAAAAACAGCAGATGTGAAATTATGATAAATATAATGAGGGTTTTTTTGCCTGATCTAGTGAAGTATAGAGAGATCTGGAGCGTGTTTACTTACCCTATACAATACATTTAATGTCTTAGTCAGGGCCACTGACAAAAACTGATTAATGTCCTCATCTCTTTTATTAAAGATAAGAGTAGCACTGCAGTCAGGAGATAGAAAGCACACCATAAATCTTGGTAAAATGAGCAGTCAAATAATCACTCATCAGAAATGAAATCTACATACATTAGCGCTGACAAGTTGGGCTAGCATGCACATAAACATGAGCCCGGTCCTAATGTTCGAGGGGAAGTCTGGGGGGCCTCGGGTGCTCACATTCCTGTAACCCGGACGCCGTCAACGAGCATGGGGGGGTGTTCAGACACGCATCCGAGGGAACCAGATGCCCCGTCATTACACGGAGAGAGCAATGAGCGGGCAACAATTAAGCGGTGCCACGGAAGGACATAATGTTGATCCATTCTCTCAATTAATCAGCGCGCACATTAGACAGTGATGGGTTGACCTGCGCATTTTTGACAAAATGATTTTTCATCGCGTTGGGACGATTTCTTAGCCTAATATGCCTCCAAGGCACTCCGACAGTACCCATCATTTATTCTGTCTCTGCCTATGACAGGCACCAACCTGTCTTGCAGAGAAAATGAACATTATCTGTGCTCTCGAGACGTTTAGCGCAGGGCTAAGCTTTTGAGTGACGATAATAGACAGACAGAAATATAAGACTGTGATAATGTTCCCTTTCTTGCACGATCACCATTTTTTTGTTGTTGTTGTTCCTCTACCCCTCCTGCTTCAAGAGAGAGGCTTCCTCGTCACAGGCAGCATATGTCGAGATAAAACATGCATGCAAAATTAAAAATAAACACATAGTTTGATTGCTCTTTGCTTTGCAGCTAAGGGAAGACAATTATGTCTTCATAATGAAGTAAAGCATTTTTAAATAGATTCTTTTTTTCTTTCTTCCCAGCACAGCATATGGCTGGAACAGACGTTAGTCATTTTTGCGGCGGAAATTGCGAGGAACTGAACCAGTATTCCTTATAAAAATCACATTCAATTAGGATCCGTGTCAAAGTGGGGAGATGTGTTTTTCAGCTGTGAAGCTGCACCCACAAAATCTGACTCTGCTATCTCTGTTGTGGTTTCCGTGTAATGCACGCTGCTATTTCTTTTATTCCTGCACCTATTGCACACAGATTTCTATGATGGCTTTGATTTCTATTGTAGAAAAAAAGACATTAAAAGCACTCCTTCTTTCTTCACACCTGCAAGTTTTCAGTGCTATTTACAGAATGTGAAATAACATGGGATCATTTGTATGAAATTTCACTCTGTGCCATGTAGAGTATGAGTGTTAGGTCACACTGCAGTTCTGTCCAGCCCCCTCCCCACCCCCACCCCCACCCCCCCCCCCCCTCAGCCCATGTACAGGAGGTCATGTGAACCCCTCACCCGTGTGGTCCGTCATTAGCACCTTCATTAAAGCCAGGCAGTCAGATCACTTGTCTGGAACAGGTATCGCTGCGCTTGCCTTTAATGAAGGCGCAATATGCCACCTGTTATTTTAGGATCATTTCCACTAAGTCCCAGTAATGAAATCAGCTTTGCTGAACCTCATTTGTTTTTAATAAACTCCTTTTTTCCCTTCCTCCCATACATTTCAATGGTTGAGATGTGCTATGCGCTGGATGACTGGGGCTGGTTGTAATGTAGACTTGGAAGCAATCTGAGAATCAAATGAATATGACCTCACATGCACTATGTCTATAAATATATGTGTGTGTGTGTGTGTGTGTGTGTGTGTGTGTGTGTGTGTGTGTGTGTGTAAAAGGCACAAAAGAAGAAAAAAGGACAGCATGTTCTTGACTGTATGGACATGTTCTTACTGTATGGACAAAGAAGAAAAACAAATGGTCCAAGCCTGACTTTTAGAGCCACTGAAACTCAGTGAACAATGAGCTGGTGCTTTTATATCAGCTTTATGGGATGCTGTTTACAATGACCCATAACTACTCACAATATAATCTGTTTAGAGGAAAGTCCTGCACATGGGGTCCTGTCTACAGATGCCTCTAAATGCATCTGCTTCAGCATTAGACATTAAAATGCACATTTCAGTAATTAAGGAATATGATAATCTGGTATTATTCAGACATTAAAAAATGACCTTTTCCTTATACACAATCACTCATCATTAACAAGATGCTGTTCAGATACAACATTGCAGTGAATCAGGTGCAGCTGCAGCAAACAATTGAACGTTAATGGCGTGGGTCCCCTATTAGACCTCCAGTGTGAGCCAGCAAGCATTCTGTACGTCTGGAATATCAGCACTTTTTTGCAATGTGTTAGCACAGGGTAGTCGGGATTTCAAGTGACTGTTTGCCACACCATTTTCTAATGTAGTCATAAACAAAGCAATTAAATATTTCAGCGTCCCTTGGGAGAGCCAAGCTCCTTTGGAAGCTAGCATCCACAAGGAGGTTACGTCACACGGCTGCCGTAACTAAGTACAGCACCTCGAGGAAAGCCACATTGTCAGTGCCCATTAATCACTCACAACGTCGGAAACAGACTCCTTTCATAAGCAATTTCGCTCATTAGCAGGATGGCGCATATTCAAATTATGCAGGAAGAAGGCTACATGCTAACGGAGAAGTAAAGTTAAATTTAGAAAAAAAAGAGAGGCTCCTGGACATGTGATTTTTAACCCTCGCGTGTGCTCTGTGAGTGAGAAATTTGCTGGGGTAATTAGTGCAGTCAGAGCTTCTAGTCGCAAGTAGATGCTTTAGTTGGCTTTGCTTCTGAGGGGACTGTTGACTAGGCATAACATGAACTGAGCTTCTTTCCTCCCCTATAAGGCATGACCCCACTTTAGGCTCCCTTTACTTTATGGTCTCCCATAATCTATGAAGAACACACCCTTTCACATGATGAAATCCAGGCCTACTTTGTTCCATCAATAAATGTACTGTAGGACCCACATCAATTGCTCTATGATGCACTCTTTGATTACAGTGCTATGGATTACATGTGAGCCATTTCCCTGATGCAGGAAAAGCTAACCAATACAAAGGGCTAGACTGTTCCCGACAGTTAAACATTAACATGTCTGAGATTCATTTCACAAATCAAGCGTCAGTACATCTTTGGCTAGGATGAAGTCTAGTCAAGCATTTCTTTATTAGGATCATTATTCTTGCTGTTTTTTTTTTCCACAGATGCCTTTATCCAGAGCAACAAACATGCTGGAACTCATTTCTGAAATCATGTTTTCACATTCACAGCAGAACAATTAGTCTGGCATAGAACTACAGTCAGAGTTATGCTGTTTTAATTGAAGGACCTTCATAAAAAATGCTTTTAGGGGGATATTCTGTTTTGAATCCTTTCTTCTTGTTGTTGATTCATGTTGATCATTTCACAAAATTAGAACAGCTCCACTTTAAAAAAACAGGCGTAATACTTCTCTTCATTCCTATTTTCACAGTAGTCTAGGAGTCAGAAGAAAATGTGCTTTCTCATTCTAACTGACATTCTGCTTCCTGCTAGTTTATGGTAATTAGTGTGGACCACTTATCATTTCTACCTGTCTAAATCTAAATTTAATAGCAAAACTGCCAGGCAATTAAATTTTTCTGATGGCTATTGTTAAAGTATGGTGCAAGGAGCTCCCTTTTTGTATTGAAAAAAGCGTTTCTCATCTGAATATGTACATTATTTACTATATGAAAATCAAATGTATAGGTAATATATCCTTATATGTATCAAAACTACCCAGATGTAGCAAAATGTTCCATAGACATTCAAGGATGTTTTTCAGGGGTCACACATAGGAATTGTTGCTTATTATTTTATGTGGTGTAATAATGAAATCGCCTGTGATTAGGAACCAATTGCTGCCAGCAAAATTGTTCAGACTAATATTTATCCTCGTTTGATGGTAATTATGTATAGAAATGCTCCCTTAACTGGGAGCAGCACTGTGGTCAGACCCGTTTCTAACCAAATATCAGTGGCACAGTTGATCCCCTCAATTTTCCCTAATTTTTATCATGCCTTGAAGCCATTAGCCGATGCTGGGCAATCCAAAACATCCAAGGGCTCGCTCAGTGCAGATCCTGAACTGCAGCCAACAATCACATTACTTAATAGACGGCGTACAACATAGCCGAGAACGCTCTGCAACAATGCTGTTACTGCAGGAGAAAGCAGAGAAGGTCACGCTAGTCAGCTGTGGAATTTGTCTGAACAGGAGGGTCAATGTCATCGAAGCCCCCTTGGAACACATTTGGCAAGGTTCAACACCTGCACTTACTGCCATGACTCACCTTACTCTGCAAATTTCTGTTCCATCTCTCCCTGCCCTCCCCCCCTCTCTCTTTCTCTCTCTCTTTCTCCCTCCCGCTCTCCCCAGGGCATTTCTGTGCTCTGGAATAGGTTACCTTACTTACTGTATGTCCCATTTTGACACAGAGTTCTAGCCAGGAGTATGTGGCCCATTGTGGTTTTAAGAAGTGAAAGAGTCACGATGCTTTAATCTCTTTGCTGCATGGAAAGATGTCTGGACAAACACTGATAACCACAGCTCTTTGTCCGTGTGAGCATAAAATAGAAGGCAATGCACTGCTTTCCAGTTCTGGTTAAATACAGCAACAATGGTCATGCATTTTGATACATTAAAGCAAAAAACTGGTAAAATGTGTCACTTATATTTTTTGTGTGTATGTATGTATTATGCATTTATACACATACATGCACAACTGAGAGGGTCCTGATGCAGGGTCATTCTCAAACTCAAAATCCTGACAAATGAGGATGGTGGTGATGGTTGACTTTACACTTTTAGATTGTGTAATATATGGTTAAACAATGTCACACCTCTGTGACATTGATCATTGGTTGACCACAGACACATCATGTCTGTATTCCATAAGATATACAGTAGGAAATATACACTGACATATACTTCTTATTTTTTACTACATTGGGCTATCTGACTAGCTGCAAAGTTTATGAATGAATTCATAAATTTTGTCTAACGTCTCACCAAACATTACTATTAAGTCTCAATCATGGACAACATACTGTATTATACACAATAAACTTTTTTTTTTTTCAAATTAAAGCCAAGACCAGCCTTCTTCATAAATAATAAGAATTAGGTTGTATGCCTCTTATGATGTTTATTACTGATCACATATATGCCAGTTCAGAATAAAGGTGACAAGTGTATCCTACATGTGCATTTTTTATGTATCTTGTTTTATACCACTTTAGCTACCAAAGAGGAGTGGGGGATTCCAAATGTGCTCTTTACTATCCTCCGTTTTCCCCTTCTGCAGGTTCCACCAATCCATTGGTCTAGAAGTAATTTTACAGTTCAATCAGGGATTCTAATAAACTGACCTGTGCTTTAATGACTAATTCATTGTCTCCTTTATTACCTTCATGGGCATAAACTGGATTAATGACTTGAGCAAGGTTAAAAACAGTACTACTGAGCTTTTCCCTTATCTGTTATCAATCATCCTCTGGTTTCTTAAAAAAGAACTGCTTCAGGGATGACACAGTAGGCAGAGTGTGAATGGTATAATATAGATAATTATTGTTAAAAATCCACTTGGCGAACAGTAACATGAAAAATACAACTGATTATCATCTTCGAGTCGAAATGAAATTACAAAATGAAAATTTCGAATCAGAATTTAATGGCGATGTTACTTACAAATCATTTTAATTCAGTGAATAGTATGAGTTTGTTGGTGTTTCTCACAAAATAAATGCCACATTCTGTAAACCTGAAATTGCTGGCAGAAAAAGAACTCACAAAATTGATAAATAACATATCATATAAATCTTAAAATATCATTATTAAAACATGTCCATAGGTTATTTTTTTGTTTGTTTCATGTGATAGCATGTGTGGTGTGTGATTTACCAAAAACTCAAATAGCCTCTAACACATTTGATCAAAACAAAAGTTGCAAACTGTCTTAATGCTTTCTTTTTTCAATTTCAACAATTTCAGTTTCTGAATTTTTACCTATTTCGTGGTTAACCACATATTGTGCTACATTAGGGACAAACTTCTTAGTCATAAATTCCCCAGTCCGTAAACAGAAGTGGGAAAGAAAGGGACTGAAATTTAATATTTAATTGTACTTTTTATCTTGGTATTTGACAGCCACTATGAGTTCCTCCTCTTTTTGCTGGCTCTGCTGTTTCTTGCTTTTATTCATAAATTCTGAGAGACGGAGAGGGAGAGAGAGAGGAAAAGAGAGAGAGAGAGAGAGGAGAGAGAGAGAGAGAGAGAGCAGGATGCCTGTTCCTTGTTTACCATTCCTTATTCCCTCCACATATACATTGCTGCATCTCTCGCCTTCCCTTTCTTGGCCCAAGTCATTTCTGACAATGTTAATGATTTACTGTAAAGCACTCGGTGCAGGATGATTTGTGACATGTGGGATGGCTGAACGGGGAGGACTAGGCAGGTTTCTGGGGGAGTGTTTGGGATGCAGAGACGCCTTGAAGATAGCAATTTATTATATTTAAGACAAGTATGACACCCTACTTCAAGGAAGCAGCACCCATACGTATTGAGGGGGATTTTTTTTTTTGTGGTCGAAGTGGGGAGGGGGAGGTAAGTACAAAGGAATGCCTCAGTGTTTTTGGAGATGACATAAAGATAGGAGGCGAGGAAATGGAGGCGGGAGGCTGCAAAATAATGGCTAATGGAAGAATTTAGCCTTGGGCTATATGCCTGCTTTGCCTACTTCTGTATAACTAGTATATTTATAATTCAAATACATACCTTTAATAATTAACTACTTGTGAATATTAAAGAAGAATACAGGATATTATGTACAGATCGTCAGGCCAAATGCATTGAATTTCTTTTTTTTTTTCTACAGCCCGAAACAAAGAGAATAACTGGATAGCCAAACTTGCTTGCTATATTTTTCTGTCCATTTTTTTATTTCAAATCTGAGTATTTGACAACTGCAGGAAAAAGAAATGAATTTGCTATTCACACAATATTTTTTTTAATGATGTGAAATGAAAGCTTGAGAAATCTAAATCCAAGGGTCTGACCTGAGAATATTGGTAGTTAATGTAGTAAATCCAGTGATTCCAAAAAAATCATTAATTCTTAGTTTTTGGTGTTATATAACAAAGCAAAAATAATAGATACATGTTATAGCTGAGTAAATATTACACATTATTTATTTTAGACAGATTTAAGATGATATTAATGTTGTTTCATCTTTCAATACTAAACCCGCAACATTACTCTAAGGGCCAGTCATGTCATGTGAACATATTAAGGCAGTTTATGGACTCTTTCAACATAAGATTCATGCAACCTCTTTTACCCTATAAAAACAATAAAAACAGGCTACGCAATAGCAGAATGATGTTTAATTCGGTATTTAAAAGCTATAACTGGCATGAGTATGATGGTCACTTAAAAGAGGAAAAGGAATTCTGTGTAAGACACAAGACAGGAGGAAGTGCATTGTGTTTAGATTGAACAGAGCCGAAATTTTGAAGAAATGTGCTTTGTGTTAATATTGAAAAAGACACTGCCATACCAGTGAAGAATATGATTTTGTTGGCTGAAACTCCAGAATTTGATATTATTCAGTGTTCATTTATGCTGTAATGGCAGGATGTCACAAGGAATGAATACTGGGCAGACACTGCTTGCTAAATGCATGGGCACATGTTTTATTTTTGTATGAAATAAGGATGGCATTTACACTGAGTATTAATGGGGGACTAAGTAATGCAAGTTTACCTGCTGACAAGATTCTGTCTTACCTTAAAGCAGATACATGAAACCTAGCAAACTAGGTTGCATTTCCCTGTGTGTTACCTCGATTAGTTACAGTGAACAAGGCAGGATTACATAAGTGCATGATACCACATAGCTAAATGGACCATAAATATAAGCTGTTTTTTCCGTGAATTGTAGCTTAGCCTTTGCAGCAATACCCCATAATTATTTTACTTGGATGTATAGAAAGCATATGCATTTTTAATTTTGCATACAGTTTAAAAATGTATTGTAATTATCTCACTGTATGTCACTCTCTGTAAGGATGCCTGCTTGTGTCATTACATATTCATGCTATTACTGTAATTATTATAATAAGAGTTATAACAATAATAATAAAAGTTTGGTAATTGAGCTGAAAGTTAATCTTGCTTATTTTGATCATCAGCAGCCTCTCCTACTGTTCTGAATATTATGCAAAGCTGGAGGGAACCCAGATCTTTTGGGTTCCTGGTGCTGTTTCTGTTTCAGCACAGAATCAGCCTGAAGACAGTCGATTAGTGAGACATCTGTGCAAAAACACAGCAAACAGCTTCCATCACTGAAAAGACAAACAACTGGAATGCGTACACCCCATCACTTTGGCTGAGATGGGCAACCTGCCTGAAATGTAGTAACTATTTAAGTCTCCCTGTGAAAGTAAGTTCTGTTTTAATGTATACTTCACACATAACTCTCCTGGTGTCAAAAACATTTTAGTGATTTCCAGGAAGCTTATATGGTGTGTTTTCAGTGATAGTGTGCAGTAAGTGTAAATTTGGCATAGCTCAAAGCAAGTCCTAGCCACTGATTTGATTGGCTATGGATTTTTTTTGTTGTTGTTGCAAAATTAAACCACAATGGAAACAGCAAAAATCATTGTCATTGACACAGAGTAGGTGTTGTCTATCCAGTTAAAATAAACATCAATGATTACAACTGAAATTGTGCGAAAGTGCAATTAGTAGAATCATTTTTTTTCTTTTTCGTAAATCAGTAATAACGAGTGGGGACATCTCTGTGGCAGAGGGGCAACTGGAAAGCTTTTTCCAGTGGCACATTCTCTGTGTTTCCCCTGTACTTCTTCGGCTGACCAGTCAGATCCAAAGTGAAAAGATAACAACCTTATTAAACCACCTGGCCCACATCTGAACCCGCAGGGGTGAGAAATTATTATTCCACATTGAGCTCACAGCCGTCTGTGTTGAACTGGGCACACCTGTTTTAGCAAAACCAGTGATCATTTAAAGGCACTGAACAAAACAGCTAGTTAATTCTAGGGATCGTCATCATTATCATTATTATCATCATCATCATCATCATCATCATCATCATCTCAGTAACTTGTGGCATGGCAGTGTGTTATTGTGAATAAGAATTTGAATGTGTAAGGTTGCAATCTTGATTTCCAGGTGGGACAGTTCTGAAAGGGCTCCATAAGATAAAAAGATAATGCATTTCACAATATTCCATTTTATTTGATTTGTCATCACATTGACACACATCACATTGACACACATAGCTACCTTTTCATAGCTGCATCAGTTTATTATTATTATTCATTTATTTGGCAATGTTTCATCCAAGTGACATACAGAGATTTATAAAATACAAGTGTAGAATACAAATAACTAACAGGCCAGTACAACCGGTACCATTATAGTGAACTACATAAACAACAACAGAGCTGCAGATACAATAACACACATTGTTTAATTAGCAGCTGCTGACTAACAATGACATCTGTGCTACCAAATGATACATTAAACCATCCAATAAGTGTAGTTCACATACAGACTCTGTCCACTCAGCAGATTAAGGGCAGGTCCAGGTTAGATGAATCCAGGTACAGTGAGCCTGAACATGTGAGCCTATGTGTGCGTACACAAAATGGAAATGATTGTAGATACTTGATTGAGTCTGAAAGGTTAAGGATTTAAAAACATTAGCCATAATAATAATATATGTCTTTGACAACTCATGTGTTCTATAATGATGATTAAGGCAGACTGATAATACTCAAATTGGTTCAACTGTTTCAAATGCTGCATAATAAATACAGAAGTATGACCAACCACCCTCTGGATGTAATTCAAATATACAAATCTGCTTTAAAATGTTCTTAAAAATAAGAGTGGAATACAGTATATGGCCTTATATTTTTCACTTTTCTAAGAACACTGCAGTCAAGTTGAATGTGGCCATTAAAACATGAATATTACGTCTGTGTCCATGGGGTGCAAAAGGTCAAAAAGTCCTGTTTTAGCTATTTGAATCTGAGGTCTATGCTAGATTGTTCTGCAGTTGCATTCCAACCACACAGCCATCGCATGTAAATATGTCACTTTCAGTTGCCCTCTGACATTGTAAAGAACAGCCATTTGTTAAATTCCCCATTTTTCATTTCAGTCAAGATATTTCCTTAAATAAGCAATATTTAAAAGACCAGTGTTTCTTCTGGAGGGCAGAATTCTGAGTGGAGAGTGATTGTGGCATTTCCTCTGGAGGGGACATTTCTCTGTGTTTGAGAATTACATTGTGTAAGGAAATCATAGAAAAGATGGTCTTACAGCAGCATATTTACAGTTATTTATTTTGATTATTATTTATGTTTGAATTCCAACCACCCTAAAGTCCTCCAGGCAGCTATGTTTCTTTGGATTTGGATTTAGTAGGGTGCAGATTTAGGTGATCAAAATCACATGTAATTCAGTAATGAGGTAAAAGCCAATGAGAAGGCCAAGCTCAAGACATCTCGGGATACAGTGGAGGGAATTCTAACATGGCGTCTGCATTCAAATCTAATCCAAAAAAGATGTGTGCCACTGTTATCTTCTCTGGGGATTATTTTGGGAGGAGTCAAAATAACAGTCCAGCATACCTAAAATGCCCCTTTGTGGGGCAAGCTGTCAGGTGGTTGATGGATAGGCATTTTTACTTTGCATCTCCTTGACCAGACCATATGGAGAATACAGAGAAGCTTCTTACCACAAGAGGGGAAGGTCCACAAGAGTATCACACTTGTTTTACAGATGTGCCTGTACCAAGAATTACGCTGAGAAAATTTTGTTTTAGAAATTTGTACAAAGATACCAAGTCAAGTTTTTTTAAATGAATACTATACACAGTAGCTGTCTACATTTCTCAGGTTTTTCATTGGATGGTATGCCCATGTCAAAGTACAATACAAAACTAACACATTTGCACATGCTAAATAGAAAGTGCTGTTCTACTTTTGTGTAAGGAGTGTGTCTGAATATTCCTCTTTGATGTATTTCATACATGTTGAAGGTCAGCAGAAACAGAAATAATGTGGTTAACTGATACCTAACACAATGCAAGACCTCAGTGGAACAATGCTAATCTTACTCAGTCAGTAGATGCTGATAGTTGTTTTCCTGTTCCTTGCTCTGGTTCGGTTAATGGGGAGAAATGCACTTTTAGCTCATTCTTACTAATTGATTATTAAATGTAAAGAACATCTCCCCCCCTGGCTACACTCAAGGGTGTGATGATAGATAGAATTGTGAAACATAATGAGGATTTTAAAAGCCTAAATTGGCTGGGGGAATTCTTAATTTAATTCTTCTCGTATGATACTGACTTTCCAAGGGTTGCAGTAGCTGCAGCATGGAAAGGGTCTTTTTCCTTTCTTTTCAACTCACGTCAACAAAGGTTGCATAGAACGCAGCCACATTTTGATATTTTCGCAAGAAACATGCAGCCATGTGGAAAACAGAAATAATATCACGCTCTTAATCACGATTCCTCTCACAAACCTAAAAGCATCTCTGTACAAATGCTCTCCCTAAACTGATACCCTCGAATGTGCACACAAGCAGGAGTACATCCTTCGTTTTATTTCAGGTCTTTTCAACTTGTGCTCAAAATTCTCTTAATCAATAGAAAAGACATTTGAATTTGCATTGGATTAGGCCTATATTTAATCTCAGTTTTGAAAAACCTTTTCCCTTTTGAATTATACTATCTGTAGTACTATCTTGCAAGCTTATCACAAGTCTGCAGTTCACTGGGAAATAAAGTAGTTGTCAAAAAGGTGCAAAAATGAAGCGCCATGGATTTTTATGTGCTATAATCTGTAATGGTTTTGCCTTTGTCACCTGCAGCTTGGGTATACAAAGAATGAGGAATGCATGATACCTATGGTAATTCAGTTTTGAAATAAATAAACCATAAGTTGATTCCAATATCTGACATCCATTATGAAGCATATTCTCATTTTTAAATGTTGAAAGGTTCATATTTAATGGATACTGCCATTTGTACAATTTGAGCCAATTCCAGTAATATCAGCCTCTATGATGTCACAAGGCAGGGAGCGGTGTGATATTTTTTAGGACAGCTTGTATGGAAACAAGAGAAGATGGCAAAATTCTGGTGCTTACTAATAGACATTTCTAAAGAAGGAATGTAAAATAGCCAGTATATTGTAGCTTTACCATTACCTTAATATAGGTTATCCAGGGTCCATTTCACATTATACCTTTTCATAGAAAGGAATACTTACTGTGAATCAAGGGCAATCAGTGCTTCTTCAGATAACTTATTCAAAAACCTAACTATTAATCATCACAAGTTCTTGAGTCACTCTAAGAATCAGTTATGAGCCTAGTAATACTATAACCATGAGGACCATCACTGAGATCTGATAAAAATTAATCTCATCTTGAAAATTACAGAAAACATTCTGAGCAGTGAACATGCACTGAGCACTGAGCACCGAGCACAGATAAAACAAGGTTCACATCATTTCAAAAATCCTGAATTTTATAGAAAAGTGAATCATAATGTAAACTTGGTTCAGTATTATTTGATTTCAGAGTATATGCTCTGTGATCTTGGAATCCATGTCATGTGCACAACAAGAGGAGTACAAGGAGTAAGAGGAGTTGCCCTGATTTCAAATGGACCTCCAGGACTTCCGTATTCTTTTACCCCATTGCTCCACTTCATCCATTATCCAGACCATCCATTATCCTTTTTCATTTTCTGTTACATTTGGGAAATATGAACTTGACAAACTCAAATTGTTGTTGATCTCAAAAAGAGTAATTTTAAGGTTAAACTTTGAGCATATGTCATTTGCTTATTAATCATATCTTGGCTTCCATAGGTCAGGCCCTTACTCTTTGTCCTAACTGAAGTACTGAAAAGGAGAATTCAGTACATCTAGCAAAGATCATTCTACAAGAAGTGTCACTCTAAAGTAGGAATATATGGCTTCTTTTACTGTATGAATCCCTTTAGTTAGAGTAGGCAATGATGACAGGCCATTGATGGGCTGAAGTGTTTTGCCTGGCCCGACAGCAAGTGGATAGCTGAAGTGATATAAAAGCAGTCAGATTGTACTAGAGGGATGCAAGAGGTTTCTCCTGGTGCCACAAATTAAATTCACCTGCATTGCTCATTCAGTTGAACTAAGCAAGCATTAAAGAAAACGTGCATTAAGCATTTGGATGAGGGCTCATTTCTTTAATGGGTTATGCAGTGACTAATGCTCAAGCATTGCAGAACATCATGAATGGCTGCTGCATTAAAACAAAGCCTTGAATATGGCGTGTTGTTTGTTAATGCTGGAGGTTCTCCTTTGGCACAAGCATAGCTGGACTGTCACAGCAGTGCTGGTTGAAAGTGGAAAAAGTCTTTCTTTTGTAGCACGATGAGAGAAACAACCTTTCATGAAACAACAACAGTTTGCCAGACATATTTTATACATTAGTGCAAAGTGTAGATATGGGTCAGACATACAGCCTACTTTTGTATATGGTTTAAGAGCCACTGACTAATAAGTCCTTTGCAGTGCTGGTATCCAAATCTTTCCAGTTTTTAATGTCTGAAACCACAGAAGTAGCACCTAGTTTTACTGAAGTATGGTGCTGCATGGTCACCTTTTCTCTTTTAATTAAATACTTGCCCCTGCCACCCATCTATTTGTTTTTCTAATGTTTCAATTACCACAGAAATATTATTCTGCATCCTAAAGCTCCCAGAAAGGTGTGTTTGCTCTCCTACAACTGTAGTAATGCACATGCTAATAAAAAGACACCACTGTTACCCGTTCTGGAATGGATCTGTGTTTGTGAGTACAAGAAGATATTATTGCATTTGAATTTCATTAAAATGGCCAGAAGACATTGTGTGCATGTCTTTACTCCCTCTGTAATGTCTTCCTCAGGCTTCTTGGAGGCAATTTGAAAAGAATGCCTGTTTTCCTTGTTCCTCCTTGCACTCATCTAATGAAATATAAGATTCATATGTTACACATTGAGGTATTAAACTTCTTTACTACACTTAATAATTCATGGCCCAACCTATCATGTGAATGAATATTTACATGTAAAGTATCCCTTGGAGCCTTCTGTAAGCTGGAGGGAGGGGTGTGCATATGTGTTTATAGTATTAAATACTCAAACATTCTTGCAGACCCTGTTTTGCCTCCAACCATTTAACACTCCTTACACGGCATTGCAAGCATTTTTCCTGCTTTTGCATTCCGAATTATTCAGCTGCCATTTAGAGAAGGCAATACAAATTGTAGGTAGCATTAGTGTGTATGACTGTAATGTCAATGCAAAAGAGAAAAGAGCTTTAACATAAATCCCATACTTCTCCTCCATCTTAACATATTTATATTATTTATTGTACATATGATGTGTCATTCAAGTCAATATTTAGATAACTCCAGGATAATGTTTACACAGAAAAAAGGTCCCAACTGGGATTTAACTTCAAGGGACATAAGTTAAAGTAAGAAAAAAATGTACTTTTGTATTAAAGTTCAAGCTTGATGTGGGCTATTGAGATTCTATTGAGAGTCAGCACTAGTTCACCATGATGAGGAGTGAGTCTAGTTATACTTTTCAATGAGAAGTATCTTCTTCTGAACAATAAGATGTGTGTGTAGGCTTGGAAGCAGCTGGAATGGTTCGGCAATTGAACCAACTTAAGTGTGTGAACATAGCCTAACTGATGTCTAAGAACAAGTTCTCTTAAAACACAAAGGAATCGTTTTTATGTGTTAAAAGATGTTAACTGAGCTTACCAGTGCCCAACTTGAGAAATCTTTGCAAAAACCTGTTTAACTTCTCTGGTTTATCTATAACAGCAACTTTAATGCTGGATTTGAGCTATGAAGAAGGTCAAAGTATTGCTTGTACAGATGATAAATGCTGTATGTTTTTGCTCTAATACAAAATGCATCAAGAAACATTGCTAATCCCTTCTTTAATGAATGTGTCCATCATCAATGAAGGTCAAAAAAGGCTTGCACACTCAACATCCACATTTCCCATTCCGTTGTACTCAGCACACACATTACTAGAATGTCACCTCACTTCACTACAATTCATTCAGTTACCTGAGTTCTGTTGTTTAGATACAGGGGGACCACTTTTATTCATGTAATATTTATGTATGTGGACAAGCAAACAGTATCAAAAGGCTGTTTATTTCAACTGTTGTAGAGCAATAAGGGCTTTGTTAAGGTGTTGGGGCTTTTGTTAATTTCATAGCTTCAACATAATAGAGGCACATTCTCTTATTTACATTTTCATCTGCTGCCTAACATGGAACATAGAGATATTTTGATTACATGAGACTTTGTGGAATTAAAACATGTAGCTCAGATAAAGCCCCAAAACCATGTTAATAACATACACATGACTTGTTGATAATATTATTATAAACCTGATGTGCCATTATTGTGAATGGCTTGCGCCCAAGGAGGATGAGACAGTTTTCCAACAAGAAAGTTGCATTGCGCTACCACAACAAGGCCTACCGATCTGAAACCCATAACCTCCGACTAAACCACTGTGATGAGGTACCGTGTTGTTCAGTTCAGAGTTTAAAACCGTATGGTTCCGTCTCCCTTAAAGTCACTGTCAATGTATTTTAAGGATCTAATGTGTGCAGTACCCGCTACAAAACTGCAATAAGATCAAACTTCAATGGCGCTCATTCCGAGGGCTTTGGCGTCTGATATTTATTTAAGAATTTAGAGTTCCGCTATTGTCACTGCCTCTCCTCCGGTCCCAGTGGTGCTCAAATCACACTTCTGTCTCCACAGTGGATACCTGGCTGACTGCAAAGGGAGAGCTCCGCTTTGATATTTCACTCCTCATTTGAATCACAAGGCTCTTTATTTGACAACGTTCCGTAATTACCTGGATATCTTGCCTGATCACATCCACAACTGAAGGACATACACAAATGGAGGGGGGGGGGGGCACTAACAATATAATTTTCAGCATTTTAGTAATTACACTGAAGGAAACTGAGTAGGTGTTTTCAGATTTAAGTCGCTATTAGTAATCTGGTGGCCTTGGTGAGCCTTATGTCTCCAAGAGCAAAGTCAATTGTGATAGGAATGTAAATGTGACTTTTTTTATTTCACAGCCCTGCCATTAGTGTGAACGCCACATCTGGCCACATATAGGATCTTTTTATTCAGATTCACTGTCACAGAGTGAGACATTAATTACATACCTGAAACATTTTTTCCTCATTTCCTGATGAATAGGAAATACTTGTTAACTTGGGAGTTTTAATTGCTATTTTTGTGTTGTATGTGATTGTCCTCCAGTCCCTAACTTTGTTAATGGTTTTAAATGGACCTTATTTTTTCAGTATATATTTCTGTCACTAAAAGTATTACACTATTTTATGACATACTACTACAGGTGCAGATTAATTTTGAAAATAAAAAAATACATGTATGCTTTGAGGAAATGCTAATAACTGCCTTTCATGAAATAATAAGAAAAATACTGCAGTCTGAGATAAATCAAAACCAAGATTCACAGATATGGTCAGTTTATCCATAGAAATGTAAGTTTATTATTTATGTTTATTTTTTCCACTGAAATTTAATTTCATTAAAAATGACAGATGTTGCAAAGATAAATAAACGGTATACATGAGTTGAGTTTAGCTTTTCAGAGACAAACATCCATGATGGAACATATACATAACAATAATAATATAAAACAGTTTAACGTTACAGATTTGTTAACCCTTTCTATGCAAGATCATTTCAATAATTCAATCAAAGCCCAAAATGACTGGGTCTTAATCTGAGTTCAAGTTAGTTGTTTTTGTCATATCTTAATCGTTTTTATTAGTATTAAACATAAAACAAAAATGTATTTCAAATAAAGATAGTAATAACCATGCCTTCCATTATTTCTTGAAAAATTACAAAACAAATCACTTTGAACTTTGATTGAAACATTCTCTGTAAAGCAAATAACTCTTTACACTTTTTGTAGCCGCAATTAAAGCCGATGAATGTTTATCCTAACACAAACTCACTAAGGGATACACTTCATTAGCTTTTCATCGTTTATGCATAGCAAGAATAAACAAAAATATATTCTGATAAATATATAGTAGGATATGACACAAAACCTGCAATATACTGCTTTTATAAACTGTAAGTCGATTTTTATGAAATAATGCCGATCTCTTTCGTAGTTTAATTGCATTCTGTGACCAATGAACAGCAACCACCAACACAAAAAATGAAACTTAGATTTTACTGTCTTGCATACTGATTACATTCACAACCAAAACTAATAAGCATGACTGCATAAAACCTGCTTATGTTTCGGTCGCCGAGTTCGGGAGGAGTATTGCTGTTGTTCCTTTTGAATCCAGTGGTGAGGAGTGGGTGTGACTTTAAGACCGAAAAGACACAGCTGTCCTTTTTTTGTGGAAAAAAAGTCTAACATTCAAAAGGATAAGAAAAAAAATACAGGCATAAATATTTCTCTTTACACGTTTGCAAACAAGGCCGGCAAATGATAAGGATCACGTGTTTCACGCTTCGGCCGAATGGTGAAGGCGTGCACTTCGTAATTATTTTACGTTTTAAAATATATAACCGTGTTCAACACAATGCGACCGTCATTGTGGGTACTGCTTGTTCAGAGGCCTGAGAATTATTAAAAATAAATAAACGTTACTTAAGTATCGGTCAAGCAATTTAGTGGGATTGCAAAGTGTGCAGCTTGTATCGTAGAAATAAATATATACAATTTAATAATAAGTGATTATAGTGTGAGGAAAGCTTTATGGGTATGCGATTCTTTTTTCATACCTTCCAACGATGCATTTGTTACTTATATGGCAAGTAGGTGAGGAGAACGTTTTATAATGTAATAAATACCTTATAGGTAGGCCTATCCTGCCTCTTTAAACCCCTTAAGTCTGATAAATGGTGAGTGACAGTAGATCCGCGAGAGGGTCACTGCTATTAACTTCTCGGCATCTCGGCTCCACTTAAACTTCTCTCAATTACATCTAATGATGTGGAGAGATAGCACCTCTATCCGTCGACCTCCTTTCCTCCAAATAAAAATGCATACCTTTCCTCCATTTCCAGATTAATAAACCGACATTCCTTTGCAGAATGTGTTACTCGTCGCGTTCAGGCAAAGGGGAGCAAGGAAGACAGGAAAAACATACAGTCATGTGTTTTGGGGTAAACCGACAATGCCTGCTGTGGTGCATACAGTCCGCGGCCGCTTATCTCGGTATGTTTACGGATTTCTTGCCGAAACAAAGTGCTGTCGCCGAGGGACGATATTCTTTGAGCAGTGCTGACTAAAGCTGCAGTCTCAGCTGACGAAATGTTTGGAGTATTTCTGTAAAACCTTTGATATTTGTTGATTTGATTATTTTGGGGTTGGGAAGGAAATTTCGTTTCAATGAAATGGACACGTTGCTTTGACACAGCGCATCCGCGCTCCTCTTTTGCCCCAGTGGAATAAAATAATTCAAGCAATTTTCGGTCATTCAAAAGAGGGAAGTAGATTTTTCGCATTGGTAATAACTCCGAAATGTTAGTGCAACATCGATGCTTTTGAAAATATCGACGGAGCATAAATAATACATCTTTAAACAGCCCTAAATCCAAATGACTTTCCGCTTCTCACATCTGACGGCACAATTTACGATATTTTTTATTCAAAACTTACAAAGATATAAATTGTTGTCTTTGATCATACTTTTTTAATTTCAAAATTATATGTAAGTTAACAAATCGCCACAACAAAATAATAATAATAATAATAATAATAATAATAATAATAATAATAATAATAATAATAATAATAATAATAATACACATGTGAACACATAAAACCTTAGTTTCGCATTTTTTAAACTTCCGGTAGGTAAACAATTGCACCTTGCCGCGGTTAATGCCACCTTTGAGCGCTATAGTTCCAAAATGTGGCCTAATTGGATTTGTAGAGTCTGCCCGGGTTTGTGGTTGTAACACTTTCATAATTGGAGCAAAATATTTATAATGGCGGTGATTAACTTACACAACGCGTTTATATGAGAAGAGCACACAGGTAATATTTCAATTTTCCCAAATGTTACATTACTGTTTTGTGGAGCTGCGCACACATTTAGTATGTAAATTCCACAACAGAAACGGGATTCATGCACAACTGCAAGTTAAAAAAATGTTATTACTTATTCGTGCTCATTGGAATGGCCCCTGATTACTAAACAAATAAGAAATACATGCGATTTGTAAGTGGCAATATTTTCAATTAAAGGGAAATATAAATTAAAACAGCGATATACAATAGTGGAAACAAAATAAAAAGGAAAATGCGTCTGTACTGTTCAAATTTAGTCTCCGTATGTACACTTAAAAACGAAACCTTGTAAAGCCTTCTATGATGTTTCTTTGAATAACTTTGCATTCTTAATTGATACAATATACATTTGCCTTAATTCTTTATCGCAATACATGACAATTTGGCTCATAATGGCAATAAACAGTAACGAGTCACCTGACAATAGCAGCACTGGCGCATCTGTAACTGTACCCTATTTAGAACATTCCGCCTTTGGGTCACTCCGCAAGATGGCGCTAGAGGGCTGCATATTTTAGTGAACTCTAGGCCTTCTAGGTGTCTCAAAGACAGAATCCCACAGATTTTTCAAGGGAATGCCATAGTTACATTTTGTATGTCCGTGACCCCCTCGCTCCCTCCTCCCTCCACCTCCTTCTCCTCCATCCACACTAGACTATGAGAATCGCCGTAGAAAAAACACGTCTTTGGAACCGAAGAATTTACAGTCAGTCGCGAAACTTTTACAAGTATTTGAGTTACTCATTCCACTTTCTGGGACCCCAGTCACATTTCACGCGGGGTCAGGAAAAGTTCAACCTGATGAGGTAATGCTGGGTACTGTGTGCATTGCCAGGGAATATACTAAGAGAAAACAACATCAAAAACAACATGTAAATCCATAAACATTATGATAAATCAATGACCAACATATGCAAATGAATCAAGAAGAACGTCGCCTGTAGGGCACATCCCGACCATAGGCATAAGCCTACAAAGCAAAATGACGAATGAAAACGAATGAGCTCGCCGAACCTGAGAAACAGTCCAGACTTTGTTGACGTTTGCGGAGAAACTTGTTTTTACGTGTTATACATGTTCAAGTAAAATAAAAGATGGGAGGGTCGAGAAAACAGCATACCCCAATGAAGCAATTATTTGTTTTTATAACTTTAATTTTAAACGCGTTACTTTTGCAGCTTGTCTTAAAGTATATTTTCTCTTCATAATAGCCGAATACCCAGTTTAAGGAAAAATAAAATTAGGTTAATTTACCTTTGCATTGTTAATATTAATTGCCTTTAATGCTGAAATCATGACAGTGAAAGGTAAGGCTGTGATTGTGGCTTTATGTGTGCTAAGAAATTTCTGTGATCAGTAGACCAGAACAGCTTAGGGCTTGTACCAATAGCAAAGAACTGTGCTCTTGGTTCCCCATTTCTTAGTTTGTGTCTGTCTGGAGAGTATGTAGTAGTGGAAGTTAAAACAACAGTCAAGGGTTAGATATGAGACATTTCCACATTTTCTGAAATGACTTTCGGTTCTATCTTACAAGTTAAATCATACCACCGCCTCCTACTCGGGACTGCACTACTATGATCAGTTCTTATCGGTCCCTTTTAATACATCGGTTATATTTACATAATCTCAAACAATCAGGAAGACAAACTCAGAACAAAGTTACAAACAAGATTAGGACGGTGTTATTTGTTCCTGTGGTTGAAGATCAATTGTTTCAACAGATGTATTTACGGACACTAAGAGGATTTAATACCCGATTTGTATCAGATGCCTTTGTGAGCAAATTAAATAAGTAACATAATAACGCATATCCCCATATTTAGGTGGTATTTAAATGTTGCTTTGGGTATAGAGAACAAGCGAGCGGGCGAGATAGGAGCAGGCCTGTGTTTCACGTTGCCAGCGTATTCTGAATAATTGAAGTTTTAGGAGTTTGTTGATGCACTTGTAGGATGTGACACGAAGTGGATCTTTAGCCTCGTGATTGTCTTCGTCGTGTTTTTCTTGAAATGGATCCTTTGCCCCTAATGAATCCCAACGCAGCTGGGCATGTCCCACACTGATACCGAGAGCTTTAACCCTAAAGTAACCTCAATTTGACACCACTAGATGAAATTTTACCGCCTGTTAATGCCATCTTCAGCAGAGGCGAAGGATCCGTATGTTGACGGAGTTATGCTTCTGTAAGAACACTGATTTTTTTTTTTTTCATTTGAACGGTCTTTTTTCTGTAAGGGTGCACATCAAAGACAAATTCACTTTCAAGTTACATTGTGTACATTTACAACGCAACATGTTGGTGTTTATTCATGCTAATATGTTTCTTCGTGCATTGCATTTGTAAATAAAAGGTTTCCTACTCTTAGAGGGAATCAAAATATAAGAACTATAAGACATAAGACAAAAAAGAGAAATGTGGGTTCGTCTTTCTCTGGTGTCTGCGCAAGAACACGCTAAATCATGGCATTTGTTATCTATTAATATGTCATTAAAGTGTTGAGAATTACAGTAATTTAAGTTTATGCTGTTATAAAAAGTGAACAATCACAAACAATACTGTTTGAAAAATGAATGCGTTTTTGGTACAGAATATGTTTTGATTTGGCATAAAAAGAAATGAAAGCTGTATTATAAACACGTAAGTACTCTAAGATTCACAATAGCGTGCAAATAATGCCATATGGTCAACATAACTGTCATTAATGTTACATTTTGTGCAGAAAAGTAGTAGCACAGCAAGGATTTTATTTCAAAATTCTACATTACACGTATTTTTTAAAACCGAAACATTTACTTGTACTACATTCTGAATGTTTAATAAGGAATAAATTATGTGAAAATACATTTCCCTAACAAATGTTAACAAATGCTAAGGTTTACAACTATGAATTACATAATTTCCCTATCAATTAGCCTGCAAAATAAATATTTATCAAAGATGCAAAGTAAATAGTACTGAAACCAATCTGATTTACGTTACAAAGTTTTAAAAGTAAATCTGTCTCTTTAAAAATGAACTGATCTCAGGCTCTTATAGTGCAACCACTTGACCACCTATAATGACGATAACAACAGTAAAACAAATAAACTTTTTCCTAATCTTGCACTGCTCGTTTCTTGGAGACTCCTGCAATACGTGAAATCTACTCTTAACAAAGGACGTATGATTCACTTACCATGTTTGTCCGGGAAAAGTCAAGTCTGGGTATACAAGTCATTGTACGCGAGGGCATTTTTAAGATGGTGATCGCTTGATAAAAGGAGCGGTCTTCAATAACTTAAGCTACCCGTTCCCTGGTTTTCTACACAGAATGCATCAGCGCCCAAAAGTATTCGGACGGACTGCGTTGCTGCTCTGCGCATAATACTGTAGTCCCTTCTCGAGCTATAGCACGTTGCAATGTCCACACAGCCGTTTGTCAACCCTGCGGTTCTACTTTTTTCTAGCAGGGGCTTCCCACCCCCTTATACCTAACAAACATAATTGTTGTTACGGTGATTCATTTATTATATCGGTTTCGTTGCTATTAGTATGATCAGCTCGAGGATCCGACTTGTCTTTAAAGGGAGTTTATTGACCTTACTATCTCCCTCCCATTCCCGAGTATATGCGACTCGTTAATTCAGACCATGAATGGTTAATTTTTCGAGATCAAAAATACCATTCAGACATATATTTACCCTTGTATGCAAAAGCCCATCAATATACGATGATGTCATATGCGCAACAGGGTACATTATCATTGATGAAGCTAAATATTAAAAGGGATAGATGGCCTGTTAAGGTTTTGTGCGCAAAAGAGCATGGTCTAAGGAAAAGAGGCCAACGCCACAGCAATCGATGGCCGGAGCATTGCTCCTCCTCTAAACCTCAAGCGTTCCCTATGATTGATGATCTTGGGGAGCTTTGACAATTGACTACTCTGAGGTAAGGCATGGATTTCTATCTAGGGAGGGGATTGGACGAAAGAAACATACAAAATTACTTTCCCTACAAAAGGTCTCTTTTTTTCTTTTTGGAAAAGTTCATTCTGTGCTCAAGGGGGTGCGCCATGTCATTTAATTTACTAAATAACCCCTTCGCAATTAGCAGCGCCATTAGCGGGCATTACCGAGTTAATTCTTGAGCACACATGCTACAACCACAACAAAGTAAGCGTCAGGTTCATAAATGAAATTAAAAACAGTTCTTAAAATCCATTTTAAAAGAGTAATGGAAGCAGCTAGGCTTCAGTTCAGAGATGTGTATGGTTGTTTTACTCTTTTTAGCTCCTTTAGTTCAGTACAATGCCCCTCCGAATTCCCCACCTGGAAATACAAATAAATGGTGATATTCAAAGATGATCGTTTTCACATAAACACATGTAGCAGTTTATTTTTAATGTGAAACGTAATTGATATATTGATATGTGGAGCTTCAGTTTGATATGTACCCGATTTATAAAATTGTGACTAAAAAAGTGTTGAAAGAGAGAAAAAACAAATGCATAACTATTACCAGTGGGAGGGTGGGCCTGCGTTTGCTACTGTAAGCTGCTTTTCAGTTTTCCAGACTTCACAAAAAACTTGTCTGGATCTCAGATGCACGACTCCCTTTTCTTTTTTTTCTCCCCAGCTAGTTTTGATTCTTATTATCGGTGAAGAATTGGTTGAGAGGCGATGCTATGTTGTTTGGCTCCCCCCGTGCGGAGTTGAAGCAGTCCTCGTGCATACTCTGCATATCACAGGCTTTGGTCTCTCCTCTCTTTCTATAGCTGTTGCAGGACTGGCTATGGCCACCACTACTTCCGGGTTCCGTCATTTCATTCTCCCGCCGATCAGCGCTGCAAACTGACTCTGTTCTATAAGCAAGCTAGCAGCCAACCTGCCAACACTCGCTGACACTCACTCATCTCAGACCGCGAGAAAGACGAAATACCTACGGGGGAAAGGAGAGATCTGAATTGCAATCTCTTAATTTCTATCGCTTTTTTCTTTTTACAGTAATAATAAAACAAGATAGCGATCCAAAGGCATAAAGGAGACGCGGAGTTGTTGGAAGAAAACGGGCTAAAAAAGATTCATCCTCTCGTGAACATCATCACCAACCATCATTCATTCATTACCTTGACAACCCCTGGCTTTGATTGACAGCTGGAGTGGCAAAAAGCCATGAGACACGACAGTTTAGTTACATGCAGGTTGTTGATGGGCCGATTGTAACCTTCAGTTTGGTGCTTGACAATTTTTTTTTCTTTTTTTGGGGAAAGAGGAAAACAAGAAAAATTGCAAAACTCCTCCTGATGCTTCTGCTTGTTCTCAACCACACTGGAGAATAGGAGAATTCACTAAGTTGGTTGAAAAAGGAATCTTACCACTAAATCACTTTCTAACCGGACTGGGATATTAAATATACGACACATCCAGGAGTTTATTGGAGCGCAGCCTGATGGCGCAAAGGGTAGGTTTTAAATCTCCAACACTTACCTATACAAATCCACTATAGGAGGGCCTCTTCTATCGCTCTCTTCAGTTGATGGTGGCTAATATACAAAATATTCACATCTAAGTCATTTTATTTGACGTTTTGCAGTACCTTTACTCTTCAGCCCTCGTGTGTGCCTCTGGTTAGCCGGCGATCACCGCGACATTCTCGGAGCTGTTTTTAAAGGGACTCCTCTAAGATATTCGCTGGTTTTACTAAAGTAACCCGCTCGCGTGGGACCGCAGTTTAGAATGTTTTTGGTAATTTCAAACTTATTTGACTGTTTACTTGCGAGGGAAACATACATTGTTGTCTTTTCAACCAATACTTCCCTCCACCCCCAACAGGATTGCTGCTGCTTTCCTGGACTAGCTAGTCGTGTGTTTTGCAGTGGTTACTGTAGACAGATAACGTATTTCTTTTGTAATTGTTTATTTCTCTGTCTCCACGTTGCCTCTCACTACTCTGTGCTTCTTTCTAGTACGATGAGCTGGCCCATTACGGTGGAATGGATGGAGTGGGGGTTCCGGCGTCTATGTACGGAGATCCGCATGCTCCTCGGCCGCTACCCCAAGTGCATCACTTGAATCATGGACCGCCGCTCCATGCCAGCCAGCACTACGGTGCACATGCACCTCATCCCAACGTAATGCCCACCAGCATGGGTTCCGCAGTCAACGATGTTTTAAAGAGGGATAAAGATCAAATTTACGGGTAGGTGCAATACACTTCTTTAACTTGTGTCGCTCTGTCCGAGTATTTCTTAGCAGTTTTACAAAAAAAAAAAAAAAAAAACAAACAAAAATAAACTTTCACTTCTCTTAATTCAACGATAACCAAATGGCATGCGAAGTTGTTGGAAACATTTTATACAGCTTAATTTCAGCAACTGTTTGAATTATGTTTTTATTATTCAAAACGGAGTGTTTAAAGTAATGTTTATCCAAGTCAACGTATTTTACATGTTTATAGAAACAAAAATAAGCTGTCAAATATATTATATACATTATATACACACACACGCGTGCACAAACACACACGTACACACACACACACACTCACTCTCTCACACACACGCTTCATTAACGCTTCATGCCATTCTTTTCTTTGGTGACCTTTGTTTCCATATTTTGAATAAAAGAAAATATGGTATTCAAATTTAGTAGCAACACCAGTATATGATTTTTAAAAGTATTATGTGATTTAAACTAGTTTTTAAATAGAAGAGACACGGTGTACGTCAACAGTAGCGTCTGCGAATAACACAGGAATCTTAATGTCCACCACAGAAGTATTTTTGTACTAATTATATTTTGCCTGTACTTAAATGTCAGATAGCCTACGTGTTTGTTTCAATATGCTCTACGATACCGTTGCAATGAATTGGAAAAAAAAAGTTTGTTAGAACTGAGATCACATAATCTAACAAAAATATGCAAACTATACATCGCTTTATTGTTGTAAAGTAGGGGAAAACGTCCTTCGCCTGTGCATTATCTTCGTTTACACGTTTCGAGGGCGAAGTCGGTGCTTCAAGTTGTGTGTTCCCTGTTGCAGTCACCCGTTATTCCCCCTGCTCGCGTTGGTTTTTGAGAAGTGCGAGCTGGCGACATGCACGCCCAGGGAGCCCGGGGTAGCAGGCGGGGATGTCTGTTCCTCCGACTCCTTCAACGAGGACATCGCGGTCTTTGCCAAACAGGTCACTTTAAATATATATTTTTTAATCGTCTTGTGCTATTCGAGCCCATGTTTGCTATCGTTAATGTCGAGGACGACTGCTTGGCTACTATACAAGACTAAATTTATTACACTTTTTATGTTTGTCTGGACTTGAATGGTGAAAGTTTTTTTAACCGAATAATTACAACAACTACAGTACTTGACAACCCGGCAACTCACCGTTTGTGTTAACAAAACATTATCAAAACAAAGTAATAATTTTATAACTTTATTTTACTTTTTCGACGTGGATTTTTTTTTCTTGAGAGAAATGTCAAAAGTAAAAAGTAAACTGAAAACACTACTGTAATACCAAGAAAGCGACGTAATACCTGGTTTGTTACTGTTTTAGGTCCGAGCAGAAAAACCTTTATTTTCTTCAAATCCAGAGTTGGATAATTTGGTAAGCGATGCATGCCGTCTTTCACATTGTAATTTTCGTGTGGTATGGCGACACCCTTGAATGTAACTTGTTTTATGTTTCAAACCTGCTCTTCTGTTCCCTATAATGTAACGTAAATATGCTGGGGTTTGATTGGAAATCACAACACAAATGTTTCATACGGTTCTTTGAAGTGTACAAGGGGAAACTGAGGGGTCTCGAGTGGCAAAGCATTACGCTACCATAGGAGGCCGTGAAGGAAGTCACTGATTAGGCAAAGCGTAGTGACTCCTTTCAGAGCGATTCTTTTGCTAAAAGATAAGCTTTGCTCTAAGAAATATCGCCATATTTGTCGCTATTTAATCAGACTCACTAATTTCCTATCTGACGTGGTATGCCTTTATTGTTATATATATTAAAGTTATCAATTATTTCACCATAAGGTATACGAAACATCAATATCATAAAAATTTTCATGGCGTGTCAGTAAAACCCACAAAGTCGCAGATCGTCAATGATGTGCAATCTCCCCACTCAATTTCCACATTTTCTGAAATATTGAATACAGTTCTAACTTACACATTACCTCCCTTTTCAGATGATACAAGCCATACAAGTATTACGATTTCACCTTCTGGAATTAGAAAAGGTAATTGCTTACTTTTTCTTTAACTTATTTGTTTCAGTATGAGAGTGAGCATTGTTTGCAGAAATACATTATGTCTTTAAACATCTATAAGATGTATGTGTTATTATTGTTTTAAACGCACACTTGGTGCAAGTTGTCGCCTTTGTCTAATATTGGGTTAACAATCACGGAATACTTGAAATGAGCAAATCAATGCACCTATCATGATATAAATCATCGTGACTGTTCTTTAAGATCGCAATATGGTGACAAACAGTTCGCGTAAACTTTGACATTATGATTAGGCAATTGTCTTCTCTTTGTCATTTGCAACCACACCGACTAAGGTCACTTATGGATAAATATATTTATACTTCACTGGTCGAGACAAAGATAAAATATATTAATTGGAAATGCCATTTTATATAGTCATTATATAATCAGTTTTCGCTGGGTGTTTATTTTTTTCCGACGGCAACTTGTTGCTACAGTCTCCTGAGAATAATAAGCGCTGCAACAATTTCACTATTGTTTCCTTGACTTCGACGATTATGCCCCTTAATTGTAGTTATTCTTGGACTGGTCGCCCTGCTTCCCCATCCTGAAAAAGGGTATTCTTCCTTGCCTTTAGGTGCACGAGCTCTGCGACAACTTTTGCCATCGGTACATTAGTTGTTTGAAAGGAAAAATGCCAATTGATCTAGTTATTGACGAACGGGATGGCAGCTCAAAGTCGGACCACGAGGAGCTCTCAGGATCTTCAACTAACCTAGCCGACCACGTAAGTAACTTGGGTTTATTATTTCATATCGCAGTCCTTTTTGTTAGTTTGTTGGAGCACAGATTAGTGGTGTTGTGGTAACGTACGCCAGGCCATTGTCAGTGGTGTGTTTGAGAGTGAATAATGTTTATGTTGTCTATAGTAGCCTACTGCGTGTTTCCATCTCACTGAATTTTCATTATTGTGCATTTGGGTGATTTTTAGTTTGACCTATGTAGATAAGTAATCTTGATGTCAGGATGGTAATTAACTGTATCAATCCTTTTTATATTGTACGTTCAAAAAGCCCATTAAGTGAAATGTTAATCTTGGATTTGGTGATTAATTATTTTAGTGTCTTTGAGGTATGGTTTGATCAATTAATTAGACATGTCGCCATGTAAGAATTATCACCACTCGTCATTAAATGGGGAGAACAAGAGAAGAATTATGAAGTTATTATTTTAATGAATTCATGTAAATAATTACAGCGCTGGATTTTGTGTCATTCTGACATTTGCATGTCTTGGGGATATGGCTGCCCTTCATTGTGGCTTTACAAAAATATTCCGTGTAAAAGTGGAGCTGTTAGTGAATACTGTTGGAAAGGCTGCGCTATCACAACTCTGTGGAGGCTTTGCAGGGCTCAAAAACACGGTTTTGAAATGAACTGGGTGTGAAGACAGGGAGAACGATTGTTGACAAAAACTACACTGCAATTGTGCAATTCAAAGCTGTGTGCCTGGGCTATGAGATGGAGAAAGTGGGAATTAGACGGTCGTTACCGTTCACCATTGTCAAGTTCAAACTGTATCAAGCGGTATCGGTAGTTTGACAGTACAGAAAGGACGCTCGCTGTCGATGTTAATATTCTTAATGGTTTCTTATTGAATGCTGAGTGGTTTTCGCCATTGTCTCTTTAACACCGCACTCGTTTTACGGCCTCCGGTCGCTCTAATAATGAATAAAAACTATGTGCACCTCAAGTGCAGCACCTTCAAATTTGGAAAACAGTCCTGGGTGCGACGTGCTTTTTAGTGCAATGAACGCTTCACCATAAGCAGATGTGAGTGTAATATCTTGCTGATGAACTGGCCTGAGTTTTAGTAAAGAACTAATATTTAATTTGAAAAGGGGTGTGAGGTTAATGTTTTGGTGATATGGAGGAGCGCATATCGCGACACAATGACGGGTTAATATAAACCAGCAGCACGAGCTCAAGAGTATTAGGAATTAAAGCAGATTTAAGTGTTATGCAAAGTCACTCCTCTGCATCTGTTGGGGCTAGCTATAGCGTCGGATTCCCTTCGACTGCTCGCCGTGTTTACAGAGTTACTCAAAGTGCACCGCAAAGGTGGATGAATTTAGAATTAATACCCAACCATCTTTTGCGTTCAGCTCTGGTTAAAAGCTTGGCGTTGTGAAGCTTGTTTCAAGTGTACGTGTAGAAACGAGGCATGGTGTTGTTTATACTGAAGAGATTAGATAAACTAGCCTGTTTAGTTTCGTGGCAGATGGTTGATGCTCAAGCCAATTTTCAGTGTTCTCTCGCAATGTGCAGACATAGACACTGTCGCTGGGCCCCTGTGAGAAGTATTATTTTGATCATATGAAAATGAAATAATCCAAAAAAGAAAAGGGCGCCAACATCAAACCTAAGAATGTATGACAGGCCATTTATTCCTGAACTCATTTAGGTTTAACACTTCATTTGGCATTTTAGTTTAGAGCGATTAATTTCCTTTTGGTGGCAGCTATGAACATTTCATGAAAAGTGTTTGTTCTGCAGTCTTTAGAAACCTGAAATTTGTTTGGTGTGTGCATTTTATGGTTTATTTGCAGATAGATGTATTTCACAATAGTGTGGCTTTTGATATCTGGATGTTTTCATATTGGCCATGTATAAAATAAATAAATATATAAATAAATCCATTGTAACTTGGGATGCATCTGTGTATTTTAGCTTTAACATTTAAGTGGCTGGTTTTCCGTCTTACTGCACAACTGAAATATAAGGATACATAAAGTTACTAGAATTTTGAGAGTCCTTTTTTTACTTTATTGGAAAATTGTAATCCTGAAAGATATTTAAATATTAATAATATGATATATGATGCAAAATATCAATGCTTGAAATAACCAGCGACTTGAAATGAGTTTATATCTCCTGTTAAATAAAGTGCATGAGCATGGAAGAAGGAGAGAGCAGTACCTCATCAGAGAGCCTACATGCACACATTCAGATTTAAAATGTAATTAGACTATAAAATGTTGTGCTGCACGGGTAGGGCTGTCTGATCAAAAAGACACAGGCATTTCTATATCTACATAGAAGGCCGAGGTACCCGCATGTGAAAAATAGAAAGGTGAAGTGTTTGGAATGTATTAATGAATGTAACGTTGCAAGCAGTAAAGCTAATGCACTGGCTGATGGCAAGAAGTTGCAGCTGTTTTTTTGTTGTTTTTATTTCATTTTTTATTTTACGCTATTTTATTATTCATTACAATCCTCTCTTTTAGTCAGAGAGGGAAAGGCAATCTGATAGTTAGATATGCTAATTTATTTAGTTAGAATCTCTCACGTCCATTTTTCTTTGCTTTGATATGCATTTTTAATATATAGCCCAGGGCTACATCTCATTTGGTGAAAGTTGGTTCGGTAGTGATGATGAGGCTCCTCACAACGAAGGAGACAGCCCGTTGTGTTCTTTTCTCTCTCTCCTTTCCACCTCTACCTGATGGTAGCCCCTAATAAGCACTGTTTTATTTACACTTGAATGCAGCATTGTCTTTGAAGCGATTGGATTATAACATTGTCAATGACGAGGAGGCCTTTGCTACCCCAGTTGATTTTTTTGCATTGGCTTCCTGTTACTTCCCCTAACCCCCTCCCCCATCGCTTGTAAAAACGAACTAAAATAATCTTAATATGTTATACATGAAAAGTGAAATGAGGGACGGCTCGATCTCTCTAATGATCGGTTGAGTCTTGTTGCTGATCGATGCCTGTCTCTCAATTATTTGAATAAGATTTTAGTCTTCCCTGTGATACACCTAATTAAGACTGGGAATGGAATTAATGATAGCAGAATATTGTCTGCACTAATGAATATGTCTTTGTGCCCACACTGTTGCTATTGTAAGGGATTTTTTTTGTTAAGTAAAATGCATATTAGCTGTAAAGTGCATTTTTCTCACACGTACACACATACATACATGCAACCTGCAGTGCGTGAGAACGCTCATAAACACACACATGCACATGCACACATACATACACGCACCCACACACACACACAATTGGAACCCTTGTTTTTGTTTTTAGGTCTTCTTCATAGTTTAAAAAATATGGTGTAATTTGGTGTTTTTGTCACACTAGCTTCTTTTTCACTGCTGCAGGCTGATGGCTTTAGGTGCTCCAAAGGTTACTTGTGGGTTATCTAAGCCTTACACCGGCTGAGTGAAAACATTTGTATTTATGTTTCATTTGTGGTTGAGAGATATTACCAGCCTTATTGATTTATCAGTATTTATGGAACATGTGGAGGGCGATAATGTCTCATTATTTGTCTGCACTGATTTTTTGGACTGTTTTATTCATTTAAAGGTGTTCAAAAACAATTGTCCAGGACCTCTCTTCCTTGTCATCATATTTTCATTACTAATTGTGCCATTACTGGATATTTTGACCTCATCTGTTTATGAAGAAGGGTGGCTCTGCTCAGGGTTCCTGAATGCAGCAAACTGTAAAAATTTCAGCTCTGTTCGGTTCTAAAAAAAAAAAGTTTCTCCTGCGGAGTAACTTCGTTAGGATTTTCTCATCAAAACAATCGTGTCGCACAATGGAGTTCACTGCTCCAGACAGTTGTTTTGTGATGGCACAATCTGTAGTTCTACATATCCTATTTAATTAGCGTTGAAATGCCACGGCCGGCTGGCAGACCTCCTAATGACCGATGGTGGAGAAGCCAGACTCACTTGTTGCTTTCCTTTTTAGCAGCATACCATGAAAGCCACTGCAAAGTGAAAAAGAGATCAATATTAATGTGCCACAGTGTAAAGTAATTATTATAAATAAATAAACAGAAGCCCCCTTTGCAGTGTCATTGAGTTGTGAGGTTGTGAATAAAAGTAAAGAGGTAATTATATGCTTGGTGCAACGTTTAATTACAATCTATTTAATTTTTTTTTTTATTTCTTCTCTGGTGTAAAAATCCATTTTAGACATTTTAAAGCAATCAAATATCACTCAAGGAGCCTAAAGTTCATGTCTTTGTGTACAGGTGTAAATTGCTCAAATGTCGACATATGACTGAATATTATTTTTATTTAGAGCCCTGATAGAATGTAGACTTGTTCGCTGTAACATTCAAGGCAATAGAAAGGATGATCTCACTTAATGTAGCTGTTCATACACTCGTGAACCTTAAAACGATCAACATAAATTATAAGGCGTTTCATCAATGTCCCTTTCTTAAACTTGCGGGATCGTTCATAATTGATGGCGTTGTAAATATGTTGTTGTTGAAAAGTAACCTTCACTTTAATGTCTTTGTGGAGCGGCTGTATAATTATGTTTTAGATTATACAAAAATGTGTAAGAAGTTTTTCTGGTTGTGCTGTGCGGCAAGATACATCTTGAAATGTCATCCCGCTAAGATTTATGGTCCGGTGTGTTTCGTGAAAGTCAGCAGTATAGGACATGTAGCTGCTAAGCCTTTCCAACAATTGCATCCAGCAGCACACAGCGGTATTGTAATCTTGTACCTACTGTACTGCAGCACCTCCCAGCTTGGGATTACAATGTATACGTCTATATAGAGGCACATCAGGTTTCCTTCTGTACGACAGGAGGCCCTTGCTTCGTTCCTCCACTATTTCCTGGGAATTTAAACAAAATTCAATGATGTTGCTAAATCAATTTTATTTGAAATTCCAAGGGACCGGGAAAACACGGGCGAAATTGTGTTTTGATGGCGAGGCGGCGCGTGTAAATGAGAAACGGCGGACAGTGACGGGCCAGCGTTCTCCTGTGGCCGCGGCACTACAAGCTCTCCCCATATTGTCTCCTGCTTTTATATTAATTACAACTTGCATTATCAGCTGTGAGTCCGTAACCCAGCAAATAGAAAAGGCTGCCCCCGGAGACCGGCTTCCTTGTATCTATTTTCCATCTACTCCTATTGTGCTGCACCCGCTGTTTGCTGCTAAGGCTCTCCTCCTGGTAACAGTGCTCTTTAACACAATTAGGGAAGAGCATGGAGTGAACCACATTTGACTCCTAATTATCCGGGCTACAGGGAATAGTCACATGTGCGCAGTTTGGTTTTTTGGTCTCTCGGTTGGACTGGCGAGGGCCGTTGGGTGACGCAGTTTTACGACTTGTCTGAACTTTAATGGACTCCGGGGATCCTGACAACTGTTTTTGGTGTGCGAGCCCTGCGCCTGACGAGTGCCCCTCGCAGCAACGGGAGCCTCACTGAATTATTCATCGCAGGGAAAGGCTGTTGCTTTTGTCACCTTGCGGAGTGAGGAAAGTTAGCGCTGGCGTTGTAGTGCCCGTTGTGATGTTGCGGGAGAAAAAGTTCCGGATAATGTCTGGTCGGTGCCCAGACGACAAAAACGCGTGTTGGTATTTTAAAAGGAAAAAAAAAAACACAGTCAGGTCCCTTGATACGTGCTCTGTGAATGACCTGAGATGTTGCCTGTTGTTGTTCTGATATTATTGTACAATGTAAAGTCCTGCCTCAGCTTGGAGACTGACATTGTGCACGGCAGCTGTGTTCAGTGCTGGACTCTGTGTGCTCAGAGTGGAGCAGGGAAGTTTGGGAAAGATCAGGCCCTGCGTTGTGGACTCACCGGCTGTGGGTGTTTCAGCTTCAGGAAGTGGGACCCAGTCATTTTCTTCCCTTAGAACAACAACAGTGCATTTCCAGAGCATGCCTGGCTTGGCCTACATACATTGTACGCTGTGTGTTTTTTTTTTCTTTCTTTTTGCTCTCCTACCCTCCTCCCCTTTTTATGACAATCGCACTGAAACGTAAAGGAAGCGTTAGTAGATAGCTGACACGATTTTCACGCCAGTGATGTTAGCCTGTACCTTAAAATGAGAGCCACCTCCGTGTACACCCCTCTCCTCCTGTCCATGAGCTGAGGTAAACATGTTGCGTTTAAAAAGGAGAAGGGTCTCACTTGTCGTCCAAGGGCTAAATTCATGCCGAGCCATTGTTTCTGCCCTTTTTCTCCTAATTCTCTGAGCTCTTTATCTGATTGCCATCCGGTGAACAGCTGACGCTAAGAGGCTGCAGTGCAGTGAAGGGCCTCTGTCTGCTGGTTGCCTTCAGCTTGGAGCTATTTGAGTGCTTTCCTAACTTCCAGATAAAAAGGGGGTGCTCACAGGAGCAGGAACGGCACAAACGACAAGGCGCCAGGGGAAACGGCTGCGTTTGAGCCTCCTCGCTCCCCTCGGCTCGACCTGTCCTCTCTCAGAACAACTCTCTTGGCAGGCAGCGCTCAGATTCATCATAACTCATTCAACAGTTCAGCAGGGACGCACTCGAGCCTAGACACAATGGTAACTCCTTTTCTGGAATATTTTGTGGCGTATGCGATTTTGATATTTTTTTTTTCTCAGCGAGAGGAGAGAGCGAGTGAGCGAGCTGGCTGAGGTTTGTGGGAAGCCCTGTTTCAGGCCTGTGTTTGTTTGGCTTGGGCTCTTTTCAAGGGGCTGCTCTCCCCAGGCCCAGACAGGGCCTGACTAGCCCCTAACATTTTGTCATCACGTGCAGGTGACATGTCGGAGCTCAACTCAGTTTCTGGGAGGGGGGCGGGGGAGATGGGGGTCATTGGGGGTGGGTGGGGGGGTGACGTGGTCGGTGTGTGCCGTCTCTGGCTTACTGGCAGAGGAAATTCCACCTCTTGCCTGCCTTCATGTGGCGCTGATAAAGCCCTTCCTGTACAGTAGAAATCCTGTTTCCCTGCATGCACCAGCAGGGTACTGGGACTGACCAGGAAAGGGGAGGAGGAGTGGGAAGAGAAGGGCTGTTGCAGGAGTCACTCTCAAGTTTTACATAGTTCTCTCTGCTAGGGAAGCCAGCTTTCGCTGCAGGAATAAAACAACTCTGTGTGTGTGTGTGTGTGTGTGCGTGTGTGCATCAATGCATGTGTTTTGCCAGAGCAGAAAGAGAATTACTGTCATGCTTTATTTTCATGTCAGGCTGTGGTAATAATTAATGGCACTCTTGGTGTGTGTTGACTTTTTATTTCTAAATTTCTCTTTCTTCAGGGAAGTCGTAATTAACTATGGTGTAAACTAGCTTGATGTTCTTGGCCATGTGCGTTTTAGACAATGTTTGTTGCCTTGAATGTCTAAGATTACTGTGTGTAATGTGAAAGAAGTCTGCTAGCTACACTCGAGCTACTGCTTTGAACGTGGCAATAAGATGTAATTCCCGTAACTGTACGACTGATTACTGTCACGCAGTCGCTAAACTAAGCATTCTGTTTTCTGTTTTCAGTCGTATATCTTGTATTTGTCAGATTATGATGAGATTGGTTAGATTGACTGCAGAAGTGGTTTCCCTGTTAAGAATAGGATGGAGAACTGAACTCATTCTTAGCTTGTGATGAAGAGAAAGAAAAAGAAATCCTGGCTCTCTAAGGGCTTCAAAACACTGCAGTGTCTCTCAGATGTCACTCTCATGTTACCAGCGTGCTCATGTTGTCCCTCTTTCTCTCTCTCTCTCTCTCTCTCTCTCTCTCTCTCTCTCTCTCTCTCTCTCCCCTGTCTCCCCCTCTTGCTGTCTCCTGTCCCCCGTGTTTGCGGGCTGGATGTGGACGGATGGCTCTGTTAAAACCCCAGAACCCAGCATCCTGGAGAGACCACGATGACGCCACCTCCACACACTCGGCCGGCACGCCCGGGCCCTCCAGCGGAGGCCATGCTTCACAGAGCGGGGACAACAGCAGCGAACAAGGTGAGGGACGCCCCCCGCTCCACCCCCCTCCTTACGCCATTTTCAGCACATCGCACGGGCTTAAACAACGCAGCAGACCCCTTCTTAAATTTTATACGTCCAATTTAGTAGCTCGGGTATTAGTGATGCAGTTTAATTCAAACTGTTTTCCACCTGCTCATCAGTCTAACCTCCTTCTGGTCTCAAATCTAGTGTCCTGACCAAGAGGTCACATTACAAATCCTTGTGCCTCTTCCAACCAGAGAATGAAAGAGTGATTGGAATTCCATGATGGCCTTGCTCATAAGCCAAAAAAATCAGCCCCTTTGGACATCAAATCCACAATCACTCAGACGAGCCGACACATACACATAGAAAGACTGTATATTCTTTTCAGCTTATTAAGGGTTATAAACTAAAGCTATGTGGGGTTGAGCTGAACAGAGAGCTTAGAAAAGCTTGTAATTAATTGGATTTTTCTGCCAGCTCTCACTAGCATTTAAAACATATTAACTCTGCTAGCTCTACGGAGGTAATTACAGCTCAGAAGGGCTTGTCTTTTTTGTCAGAAATGAAACTGCTAGAATTCAACATTGCATTATATATACTTTTCTACTGTTGTTCTAGCAATTGCATAACACCAATTGTTAATAATATGCCACAGACATATTAGTGTATTATATACATAAAAGGGTTGTAATAAGGCAAATTATAAGATTTTTTAAGGTTTTAATTAATTGTATTAAAAAAGAAGGCGGCTATTGACACAGAATAAGTACATGCCTTTCATTTTTACAGTTTGCTTAATGCCCTGATACCGAGATAGGAACAAGCAGATATTAAGTGGTTTTCAAATGGTTATTATTCATTTTCCATTTCGCTGTAAAGTCTGATTAGTATCACATTTAACTTGAGATGTTCTGAAGCCAAGGAGGGAGAATTGTCATCAGCCTTTTTTTTTTGTTTTGTTATTTCGGGTGTTTGTGGATTGCACTTGAAAAGGCAGCTTTGAGATCACATTTCATTCATAATGAGGAGTACTTGAGCTGTATCTGGGGTTTGCATGAAATTTCATCACACGGCACACAGAGGATCCCTCAGCAAAAGGAATCGCACAATAGGCCAGCACGTTGTCACATTCAATCTCTGCTATCATTTTGCCAATAGGCAATCAAACCTATTGATGTCGCCTCTGCAGGGAGACATGTAATTGCAGTGCCTCAGAATGTCTGTCGGTTTATGTGGTTCTTTTAAACTGTTACTGACCGCAAACCCACAGTTTCTGCGCTGTGTGTAAACCTGGTCCAGCCTTGTGGTTCGCTCATGTCAAGTCTGGTTCCATCACCCACACCCCCTCCGTGCATGACAGAGCCCTTAAGTGGCAGTGATATAGGCTCACGAGGTACACCGCGAATTAGACATGGCAAGCGAGCCACCAGTGGCTTCAGTGCATTTGGCAAGGTGTAGAGAAGCTATAAAATTTAGCTTTAAAATGAACACTCCGGGTCGTTTAATGCGAGAGGGGCAGCCAAATCCACAAGATCTGTTTGATTTTTAAAAAAAAAATCCTTGTGTCTATTTTTACATTGATAATGATAAGTAAAAGTTGGTTTAAGTTAAAAGCTCATTGTGTAGTGTTTGTTTTTGTTCCTTTTCTCCTTTTGCCGTCTCTGCAAAGTCAGTCGGTGGAGAAAGAGAGAGGGAGAGAGAGAGAGAGAGAGAGAGAGAGAGGGAGAGAGAGAGGGAGAGAGTGGGAGAGGCAGAGAAAGAAATGCACTGCTTATTGATTATCTTACACACATAAGTACAAGTGACCTGTAATCCACAGAGCACTTATCGACTCCTCTGTGCACCGGATCCAGTAACCACTGATCAATACAGGCCAAGACAGTTACTGTACAGTGCGGCACGGGGACCCAGTCAGACCCAAACGGACCCAGCCAGACCCAGACAGACCTGGATGAGGGGGGTTAACACTACGTTTAATAAAAAAAACCCAACAGTGAAAACATTTTCCGCGGACAAAAAAGGGGTGGCAGAGAGGGGGGAGGCCGATTGAATGGCCTAATGAGGCCATCTTCCAGCCAGTTGTTTTGTGCGAGGCGTGCTCTGACCTTTCACTTTGCTCAGGAGCCCGGCACTTCATTTTTCACATTCTTGCAATTACGTTAACGCTTGAAGCATTTCTGACTCCCAGCTCTGCCCCCGCCACGCCACGAGTGACTCCACACAGGGACTCGCCTCTGCCCCCCCGACCCCCTCACACAGACCCACCCCCTACTCTCCCCCGTCCCCTTCCCCGGACCCATCCTGACCCCTCCCAGGACCCCCGCTTTTCACGAGCAGGCCCATGGAGTCCCAGCCATTGCCTGAAAGGGAACAGATAGTTTCTGTTCAGGGCCTCTTCCTGGTAAGGGGAAAAGGCGCAGAGGCGAGGGGAAACAGAAGAGCAGCTGTAGCCCGTGGCTTTTTATCAGTTTGCTGTACATTTAGAAGGTGTGTTCGGCCTGAAAATCAAACCATTTCCTTCAAACAAATGTCTGGGCAGCCCTTTGGGCCCGGTGTTTCCTTTGCACTTTCCACAGACTGCTAAAGTGTGTCTGATTACATAATGTCTGCCGAGGAGCTCTCAAATGATTGCTCGCTAAGTAGATGCAATGGCGAGCCTCGCTTTTCCTATTGTTTTCATCTCCCCCTAATGAAGTCATCACTCCGACAGCATGGTTCACATTAGGGGCCATAGGGATAGAACTGAGCCGAGTCTTTAGATACCGACCCACGATAAGTTTAGAGGACAAAATATACATCTATAATCTGGAATTTGTATCTCAGCCCTGAATGCTCTTCCTAAGATCTGATGCCAGGAAATAATTACCAGGTGAGAAAAGCCATACAGCTCCTCTTTAGGAATAAATTATTGTCAAGCAGTAAGATAAGGTGCGGCATGTTTTCAGGCATGGAGAATATTTGAGCTTTGCGCACAGAAGTCTTGCTTACTATTTGCTGCTCTTGTTTCTTGCAGAATTGGTTCCAAAATGAATTATCACCTTCAGGGCAAAAGCAGCATATATAAACAGACTGGAACAACTCTTGTCTAGTTTCAAGCTTAAGAAATGTACGTTATGGTTGGGAAGGGCTGCAGTGAGCTTCCTTAGTGCAATGGACGTGCAACAAGCTTGTCCGCGGTCGCTTTGCACTTCACTGCAGTTTCTATAAAACTTACTCTATGATGCCAGAGAGGCCATCACACTTCCACATGGCAGGGGAGCACTGGCTGCATTTAAAGCCTTTTTAAAGCCTCATGTCACTGGCCACTGTGATTTGTTAAATTATGAAAGTGGCCTGTTTTGTGACAGACACTTGCAATGCACTGAGCTCCTGGAAGTGATACTGAGTTTTCTGGCTCATCAAAAGACTGCACTGCCCATAACATTTGCTTAAGTACGGCCTCACTGGTGCAACAGCAAGGTTGGGAATCTCTCTGTAGCAGCCTGAATATGCCCCTGTAATTATTAGCTATGCATGAAAACCAAATCGATGTTGACATCTTGAGTGGTGAGTAAAAGGCCCTTCCATATGATTCCCTTTTTCTTTCCTTTTTTTTTTTTGCTAAAAGACCCAAAAAAACATTTTGTACATTTTACAGCAATTGAACAATCTGTGCTCGGCGCAGGCATGAAATTCCCAGAGAGGCAGACACAAAGCGGGGCTGGATGAGCCGGCCTTGGTGGTGCGCGCGGTTTGAGTGCATGCTCCTTCAGTTCGGCAGTGTTGCTGTGGAGGGAGCTCCCGGGGACCAGTCGCTCCTGGTGGGTGACACAGCTCGCGGGCAAAGCCATAAAGGCCGTGGTGCAGGGCCTTGTTGATCCTGGCGGTTTCCGCGCAGGTTTGAGACTGGGGATGGCTCTGCTGGCACAGTGCATTAGAACTGTGGCGTAAAAACACAGAGCGGAGGAAGAACAAAAGCACAACAAAAAGCATGCGGCTCCCACAAAAACGTGAGATGGAAGCCTTGTTGCCTGTTTTGCCGCGCCCGCCCCAGGACGAAACGGACCGAGGTGTGTGTATTCGCGCGCGCATGTGTGTGCGGTAGTGGGGGGATTGTTGTTGATTGCTGTCTCTCGGCGCCTGTTAGAGTTTAATTTAGAGTGGTAATTAAAGCTGAATACGGCCTCATAAACAAAAGATAAACAATAAACCAGCCGCGGTCCCTGCTGTTTCACGGCCGTCACTCCCAGCTGTTGTGGAACTGATAATTTTTACACAGTGCACTACCTCGGGCGCGCCGCGCCGCCACGGCAACGCGGAGGGGGTCAGCGAGCAGGCCCCCGCGCATCTCCACAGAAACACCCGGGTTATCTGTCCCCGCACAGAGGCCACGGCGGCCGGGCTGAAAGAGGAGCCTATCTCCACCGCCGCTCACAAAAGCACTTAAATGGCACAATAATCACATTAACAATGAATTTCTTGCCGTCTCCCTGTTAACATGCTGTCCCGGTGTACCTTTCCGCCTCCAGCTTTTGCTGGCATTTTCGTGGCACAGGCTGCATGCCTCCTTCCCAGTGACATCATTGCTGCCACAGTAGAAGAAAAGAAATTCACTCAACAGATGTCCATGCTGCTGCAACTGATGATCGCAGCTTGTTCCTCGGGTATCTCCTGAAACATTGATGCCATGTTGAAGATGTTTACTCTTACAGTGCTGTTATGGTGACTCTGCTCATGACAGGCCTGCTCTGTGTTAGATAGGTATGTGCAGCGCTGTAGTAAAGGTCTCTGCTGCTCTGTGCTTTTTGTAAGGGGCAGGGTGATTGTTGAAAGCTGAGAATAGTTGCACTGGAAAAAAAAAATACAGAGGGGATACACTCACAATCCCATTAGCATAACAGTGGGTAAATTATTCATGCCGAGTGCCGAATCTATGGGGAAAAGTATAGTTAATGCACATAGTTTTAAAATGTATCCCTTTCTGCTCTGAGACCAGATTCTTGCTGGATTCAGCATTCAGAGACGTTTACGGGAAAGGGCCATACTCGGTGGTGTGTGCAAAGCTGTTTGAAAGGTTCGTGCTTTGAGGTTCATCTCTCCTTCTCTGTCTGTCCTCTTTTCTATTCTCTCTCTCTCTCTTTCTCTCCCCTCCCACTCCTACTCTCTCTCTCTCTCTCTCTCCAATACCACAGACCATCTGGCCTCTTTCCAAAAGGTGATTAAACAGAATGATCAGCTCTCTCTCTCTCTCTCTCTCTCTAAGAAACAGGCTCCATTCTTTCAAATGAAGAAAAGCACATCAAAAGAAAAGAAAAAAAAATATCATAAACGCTCACTAGCAAGTCAACTACAGAACTTCCAAGTAACGTCACTTCTTCCTCCAGAACCCCTCCCACCCCATACGTGTTCCGGACAGCTCTGCCTTCCTCCTTCTGTTTCTTCTTTTACTTTTTTTTTTTTTTGGTTTTCAGATGTTCCTCAGGCGTTGTCCCCAGTGCAGCTCGCAGCCCGTCCTTCTGGCCTGTAATCACGAACAGGTTGCAAGCTGCGCCCACACGGCTGACTCCTTTGCAGCAGGAAAGCTATATTAACTGGGTCAGCCTAATGTGCAAACTAATGTTCGGTTGGACATAGGGAAAAAATTACTAAAATTATTCTTACGCCAGCTGCGGAGAATGTATGCTATGTGCCATTAGGGAATGCTTTAGGGAAAGCATTTCTCTTTTTTTACAGATGAAGTTCAGCTTCTCTCTAAGTGCATTTGGTGTAATTAAAATGGAAAGGGAGGTAAAGGAACAGGAAAGAAGTCGTGATTGGGCTATATGGAGCATGGTGCCTTTTGTCTGCGTTTTTCCTCGCAGGCCAGACAGAGGCCGAAATATTGTGTTGTACGCCGTGGCCTCCTGGATTTCTCACAGCACGGTGATGTTCAACACAGGAGGACTGATGTAATGCAGCTAAAAGGGATTTCGACCGCTGCTCTCCAGGGCTTCGCCGCATCCACTAATGTAGCTGTGTGTTTTCATAAGGGTAACAATGCTCCGTTTTTTTAAAGTGACGCATTTTCAGAAGAATTTTCGGGCCGTGTTTTTGCAAGGTGCCTGAGAGGTCAGCCAAAATGTCACTCCTAAGACGCGATAATCCGATCGTTCCAGTCACCAGCGGAGGGAACACCGCTGTGTTTACATGGACATGTCTGAGTGTGACACAGAAACAGAGAGAGAGAGAGAGAGAAGGAGAGGGAGGGAAGAGAGGGAGAGGGACAGAGAGAGAGAGAGAGAGAGAGAGAGAGAAAACAGAGAGCAGTGTCAGGGTTTGCCACAGGCAGCAACAGGCTGTGTTTCGAATGGCCCTGTGTTTTGGTGAGTCCCCATTAGGGCTGGGAGGGAGGTTACAGAGGCCACGGCTCTCAAAGGCACACCTGCAGGGTGACTCTAAACCTCGCCTAACCACTCATCCAGTGGCGTTTAAGGTGTGCTCATTTGGGCATTAACCCCGACTCCCCGGCACCCTGTTTCCTTGTACCTTTTGTGTTTGTCTGATGGGCCTTGCTGTCTTTTCTCTCTTGCCTTTCTTCTGTTTCTCTTGGCTTTATAATCCCCCCTCTGCCTCTTCACGCCCAAACAGCACTCCACAGCAAACGTCCCTTTAAAAAACAAAGCATATTTGAATGTAATCTTATAGCTGAGCCATGTGGTCCTGTTGGGGTGGGGTTGTGAAAGGGAGTCTTAGTTATATACTGTTGCTATACCCTACAGGTACTTCTTTAAAAGCAGCTAGCATCCAACAGAGTGGGAGGATCATAATGAGACCGGCGCTTCATTTTGTTTTTTCCTCTGTCCTCTTTTCACAAATGCGTGTTTTATGCAAATCTTTTGAGGATTATTTAAGATAAGCTTGTCTAATTGTACAGGGCGGTATGTTCACTGTAATGAGTCTCGAAGCGAGAGATTTCTTATTATGAGAGTAATGTCCCTGTGTTCCTATTTTTCTTTTTTACCTGGGATTTTCATAGACTGTGTGTGTGTGTGAGTGTGTGTATATGTATATATATATATATATATATATATATATATATATATATATATATGTGTGTGTGTGTGTGTGTGTGTGTGTGTATATAATTTTAAGGGGGAAGCACATGAGGAATCATAAGATTTGACAGTAGTTAGAACCATTAGCTCTTGTTATTGTAGGCGACCGTCTAATAATTTCTAATTACCCCAAGGAGGTATTACAAGTGTTAGTCAGCAAGGATAATTTCTTATTTACCAGCCTCAAGCAGCGAGCACTCTTGAAGAGGGAAGGGTAATGCGCAACAAAACAAATCAACATGCCAAACTAGGCTCTCTCTGCTCTCTGGCTCCAGGGTGCGGCTGAAAAAAAATGTTCATTATGCATTACGATAATTCATTTAGAAGGTTATCAATTGCAGAAAAGAGGGGCTGTTTGTAGGGAAAGACACCATATCAAAAGAGCAGAATAAAAAAGGGAAAAGCTAAACAAAGATCGCCCTGCTCCCGTTTCTGCGTGAGCATTTCCATGTTTTCAGGCAGAACTTGTTTTATTTATGTTGTTTTGTTTGTCAGCAACACCGCCATTTTTTCCTACTTTTTCCCGCCCTCTTATATGTTGAAACCCGGCTTTCTTTAATGATCCTGGTTTGCCTTGGGAATTCTGTTCACTCTCATTTGTCCTGAGTGTGGCTGCCTTGTGCCACGTGCTGCTTTAAATATTGACATTTTTGTCATTTCATTTTGCTGTTTGTTTTTTGTGTGGCCAGTTCCTACTTCAGGATTTTTGTGATTTTGTGTGAATGTTTTGCTTCTACCTCCAACAAAAAGTTTTTAAAATTATCTTGCCTTGTGCCATCAGACAAACATGGCAAAAGTATGACTCCAACAATTGGAGGACATTTGGAAAGAAGAGAAGGCTTCAAAAGAGTACATGATTGAAAAAAAAACTCACCACTCCCACTATGGTGACTCTTCTTTCCATATTTTCGAGAATCCAGGGTTAGCTCATGGCTTGGAAAAGCTCACTGAATTTAAAGAAAAAAAAAGCACAAACATTTTTTAAAAATTTCCCTAAGAGAGGGAAAGAGCTGCATTGTTAGGCGGGAATTCTTACATCCTGAGATGCAGCCCTTAGACAACTGCCTGTCTGCAGGAGACATCTGTGAAGACTAACCTTTCGACCCCAGAAAGAATGCTGAGAAGGTGGGGGAAAGCAGCTTCACCCCTGCATGGCCCGCAGGACTGCCACGATGTGCATGAGAACAAATTCTGCAACTATTAACAAAGAGAAAAAAGGGAGGAAAAATAACAAGAGAAAACACGGAGTGGGCCAGAGCGCATAGGACGCACTGGTCTTGTTTCTACCCCACAGGCCTACTGCTTCTCCTCCAGCCCCATGAGATCATTTTCATCCATTATAAGTCAAAAGGAAGCCCAGTAAAATGAAAGGTTACGCAACCAGCCCTGGCCTGGTGGAGAGATGCTCCCTGCTGGAAGGCCTACTGCTATTCAAAGCACCTGCTATTGTGTGGGCGCCCACTGGACTCCTATTGTTGTGCAGAAATTAGTCGTGCTTCCTTTGGTAGCCCTCTGTGGTTGGCTGTGTGGCTCCAGCTCTGGTAACCACTGGCTGTGGATCTTTGCTCCCACTCGCTCAGGAGTGTCTGATTGTTTTTCGCGAGTGGGCTTCACTCCCACCATTACCCGCTGTATGTGGGTGTCTCTCTTTGATTTCGGATTCCTGGAGTGAAATTTTTGGATGGGAAGAGCCAAGGGCTCCCCTGCTAGGTGTGTGCCCCGGTCAGTGTAGGGGGGTGGGGTGTGGAGGGGGGCGGGTGTTGGGGGTGGAGGGGTAGTGGGGTGGGGGTGTTAAGGGAAAATTGAAAAGTCAATAACGAAGGGGAAGAGAAAAAAAAATAAAACAAAAGGAAACGGCAGACTTCAAAACCTGAGAGGCATGAAGCTGAGTTAATTAATTGCATCAGAGGATCTTTGCGCAGAGCTGGAACTTTAGGGCTGCATATTAACTCGCAAAGGCCTTGTGTAAGAAGGAGACGATTAAGAGCTTGGGAAAGAAGTCTGGTGCATCTCAATGATATCTGACTTATTTTGCGAAGTTACTCAGCGGAGGAAAAAGCCTCTTAAATCTTAGAGTACAGGGCACAACGGGAATGTGATTATGGTTGACACGGTGTGTTTATGTTCCCATGTTAGTCACCTGCTACCCCATTCCATAACAGACCCTTTTTTTTTCAGAACGCTGGGGTGTGTCTGAATTGTAGAACAGCCCGTGTCAGGGAGCTAATTAAGAAAATGTGCGAGGAATGCGACGGAAAACCTATTTAGGCAGGTCAACGCGCCGGAGTGGCAGTAATTTGAACCTCGGCTTCGAATCACTATTTTTCACGGCGGTAATGGGCTCCTCACCAGCCAGCCACAGGAAGAGCACAATTTCTGCTGCCAAGAACTGTCAGGCCCCCAAAATCAAAAATTAGCGCCGGGATTGGCCAGTAATGAAATGACCTGCAGGATTTATCTTAAGGAGCAGAGACAGTCAATAGAAGGCTCATCAAAACCCTACCGCCAGCCCCATTAATGAACGGAAATTGTCTCCTATAAATGAATTAAACAGTGCCTACGTGGTCCAATTATGATTTTTTTTTTGTCTTTCATTAATTTGTTATTTTCAAAGACCGTGCTTCAACGGCTATTGCAGCCTAACTGCTCAGGGATAGGAGTAGGCCCTTTGACCATCATTTACATCACCCCTGAGTTATTGAATTTAGGCTTCCAGGAGAGCAGCGATTGCAGACCCAGCCCCGTCCCACCCCCGCTTTTTATAAATGATAATTAATGTCTGAAATGGCTCAGCAGAGGACACCAGACAGCGGTTATTGACTTGTAAAGGAGCTGGTAGGTGAGGGGTCTTGACAAGACAGGAGTAGCTCCCTTTCTTGTAAAGGAGTATCTGATTTCTTTGCTAGTTGGGTCCCCTGAGAGGGTGTTGTGCTCGCTGTTGATCAGGGACTCGCAGATGTATGGAAAAAGGTTGAGGGAAAAGAGGGAGCAGTTTTGTGAGAGAGGTGCTCCTCGTTGATGCTGCAGATGTGCCATGTGAGGGGGGGGGGAGACACAGAGAGAGTGAACCACACACCGACTGTGTGTGTGTACGTGTGTGTGCGTGTGTGACAGCACAAAGCACAAGCACTGGAGAAAAGCAAGTCAGCAAGAGGGGAGACAAAAGCAGCGATCAGCTAACACTGCTCTGCGCAGCTCTGACTAATTCATGAGAAAAAACTGTGCTGTTGCGTGGACGGGCACATGGAGGAGGCAGGTGGAACTGGAGGAAGTTTTCATTGACTCTCCCGAGCAGGCGAGGGGAGGCCATGGGGGGATTCCTCTCAGTTTGAACTTTATCAGGGTCTACGCTTAATCAATACGCTATCGGAAAAAGAATTAATTACTAAAGCAGAATAAAACAGCTGCATTTTAAACCAAGGATTCATCAATTCTGTAATCTCCCGGTTACAGCTCAGGTGCCGAGAGGATCATTCCGACTCCATGTAATGAGGAACTGTGGGAGTTTCTCTCTCCCCCCTTCAAACGGTGCCGAGAATCCGCAATCGCCTCCTTCTCAGCTGTTTGTCGTCGCGGCCGAGCCTCTTCCCCCCTCTCTCGCCCTCTCGCCTCCTCACGCACGGCCGTTTCCACCCCGCGGTCTCCCTCTCTCCCTCTCCCTCTCTCTCTCTCTCTCTCCCCTCCGCCGCATTCCCTTCCCAGCGAGCTCCGGCCTTCCCGGGGATGGAGGGTATTAATGTGGAAATCATTGGCATGGGGAGAAACAGTGGGAGCCAGCCCTGCCGCCGGCTGGCGGAGCTGGCCGCTCCATACCGGACATTCCTCCACGAAGCAGCGCCGGGGCTCCGGGGCCGGGGGAGACCCCCACTTTGCCCGGCCCGCCCGCACCCGGCGAAGCCGTAACTCCAGCCCTGGCCTGTAAATATTTCATCCAGTAATTTCCATAATGGCGAATTTCAAGGAGGGTTGAAAAGGGTTATGGGTGATGAATTAGGTTTTTAGTGAGCTCATTAGGAAGCCAAACAGAGTTTAGACAGCAAAGCAGGCAGCGGCGGTGTAATCAGTTCTGCTCGCTTTGTTCCCTGCCTCCGGGACATTTTTGCAAACTTCGTGGCAGGGGCTGATGAGAGTCTGCCGAGCAGAGGCTACAATCTGATGGTTGACTTGTTGATTTATAAACCTTTTAATTCATTTTCTTTCGTTTCCCTGCTCTAATAGCGATCACTGAAAAATCACCCTCTCCATTAGCTCCCATTCGGTGCCAGTGTCCACCGGGTGCGGCACAAAGCCCTTTAATCATTTCAAGGTGTCTCACATTGCTCCTGACACAGGGAGGAAAACAAATACAATCTATTTGTTTTTGTTTTAAGTGTAATTGGGGGTAGAGAATCACCACCAAATACTGTTATCTTCAGTTTGTAGTGCCCGGGTTATTCTTCATAATGTACAGGACTGTACACGGCAAAACTGTAGACCCTCCTAACCACCGTTTTACTGTCAATTTTAAAGAAGCCTTTGATTTCTCCTTACGAGGGACGGATACCTCCGGATGGCCGATAGTGGGTGATACCACACCACCTGCTGATTTTCCCTCCTTTTTTTCCCTCTCTCCCGGTATCCAAATTGAATTCTTACCATAGAGGAGGACCCTTTCTTTCCCTTTTTTTGGTGAAAATTGATGCAGTTTGCTCTGCTAATTTTCATGCTCATTCCAATTAATTTAACATGACCCAGTTTTCCTTCCGGGGGCTCCATTCTTTCTAATTAGAGGAGAATCACCTAAAGAATGAGTTTTAGTTACCAACGCCGGAGCGCGGTGGACGTCATTTATTTCCGATGGTAATAAAGTTATCACGGCGTGGGGGCAGATGTGTGATGTTAGCTGGGGAGAGGCGAGGTCCATTGTAGCAGGGCTCACAACAGTCGTCTGGGGGAAGGAAAAAAAAAGGGGGCGGCGACAATGGCAGAGAGGGTTTTAAAGCTATCTTTAAGAGACTCAATGCACCTAGATAACCTCGGGGACCAATTAGTGTAATTTTATTTCGAAAGGGGAAGAGCATTCAGTGGCTCTGCAGAGTGCGGGAAACCGGGTGGAGCTGTCAGGGAATCACCGAGTGTGAAATCTTTGGTCTAGACCCAAGGCCCTTCATTAAGCACTGATCCTTGTCTCTCAAGCGAGGGGCAGTCATGGGCATCAAAATGCTTTTTAGGCTCCAAAAAGAGGGAGTCGGGGGCTGCTCCCATCCTCAGTCATTTAGCCCTTTGCCATTTATGCAAATTGCATCTGGATATTGGCAACAGTTGAGCCGTTTACATGTCTTTATTATGCTCTTTTTCATATGACCCCCACCACCACCACCGTCACTCCACCCCACTTTGCTTGTGTCCTCTGTTGATGCCTAATGCCTATGTGCTCCTCAGGACAGGTTGTTTTTTAAAAGGTGTCTAATGGTGTTGTCCTGTCAGAGTGTGGTCTTACTCTGTGAGCTGGTGAAAGGCGGTCACTGTGTCAGCTGGTGCTTCCCCACTCCCAGCTTTTAGTTTCCTCCTGCTAAAAGGACACTTATTGTACATTGCACCAGCACCTGAGACACATGGTCCCAAGGTGCACTCATAGACACAGCTCCCAGACTACTGAAATTATTGGTTGGGACAAGGGGAGTGAAACCACTGCGGTGGTATTTTTTTTTTTGTGAACTTTACGAATTGAGTGAACCGCATTGTTTTTGTTTTTTCGTAAGGTAGTTTTCTGAAATGTGTCAAGATACTCACTTCAAATGAGCACCGTCAGTTACCTTTATGAGGAGAAATACGTTTCATTCGATTTTTTTGTAGCTCTTAAAGCAAGCAGAGCTGGAGCGTTTTTTTTCTTTTTACCCCACATCGCGTTTGCTTAGCACCCCCACACAATTCTGCAAAAATAAACAAAAAAACAGCCTAACAAGAATGCAAGTGCAGAAAAGACTCCTCTTCAAGCTCTGCGTGGCTTTTAATAGTTAGGATGAAGTGGCCCTGACGGTGGCGGTCAAAAAGAAAAGCCCCACTTTCAGCGTTTGTGACTTATAAAATCATCAGCACCAAGTGATTAACTGGCTAATGAGAAGTGGGGGGAGATGATGATGGAAAATGTTCTGCGGCTCGATCTGGGCCGCAATCAGAGGCCAGGAGGAGCCATTGTGGGCCTCTCAAAGGCCCTATTTATGATGTAATTAGATAATTGTTGTTACAGGTAGCAGGTTAATTACACTTGTAATTACCCAGCCCAAAGCCTTTGATAATATACATAGCCTGGCTTTTCCCAAACATGGGGATTATTGGCAGATGATTATCGCTTGGAACTGGAGTCCTGGGACCCTCCCCTCTACCCTTTCGCTGCACTCCCCTTTTGTGAGTTTGTGGGGGGGGGGCGTGTTTTAGTTCTTCGTTTTGGGTTAAAAGGTAGGCCTGACTGGGTCTTAAAACAAGTGCGGCCTCCCTCCCCTTCTCTGCCCCAACCTCAAATCCCCCACACCCCCCCCAACCTGAAACCAAGTTCCAAAACCTTCTCTGGAGGGTCAGAGTTTGGCTTCTGTTCTGACTCTCTGCATCAGTGGAGAGACGATAGCTATCTCCAGCATTCCTAGGATGACAGAAAGATATCTGCTCTATGGGAGGGAGGGAAGGAGGGAGGGGTGGTGAACTAACTTCTCATGTGTTGGACACTCGACAGGAAGGGCACCTCATGTATACCTTTTTCACTTCATTTTTGACTTGTATTTGTCTTTGGCTTTGAGGGAAACATTTCAAATGTAATTGGGAACAATTCGCTTCAAACAAGACGCAAGGAGAGGGACTTCATAGCGTAATGGATGAAGTGGGAGGCAGGCCATTCAGCCGCTGAATCTTCTCACTTCTCGGGGAACGGCACCTGAGTTTAGCAGGGGAAAGACAGGGAAACTGTAATTACTGTGACAGCTTTTAAAGCTCTTAATGACTCCCACCATCACACTCCAATTTGTCAGAGCGCATGGTGTTTACCAAGCTGTTCTTTTATGGTGCGTTTGTATGGGGTGTTTTTTTTTTTAACAGAAGTTCAGGAAATAATCACAATAAAACATCAAGCTGTGTAAGGAAAGAGTGCATGTTTTCTGTAACCTCAACATTTCACATGAAGTACCCCCCTTACATTTAGGGAGCAGATGCTGAACTTCTGAAAATTTTGTTTTTATGCGACAAGAAAGCAAGGGTAGTTCCTCCGTTATTACCAAGTTGTGATTATTTTTGTCTGAAGCTCTTAGTTAGCATATTGCTGGCGTCTGGGTGTAACCGGGAGCTCTAATCCTGTGGGCCAGTGTGAAACAGCAGAGGCCGGCGGTCCCCCTGCCTGCTGGAGTGTGAATGGAAGCGCTGTGTGTCAGGAACATGTGGTCTCTGTGCTGAAGAGGGCCCGGCGTAAATCCTGTGTAAATAAAGGGGGAGGCGAACAAAGGAGGAGCCCCCGCCGCTTCCCGCATTCGCGGCCATTTGGGGGCTGAATGTGCTAAATGCTGCTTATGCCGGCTGGAAAGTTGAGGAGAAAAGGGGGCATAAAATCCCCCTTTTTTTCCTCCTTTTTTCTTCGGCCGACCCTGGAGGGGGGAGGGCGTAGGGGGCCTGGGGAAGCCCGAGGTACATGGGCGGAGGGGGGGTGGGGCAGAGTTGTTCTGTCTCTGTCCCCTCCCTCTGAGGGTGAGGACAGTGCCCTGGGTCACTAACCCCCCTCCACCCCCCACCCCAAATCTCTGGCTGCTGGCAGTTGACCAGGAGAGCCACTGCACAGTGGGCCTTGCCCCCCACTCCCCTCTCAGTGATACAGAGTCTCGGGGAACATGCCTGAGCAGCGCGGCCCTGCAGGGGGGCACGGGGGGGGCCTCTGTAATTAGTCACTTTAACTACGGCTTCCATAGGTCACCACAAAGAGGGGGCACGGCTTCCAAACTCGCGCCCCATTACCCTGAAACAAACGCCAAAGCCTGTGAGCGCAAATCCACTGCCCGATCACTAAATGACCGGCCTCCCTGAACTCTCCAAATTCTAAGTCCACATGAGCGCACAAGAAATAGCAAAGCGTGATTTTCCATCCTTCTAAGCTGTCTTTCTATATGCCGTCTTTGCTGTGAGCGGTATAGAAAGTAAATATTTATTAAAGTCAAGACACTTTACTTTGAAGAAAGAGCATATGGCTCTACCATAAGATCAAAACAAAATGTATTTAACACAAGTTTATGATGACTTCACAGAACGCTTCATCTTTACGAAGTTGCATTTTGGCTTTTTTCAGGCGGGAATGTTTTGCCTTTTTCCTAATTTTATCAGTGTTCCTCCTCAGCTGCACCGGGTCCGTGCGCTGCTTGTTGGTAGTGCACAGCATCAGTGCCTCATGCCGTTCTCATTACCCCGGTTCCCTCGCTGACTTATTTTCTTTGGGCACACGATGATGAAGTGATGCCTTTCATCATTTCACTGAAAATGAAAAATCGAACGGCGCTGAAGCGGTCCGAGTTTATCCCGTGTGTTACAGTGGGTCTCTGCTGGAAAATAACTAGCTGCATGGGAGTGGTTTTCCCCTTGTTCTCCCTGCGCTGTGATCTCGGGGCGCTCCTCTCCGACAGTCAGAACGCAGTGCCACTCTCAGGCTTTCTGTAGTATTTCTGCCCAGCTCACGCTCTCACTCCTCCCGCCGTGGCACCTTGCATACTAACTGCTTACGCAGAGTAAACTTTAGTGCGTGCGCTTCCTGGTCTCTCTCTGCGTTTTTTGCCGGAGCCGCCTGAGTTAAACGCATTGTTGAAAAGAACTTCCGCCGTATCCTGCCTCTCGTTCACACCGGCGGGTCTCGGGGCCACGTGTCCAGTGCTCTAACCACAGCATTGCTTTGCCTGCCCCACAGTCCATAATGCCTCATGGCGGTACACCACCGTCTCTGATAATGGTGCTTTCACCTGTATTATCCGGACTTCTACAGAGCCTGCAGCAAGCTGTGTCCAACATACTAATTTAGACCATCTAAATTCAAATGTACCTCACAAACTGCATACAGTTTTCCCCGTTCATTACAAAGACAGCAACATGGTGCAGATTTTCTGAATATACGTTTTATATTTACATTTACTGTGTTTAATGTGTCCTCTGCATTAATGAACCAGCTCCATGGCTGTGTAGAATTGGTAAACAGGGAAATATCCGGATGCAATTTTAATAACCACCCATTGGAGATGGAGTCATTTCATATTCCAACTTTTAATTTTCTTCGTTTTTTTCGTGCTTGCGTGAGCTTTCATGCCGTAAGGTCATTTTCCAGCCCGCCTGCTCTTTTCCCCCTCTGTGCATACAAAAACATGCACATACTTTCATTGTGAGCACTTTAAGTTGAGAGAGAGAGAGAGAGAGAGAGAGAGAGAGAGAGAGAGAGAGGGAGAGGGGCTGTCTTTTTTTCCGTCTCCGAGGGCGCTGCTTTTCCAAAACTGCCTGGGGCTACACTCCAGCACCTCGCCTCCCTGAGGCCCTCTGCCCGCCTCCTAATAGCCATCCCCCATCTGTGTCACATGGACAGATGATGGGACGCTTCCCCTTCCCAGTTTTTTGGAGTGCACATCCACACAGGTTAAAATGCCAGAGTTGCCAGGGAACAGTCAGAAGCCATTAGCGTTTGGGACAATTTGCCCTGCAGCGTTCCTTCTCTGGCACATAAGAAAGGAGTGGGGGTGGGTGTAAATCACCAGCTCTCCTTAGATGTAATGAGGTTGTGCAAGTTCTCTTTTTTCTTTTCTTTCTTTCATTCTCTCTCTTCCTCCCTCCCTCCCTTCTCTCTCTCTCTCTCTCTCTCTCTCTCTCTCTCTCTCTCTCGCTCTTTCTTTCCTTTCTTACTCTGATCCAGCAGCATCATTTTTGTGATTATTTCCACCTCTTTGGGTTGCCTTCATATTTTCTTTGGCTTCTCTCTTGGTTTGGTGTACATGTAGAGTGCATATGTATGAGCATATATAGGCGCATATAGAGTGTATACATTTGTGTATGTAGATGAACGCACAGCATGTATGTGTAGACACATGTACATCAGTATGTGTGTGCATCTATGCATATTAACAGTATGTATGTGTATATGTACTGTATGCACATATACACTGTGCAGGTTATGTATATAGATACATGTCCACTGTGTATGTGTGGGTATAGACACATGTACAATGTGTATGTGTTTGTACAGACACATGTACGGTATGTATGTGTGTATAGACACATGACCAGTATGTATGTGTGTGTTTACACATATGTACAGTGTACATGCATGTGTGTACACAGACACATTCTGCGTCCGGCGTGTATGTGCGCAGTTAGGGGAGCTGAAAGCCGGGCCCTCTCCAGGAGTCTTGTTTCACCCTTGCAGGGGTACAGAGGGAGCCCCCTGGGCGGCAGGGTAATGAAGTGACAGGTCAGTCGGTAAATACGAGTGGGTCGCCTCGGCCTTGTGAGGGGAGGATATCGTGTTGCAGTGAAAATGGAAACGTCAATAAAATTAATCTGCCAGCTTTTGGCTGCGGCTTCTCAGTCACTGTGGTCTGGGTGTCTGAGCCGTGCAGCCAAAAGGGGGTGGTGTGGAGGGGGTTCGGGGGGTGGGGTGGGGGTGGGGAGTTGTTACAAGAAGGCAACCAAAATCAAAAAGTTTCTCCACTCAGAGGATGAGCCGGGTCGGTGAACCCAGTCCATCCCAGCCTTGTTGTTGTTGTTGTTGAAGTTTAGCGCCGAGTCTGGGCCGAGCTCGTCCGGAAGCTTGCAGCGTCCAGCCTGTGCTACGGATAGGCCTGAGTTTATTGTTTTAGGCTTTCCTGAACAAGGATTTTACTTAGTGTGGGATTTATGGCATTTGCTGCTAATGAATGCCTATTCTTCAATTACAAAACTCACAGTCCTGGTCCCTATTCCCAGATGTCCCTTGGAGACCCCCACCTTCTTAAACTCCAGCGGGGAGCGCAAACTCGGCACTTTCGTGTGGCTCTGCACTAATGATGTGGAAGGAAAACACTGTTTTGAGAGAAAGAGGGGAAGAAAGAAAGACAGAAAAAGAAGGGAGGGGGAAAAAAGAGAAGGCAGAGAAGAGGGAAGGCCTTTGCACTGTCCTTGTATTCTTCATTTATTTTGCATTTGATTACGCCACCAGTCGGATCTTTTTTCTTTCCTCCTTTTTAATGTTATTAGTTCAAATATTTATGCGCGAATATGGCTTGTATAGGTGCTCATGATTGATGTCTCCCCAAAAACAGGAAGACATGCAAGTATGAATTTTAAGAAAGTAGGGGTCCTGCTATGCCTTAGTGGAGGAGTTTTTCAGATACATAATTTAGATGCCCTCAAGGAAGGCTTTCAAGGCATTTTCGCCTCAGGGCAAGAAAAAATAACTATGACTGTTAAAAGTAAATCATTTTTGCTAATGCACAATTAATGCTGGAGAAAAGCAGAGAAAAGAGGAGGGCCAGGGATGGAAACTTCGGTTTAAAGGAAGCAACCTGCCTTGATATGCGCATGTTTCCTCTTGAAATCAAATTATGATGGACATTAATGCAGGGAAAGCCGACGATGTCCTGTCATGCAAATCTCCCGGCGGAAGGGGGAGGGGTTGCAGGAACGAAGAGGGGTGTGTGTGTGTGCGTGCGTGCGTGTGTGTGTGTGTGTGTGTGTGTGTGTGGGGGGTGTCTTCAGTCCATTATGTGCATCGAACTGCAACAATGAACCACCTCAATACACATCCCACTCCAATTCACATGCTGCTCAATTGTGGACCGATTTTTCAACTTCTGTGGGTTTGTTTTTGTCTCCATGTGTGCTTTATACATCTTCATAATGCTGGCTTTCCAGTCCCCTTCTTCCTTATCCCCTCCCCAGAAAAAAATCATTACTTTATGTCAAGCATGCAGTTCTAATTGAATTAATGACATGAGGTTGTGCAGAAAGCTCAAGTTCAGAGCTTGGAGATGGAGCCTCGTCTTTTTTTTTTTTTTTTTCATTTTTTGCTCTCCTCCACTTTGTTTTTTTTCTGCCTCCTATCAGAACTGGAGTGGAATGAGAGGCTTTTATGAGCCTTGTGCTGCTGTGTCTAACCAAAACAAAGAGTCATTAGTCCCCCCTCCTCTTTGATTGGCCCCGGCTCTCAGGGATGTCTCTAGATTTACGGCCGATTCTAAACTTTCTTTTTTTTCCCCTCCCCGCCGCTTCCCCACTTCTACAGGAGACGGTTTGGACAACAGTGTGGCTTCTCCGGGCACGGGAGATGACGACGACCCAGACAAGGACAAAAAGAGGCAGAAAAAGCGCGGCATCTTCCCGAAAGTAGCGACGAATATCATGAGGGCGTGGCTCTTCCAGCACCTCACGGTAAGAAGCGCTGCTCCATCCGTATTCTCTGCTCCCGAGCTCTTTCCTCTCACCCCCCCCCCCCCCCGCAGATGCACCGCGCCTGATTGACCGCGGACCCTCTGACACTCACCTGTCACTCACCTGTCCCTGGCGGAGATGGCCCCGTCCAACTCATTCCGCCGTCCGGGTTGTTTATTTTGCTGGAGAGTTTCTGAGATTAGTGTGAAAGCAGACACCTAACCTGGCTGCACCCTCTGTCCGGCAGTGGGTCACAGAATTCCATTCACATACTACAGGCTTGTTTATTTGTCACTAGCCCCAATGACAGCCAGACACACAAACGCTTTATAACAGCGACTGTCAGACTTCGGCACACTGTGATAGAGAGTATGCCTTCTGCTCTAGGGCGATATCTCAGAAACCAGGTGAACCTAATGTTCTTTACGTCCATTATCAAAAGCTACACATTTAATTGCCGTGATTATCCAGCCAGAAATAGTGACACTTTCATTGACAATCCTCCATCTGGAGCCCTACCTTAATGTGCTGGGGTGCCATGGACAACAACAGCAATATCTGTGGTCAAATATGTCTTTTTGTGTTAGTTCATGTGTGCATTTCATTGTTTGTTAATCTCGGTTGAGGGTGCATTGTTGTATTAAATAAAAAAGATAAGGTGTCTCAGTTTTTCTTGAACATTCTCAAGTGCTTGTTATTGCAGCAGAGCAAGCAGCCCTCCTTTGTTGTATTTAATTGCCAAAGTATAATGAAAGCACCGCATTTCAGGTGCATTTGAAGCTATGGAGGTGTAAAGCAGCAGATAGTCTTTCTCTGTCGTGGTGAACCAAACATGGACCTCTATGCATTCTTACTGTTAATAATTGCAAAAATTCACATATAGCTGTGCAGAGAGCAATGAAATATTCCCCTTGTCAGAAGAAGTTGTTGTACGCAGCGTAAAGACTGCCCGCCTCCATCGTGCCAAGCACATTGTTTGTTTGTGTTCTTCCCTTTGCTGAACACTTAATCAAAATAGCATCTGACAATTAGAGATCTAGCTTGCCAAGCCGAAATTAAAGTCGACTCCAGTGGATGAAATATTTACAAGCCCCTCAAATTCAGTTAATGTACATACATTTTATGGATGGGAGAAAATCTCGACAAAGTAGGTGAATATGGGTGAGAATGCATGTGCATCCATGTGTGTGTGTGTGTGTGTCCCTCTCTCTCTGTCTGTGAGCATGCATGTATGTGTGTGCGTATGTCTGTGTGTGTATGTGTGACTATGAGTGGGGCGGGGGCCGTACAGAGGCTTAGCCCAGAGTCGCTGAACTGAGGTGACAAGCTGAAACCAGCATGCCAGCAGGACAAGGAGGGGGGGGGGTGCAGGGAAGAGGAGAGCGTTAGGCAGGCCTCCCTTACTGCCCCTCTGGTGTCAGGACATTATTAGCAGGCCGGGGCGTATTGATTTTGATCGGAAGGTCAGATTTCAGGGGGGGGATGTCCAAGCTGGTCCCTGAGCTCGAGGGCTGGGTCAAAAGGGGAGGGGAAGGAACGGGTCGGGTCACCGCCAGCCCTGTGATTCCTCACATAAGGAGGTCAGGTGCCCCCAGTGCCCAGTTTGCCCAAAGCCCTTCCAGGGAAACAGGGCCCAGGGCCTGACAAAATAATGAGCGGCAAGCAAATACTGACTAATTGAAAGGGCTGTAAATCCATTACATATTGGTCAGGGATAATCAGGAGTGTTTAATCACTTTTATCTATTCAGGAGCACTGAAGCTGCAACGGCAAAGCCCTGAACCTTGCCATGTGCTTATTACTCTCATCATTATCAAAATTACTTCACAGCTGTTCTTTGCTACATCACCTCTGCTGGAGATTTCGCAACCTGTAAAATGGTTTTAATTTGGAAGCCAAGCGAGTCCATGGGAGAGAAAAAAGGGGCTTTTTTCTCTTCTTTTTTTTTTCTTCTTTCTCCTGTTCGAAGCTTGACAAGTTGGTTGGTTGGTGTGCGAGTAGTTTAGAGGAGGAAAAAAAAATCTCCATTTTGGGGGCTTCTGTGAAGCCACCCACCACAGTGGATATTTTTTTTACACACGTCTGCTAGTTAATTTACTCGCCTCATACCAAGTAGAAATTTCTTGCTTTATTGAGGGATCATTAGGCGTCTTTCCCGGCGACTACAGGAATGCCCGTCGAAGGCCTCTCACCGTTTCAACGCTCCCTGTTAAAAAAAAAGAGAACGATTCACAGAAAGCCTTGCAGCCTTTTCCGCCAATTTTCTATAGAATTGTTTTAAAATTGCACTGAAAGAGAGAAAGAGAGAGTGAGTAAAGCCCATAGATTTTGTGCAGGAGCAGTTTTTCAGGTTTTTTATTCATGGAAATACAGCCTTCAAGACCCCCTTTTTCCCTTCTTTTATTACTTCTCCTGCTTTTAGATGTTTTCTCAAATCTTTATTTGTCCCTTTTGTGAAAAGCCCAGGCCGGTCTTGTACGAGCAATAATCCCTCCCTTTTAACCTACCTTTATATTTTTTAGAAAAAAGGGACTAATTGAATTATCCCCCCGCTACTCCCCAAACTCCCCCCCCCCCCACCCAGCCCCCCCACACACCCATCCCCTTTTATTTTAATTTGTTAAGCAAATGTATTTTCCATTTTCAGGATGCGTTTGTGCGGGGGGAATTGGAGGGGACTTTGGCCCTTGAATGGCCTATTGCGGCATTCTGGCATTCACGCATTCATTAACTGTGGGGGGAATAAAAGGAACGGGGTTGTATTTTCTCAAACGCCCAGGCCAGCATGGAGCAACTTTTCCATGAGCCGCAGGGGTCTCCCTACATATGTTCTCAACCTCTCGCCATTGTCACCTATTCTGAAAAGCTCAAAAGGACCCCCCCAAAAAACAACACAGGCCAACAGTAACAATTGTTAGCTTTTAGATTCAGTATAACAAAATCTGGGAGCCCTCCCCTTCTCCAACCGCCCCATCACACCCTTACCCCCGCACTTCCATGGGAGAAATCTCACTGTGGGGCTGTGCTAAGTCTGTAGGGTGGGTAGTGTTTTTTCTGAGCTTCACATCTGTCTTTTACAACATGAACAACAAGACTTGGCATCTTTTAATACCTCGGTTAAACTGACAAATTGTTCCACAGATCAGCTGGCAAAAGATGGAACTAGAGGGCCAGAGATTCTGTCTCTTTTCCCCCTTTTTCTGGATATCGTCCAATCACAGAAGGAAAAGGGAAATCCCAGATTGTTGGTATAAGCTTTTCAATACTACGGGGAGATTATGTTATCAGAAAGGTAAACTTCACTGTTAGGGCAAATTTTTACTGCACTTCAAAGGCGAGCGGGAGAGAGACAGGGAGAGAGACAAGAGGAGCGGGGCAGAGAAAGACTCACCCTGAGCTGGGTTTGTTCAGAGTGGCTGAGGTTGCCCCACCGTTTCATGTAGACAAGCCCTCAGTCCTCTCAATTAGCCTTTCGGCGCCCCAGCTTCCCTCCTCCAGAGCCCCTGGTTGCCCCGCGAAGACAAGGGTCGGCTCTGCAATGAAAACAGGAAGCACTCAGATACAAAGATACCACTCAGAGCCGGCCTATCTTTTCACTAACATAAACCTCAAACACCAGTAAAAATAAATAGGGATCTTTGTGCAGTTGGGGGCCGGCATTTTTTTTGTGTGTGAATTCATATTGCACTGGGTGGCTGTAGGATTAGGGGGGAGAATGTTTTCAAGCTTCAAGTGTCTCAGGTTGTGCGCCAGGCTGCTATCTGGAAGGGTGTTTTGGGAAGAGTTGCTAAGCTGTTAAGCCAGGTGAAGTGCTCCTCTGGGGTCACTGAAAGGGAGGTAAGATATTGCGTGTATGTTTCTGTCTTTTATTATTTGTGTAATTTCTTCCCCCCAAAATTATTAATCATGGTTCGTAAAGAAACATGATAACTCAAAAACCCATGTTAAGGTCTAGCTGATACAACAGGCATAAACATTTCAAATAATATCACCTCTTCTGATGTTAAAGGATAATGATGGTAATGATGTGTTGGCACACTTTGTGAGAAAATGAGCAAAACGCACCACAAACATCATTAGTGGGGCAGAGTGAGAGAGATGGAGGGGCAGCGGTCACTGCTCCCAACGGAACATTAGTCTCCATGGTGACGGGAAGTCATCTCCAGGTCGGGCCTGGGATCCACTGGGCTGAACTGTCCTTAAAAAAAAAAAAGGCTCAGCGGGTCATCCCCCTAACATGGGCACTGCTGCCTAGCCCTGGTAACGGATGTTTGCCTTGACCAAAAAACAAGTGCACTGCCTCCCAAAAGAGGCCTGTGTTTGAGTAGACTAAACATTTACCCTGTTCTGTCGTGGCCTGTTTGTGTCCTCCTAATCCATGTGTATTGTTCCACCAGTGCCATTAAGCTGGTGCTGCACATCTGCTAACAGTTTAAACATGATGCACAGAGCCCCAACTCTGTTTTATGTGTCCTGTTTTTATGCCTCCTTTTCATTTTTTAATTTCTTTTGCATATTTTTTTCCTCTGGTGCCGTAAAGCGAACGTTCTGTTTGTCCCGGGCTGTGTTCTGTGATACCCTCTGTGTTGGGGGCAACGAGGGCTCTTTTCTCCAGTGGGGTTGTTTTGTGTTATGTGGGGGTAGGGGGTTCGTGGGGGGTCACCAGGGTTCAGAGCGGCGAGAGGCCCACACGCTCATCTGTCATGTGCTCGTTTACCTCCGAGCCGGGAAGTCAGCACTCCAGTCACCCGTAGCAACCCGGGCGACGGCGTGGTTCACCGCCGCGGCCATGTGTGCCTGCGTGTTGCGCGCGCGTGTGTGCGTGCATGCGTGTGCCTGCGTGGGCACATGCGCGCGTGCGTGTGTGCATGCAAGAGTGTGTGCATGTGGGTGCGTGAAAGAGAACCAGAGTAAAACAAATGAAGTGAAACAGGGGGTGGAGTGGGGAGGGTGGGGGGGGTTGCTCAATGTTTTGGAAATCAGTGAACTCTCAGGTAATTATTGGAGGGGGCTGGTCTGGCTGGGGCCTTTGTCAGGCGACGCTCTAATGCACGCAGCTCGACGACCCCGCAATGGGGACACAAGTCATCTCTGTCTGCCATCTGTTCTCCTTTGCCCTCCTTCTCACATTAAGCTGTGAATCTGGGAAACTGGGGACAACCTCACTGATAGGCCACTAATGACTTCATGAGAAGAAAGGCACAATTGAAAAACACAGTGCTCTTTTGTTTCAGCAAAAATAAAATTATATAAAATTACAAGACATGGCTAATCACATATACTAATGTTTGCTGTAACACAGTTGTCTCCTTGGTCCTAACAGGGGAAAGTCTGTACATGAAAAAAAATGAAAGTTTAGAAGCCCGTATCCGCTAACTCTCCTTTTCTTGTGGGCTATATAATTATATGACAAGCCACATCACCTCTCTTTTCATGTCAAATCCTTTACAGTTCCCTCTAATTCCCAAAGGTGTATGGGTGTTGGGGGGAAGGTGATTGACAAAGCCTTGTTTACAATACGCGAGCCCTAAGTCTGAAGCAGTTCCAAAGATTTATTGTGGCATTAGAACGTAATAGCCTCGAATTGTTTCATGCCCAACATCAGTCCTTTTCACTTTGTCTCTTAATCCAGATCTGTCATAGTTCCACTTCAAAGGGTGTATCTACTGTGGCACTAGCAGGAATGAAGTACAGCACAGCTGAAACACTCTTAAGTGTAGGGGTGATGAATGGCATAGCAGGACTTTTGGCATTTCTGTTGATTTTTTAAATTTTTTTTCAGAGTGTTTTGGAACCTTGTATGTGTAGCATGGGGAGCTATTTCAGTGTGCCATCCTATTGTATGCTTTGAATCTAAAAGTATTTAGTGGTGTTTAGATTAGTGTTCCAGCACCTGCAATGTTGCAAGCAGCTGAAGCTGTAGCACTTCCCACCATTTTGTCTGTCCCACAGTTTGTCCGTGCCTAATGTGTGCATTTTAACGCTTTCAATGAGGCAATAAAAAATTAGCGCATTGTGACAGGATCTACACAAGGTTTTGGCACCATTAGGAAGCAATTGGCTAATATAAAACTCTGACTTAGTTTTGTCACTCTACTGCAGAGTTGACAGACAAGAACTCCCCGAAAATATTTAATTACAATCCATCAGGGCCTACATTTACCCATAGGACAGTCACCCACCGCCCGTGTCCACGCTCTTGTTGAGATGAAAAGGGGGAGGGAAGCGCAGTCAGATGACTTTTATCGTCTGGGGGCTTGTTCTGTCGAAAAGTAGCAGAGCAAAGGGAACTAACGGAAGCCCCGAGCCCCGCTGCCCGCAGAGGTGACTGCACCTCCCATGACCTGCATAAAAGACAAACAGAGAGGGCCTGTGTAGTGGAGCAGGATTTATAAACTGGAGCTAGCACTGGAGACTCCTTTGAGCCCTCACGCCTCACCAGCGCTGGCCTTATGCATAACCAGGCCCCCCCAACTCTGCAGTAATAATATTGATCCATTAACTAAGAATAGACCTGGCTCTCCGCCTCTGACACCAGGATGATGTAACGGACCGCAAAGCAGCGGATGATAAGCGCTGTTGTGGAAAAGTAGGAGCTGGCACGGGACTGTAGGCCCGCTGCTGGTTTTTCCCTCCATGTTTTATGTGGTTATTTTCGCCATGGCTGAATGTTTAGTGGGTAGAGTTTTAAAATCCTCTTGGAAGTGCTTCCCTCTGTCTCTCCTTTCCTCCGTCTGCTCCCCCGCCGCCACCCCCCTCGCCCCTTTCCCTCCCCTCCCTCCTTCCTTCTTTCCCCCCGCCGTCCCCTCTGCCGAGCCAGAGGGGGTTCTGGGAAGAGACCCCGACAGGCCGTCGATACGACTCGCCATTAATCATAGGCTGGCGCGTGGTGACGCAGGGATCTGAGACCGTCCCATTGAGATGGCGCTATGTGCTGGAGGCTTACAAACAGCCCAGGCCCCTTTGATATTCATCTCACACCAGGAGAAGGGAAATGCAGGGGGAAAAGAAACAGTGCAAACATGGAAGTAGCAAACGGGGGGGAAAAAAACAGAGCAGAAATCAAAAACAGACCCACTTTCTCTGTTTGCTTTGTCATGGGACCCTGACTGCACTAAATCTCAGTTCTGCCATTTTGTTGTGTGATTTTTTTTTTTTTCTTCCACCCGCTTTTGTTATCTTCCTTTTTTTTCTCGACTTGAAAACTTCACAGTGGGTTCCCAATAAAGTAAAGCCAGGTCTGCCTTTCGTCTGAGCCGGCCTCGCTCCGCCGTTCCTTTCTTCCCTTTCTTTTCCTGAAGTGTGAAGCCCTGCTTCGTCAGCTGATTTCGTAACCGCGTGTATACATTAGGAGGGAAACGAGGCCACCTAATTTGTTGTGGTTTCCTCTCTGCCACTTTTGGAGTGACAGGAGGTCACGTGACATATGAAACACACAGACGTCATCGTTGATGATGTGTCACTCCAGTGTGGAGTTTCCTCAAGGAAACACCACACTTATGGGGTGCATGTGAGGGAGAACCTCGCATCTAGAATAGACGAGAAGAAGAAGAAGAAGAAGAAGAAAAGAGTCAAATAAAAAAAAAAAGTGAATCAAAATCTTAAGTGGAGCAGGCCCTGGCTACAGATGTGGATCTGTGTGAATATTGATTGGCAAGCTCCTGGTTCTTCTATCCCAAGGGCTGGAACGGCTTGTACAAAAACCCCTTTTTCTTAACCTCATAAACCGAACTTGTACAATTATTTAGATAAAGGACCGTGGCGCCATAGGGTTTGGTTGCATACCCAAGAAGCCCCACTCGTCTCTCTTCCTCCTCCTCTTCCTCTTCTTCTCCAGGATTGAGAGTAGAAGAAAAGGGAGAAAAACCTGTAATTATCCACACTTTTCTGAATCCCCCTTAATGTTCATTATTTAAACCAGCGGCAATTACAAGTTCAAAGGGGTTTAGAGGGCCAGCAACCCGCATAATCACTGCCAAATTAAGCAGGGCCCATTCGTCACAGAAGAGTACACTCATAGCAGTGAATCATGCGTGCAGTGACAGGCGCTGATTTACATAAAGACACAAATCTGTGCCCTCCAGGGCTCAGCGTCGCTCCATCCCCCAGAATCCTCTTATGCATGCTTTTTATTTGCTGTTGGAAACTTTGGCATGGCTAATACCTGTGATCATCTTCTTACTGGTCTCGTTCTTCTCCTTCTTGTCCCCAGTCCGCCCACCCATCCCCAATCCACCCCCCCTCCTCCTCCCAACCCCATCTCACCCCCAGCCCCTCCACTGCTGTTCCATCTTCAGTACATGATGTAAAGTGGGAGTATGTATTTCACTCCCTGGAGTTGGAGGTGTATCTCCGTTACCTTTGGGGAACGGTCACAATGGCTAATCCTGTCTTCAGGTGGCTGTTTAGCACATTGAAAGAAGGGCTCAGAGAGCTGCCGGTTAGCTCCAGTTACAGGGCACCCTGACCGAAGGGTCACTCCATACAGTCCCCCTGACAAAAACAAAGATCGCTACCTGTTCTTCAGGTGGCTTTATCTCCCTCTTTCTCTCTTTTTCTCTCCTCTTGTACACCTCTCTCTGTGTCTGTTTTTTTTCATGGCCACACATTACCATTTGAAGTAAACTCTTGTTTGAGTCCCCCTTTGAGTCCCCAGACACACTTTGGTGGTGGTCGCATGGTTCCAGGTCTGGTGTTTTCACTGTGAAGCTTGTTTGGGATATCTTAGTTCTGCTATGTGGTGGAAGTTTTGTTGTCTGTATATTCCTTACCTCTGTAAGTATCCTCTCATACATATAAGTAGAGTTACTTTCATATAGAGAAAAGCACAGGTAAGGAAACGGCAGCTATGAGTGTCATTAAGTAACCCATCCAGGCAGATACACGTGTGCACTCATTCCCACATTTGCATGCATATGAGTATATATCCAGCATGGAATCCCTCTGTAGATTAAGAGGCTTCTGTTCCTATTCCATTGATTATCTTGACGATTTTTTTCCGCTCTTTCCGCGCAGATATTAAACAGGAATGAAGTCTACGGAAAGAGGAAGGCGAGCTTTCACGGATCATTTTAAGTTATTTGGGTTCAAACAGAGAGGGATCTCTTTTCGGCACAGTTTGAGTAGAATTAAGTAAATAAATGTGGAGTGCACTGTCGAGAAGGCAGCAGCGACTGAAAAAGATGTGTGTTTAAGCAAAGACAACCCTCCAACACATGGAACATGCCTTACAGATGTTAGCAATTCCGCAACGTAGCATTCCTAACATTAGAACTGCGTTGTAATTGCCATAATAGACCCTGCAACCATTGACAGTAATGGAATCACAGAAAATGATCTGAAGCGCGCCAGAATTAGAGCGATCTTCAGATTCGTTTCAAGATGTCCATTGTTAGTTTTCCCAAAATTCCCCCCGACTCCCTCCTCTCCGGGCATCCTTCTCAGAAGCGGTCCACAATTCCAGGTTGTATGTCTGTGTTGCGTTGCGTTGACAGTGTGTGCCGCGTGCGCTTTATGCTGGTGCGTGCCCTTCTGCCTACAAGGACCTGTGTAGAAAACAGAGTTTAAAGTTGGCCGTAATTGCGCTCAGCTCTTCTGTAGCCCTGCTGAAAGGCGGGAGGGCGCTGTCAGGAAAATTACTTCCCGAGACATTACCATCAATCACTGCATAGGTCAGGCCCCTGAGTCTAAGCCATCAGGAGAGCCAAAAATAAATAATAAAATAGCACACTGTTTTGCATGGAGCAGAGAGGCAAAATGATGCACAGAAGAGGAGTAGTGGGGAGGATAAAAAGAGGAGATGGGGGTTGGGCAGGAGGGGGGCGTACAGGTTGCAGCGGTTCTTCAGAAGTCAGCGCGGAGACGCCCCATTAAAAGCCCGGGTTAAGAGTTTAGGGATGAGACTCCTGACTGAGGTGCTCTGTGTCTCCTCGGCGGGAAGAATAGAGGACATTGTGCATTAGCAGGGGCTGCCTCGCTCCAGGGGCCTTCCTGAAACGCAGCCGCCTGGCCCGCTGGTCAAAGTCCACCCTCCCCGGCTCGGCTGCATCATTAATTATTCCAACGTCAGTTCCACGGGTGGGGCGAAGGGAAAAAGGAGGGGAGCGGGGGAATTTAGAAGAAGAAAAAAAAAGAGAAAACAACAGCTGTCTTTTACACCTCAAGTTGGCCTCACTCGGAGCGATGCGAGCGGGAAGGACCTTCGGTTACCTCGGCTTGCGGTTGTGTTACATTCTTGAGACGGGGGGCTCGATGAGCTGTTGAAAAGAACACAGGCGCTTGTCAGCGGGCTCTGAGCTCGGCAGCCATCAGGCCTCACTTTACTCTGAAAGGTTAATGACCTTCCTCTGCACTTTGAGTTTGTTTTAGTCCGCCTGCGCCCCTGTTTATAAGCCCGATGTATGGCGCATGTTGTTTCTTGTCTGCAGGCAGAGGCTGGTTTAGTCTCTAAGAGGATGCCCCGAAAAGCTCGGCTTTCTCCCAGAGGCCCGTAAGGCAGGATAACGCCACACTGCAGCCCTCCATGGGAGCAGTGGACAGGCGAGAGACAGCGTGGAAAAAACCGCCTGCGGTAATGAAAATCTTAGATAGGAGTTAGAGCTAAAAAGTTCATTAACCTCGCTAATGGAAAGGTATATAAATTACCATTAATTAAAAGACTTTTGTGATAAAAAATGTCTCAGATATAATGGCTTAATGTGCTCCAGAGGCCTCTGGTAGAGGCGGCATTGGAGGACAGAGCTGGTGTAAAGATCCAGGAGGCCGATCCATAGCGGGGCGTCCAGCCCGGCGCGCTCCCTCGCTAACCTTCCTGATTCCCAATAACAGGCGCGCCGGCCCGGGTCAGCAGAGACAGGGATGTTTTGGACTTCCAGGCTTTGCGTTTCATTAGTTAAGAAAACGATCAGCACGAAAAGGTCAGCCGTGTTTCTGATTTTTTCCCCCCTTCGTATAATCGCGGTAAGTTGAGCTCGCTGATGGCCATTTTCCCATGGGGCTGTTGGGCTTGCTACTACTTCCTGCCTGCTTTTGTGAGTAGATAAAGCCAGCAACAACCTAAGAGCCAATAGCAACGCAGGGCAGGTAGGTCAGGGGTCACCAGGGCTCTGAGGGTTCCTTGCTGAGGGGCAGGATTGAAAGCCAATAACAGCACTGTGGAGAAATGAGAATAGAATGCACTTAAGGATGGCCTCTCTGAAAGCCCCTCCCCTCCCCAATTTTACACATCATAAAGGCATTTTAACTCTCCTCACAACTTGTCTCTGGAACACGAAGAATCTGCAGGTCCTCCAGTCACTTGTCAGTTTACAGCAATATACTGCTAGGGCATTTGCGAGTGACCAGAAATATTCTTGACTTGTATGCACTAGTGTGTGGAATTTCTCTGAAGATGCGTTTTAGAAAGAAAGAAACACAGTGGTATTCCCAAGAGCAGCAGACAGTGCTTGATGGTGAGAGACTGAAGCTTGCCCTGTTGCCTTTTCACTGTAATCTTTGATAAGTAAACATGAAGAAAATAAGCATTAACCAGTGTCTCTGTTCTCTCATAAGGTTAGCGCTTCCTTTAGTGGGCAGTGCTCATATCCAGCGGTGTTCACTCCACTTGAAAAATTGCTAAATAGGTGACATGGTTGACTTCTACACATTTAGTGCCATTAACAACCAGGCAATGACCCCTGCAGCTGTTCAGGGCAGCTCTACTCTCCTTAATGGCTTTTGTTGCTGTGGTGGTTTGTTGGCTTTAATTTTGACATTAAAAATTGACATTACAAAATTGACATTACACTTCAAAATAGCCTTGACATTACAGAATTGCCTCTAGGGTTTCTATCAGAATTACAGCTTCTTTTTGCGTCCTATAAGAAGCCATTGCTCCTCGAGATGCTTGTTGTTCCTGACATCTGTAGAAAAAAAGACTGTTTTTGACTACACTTACGGAACACTTCTATTAAAAAAGTAAGCTGTCAAGTGGTACTTTCAGTACCTTGCTTTGCTCTGAACAAGTGAAAGTGCCTTTTCTTCACAAATGAACCTGTCAGATTGCTCAAGATCAGTCTCCCCCTTCCACGTGAGTTCCTTCAATGAAGCTGCATTGGAGGACACAATGGAAATTGCAATTCAGGAATGCCCTCATTGCTTATGTTGGGTATTAGAGTGCTTTTAGCTGAGACTTGGAGTGGAGGCCTAAAAACGCGCAGCTGTTTTCACATTAGCTGACCTGTTGTTCTTGGCTTTATGAGTTGTTTCGCGGAGGAGCCAGGAGATTCCTGTCCAACCTGATCTGCTGGCATGTAATAACTCGATCCGTTTCATGCAGACCAAATATATTAAAAGTACAGCGGAGGGGAAGTTTGTGCCCTAGGGAGAGGGGGCGGGGGGAGATAATACAGAGGAATTGTTCAGAGGTAGTTAGATGCCTAATGGACTAACATGCCTGCGATGTGAGGTCTGGGGTCTGCTGCCCGTGAATCCCGGCTAGACTGATCGACTCATTTCAGCCACAGAATAGAACCGTCAAGTAAAACGTCACCGTTCTGCATCTGAGATTCCCATTTCTGCGGTGTGTGTGTGTGTGTGTGTGTGTGTGTGTGTGTTACTGTGTCTGTATGTGTGTGAGCCAGACTGTGTATTTGTGTGTGTGTGTCTCCTGTGAAGCTATGTGGATACCTTCTCTTGAGAGAGAAAGAGAGACAGAGAGAGTGAAGCAGGATATATGTGGCTCTCAACTGTTATAAAAGTAGTAATATTTTGTCATACATAGCAAAATCTTCGCCAAGTTGGCCATGTTTATGCGGTCCACTACAGTTGAGCCTGTGGTCTGCGCTGCTGGTTTTGGTCCAGTGTGAGTCCGGTTGGGCCAGGCCATGCCGCGTGAGGACCCAGCAGCAGCAGACCCTAATTGGCTCTTTCCCCCCTGGCCTCAGCCCATGTTTGATTTATCCCATTCGTCCGGTTGGAGTTTCACTGCTTTACAATGTGTGCACAGGCCATTAAATTGGTGTTGATGCTTATCCAGTGGACGGGGGCGGTTTGTGTTCTGGTGTGTGCTCCTGATGGTTTTATGGCGGGCAATAGTGACAAGTGGCAGGGCATGGGATCTCTGCGCATGGGGAGGGTTAACCCCTCTGTGTGGTGTGCCCCTGGGCTGATAGCAACTGGGCTCTTCTCACCTCACTGAGAATAGCGCCACAGGTTGAGTTGTGGCTATGAGTGGGAACAACAATGACTGGCCCACAGCAAAAGCTCAGGCTGTGCAGTGGTTAGAGAGTGCCGCATCATAGCTGGGCAGCGTTCTGTCAGATTGGAACCAGCAGACGATGTAACTCTCAGCACAAGTAATGCCACACAATGTCCACAACCGCCATCTTTGATCCCGCCAGTGCATGTGGCTGCTCAAAAAGCTGCGGGACAACCTGTCAGGACAACAAAGCAAGAGCATCTACTGTGAGGAGCAAGGCTGCATTCCAACCCAGTAAGACCCGTGCTAAACTTAGTGTGGAAACTTTTTTTTTGTCTGAAGAAAAGGGGAAGCCGAAACGGACTGGGTTTGTAACGGATGGCGTTCAGCATGGGGCAGATCGCCGGCGGGCCCCGTGGATGGGAGAGACTCGGCCCCTCGCGAGGACGCGGAGATCAGGTTCCTTCCCTTGAAAGCGGCGGGCTGGCGTGCTGGAAAGGGTAGCCCCGAACTTGATCTGAAGATTAAACGGCTTCATCCTTATGGCTGCGGGCGACATCTGCACCCGGGCCCGCGAGAGCAAAAGCTTTTGTCCCTTAAAAAAGACAAGGCCCTTGCTGCCTCCGTTTTTCCTTGTGCACCACCAACACAGGACTGGGGTCCTTATCTGGCACCGTTGCGAAAGGGTAGTGTCTGGGCTCGCATTTTGGGTGAGCTGTAGGCTCAGGTGTAGCCCAATCTGCCATGGATCAAGATGAGAGGCAACAGCACCCTGTATAGAGTTCTAACATGAGGGCAGTCTTAAACCCTTAGTTCAGCCCAGTCAAGATCAGGTAGCTACTGTGTGGAGCTGGCAGAAATGTTTTAATTGAATAAAACAAGAAGTAAGAGTAAAGTAAGGCTGCAGTGTTGACGCCACCAACACACGCCAAACTGCTGGAGCTTTTCAACCAGAAGTTGATTTGACGCATTCTTTAATCCGCTGCCATATGTGTTTAAATCCTTCCGCTCCTGGCTTTTTGCTTCCTGGCCAAAGAGCCAGACTTGAATGCACCATGTCTAATTCATCCATGTTTCACATGTTTGAGCACACAGTAATCGGCGCTCCATTGTGTAATGGTAAAATTAAGGTAGTATTGAGCTAAGCCGTGTTTCCCCTCCTGGCTATGCAGATCAGAGGCAGGGTAGCCAGTTGACTGTGGGGGTATGGAAAGCCTTTTTGACTGGTGAAAAGTAGTCTCGAGGGAAACAAGACTCCGCTGTGCAATCCCCGAGGTCCCGAAAGGGGAGAACATTGGTGCCGGCAGAGGTCCAGAAGAGTCCGTCGCTGTCCCAGCATGCACTGCCAGAGCTGCGGCGCATTCCTATGGTGCACAAGGGACAGACGAAGGGGACAGGATGCCGAGCGGAATATGTCTCTCTTTTTCGATGGCCGTCCACTTTTGGGTCTTTTTTTTACGATTGTGGCTGTTTCCCCGAGTGAATGGCGTACATGTGCGCCTGGCACAGAGACGGTGGAGATGATTGCTTTTTAGCCTTATGGATGTTTACTGTTATGAGCTGTGTTCTGGGGATCCTCCAGGGGCCCGATTCCTCCCCTTTCGCAGGCAACAGTTTGCTTGGCAGGCGAATTGATAGCCAAAGTTGCTCTAGAACCTTGCACCATCTCAGTGAACATAAATTAATGGTGTAAAGCAAACAGGCAACTGGACCGAAGCCAAGAGCGAGCAGGAGTGGAGCCAGCTATTGTTGAGGGGGCAGCTCTGAATTCAAGCAGGGAGCCCCTGTGCACAATAGCAGTGCATCGCTGCCGGGTCTGGAACAGGCCTTTGAAGTGTATGAAATGATAACTGTTTTATTTCTGAAGACACAAGCGCAGGGGCCGTCCATGACCCACTGCTGTAATTGTTGCTCTGTAGTCCATCAGAACCCGGAGAGGCAGGGCTGTAAGCTAAGTTATTTGCGGCATTCGCCTGGCTGCTGGATGTGTGTGTGTGTGTGTGTGTGTGTGTGTGTGTGTGTGCGTCTGTGTGTGTGAGTGTCTGTGTCTGTGTGTGCATGTGTGCGTCTATGTGTGAGCATGTCTGTGTCTGTTGGTGTGTGTGTGAGTATGTCTCTGCCTGCATGTGTGTGACTGTGTGTGTGTGTGTGTGTGTGTGTGTGTGTGTGTGTGTGTGTGTGTGTGTGTGTGTGTGTGTGTGTGTGTGTGTGTTTTGTGTTGGAGAGTGGTCTAAGGCAGTTGGACTGGGAGAGTGAGTCATGTGGCATTCTTGCCTGTTTTCTCCCTGTTGTCAGGAAGCAATGAGAGCTCAGGCCTCGGAAAATAAAACAAACACAAAACAGAACCCCCCCGTCCACCCACCCAAAAACACACAAAGAGAGCAAGGGAGAGGGAGACAGAAAGATCAGGCAAATTCTTAATACCACAACTTCCCTTTCTAGCTTTATCAATTTCTTAAAATATTTTTTGTAGATAATTCACTTAATGCAAATCTTGATAGTCAAAATCATTTAATAACAACATTGACTCCTGTGCATAGCATATTCCTTTCTAATGTTTTTAAGTTCAGTGGTAATAATGTGCAGACTCACATTAGCAATGTATAGTGTGTATTTTACAATTAGAGTAAATATCAGAGGACTTCTGTTTCCTGAAATTAATTTATAATGTTAATCATTTTGTACCTTATTTAGCAAAATTTTATGAACAATAAATTCCAGTTGTCAAATTGGATATGTATATTTTCTGACATCTTTTTCATTTGAAAAAGATTCCACCATATGCTCAGTTTGAATGTCATTTGTAATAAAACGTAATAATATTAACAATAACATATTTTTATTTATAATATGCCAATCTTACTCCTTCTGTATACAGAATACATATTAAAATGTCATGCCTATATTTGATTATTTTTGTTAGGACTGTGAATATTATTATCACCAAATAGTCACTGGGATTAAAAACAAATAAGATTGCAATCAATTTGAAAAATATATTAAATAATATAATTAAATAATGCATTGAGGCAAATGGGACAATATTAGAGAAACTCGCAAATATGTTTTCAGCTGAAGGTTGCAATAAGGCACCATGGAATCCCATTAGCTTCAAAACAGGCAAAGCTGACAAAGGGGTTATTTAATATTTAAAGAATTATCTCCATGGATTGCTAAGTGGTCCCTTTATTAAATGTAAGAACTTAAAAAAAAAAAAAAAAAAGATTTATCGCTTTAATAAACACGGGGAAAATAAAGGGAAGGAGAAGCATGGTAACCTTTTCTATAGTACAAGCCTTCGCGAGCATAAAGGAAAATAAAAACAGAAGCCGTTGTCTGCCACCGTGCAAGGAGCGGCCAGCCCGAGCCCTGCAATTTCCCCAGACTTCATTAGCATGGAATGGGTTTGCAGGACATCTCACCCCCGTGACCCGCGTCTTTAATTCATTGCAGTCTGGCTCAGCGCTGATGAAGTCATCCATCATCATCATCGGGCCCCCGTGCCACAGCGCCGGGGCTCGGCCTGCAAAGTTCAGCTGCTGCGGGTGCTATTACACACAGCGGCGTAGAGCAGGAGAGAGCATTACACCCTGTAATTTAGCCAGCAGTGTGAACACACACATGCAGGGGGACAAAGCACGCCCCGCGTGGACCTTTAACAGGCAATACACCCTACTCTTTCTGTGCAGAGCCTCCACAGCCTCTGTGTGTGTGTGTGTGTGTGTGTGTGTGTGTGTGTGTGTGTGTGTGTGTGTGTGTGAGTGTTATTATTGTAGGGGTAAAGATATTAAAAATAAGATGGAGGCATCCTAGCTGGATATTGTATGCTTGCACCATTAATAGGTTCCCTCGTAATTAACAGAGCTTTTAAAAAAAAAAAAAAACTGCTCATTTCTCTGCCTAATTATTTATGGACTGGCAGTCAGGCTTCAGGATATTTGACTGGGCTTTTTAAATGCTGTCCATTGATACAATTGGAAGCATATATGGAGGTTTTCGATTACATCTTTTTTGAATGTTTTATTTTTTCTAATCAAGGAAACATGCTCTGCATGGAGTCATGAGATAAGCAGCCACCAAGCTGACAGCATAGTGTTGCATTATTTGTACTACAACTAATGTTTCCGCACATTAACTGTTTATACAACTGAATATTTTATTTGAAGCCATTCTGCCTAAGCTGAGAACAGTACCTTGCCGGTGGCCATTACAGACACCTTCCAGCACTAGAACCAGTTCTCCATCCACCATACCACCCAGCTGTCCTGGTTCTCTGCGTTTTGTGTACACTGTATTGTATATAGTTCTAGTTTGCTACTACACCAACCTCTGTTTTGTGCAGCGGTATTTTTAGAGCTAGTGGTTAGAGGAGCCATCAGCACACAGCTGCTTCTCTTGGAAAGAGGGAAGGAGTGAGAAAGAGTGGGAGAGAGATGAGGTGAGGAGCAAGCACGTGTTTACCGTAATTGACAGTGGGGGAGCTGATGAAAGGCCGTGGAAAGAAATAAGATTTTTTTTTTTTAGCGTTGTGTCCGTGGTCAGGGAAAATTTCCTTACCCAAGGCTTTTCCAGGGTTTTAAAGTCCCCACTCTCCTTGATGAGACATCTTTCTTGTTTGTTCAAACCATTCATTATGTGGCTAGTGGACGAGTCGTGCCGTCGGTCGGTGTATTTATCACCGTGCTACACTGCACAGGCTGACAGTGGAGGATTGATGACCAGGAGTAGGCCTGAGTCGCCGAGGAAGCCTTAATACAATGTAAATTACTAACTCCCATTTCCAATCCAGCCCTGCTCCTCTCTCCCTCTCTCTTTTTCCTCTCTCTCTCTCTCTCTCTCTCTCTCTCCTCCGCCGAAAATTATTAGTGTTTTTTATAGTAAGGCAGAGGTCATTACTAATGTGCAAAATCTGAGGAAGCCAAGAGCAGGCAGAGGAGAGGAAAGAGTCTGATCGTATTACGTGTTGTTGTCCAAGGATAAAAGGGGAAAAAGAAAACACACACATGCACACACACACAAAACCGTACACATACGCACACACACACACACACACACACACTTTCGCAGAGAAAGGCCCATTTCCCTCAGCCAAAGAAATGTCAGCACCTAGCAATCAAAAAATGTATTTCTATTTAAGCGTTATCATCTTTCTTTGTTAATTTTAGCATATTAAAAGCCACTGCACACACAACTACAAATCTGATTAATCCTCCTCTGCAGCCTGCTCTCATTATTTGTCCAATCTGAGGGTTATTTTCTTATTAATTGAATGCATTCCTCAAATGTTTTTTTCTGACCTTTAATTAAAATGGACCCTGAGACACAGCATTCCCTGAAAATGTCCTATTACACTGGTCCCTCTTTCCTATCCTGATAACATAATCTTCTTTAGTTCATTTTTTAAAGCAATGTAAAAATATAATTGTGTATATTTCCATTGAAATATATGTACTTTCACTACATCAGCACATTTACATATATTTTTTTCCTAAAACATTTCCAAGACAAAAGTGCCCATGGCACGACTGAAGTAAGACATGGTTTATGTTGCATTTTGCTCCTGTCACATTTGTTTCCCGGTGAGATTTGGGAGATGATAGAAAACTTGAAAACAAAGGCGGGGCCCGCGAATGGCGTGCCGACGGATTCTGATCTGGCCCAAAAAAAACGAGCCGGATTAGGCCGGTCCCCCCGAAACACAGGCGCGTGTGTCGTGCCGCCAGATAAAATACACCGTCTCGTTTGTTTCATTTGTGGCGCGCAGAGACTCCTAATCTGGCTCTTTAAGACGTCTGTCATCAGTGATCACCGTTGTTTTGTCATGCTTCGTGGCAGGAAAGAAAAAAGAGTCCAAAGCCCGGCTAAAGGACTGCCATTTATATCATGTCATGTCTGGCATATTGGAGCTGACACAAATAGTATCATCGCATCTCTGGCTGCGGAATTGCATTTTCAGGTAGATCTTCTGGCAATCGGAGACCTTTTTCAAAGGATCTGTTACTTTGCTTTTCCCCTTTTTTTTACCCCCAGCTGTATGTTAAATGATACCAGGAGGGACAGAAAAGAGACCTGTGCACGTGTGTTCCCTCATCGCGTTCTGAAAGATGAATATGTTGAACGGGCGCATCTGCACTCACTGTTCCCTCGCCCCGCCGTTGTAAAGGAAACGGAGTGTTGTGTGGAGGGAAAAATAAGGAGAGTTTATCCCTCTCGTGTTGCAGGATTTGAAGCTGCGCAGTGTTGTGTTTCAGCTTCTCACTTTGGCGGTTTTGACAAACCCGGCTTTGGACCCGATGGCCTTAGGGTTTGACAGGCCTCTACACGGGTAGGGGAGGGTGGCCACTAGCAGACACGATGCACCGTCAGAGAATGGACTTCTAGGCAACGTCAAGACAAGGGCGTGGAACATGAGGATTGTGAGATGACTTGCCCTGTTTACATTGCCGCCAACCGGTAACAGAAGCAAACAGCAAAAAGCAAATGGAAAAAGCGCTAACGCATCTCTCCCTCTGTTTTCGTTCTCCTTTGCAGCACCCGTACCCATCTGAAGAACAGAAAAAACAGCTAGCCCAAGACACAGGCCTCACCATCCTACAAGTAAACAACTGGTGAGTCAAGTTTGAAGTCTGTATCGCGGTCGCCAGGATCGAATTGCCTTTCATTTTTAAAAAGCTTCACCTCCCTCTTCCCAGCAGCCGAGACGTTTAATGCGTATAATGTGTGAAAACGATTTATTTACTCCCCCCCTTTTTTTCTGTGGATATCGGAGCGGTGGATGTAAGCTATCAGGATGTAACCATTTTATCAGGGAAGTGTTTAGCAGTAAGTCACTGCTCTCTGCTGTTTGATATACATTTATTCACTTTGATATATTTAAGGAAAAAAGGAAGATCTACACCCCCCCCTCAACCATCACTACCACCACCACACACACCCCCCCTTTTTTACACATGCTATATGGTGGATTAAGGCTTCGGTGGCCTGGCCAGCAGTCTCTTTGTAGATGGCTTAGCACATAACTGGGGGTGGTGGATTAAATAAAATGATCACAGAAGCAAAGAAATGATACAGGAATTACTTATCAAAATACTGGCCCAGGTTTTATCTTCGGCTTAATTTTGTTCAGTACATTCTCGGGGTGATGTTCAGATTAATTGAACTGACAGCTTCCTTTCAAAATTCCGGGAAGGTATTTGCACGGATTTCAGGTCTTATACAAACTTAATTACATGGAACCCCATTTTATCATTCTAATTCCATGTAGCGGAGGTTCTATTTACAAATGAGAAGTCTCTGCCTTTTATTCGCAGCTTTCCTTAATATATTTATCAAAGCAGGTTCATTTACAAAGTGCTCTATCTGTGGGATACAGGCAGGCAGACATTAACGAAGCTTTTAGGTTTATCAGACTCGCAGGCTGATGAGCTACCCGAGGGTCAATTGATTTTTTGGTTCTGTGATTCATTTTTTTTCTCATTTTTCCCGGATCACAATGAGAGACATGCCTGGAGAATTAGCCGGTTTGTCTGCCTTATCTGTCAGGCAATTTTTTTTTTCCAGGCAAGTCAAGCTACTTAAATTGGCCACAGGAACTGCCGTTATCTGACTTTAATGCACCCTACAGTGTGGATAGCATTTCAATTACACCAGTAACCAAAGATTAGCCCTGCTGCCTGTTTCATGCCTCGCGCCGCTCAGGACACGACGCACCTTACCAACAGGAGCATAAAATTGAGTTGCCTTGCCTCTGTCATGGTGATTAATGCAGAAATAAACTGCTAACCTGAGAGAAATAAGAGAGTCTCAATTCAGGGCCGTGAAATCCGAGCCAATCCTGAAATGCTGGTGTATCTGTTAAAGAGCCTGAAAAAATCTCCCGGCGGGAAGCGTCCCACTGGTGCCACAGTGGAGGGAGGCTGCGAGGGAGAGACGGCCGCTTCCACGCGTTACGGGACATTAGCGGGGTGGAAATATGGCTCTCGGTGAGCGGAGCTAAAAGGAGGAGGGTTAGGGGGCTTCGGTGTTTTGGGGGGCTAATGGACAGGGGGCATTGTGCGGCGGGAGCGTGTTATTGGGTGTTATACGGTGTTGGAAAGACGAGACGGAGACAGGATGCTCAGCTTTACCAAGCGGGACAGGGAGTTAAATGTTCCATTGTTTGGGTGGGCCCCCCTTCTCCCGGTGTCTTCTTCTCGAGGGCCGGAGGGGGAGGTTTGGACAGTCCGCTCCTTGGCTGGGGGGATATGACAGACCCCGTGATATGAAATTCCTGTTGATAGGCCGGAAAAAAAAGGGCCCGAATTCCAGCCCTTACGGAGGCATTGTGCACCGCTTCCCTTTGATTTGGCTGGGCCCGCGACGGCGAGAGAGAGAGAGAGAGGGAGAGGGAGAGAGAGAAGACAGGCCGCCGTCTTCAGTTTCCAGCCCGCCTCGGGGAGGATGTGCTGAATCACCGCTTTGTCTGGAGGCACAATCGCGGCTGGACGAGGGGCACAAGGGCGCTCTGTGTGCGTGTCAGAGGATAGCGCGAGGATCTCTCGTCCTGCGCGGCCAAATGCTCCCCCCCTTCCCCCACGCGCACCTACCTGCGCCTTCACCTGGTGGAGCATGCTTGCAGCGGATCCCGCGACAGGCGTTTTCGTGGAGACAGGAGGTGTTTGCCATCGCCCCGCCCGGAGAACAGAAGGGGGGTTAGAGTACACAGTCTCGCTGCGGCGATTAGCGGCAGTTGGGAAGATGAATTCCTCCTCAAACAGTAACACCAGGCTGTGTGTGTATAATTACCAAGGTAAAGACACTATATCCACTCAGTCCTTTCAGTTATGGACTGTGACTGCTGCCTTGATCCAGCCTCTGAGGATAGTTTTTCTTAGTTTTTTAATTGGGAGGATGAGTTGAGGATAAGTTTGAGGATAAGTCTGAAGAGCAACATCGTGATATCAGGCGCATATTGGGGGAAGCGCGTTTAAACCTGGACTATATGTGAACTTTTGTGTGTTGCGGCACTTGTTGGGTTTGTGGGCTCGCCGAGGTGCCTGCGCTCCCGGCCAGGAGTGAATGAGGCCGGGAGAGTATCCGCGGCCCCCTCTGGGAACGCCGGCTCTTGGCTCAGGTAGAGCCTGGCGGATCCAGCTGCAGTTGTCATTTTCTAGCCCCCCTGTGTTATTCTATCGGTCTAGGCTAAATGGTCCCTGACCGGGTCCTTTCAAGTGTCGGCATCAGGCACAGCGAGACGCGCCCCCCGCTCACCAGCACAAACACGGTGTCCTGTGATTATTTACCCCCCTCGCGCTCGGAGGCCGTTACGCGGCCTGAAAGATGAGCCCGATGACAGACGACTGAAGAGAGGAATGGCGTCTAAAAGGGAAGGAAATCGCCACTCATTACTCCTTCATCCCGTACGCAGGCATTCTGCTCCGCGGCCACACTAACCACAATACCAGCATATCGCTAATAATAATAAAGCGACAGGGAGCCACTTTCTATTTTTACCTGCTCCCCCTCCCATCCCTCCCCCCCACCAGCTCTTTCAAGGAACGAAGGGATAGAGCAACTAATTAGCAGGGAGAAAGGAATACAATAGGTGACTTATTAAGATATAGAGGCAGATCGGGCGACCTTAGCACCCTGCGAGATGGCAGGGTCACGTGACGGGGGGGCCGGCGGCCGACAGGTCCGCGACGGCAGCACCCCCTCGCGCCCGTTCCCCCGGGACCTCCGACGCCTCCCAGGGGCGTGTCTCCGAGGGGGGCCGGAAACCGAGAGTCCCCGATCTTGTCTGTCACCTCCTTTGTCGCCGGTGACAGCGAGTGACGTGTCTATCCGAGGCGGAGGCACGCAGGAGTTCTCCCAGGCTCTCCCCCTGCCATTGTTCGGCTCACAATAAAAAGTGTGCTATCAGTTTGCCAACAGAGCCACGCCGCAGCGGAGCGGCCGGCTCCGCACGCTCTCGCCTTCTCCTCGCTAGATGAGACTTGGCAGAAAAGCACGCGGCGCCTTAGGTTTACAAACAACATCTTGTTAGTGGCAAAGGAGGCCACGCATCTATGGTGGTGTCACACGGAAATCAAAGGCTGGCTTTGTTATTTAATAACTGCGTTTTCCTCCCTAGCCCAACAAGAAAGCTAGTCAAACAGTAACAGTGCTCTTTTTTTTTTTTTTTTTACGACCCTCCGACTTGGCGCTGAGAACTCTTATGAAAAGCAAAATAATAACTCATTTTTTCCAAATGTAATGTAAAAATATAAATTGGCTTGACCTCGTTTTTTTTTCATTCTTTTATTCTCTTGCTGGTCCAAGAGTGCTGATTTTTATGCAGGTCATTTGAGTTCCTCTCGTTCTCCCCTCTCCTAAGTGTCCCGCATTGATCAGATAGTTGCTGTTCGCTGAAGTTGCTGTTTATCCCTTTAACTTTGACCCACATGGAAATGTCAGGCCTTTTTTTGGCCGCCACCCGGGAGTCCCAGTGGCCTCCACATTGTGTCCTCGGCTTCTAAATATACAGCCGAAGCGGCGCAGGGTAATGGCCAGGCGTTTCGAGGCACCAGGCCCAGCCAACATGGGCAGGATGATCCTCCTCATTTAGGGACCGCTAATTGGCAGTTAATTAGCAGCATTTACTCTCTCATAGGATCCCAAGGCCCGGCCCACTAAATTCATTTGATCTGCCTTTTTTTGTTCCAGAGCTGCATCCTTATTACATTGCAACACAGTTCTTTTGGAAAATGTCTTGCTTTTTAGCCAGAAAAATAATCCACTACCATTTCCATTCCCTGGTTAAGTAATTAGTATGATATTCTGAAAAGTCTAATTGTTTAATAAATACAGATGCATTGCAGTGTTGAAATCACATGTGAGCTGAAACATAGATCCCTTTGTACAGTACACAACTGTACAATGCTCTTTCATCCAAATATGCAGAGAAAAATAAAATAAATTGCAAGCACATGTGTGCAGGCCAAAGTCAGTGTTTCTTGTATTGATTTTTTGTTTTGTATATTTATTTGCCCGGGATTGGCAGTATTAAGATGCCTGAGTGCAATTAACAGGACCCTACCCACCTGTCAAATGGCAATCGGCTTATTTCATCATAGCCTGGCAGCGGTACAGCTCAGAGTCTGTGGAGGGCCCCTCTCAAATGGAAACAGGGCACTTCTCTGACCATCGGCCTCGTTATGAAAAACAGGTGCCCGCAAAAATGTTCCCGAGGTAAACTGGCATCCTTTGTTAATCTTACAAAAGTCGAATGCCTTTTTTTTTACCCTCAAACAACCCGGGAATCCTGAACTAAGGCATCACACGGGATGAACCGAGAAACAAGGGTTTCTTTTTAGCTCTTTTTTTTTTTTTTTTTAATTCTGCAATGGCTACATTTTATTGGCGGCTTGTTTAATAACAAGAGCTTTGTGTTTTAAATGAAACGGAGCAACGTTCGCGTGGGCAAGCCTCTCTCTCTCTTTTTTTATTTTAAGACGGTAATTCTTGTTCCTGGTAAGAGCTGGAAGGAGGGAAGAGAGGGAGAAGGAGAGTACAAGGGGAAAAAAAGTAGGTTAATTTATTTCATTTGCAGGTACGGAGTTGAAAAAAAAGAAAGGGAAAAAGGACTGAAGGATGCAGTTTTCATGAATAAGCAGCTTAATGCATACTGGCACCCACAGTAAGCCCTTACAGGAGCTTGCAGGGCCCGAGGCCATCTGTGAGCAGAATAGCAATTTTATTACTTTGTCATTAAACCAATTTCACAGCAGTATTGTTTGTTAATGAGCAGCCGCAAACGAGCGAAGATGTCACATACTGAAATAGCAGCGAGATTTGTGACCCGGCTCCCCCCAGCAACCGAGGATGGAGAAGGCGCGGGCCTATAAAAGAGGGGGAAACTGCTCAAAGATAAAATGCAAAGTCTATACAGTCAAGTCTCTGTTTATGAGCTTCCATTTTACTTTAGAGCTCCTCGGCATGGCTGGGTATCTTCACGAGCCGTTCCAATGTACGGCTGTAAGCACTCTAATATGCACCCTGATATTTAGGGGTGGCATTCGAGTTCTAAAACTAACCATTTTCTGTTGGAAAAGAGCAGGCCCCTTAACAGATACACGTCCACTAAGAAAATAAGTGATCTCCTGCAATTTGGCGTTGTTACTGGTCGAATATGTTTCTCCGCTTAAAACCTGCCATGGGTGTATGCAAACTCTTTGATTGATTGCTTTGATTAAAGCAATCAAATCACTTCAATACATTTTATTGCGATTATTTTCTAAATGTTGAATGAAGATATGAACAATTTTGCCTAATTGAATATAATCTACACATTATCATTTACAACCACTCTGTTGCTTTGCGGAGCGCTCCGCAATTAAGAATAATTTACTCCCATCTAAAATCAGGTAATACAAATGAGGAGCCTTATTTATGCTGCCTGTGCAAATTTTGCTCATTTATTTGGCTTGTAGGGAACTAGAGACAATAAAAAAGTCATACTACCCAAATGCAGCTCATGCAGCACAATAGAATATCGAGTCTATGTTCCGTTTTCTATCTGAAAGTAGCTGGGATCTGCTTATAACGACCACATATGGATATTCAAGGTGGCGAGTGTTTGAAGGGTAGTACTTAAATGGCTCATTTGTAGGATGTGCTGAGAAGCCTCTCCCACCCCTGTTGCAGGCCCAGTGCAGCTCCACCACGCCAGGCCAGGCCCCATGCTGTGACTGTGGGCGGCCGTGTCGGTACAGCGCAGTCGGGAAGCGTCTTATTGGGTGTCATGGCAGAACCCCATTAGCCTGGTCCGTGTTGGGCCTGCGCTACTTGGCAGCCGTGCGTGAGCTCGCAGTGCCCTCTGCCAGCGCCGTTACTGCAGGGCCCACTCCAGACAGATCAATTCGCTTTTTACATTCCTGCCCGTTATTTATAGCGCACCGTATAGCGGCTCTTCCCTATGGACTCGCGACGGGGGTAAATACAGTCCACATTAAAAGAATTCAGGGTGGTGAGAGCAGGAGCGGGGTGGGGGGTGGGGGGGACTGTTGTGCGGTGAGAGCCGTTTCTGCTGATGCTGCAAATAACGCGGAGAAGGAGGGGGGGGGGGGGGGCCTCGCCGGACCCGAGAGCTGACAGAAAAGATTTGAAATAATTACTTTATCTGTTGAGGGAGATCGCCACGGCGACCGGCGCTCGCCCCCGCGGGGAACGGCGCGGCGGCTAAGCCCCGGGGGCGGGGCTTGGCGAGGGAAAGGTGACCAGGTGTGACCGGCGAGTCGCCCGGGGCTGTGTGCGGAGTGAATCCTCCCTGCTCCGGGCCTCACTTCCCTAAACCCGGTGAACCTGTGACAGACATTCCCCCCGTGCCCAGACACGCTTCGCCTGTATGTCGTCACATCCACTGAGAAGAGAAAAAAAAAAAACTTTCCATAATTGCGTCCGCAACACCCCCTAATGTATTTGTTACCTGTATGAAATAAATTTATTGCCTTGCCCTACGGTTTGAGGGGTGCATGCCAATAACCACACCCTGGAAGGCCCTATAAATCAATGTATGCGTCAGTTTATTCAACAGTGTTTTGCCAGAGTTCAAAGTGCTGTGGATGAAGTGTCAGTGGTATCAATTCCAAAATGTAGCAGAGAATCGAGGTCTCCTGTAAAGCAGTGGATTGTAAATGACAAGTATCCTACATATTGCAACTTGCAATTACAGTGAGGCTCACCACATCAAAAAAATAAGCATTCTAAATATCTGCTCTACCCGATTAAGATATCAGACATACTAATAGCGCAAAAAAACATTATGCACAGCCAAGGCTTAACAATACAATCCCGCCTATCAGTAAAATCTAGGATTTCCCACAGCCATTTGAATATTTATCTTATTATAATGACAATGATGTTTTAATTCCTTGCCCATTGTTCGAGTGCAGAACGCCATCCCTCTTCTTTGGTAACTCCTTGGAGAGCGTGTTACTACCCGCGGTAGCCTCACAATTGGGAGAGATTATTCTAACACTTTAATTTGTCACCTCCCGTTCTGTGTTCATTAGCGGGGTTTTGCGAGAGGCAGGCGGTGATTGCTCAGCACTGTTAGGGGCTATGGCTGGAGCACCAGAGCTCAATGCCAGGTCTGCTCCTTCTAGGCCCCTGCTACCGCCTCTTAAACACCTTCTACAACCCCTTACCTCCATCTCTGTAGCTCTGCCCTTTGTGATGCAGCACACCAAAGAAAACCCCATCTGATCAAATTTGCTCCTTCTTTTTGTGAACATAGTGTTCCGTTAATTGGCTGAGCAAATGTACATTGCTTCAAGAAGCTCTCTAGTGGGTCCAGTCTTCTCTGTAATAAAATAAATATATAGAAAATAGGATCTTTTCTGAAATTAATTAACATTGGCATTGTTGATTGGGTAATATTCTTGAACTCATTCAATAACGTGGAGAGAGGTCGCTTCTTTTGTTTATTATTTTGGGGATTACAAGAAGGCCCCAAGTTGCACGCTCACCCCCTGTTAAACAGCGTCCATTGGAAAATGGTCCACATTTAAATCTCCTTGTTTTTTTTTTATCTGCCTTTCATGTTGGACTGCAGTTTTTCTGCGCCCAGCTCAGGGTGTTCGCAGTGTTAAGTCTCTGAATGATTGGTAAGAAGGCAGGTGTGGAGAATATCATAGGTAACGCACACAGCTAATGCTGTAAGTCGCTGTAAATCCAGCTCTCTCGCCTCAGGAGCGGAGCTGACGCTGCAGGGCTCTGGCAGGGGAGGATCTGCTTTCATTTACGCCACTTTGACAACAGGGCTTCTCGGGCCGCGTCCGGGGGATATCTCACACAACACACAAGCACGCCGAGGAGTAGCTCTCCTCCCAGCCCCGGTCCCGTGGTAGGAGAGGGACACGTTTGTGTGGGACCTGGCTAAGCTGCCGTGTGTCCGCCGGGGCCTCGAGCTGACAGCACTGGTTGGAGGTGGTGGCGGCGGCGGGGGGGGGGTGGCGGCCACATCTGACCGCTCTTCTGTAGGAGTCCTGCCAGCCCACCTTCCCTTCTGCAAACAACGCTATTTATAACAAGGGCTGCGTTTTCACTTGTTCTCCCTCTAAACTGCGGTTTGTGTGTGTGTGTGTGTGTGTGTGTGTGTGTGTGTGTGTGTGTGTGTGTGTGTGTGTGGCTGAGTGTTTGGAGGGGATGAATTATTTAAGGAATGGTTGAGAGCTGTGCCCACATCATTTGACCGATGGCACCCGCTGTCACACACAGCAGGGGGGGTGTTGACGGCCCAACAGGCTGCCAGAGGAACCGGCTGGGGCCCAGGAAGCCCAACAGGCTACAGTTTCTCTGGTCTCTTCTCCTGAGTTCTGCCTCTTTAAGAATGGGAGAGAAGACGCTCTAATACCTGGCATTAGGGAAGCCAGCTGCCTCTCTCTCTCTCTCTCTCTCTCTCTCTCTCTCTCTCTCTCTCTCTTTCTCTCTCTCTCTCTGGTTTAGGTGCCCCTTTTTTAATTGCTAACACTGCAGTGCATTTTCTCTGCCCCAAATTTATCATTCCTGGGGAGAGTAACAATCTCTAGGGACAAAAAAGGGGACGTCCTTCCACAGACACAATTTCTGCCCGCCCCCTACAACCCCCCCGACAACCACCCACCCCCCACCCATTTGCAAATCAAAAGTATTTGCGTTACATAATGAGCACAATTCAAGCCCTGTCTCTGCAGGCTCCACTCCTGGAAGCAGCCAGAGCTAAGCCCATTATAAGCTCATAACGGAGGGCATGCAGAAATGTTTGATATGAAGCAAAGGAAATAGATTGGCCTTATTTCCTGTCTGGCTGGCGCGCTATAGGCACTTGTGTTGCCTAGACGATGCAGTCAATTGACACTCAATTTTGTTTGAAATCTCACGCCTCCATTGTCATTATCAGTTTCCCCTGGTAATCCGCAGAGCTGCCTGTTTGATATCTGACAATAAACGGAGTCGCCGAATCTGTTACTCGATTACCGGGGTTTGTGGGGGATGGGTGGGGGAGTTGTGGGGAAGAAAAGCGAAAGGGGAGACGAAAAGGCCCATATTTTTGATAGTATCTCAAGATTAGATGTGAGGGTGCTGGAAAACAGAGATTATACCTGCCCTGCTCGCAGCGTGCTACACCGGGTGCAGCAGCAAGAAAGAGAAAGGAGCTTTTGGGTCTCACCCCCTTTAGTTGTGGGCGGATGACCTTGCACAGCACCTAGTAATTTTGAGGAAGCCTGGGTAGATTGTAGTCCACAGTAATGATAGAGCAGTCCCTTTTCTCTCTCTCCCTCTTTCTCTCTTTCACTCTCTCGCCCTACCCCGTGGAGTCAATAAAAGAAGATAATTGAGACATTTTGTAGTGCCTTCCCCAGTCACCACAATTGAATTGAGTGACCGGCTTCCCTTATGGGGTCCAGACCCCTTCTTTTTCCAGTCTCCCGGGGCTTTGGGGAAGGTGTGGCTTAGTGTGTTAACTGCTCTGCCCTGCACAACTGTCCACGTACACACACACGTGTAATGAGATTGTGATTATATCAGCAGGAATGGACACACTGGATGTCTGTGTCTGTGTGTGCGTTTGAGCGTGTGTGCGTGTGCATGCATGTACCTGTTCCCGAATTCCTCATAGAGGTCCTGCTCGTAAGCGGAGAAAAACCCGGAGAGAAGAGTCTGGGTTTTGAGGAATGAAAGTAGCTTTAAGCAGTAATGATCTCTGTCATGTGTTATTTTCAGGGCCTTGACTGAGACCAGTATTGGCACAAACAAGATGTTTTGAAATGCACATCAAATAATAAAAAAATTCAGCTCGTCGTTCCCTAGTGCATATAAAGGGCAGACAGGGAGAGTCTGGTGTGAACAGGGGGGCTCTCGAGTGGTTCGCAGGATTTAAGAGTGAGTTTTCTTGGGAGGGGACAACAAGGGGATGTCATCTAGCTCCTAATCCTTTTTTTTTTTCCTGCCGGTGAGAATCAAAATAACTGCCCCAGTGAAAACATTCCAGAGCAAAGGTGCCTGTCAGAAAAAGAGAGGGGATTAATTAAGGAGAAGATTAGGAGCCATCGGAGAGAGCAGAGAGCATTCTTTACTCATAACACAAGAAACTGGTAACGCTAGTGCAGGTTAGCCGTGCATGGTTGCTACAATAAGGCTCTTTTCATACAGGTGTGTTTACGCCCCAGGCTGGGTTGGCCACAGTCCATTCCATTCACAGAGGCTGGATTGAACAATAACTATCATATCTCTTGAAAAAAAAAAGGGGAAAAAAAAAGCGGGGTGAAGCGTCAAAGGAGATGCCTGAGAGCTTTGTCAGGGCCAAGAAAAACCCGGGCGCAGTTGTCAGAGCTTGTTGATGTTGCAGGAGAACAGAACAGTTTTTTCCGCTGGATTCTGTGGTTCTGCCGCAGGACAGAGAGTAAAATAGAAACGGAAGAACAAAGTCCTGCTGTATGAACCAGCAGCTGCTGCTCGCAGGATCAAAGGCGTGACACTCCGCTTCCTGGTCTGCTCGTCCACTTGAGGTGTTTGACGGACAGTTAACAGCTGGCTCGCTCGCCACACAGGGGCCGGCGCTGACCGTCCTCCTGGGGCCAAGGGGTGATATCCCGCAACTGGACAAGAGACCGGGGTGGGGGGGTTGTGGCAAATTTGGGACCAAGAAAGGGGGAGGTGAGGATAGCAGTGGCTTGGTAGCCCCGTGCCTCTTCACCCCATCCGCCTGCAAAAGCTCCCAGCTTTATTTATTTGTTTAGTCGCCCTGAAGGAGTTGGCTAGCCCAAAGGGGTTGCTCGCATCGTGCCCCCAAACGGGAGGGCGCCCCCACTCCCGGGACACTCGTCTCAACTTGTCAATGGTAATTCATGTTGAAGGAGCTCATCTGATTTGCATACTGTATCACACGGGGAGGGGGTCGGGTTGGGTTGTGGAAATGAAGCTTGATTTATCTGGTGAGCGGTGCCCGGGCTGAGCCGATTCCACATTGACATCGATGAAATATGACTTGGAGGAGCCGCGAGTGAGTGATACGCGCGCACAGACCGGAGTGATTTCTATCAGAGGTAAACCCCCAAGTAAAGTAATGCCTCCCTCCGACTGCAGCTATCCGTCTTCCACCAGACGCTCCAGCGAGAGAGAGAGAGAGAGAGTGCTGCAGTGCTATTGATTTACTTTAATTAGCAGCTCGTTAAATTGTGTCAGTTTGCAAAACAAATATATAATTCTTTGTCTGATTTTGCACTTCGCTCTTAATGATTCCTGCAAACCGAGAGTTTGAGGAGGAAATTGGTTTCAGAGAGAAAGAGAGAAAGAGAGAGGGGGTATGCACCTATGCAAAAATTCTGCCTATATATTTTGTTTTGAGAAGAACGTTGTAAAAGAAGTAAATGGACATTCACAAAGAAAAAAGAGGAAAAAAAACTCTCGAAGCTGAATGAAAACAGGTCAGTGGAAGTCAGTCGAGAAGGAAAGGTGAAACGATTCCCAGAGAAGTGTGCGGGGAAAACTATGTAAACACAATGGCGGCCCTTAATGTCAGCTTTCGAAGCACGACTTCCAAAATGATTCCATTTCGCTCGGTTTCACATCTGCAATAAATCAAATAGAGGGTGAGGTAATGTACTACGGCTTATGTCTCTTGACTCCTGTTTTAACTTAAAGAAGAAAGATCCCAGATATGAATAGCTAGAGGAAGTCTCGCGGAGTTTCTCCCCTCCCCTCCTTTCAAGTAGCTTTGAAAGATCCTTTTTGATAGTTTATGATAAATCCGCAGATAGGCACAATCTGGTGGTGAGCTTAAATAGTTACAATGCTTCCAAAATGACAATCTGCGCTGATTCTATCTCTATTCACAGTACATCAGATTAAAGCCAGGGATATAACCCTATGGATGCAGCCAGCCCGTTTTAGTGGGTGATAATTAGTACTTGTTTGCTTTTATTTGATACAGGCATCTAGATCTAATCTGCGTACACTTCCTATGACAAAATGGAAGTTTTGCTCTCCGAAGCATCTTCTTTTTAATTACCATAAAAAGATCCAGTTGGTTTCTGCTTTGGTTGGAATATTTTTTTTCTAAAATACAAGTATGGAAGGAATGAGATTTAATTGGAACCAGAAGACAGTAATGTTCGTAAACAATAATCAGAGATTGAGTAAGCGTGTTCAGCTCAGATAGTGTTGCAAGTTCTAATTCTGCAAACAGGGCCCAGGACTTCGAGGGACTGCTGAATGTTCCTTTTGCTGGGACATTGTGACTGTGGAACTGTTAAGCGTTGTTTGAATAAATCACGTAAAGGATCTCCCCTCAGCCTTGTTGCTCACGCGGTGAGATTTGGAGCAAAAGGCCTGTTTTCTTGGACCGACATGTTCAGGAGTTTTTTTTTTCTTTATTTTTTTGTTTTTGCAAACCTGTCAAACAAGTGACTCGGCTCCTGATTGGCCGGGCTACTCCGTATCCTGTCATTGATTGGCCGGGCGCTCTGAGAGGCTTCTCTCTTGGCAGGGCTCCAGGGCAGGGTGGTTTGGCATGAAGGTTTCTCAGCAAAGGAATGCTGACAACAGGAGCGAGTTACCAGGTGTGGCCAGAAGTCAGTTAACCAGAAACAAGCACTTTCTGACATGTAAAAAAAGACAGAGCACCACTGATTTATTTATTTATTTATTTATTTATTCATTTATTTGCTGTCTTATGGTGCACCACATAACTTTTGATGATTCACACATTTCGCATTTTCACATTTCAAATTTTAACAGTTTCGCATATTGATAGCGAAAGAGAAAAACTGAGTTTGTGTGAAACTGGAGAATGAGTTCCAGCTAAGGACCGCCTAGACAGGGGAGAATGTCAGTCTTTCATTGTTGTGAAACCAAACATCTCTGATTGTCACCTCTATAGACTTTGCACAGAGTATTACAAAACAAGCACTTAATGTAGTTTTGCTGATATTTATGACCCGGCATTGAATGTTGACCCGGCTCTGAAGGCTAAGTTCAAGTGGAGCCCTGTGGGGCTGCCCATTAGTCATATATTGCCCTTATTGTATTATGTATCCTGTAAAGGAAAAATAAGCAGCCGTGTGCTGCCGTAAATTGTCCCGTCTGACTTATTTCGAAGGCGATAAACTGACAGGGGTCTGGTCGCACGTGGTGTGGGTGTGCGCACGGCGCGCACTCTCTCTCTCTCGGCGTTCCTGGAAAAAACGTGTCCGCAGAAAAGTGTAAATGCTTCCAGAGACCTATTTGCGCTCCAGTGTGAAGAACGCACACGCACAAAAAAAAACACACACATTTCTTTTTCCAGTGCTCGGGAGCGATGGGAACGGTTTTTATATGCCCCCCTGAATTGATTTGTAAACCTGGGTGCCCTACACATTAAACAGGAGCCTGCCAGTTTTCTTAGTAATGTAAACATTCTGATGAGTATCCAAAGGAATGACCTCCGTGCGACCCTTTAACCTTGCTTTTAATTATTTGTTTGAAGACAGCATGGAGTTCCCATACTGAGAGGTGGTGGGGGGGCTGGTGGAGGGGGGGTGATAATGCCAGGCAGTGTGCGCATGAGGGAATGTTTGACTGGGGAGGGAGGGTGGGGGTGAGCGAGAGAAGGCCATAATAAGCAGACTACCAGATGTAAATAATAAAAAAAGTGGTTGTAGGTTGGAAGATCTCTGTCCATTTCTGTGTGTTGCCTCGGCGGGTGGGGGGGGGGGATGGACCAGCGAGGGTGGAGGGCGTGTGTCTTCTTCTCCCTCCTCTTGCCCCGCCAGCCCTGGGGCCCTAGCGTTGCCTCCTCCTGCTTCGCTCCCCATCTCTGGAGGTTTGTTTTGTTGTTCTAAGCACACACCATTAGCAGCTCATGGGAGGAGAGAAAACAGTGTTATCTGGCCGGCTCTGATAATCTCAATTGGCTTTACTCGAACTGATAAAAGCCGCTGTGGGGGCCGGAGTGGGCTCTGGTCAGCTCCCGCCGCGTTACTGTGGCAACTTGTTTAGAGAATAAAAACAGACCCGCATGTGTGCACTTTATTGTAGGAGGGGTGTTGCCTGGTGGGGACAACACTGACATGTTGGGGCCAAACCCAGTAGTAACTGTAAAGGAAATATATAAGTATCTATACATACATACATATATATGTGTGTGTGTGTGTGTGTGTGTGTGTGTGTGTGTGTGTGTGTGTGTGTGTGTGTGTGTGTTTGTGTATTTAAAACATGTTTTGCAATCCAAGTTTTAGTAGGTACCTTCATTTGGCACTGATAAGTGAAATAGCGTTTTCTAAAAAAATCACCTGACTTCTTGCATTTTAAACTTTTCGTTCATGGAGCATTACATTTTTCACTTGCCAGTGGAGTATGGCAGCAGCACCTGGAAGGTGCTTTCCTTATATTATGTGTTGATCACGTTCCAGAGTGGCTAAAAAAGCACATGGTTATGATTCTGAAACACTGAATACCGTCTGAGTAAAAAAAAAAAAAAAAAAAGCGAAAAGCAAGACATATATTTTGGCAGGCCTTGCACTTTGAGCCTGCCCAGAAAGCCAAGAGAAGGAATCTTTTCTGTATTTACTTGCTCAGCTGGTTTTGATGCTGCAGGCTCCTCTCTCCAGTTCCCCAGGCGCAGTGACATTTCTGACAACAAAGGTAGATGAGAGACAGCCAATGATGCTCCTTTGGTCTCAGGCACGCTGAGAACTCTCTTTTCAAGTATGGGCAAAAAAAAGGATATGCAAAAATTAAACCAAATCTTCTCTTCAATCGATCTGTAATTTTTTGCTTTTACTATCTGGCTGTGGTATTTTTTTCAATCTCTACCACCTCTGCGGTGATAATGAGTAAAACTTTTTTTCCTTTGCTATGATATACAATCTAACTTTCATCTCCATTAAAGTGTTTCTTCCTTCTCTCCTGGGACAGAAGGAGAACACTGTCTGAGTCGCCCCAGTAAATAAGTCCAGCTTTTTCTTTTCCCAATTGTGCATTTTGTGAATTTGACCATGTCACTTGAAAGCCGCAGATTATAGCCGTTTAAGTTAATAGGAGAGAAGGTAAGGGCAGGTATTGGGGGTACATGGGGGATTAGAAACCAAATTGATTCCAGTCCTTTCTCCATCTAATGACCGGTTCTGTAGCATTGCCCTCTATACGTTGGGAACTGTTTAAAGAACGGCGGCCTGGCCGGGGTGGACGGCTTCGCAATCACTTGAACCTCCTCTAATATCAAACACATGTTTGTACCTGTGGAGTTTTCCTCCTCGGAGCCCTCGGCCTGGGAGAGGGGAGTCCCACGCCGCAGCGGCCCGCTTGCCTTTGACACGGCCCTGGGCGTCCCATTCTTACTTAAAAAGGTTGCCCCTAGCTGGCACTAACCTCCAGATGACCCCTGGCTTTACAGTCAAAAGCTGCAGGAGCTAGGAAGGCTGGGGAGTCTTTGTGGAGCAGCACTTATTTGCCGCTGTGGTGGTGATAAAACTTCAGACAGCCTAATTGATGGGCTTGCTGACATAACAATACCTTGTGAAAGCACAGAGTGGCGATGCCTGGTCCTCATTTATAGACAGCTGGAAGGGGAACCGAACCCCCTACAATGAAGGGAGGCAGGGGGAGAGAAGGGGAAAAAAGAGAGAATGAAAGGGACCATTTGTGCCTTGCCCCGGCGAACTTTTAACTTATTTTGAATTTCTAATGAGTGATAACATGCAAAAGAATAACATGTTTATGTGCATTAACTCTGTCTCACTGCTTTTGGAATTCAGTAAGGGTGTGAAAAGATGCAGCATTAAAAGGCCTAGTTCTCCCGTCACGTAGTACTGTAGGGTGACTACAGCTACAACTTGGTGCTCTTTATGTCTGGAATTTTTTCCTGGCTTCCATAGTTACCAAATGTAATCAAAAGCTTTATTAAACAACAGGACTAGATCATAAGAAACATTGAAGGAAGCTGTTGTTGGCCTGTTCACTTTAACTCTTTTCTTACAGGGTTTTAGCTCTCCTGTAACCATTATGTTGCTGATGTCGCTAATCTGTGTGAAGGATTTTTTTTGGTTTGTGATACTCTTTGGGCTGAATGTTACCCGGTGGTCATTAATAAAAACTTGGTGATTTAAGGTACACTCTGTCTCCTTTCTTGTCTCTCAGGTTCATTAATGCCAGGAGAAGAATAGTACAGCCTATGATCGACCAGTCAAATCGAGCAGGTAAACCTCAGCTCCCCTGTGTTTCAAAGGTCCGGCTCCTCACCGAGCCCTCCATTAAGAAGGTCTCTCTCTCTCTCTCTCTCTCTCTCTGTTCACCTGGCATACGAACACCCACTGCCTCAGTGTCTGGGGGTAACGCTTCCCCTTAGCCCCACCTGCCCACCTCCCCATTTTTTTCCCAAGGAAGTGTTCCACTGTCAGAAGCGTCTCGCTGATGTATTCTAATTGGATACTTCCCAATCTAACCGGTGAAGAGCACATTTGTAAATGTTCTCTGTGAATTGGTAATTGGGCACCAGAGGAAGGCCAGGGGTGTTGGTGGGAACGCTCCGAGCACTTTTCCCATCACTTCCTGGGTTTTTCAGCTTCACCGCAGTGTGAGGCTGGTGCACAAATCTGCTTTCACCACTCACTTTTCCATTTGCTCCAGATTCTAATTACCATAAGTATCGCATACATAATATTATTTAATTACATAATCGCAAAGATTAATTGTGGGTAATTAATTAATCTGAATAATTAATATTTAGTCCCTCAATAAAAATGTTGCAATATTACGTACCGATCTTCCATATAAGGGTAACAGCTAGTTAGATACATAGACAAAAAGACTGACAAACTGATATATTTCCATGCATAAATATTATATATTAATTATTTGTTGATTTTTCTGTATCTGGCAGATCATTTGGCCAAATGCTCTGAAAGTGTTGTAACTGTGTCAGTCTGAAATTTAGAAAGCCCTGCAGAATTAGTGTACCAAACATGGGTAACAATATTTACCATGTTATAAATATGCAAAGTAATTTGTCTTAGTGGGGAAAGCTCTTTGTTGATTATTTAACTCTGGCGAGAAGTCGCGCAGATTGGGTGGAGATTGTGCAAATTAAGTTGTGTAATTATTGAAATGAGATGCAGAGCTACCCAGAAATCACGACTCCAGTTACAATTACTTATATTTGTTCAGAATATTTGAAAGTGTTCTTTAAACTGTCGCAATCAGCAAACCTTCAAAAGACGGCATGACAAACAGCTTCCCCTAATCTTATGGGTTTACAGATTACTCTGGATAATACACATTAGTCCTGGAATATGCTACTTGTTACAGATACCACAGTGGGTTTCTGCATTCTGTTTCCAGGACTGGCATCTGGCAGTAGAGCTACAGAAACCAGAGCGATGATAATAATATGATATATTTGTAAAAATAATCATGATAAATTGATATATAAGAGAAGTGATGGTGGACTTAGTTTATTATTTTTTATATGTCTAGCAGATGTGGGAGGATTTTATGTCACCTGGGATGCCAGTAAACTGCATGGTTCCTCTCTCAATAAGCGACCAAACATGCCCTGCTCTGTCTAGCATGCTCTTTGTGTTTTGTCTTTGGGAATATGAATGTGGGACAACAAGAGGTTACGTGAAAGTGATTCCCACGTAACCGCTTGCGTGGTAGCGGGTAGCACGATGTCTTTGTGTTTGGGTATGGAGCCGGGACTGTTGCTGATTGTCTGGTATGTCTTCTCTTCTTTCTCCCTCGTGTCCACGTTTTGACTACAATCAGGTTTTCTTCTTGATCCTTCAGTGAGCCAAGGAGCAGCATACAGCCCGGAGGGACAGCCCATGGGCAGCTTTGTGCTGGATGGCCAGCAACACATGGGGATCCGGCCAGCCGGTAAGCCACCCTGCATGCCGGTCACTGCGGAGTACCTCCCCCCACCACCATGCACCACACCCCTCCGTTTCGTCCCCCATCACCCTAACCCCAACATGAGAAGCACCAATCCTTGCTAGCATCCCCCCGTCCTTTAGTAAGGTCGCATCCACCCTTCAATGGTCCATCCCTTGCTTACTGCCTGCCTTGCTGGTCTCTCCTTCTCCCATCTGTCAACAGCAATATTCACAACCCTTTTCATTGATTTTGTTTGCTTTTTAATTTTTTTGGTCACTATACTGCCACTGCACCTTTCCTCCTCACCCTGCTTTCCCTTTCCTCCCAATCCTTTTTATTTCTTGAAATGGGAATCTGTTCTGACTGTCCGTGATTCGCTCCTGCTGATCTTCTGGCACCCTCTCGGATTTTATCTCTTCCTCCAGGACCTATGAGTGGAATGGGCATGAATATGGGAATGGATGGTCAGTGGCACTACATGTAACCGCCATCTTGTAAAGCAAACGCAAAGAAGGGGGGATGTAAGTACAACTGGGCTCTCTCTCGCTTTGGTTTTTGGACCTCGATCTTCATTTGTTTTTTTTTTTACCACAAGCCCCCTGAATTCCACCCCAGCCCACAACCCACAACCCCCGAATACTGCTACAGCCTCCACCCAAACCCCCTCCAGGTTCAACCTGCTTTCACCACTGGTATAGCGTCATTCATCATAGGGTAATGTGCTAGGGTATACATGGGAGAGGAGAGGGAATTCTGGGAAACCAGCGTCGGGCCATTCCGATGCCACCGACCCGCACTCGTGGCCGCGGACGCAAGCGTAACGTGTGCAAATTTATTTATCACAACAGCGGCATCGCTCTCCCCATCCGACAGCCAATGCAAATGTTGGACATTTAGGGAAAAATAACATCTCCAGGGCAGCGGTTGACGGGGAGAAATTAAGCAGGCTCCAGTGAAGCGATAAAGAAGGAGAAGTGAAACTGTCCTCAGAGTGACATAAATCTGTCGAGGGAAGGATTGATGCCCAAATTATCTTATATGCAAAGACGGAACGCCGCAGTACATTACGGTCCCCGGCGAGATATACGGGTTGAGGTGACATGTCAGATCCTTCACCGGGGGAACCTGTGTGTTTTGATTATTTTTAACAGGGGCCCACTGACGCCCAACACGAGACACAGAGACAGGAGAGTCACTCAAATAAATTTAAGGGAGGAGGACATTAAAGAATGACTGCATATAAAAGAGGGAATTTCTCTCTATCTCTCCCTCTCTCTGCTCTCCCTCTCTCTCTCTCCGCGGCTAAATGGCCGCGGCCTGATTAAGACACCCATTACACCTCCTGCCAGCGCCGTATCGCTGACATTTGAGAAATCAAGACATATCGCATCCCAGAGGCACCGGGGCATAAGAAATTTTATTTAACACCTAAACTTCGTTGTTCAATGAGGCACAATATAATAACACTTACCTTGATTAAAAGAACCCTTTATATGTAAATAGGTGCCGGATTTTCCAAGGGGTCACCACAGTGGTTCCGCCGACAGAGCCCATTTCCCCCTTTTTTTCCCCCTGCCTTTGCTAATGGAGTCAAAAACGCAGAGAGCAATGTTCCCTAAAACAGCCACATAGAGACAACATTTGCTCAGCTTGGATAATTCTTAATATAGGCTATATAATTTCTAGACTATTTAATTACATAACATATTTTATGCTTCATGACCAATTACATTAATAGCTTAATACAGAGGAATATTATCCTCTCTTGATTTGATTATGCAGCCACACAATATGGTATATTTGGTACTTAATTATCATCAGCCATTGAGCAGGCTGCTGTGCTAGAACAAACAGAGAGAGTGGGCCTGTTCAGTCGGTGTTATTGTCTTCAGATGGTTTTACCACTCCTGTTAATAAAGGGGACACAGATCTACTTAACAGAATGACTGCAGCTTACAAGACTTGAGATTACCAGCTTACAGTGTCAAAAACATCTGCTGGGCTTTTTAACAGGAGCTGGTCTAGGTTATATGGAGGTGAACGCAGTCTTCCTGCCCCGCAACAAGATTGATTGACTTTTTTTATGGCCACGATAGTGAGATTTTAAAAGACCGCATTACAAACATGTGCATTTCGAATGAACCTCCGTGTAAAAGCAGCATTAGAAAAAAAACCCCGCAGCTTTCAGCCAATGAGATTTGCCATTAATCTCAGTCCTCGCTGTCTTTTTTCTTTTTTTCTCCTACCGGTCGCCACAAGTGTAATTTCTTAATTGCAGCGTAAGGTACAGGAATGTAGCGAGTGAGCATGCCTGGTGACCTTTGCGTGACCTCGCTCCTTCTTGCCGCGGCTAATCCCCCAGAGGGTCACATTACAAAGCGCTGTGGCCCAGGCCCCGGGTCTGTCGTCTCCCCAGGCTCCGGGCCTGGCCCTCCTATCCCCCTTGTCCCTGGCCCTGTTCCCTTCCCGGGGCCCAGGTTTGTGTCCCTGGCCTGTTGCTATACTCTCCCTGGACATCCGGCCTTGTACATTATGTACCCAAACACACTAGCGTGTTCAAAGAAAGAGCCCCATATATATTGCGGTAGTGCCCACTCTAAAGAGCACGTGGTCTTTCAGCCACATGATGGATACTAGCTCGCTGGTGTCCTTACACATTCTAGTAATGCTCACAGGATGTGTGCTGGCCACTCTAGAATTCCTGGACTGTAGTGGACTCCTCTCTTTGCTACAACCCACACCCCACTCTTATTGTCTTTCTCGTTTTCCGCTATCATGCTGTTCAGCCTAGCTGCTGTCACAATCCACTATCCAGGAGGGATGCTTTGTTTGCGTAAAAGTGTTTCTTTTTTTTATTATTTAGAAAGGCTGCATTGTACAATATTCTGTGGATGGCGTGTTATGATAGTTAAGTGAGTCTACATTATTTAATAAGTTCTTTGAGTGTTTAAATCAAATATATTCATAGTGGCGCGTCCCCCTGAGAGAACAACTATTCAGTTTGTCACTAAATTCAGCTGGGAAATTGACTGCTCCTCACTCTGGATATAACTGTAGCTAACATCAATACAGCTGACTCGTTTTTTCATATCCTCTCAACATTCAGTGTAAATGGAGGACGGCGTATCACATTTCTACCTGATCACTGACCACACTTGCATCGGTCATTGTATATTCATCCCAAAATAGCGCTGAGCACTGCATACCTACACCAGCATAGTAACAGAAATAAAACTGTTAAGTGAATGCAGGCAGAAATCCCTTTTTTTGTGCAAATGACCACTTACCTTAATGTATTTTTTCACTCTGTTTAAATTGTATTTTTGTGTTTGTGCATGTAGCTAGCAGTTAAAAAGATTAATTAGAGCAGTCAAGTTTGGTTATGATATATTGACCAGAATCACACCCTCGGCTTATGAGAAATAAGAGCTCCTTGTTTGCCTCATACATACAGCAGGAGCAGTAAAACTGCTTGGAGTCACCAGTAAATGGGATTATGTGTCTTACCCTTCTCTGTCTCTGTTCCGTGTGTTACAGCTCTACAAGGCATGGCAGGGGACTATGTACCTCAGAGCGGTCCTGTGGGTATAAGCATGGCACAGCCCAGTTACACCCCTCCCCAGATGACACCTCACCCCTCCCAGTTACGACACAGACACCCCATGCACCCGTACCTGCCCAGCCACGCCCACCACCCAGCCATGCTGATGCACGGAGGACCCCCCCCACATCCAGGAATGACCATGTCTGCACAGAGCCCCCCCATGTTGACCCCCATTGACCCCAGCGCTGGCGGACAAGTCCTGGACATCCACGCCCAATAGTATAAGGGAACTTGACAACAAAACAACAGCAACTAAAAAAAAAAAATCACAAAACTATTTTAAGACTATTTTTAAGACAAAAGAGACAAAGACACGTTTTGACCAGAATTAGACACTAAATATGGAATTCCAGACGAGCTGTGATGATTTTTTTTTAACTTGTCAATTTTGTTACTTTCAACAACAGAGGACCAAGCTGACAAGAACACTTTGTAAAGTCTTGGGCTTTTGTTAAAGATCAACAGAAGATGTTTTGCGCACACATATATGCTCGCTCATACACAATACACACACACACACACACACACACACACACACACATGCACACACACACACACACACACACTCAAAACACTCTCAAGTGACACACACTTTTAAAGAAATCACTCTGGATGATTAAAAAAAAGATTAAAAAAGACTCCAAGAGTTATAACTACTGTAGTATAAAAGTATAGAAACTAAGTTAAAACTTGTGCATTTTCGTTGATCACTCAATTTATGTTTCCTGAGCTAGTTCTAGAATAAAAGTTTATCCCCGCTTTCACACTGTGTGTGTTGTTCCCAGAAGAGAGACTGTCTTGGTGCAGCAATAAAAAAGAAGAACATCTCAAAACCTTTTTAAATGCCCAAAACACAAAGACTGCAGTGGGCAAGCTATGTTGATTAAGGAACAGTACTACCACCAAGAGAAAGCTGCTGAACAACACCTGATCTCTTCAAAAAAAAATCAGTTTGAACATTTTTCATGCCCTTTCTTTGGTTCTTGAATGAATGTTGCCCTGTAGGTTAAGTTCTTAGTTTGAATTGCCCAAGCACTGGATCGTGTTGCTTTTATACATTTTTATTTTATTATTATTATTTTTTTGTATCCTGGACTCTGACTGAAAGAGCCTATTGAAGGAAGCTTAAAAGCGGAATAGCAGCATCCTACGATAGTTCTTGGCCTTTGGATCAATATATTTGCCACGTGGACAATACTGATACAACGGTGGATTCTTTGGCACTGAGAGAAGCTATTGATGGTTGATGCACCAAAAAACCTAAAAGAAAAAAAGAAGAAAAAAGAACTTAAATTATGAACTCAAAGCTTGGAGAAAGCTAAGAGAATATTGTAACAAACTTCGTACAGAGTTCAGTCTATTAATTGTTTCATGTTAGATATTCTATGTGTTTACCTCAATTGAAAAAGAATGTTTTTGCTAGTTTCAGATCTGCTGTGGCATTGATATTGTATGTCCATGAATTCCTTCCTTTTTCAGCACGTGTTCCTCACTAGAAGAAAAAAAAATGCTGTCTCCCTTAAGCTTTGTCAAAAATACATTAAATACTTGTATGAGGACTGTGACGTTATGTTTAAAAGGTGTTCAGTCACAAATGCTGTAATAAATATTTCATTTTTTGATTTTTGTTAGATTTTTGTGTGCTTAAGTGTGTTAAGTGTATTACAAACTGAGCTTTCCTCGAAATAACTATTCTCTTACATTATTGCTGTAACTACTACTACCTGTGAAACGGCACAACTATTTAAAAAATACACTTTCTCATAACACCTTAAGCTGACCGTGGAACAATTTACTATATTTTTGCAAAGGGTTCTGTATATGTATGTACTTTTATCTGCAAACTCTTCTCGAAACAATGCGTGGAAACGTTCTGGGTATGCCACGCACGGTTTTCCTTCTAATATTATGAATCACCTGTAGCTGTTACTCATATCGTCGACAAAGTGATCATCTTAAAGTAGAAGACAGCACGAGTTTAGACAGTAATAGTTGTTGGTACGATTATGACAGTTTTCTGTACAAACAACATCACAAATATTTCTGTAGCCTGCCATAATACAGCATTTATTTTTGCGTTTCTACTGAACGCTTTCGTGTGTTTTTGTTTCAACCTGTCTTAGAATAGTCCAAGAAAATACCGGCGGCACTTGGAAATGCGGGACTTACCATTGCTGGAAAGAATAGGCTACTACTGATATAAAATGTATCCTTAATGCAAGACGTTTGTATCTAAAAAAATAACGTTTTAACAGCCATTAACCAAACGTGTGATGAAACGGGAATCTTTCATTGTAATAATATATTTGTGGTTATAATCACAAAATATCACAGATTGTAGCGTAGTATCAATATGAAAGAAATTTTAATTAATTCTCAAAACGTTAAGTTTCAATATGTGATATGCTTGTTGTAATGTTGACCTTTTAAGAAACTGAGGGTATAAGCCAAGGTAAAGATGTAGAAGTGTTTTTGCATGCGTGTGTAACCTATATACGAATGTGGTGTTGTGTGTGTGTGTGTGTGTGTGTGTGTGTGTGTGTGTGTGTGTGTGTGTGTGTGTGTGGGGGGGTACGTAGGCTGCAAAGGAAAATGCATTCCAACACAACCATATTGAGTTTTGTAACTGACCATTGTAGTATCTTCAAACAATGGAATTAGAGGTTTGTCTACGTACCGCTGTCGCTTTCAACAGAGTGCTTGAGCGCTTACAAAATTTGCCGGGAAATTTCTGCCGCTTGAGAGCGACCCCTGCTGGTAGCGCGTAACTTGCCCTGTGGTTTACTGTCATTCTTTTCATTTCTTTTTGCAAGTATTCGCCCGCGGCCATGGGAGTCATAGCCTTAAACCAAAAATGACAATCTTACCATCTCTCTGATTGAATTCTTGCCTGACCTGCTGACAGAAGCTTAAACATATCAACGGTGCAAAAATGTTTGCCTTAGCCTTATTTTTCTTGCTATTCTGTTGTTACCATGCTCATGAATCTTTTGTGAACGAGTTTCTGTTTATGCACATAGTCGTGATAGTGGTGGTGGTGTAGTGGTACATATTATTATTATTATTATTATTATTATTATTATTGTTATTATTATTATTGTTATTATTGTTATTATTATTATTACTGTTGTTGTTGATGATGTTGAGCGGGTTGTGGTTGTTGTTTTTGCTGAATCGCATTAAGAGTAAGGTACAGAGGTTCAACCATAGGAAAAAAAAACACGTGATTATGATCAGAATTATCTTTTTTTCGGTCTGTCCCCCCAGGGCAAATAGACCTATCTTGTGAGGAAATACAGGTTCTGGCTCCACTGTCCCCGTAATTTACCATCCAATCACATTGAAGAGAGATAGTCTCGGCCGCTGAACATTTCTTGTTTTGAACTCCATAGTTGGCCTGCTTCGGCGGCTTGTAGAGCATCAACTTATTGTTTCGAGCTGCTTTTTTGGGGAGGCAGCAAAATCAGATATTTATTTGTTTTTGTTCCACGGTGTCTCAAGGCCCGCCAAATGGCTCGTGTGTCTTGATTACATTCGCTCACGCAGAGCAAAACAGAAATGCCAAAGATCTGTTAAATTATCCAGTAATACTATTGTTTTTTGCTCGACCTTTATCGTTTGCTAGCCTTTGGTTATTGTGCGACATGGATGTTGTGCAAAAGCGTGAATCCATTTTGACGATGTGTGTATGATTTAATAATTGATTTTATCTAATCTAACATTTCAAACGTGTAGGGTGCTTACAAGGATACACAGCTCCATAGATAAGCTTGTTTAAATGTCCACATTGTATTAACAACGACAGCAATTGCCACGATTTTGGAAAAAAAACGAAAAATAATATACTGAATATTTGATTTTTATATATTAATTATAATCCACTTTATTGCAACTGTGTGTGTATCTAAGAAAATAATTTCTATCTGGTAAATCTTTTTCACAAATGTATTTTAAAATATATTAATATGTGAATTGCGGCCTATGAAGAATGTTTAGTCTAACTAGAATATTTATTCCTATTTCTTGAAGGAACAAGTTATTTTACGAAGCTTGATTTAGATGTCAGATTTAGTAGGCCTAAGTACCATCATGATTGTCGAGATGTTTTATTTAGAAGTGTCTTATTTTCTCTTTCACAACATATGAATTTAAATCATGGAATTAATTAGCCACAACTTCGTACTATGTAAAAGCTTAAATTTTAAGTGATTTTACCGGTCTTATTGCCTGGATAAAAAAACGGAAGGAAGGAACCTTGCGTTTCGTGTGGATTTTATCAGATGAAAGGGGAAGACTACGCCTCGATTATTGTGAAGAGGGAATTTTAATATTAATAGTTTTTTCTTTTTCTTTTTTTTTTTTTTTTTTTTTTGAGGAGACAGAAGGTAGATTGCCTTCGCCGCTTCTCTTTGCCGATTCGGTCTGACAGGAATGATGGATGATCCAGCCGAGCTAAACAACTCCACCCCTTCATCTCCTCTCTGTCAAAGCTACTTTGGGTACTGCTGCTGGAATAAAATAAGGAATATTCCCCTGCACAACATGCGCTGCTTTCGGAGTTTTTCAGCCTGGCCAATAAAAAAAAGTATTAGACACCTGAAATGATATTTATTCTCTTCACCAAACAGCAGAAAACGGCATCAGTCCAGCCAAAGCGTTCTTTAGACCGAATCGTCATTATTCAGATATTCTCAAAGCTCATGGTAAAAGTGATTCGATATTAAATGCTTACTGTAAGGACAATAAAGAAGCTTGCCTAAAAGGCAAACGACAAAAACTGGAGGAAAAAAAAACAATTTATTTAGAAGGATATGGTGCGGATACGATTCGCGTTTAAGTCCAAAATTATTATAATGTTTCCAAACACTTCTATAGTGTATTTAGATAAAGTGATATATAGGTCTTTGCCATATAGGCCTACATTACTTACATAATTAATCTTAAATGTTTATCAACAAAATCTGCACGTGAGGGTGATGAGTTACATCATACTACAGCTGTTTTTACTTTTGTGTATTTCGCTTTTTTTCTTTCTTTTTTGTAATTATTTTTGTTGCTCCTTTTAACATTTCAGCAGTTTTCTCTCTGGCCATAAGGTGTTTCTATGACTACGTTATGTATGTGAGAGGGTCAGAAGCGGGGGTTCCGGAGAGAAAAGGCCGCATTTTGGTGATCATTTATCAATGTCAGCCAGATAATGATTCTCACTGCAGTCTCCTATTGATGAGGATAATTACATTAGCTCAGAGTGAGTGATCAATAAAGCACAGAGAAAATGTTTTATTATAGCCAACCGAAAAGGCTGCTATGAGGCAGGGTTTGTTGTTTTGCTTTACAAAACTATTTAAAAATATTTCACAAATGAAAATATCGAGCTGTTCGAGCACTATCAGACTAGTATGTGGCACTGGTGCCAACACGATTGTAACCCTTTGAAAACCGGATTATTCGTGTGCTCTATGCGTTTTCCGTACTTGATTTTTTTCGTCAAGCTTATCTGCGTTGTTTTTACAGCTTTCACCATGAAAAATGATGAGACCGTTCTAGATCCATTTCGCCAAACAACCGGAACTTTACAACTGTGCAACCAATAGGACAGGAAAAAAAGAACCAGACCAAACCTGGCAATCAGGCGATATTTAATATTATCCTTTAAATTTGTCGTCTGAACTGCTCTGCGCTTCATAAGGCGTGTCATGTTTGTAGTCTGTACAAAGTGAGTTGTGATCTGCAAACCAGTATATTTCTATACGTTAATCTGCTTCTCGTTCGATACCTGTAATATTTTTGGAACTATAGTTTAGTACCATTGCAGATAATGCCGAGATGCCAAGATTTATGATAAATATTTTGTACAAGCTTCGTGTAGATATGAGTACATGTAACTACATATACGACATTTGTTGTATGCATCTTTGCACGTGCAAAAAGGGCGAATTTTTAATGAGTGCGTGATATACTTTCATACTGGTAATTTTTATACCATTAAAAATACAGTTATGTGCAAAAGCATTTATCTCGGCCATTCGGCTCTTTAATTGGGGAGAATAAATTAGATATGGTTCTCATATTGTCAAGCGATTGTTAAGTGATACGCAGAAATGGCGTGCAAAGCCTCTGTACATTGCAATTTCAAAATCACATCTTAGCATTGTTTTGCGGAAGTGAATCGCATACTTTATAAAGAGTCACAGGAGGAACGGGCTACGTGTGTATGTATGCTGTCGTGCATGTATGTGTGTGTGTCTGTCTGTATGTGTGCGGGTGGGTGTGTGTGTGTGTTTTAATTGTCAACAACTCAGTCCCCGCAGGAATGTTGCTAGCTCTTTCGCTTAATTCTCCGAAGTGCTTGATGCCAACTTCCATTTATTCTTGATGATCGAGCCTGCGGGAGACAGCTCGGTACAATCTATTTATCATTTATAATATTTTCGATACAACTATTAACACAAAAACGAACAAATATAACCAATGTAAACACAGACACCGTTGACTGTTATACTCGAAAATAAAAAGGAGGGAAGAAATTATATTGCCTTGACATCTGCTGTATTGCATTTTATTCAATATTTTCCACTACATCATCAACTATAATAATAATAATAATAATAATAATAATAATAATAATAATAATAATAATAATAATTTAGCGTTGTTTTAAAACGGACAAACATATGTCTCAATAAATTAAATTAAATGGCAGAGAGACCTGGTAACAAAAGCTGTATAATAGCAACAACATAACGACATAACACAGTGAAGTTGTGCAGTTTTTAAATAAGAATGCATATAATATATACAGGCTTCTCACGGCTCGCTTACACAAACCTGAGTCTTACAATGCATGGAGCCTAAACTGAAAATACGTACGATTAATAATACATGGACCGATGGAAAGCCGAATAAAAAGTATGTTGTGGAAAAAGAGAAAACTAACGACGTGGTTTTCCGTTAGAGGGAAAATCAGATTAATAACTAGCAGGGTAATGTTGAGGACTTTTTCCGCTTGATCGCTTTTTTGAATTAGAGCCGATTTTTTCACACTCCAGCGGTGCTTGTCTTCTTAAAAATGAGTGACAGATTTAACCCCCCCTCTCCTTTTTCTCCCTCAAACTTAATGATGTAAAATTTCTAATTAGTTAAATCACATCGCTAAAGGGCGCAAAATTGGCTACGGAGAATTGAAATGGTCAGTCCCCTCGATATAAAAATAAAAAGGGACATCTGACTCGAAAAATAAATAAAGCGCAATAAAATAAAATAGCTCGGAGTTTAGCAAAGCCTGAAGGATCTTAGCCTTTATATTTCAATCAGTTAAGATTTAATTAGCAACCCCGGGCTGGGCGATCTGATATTTCCTCATTAGGCTCTCCTCGCTAATATTGAGTGTTAGATTGTCTTAAAGGTTGTCAACATATGACCAGTTTTTACAGTGAAATAATCACGGTTTATAGCTGGAGGACTCGAGATCTGCAAATAAATCCTGCTTGGATCAGCGGAACTAACAGGCGAAAAAATGTTGATAATTTATCGTTGTGTTTCCTAACTTGCATTAATGTATAATTTTTCAGTTATTTGAACAAAAAAAGGTTAGAAATATCTTGCGGGTAGCTCAGGGCAGCAAAGTGAGACATTTCACAGGAACTGTAAATAAGAGAAAAAGCAGGGATTGGATACAGAAATTCGAGCAAAACACACGGTGGAAAAGAGAAAGGGGAGAGTGAGAGAGAGAGAGAGAGAGAGAGAGGGAGAGACAGAGAGTGGGAGAGCGAGAGAGAGGGGGAACAGAACGACAGAGAGGCAAGAGAGACTTGCGTTTGTAGCGCTTCTCCCCCCTGTGCCAAAGCCAAACAGACGGAAACCTGGCACTCTGCTGCAACGTCGGGGCGACCCCCTCTGGATGAGAAAGGAAATGTTGTGTGTATAAAATGCACGGCATCTCTTCACATGTTTTGTTTCATGAAAAAGACATGTTGGCTAGCCTACATTCTAATATTGCGAATTGCGAATAAAAACACAACCATTTAAACGGCGTTAATCACCAAAATGCTCCATTAAAATGATCGAAAGTGGTCATTTACGAAGAAGTTACAATTTAATAAGCTTCCGTAATATTTTCCCTTAGTAGTTTGCTTAAAACACAATAAAGGGTCGACATTCGAAATTTCTTTGAAAATATTTTACCATCTGCTCATGAAGGCTGGAATTATTATATACGCCTGTTGGCATTCCAAAAACTCCAGGTGGACTGTTTTCATTTACATGGACCATATATACCCTTTGTTAAATTTCCATATTAAAATAATTTTAGGGAAAAAACATACAACAAAAGATACAACAGAGTAGGCTACGCTGTAAAGTAAAATAGTATACACATTTCAAATTTAGTTACATATAAAAAACAATTATTTTCTACATTTTCACTTTTTTGACATATTTATAACGATATATTCTATAACCAAAAGGTGAAAAGGGTCACCCTGTAAGTGTGTATATTACCACCGAAGGCGTTTACATACCTTTAATCACAGGTAGAATCTATTTATGCATGTAGGAGGTGGGTCATTGATTGTATAATCAATAAAAAATTGATTCATGGTTCAATAACTTTCACTGGGGACCTGTTGCTCATAATGTATATTATTTGGGTTTGCTTCTTCTACCTTGGCTCAACACTCTCGGTAAAACTTTCGAACATCAACATTCCAGGAGAGTGCAGACCGTTGGCATGATTATCAAGAGACATATTAAACATCATGGCAATACCCCTATACAACGATCCAGCCAGTGCACTCATGGCTATAAACCTCCATGCCATTAATCTTGAACCACTTGAAGATTATGATTGAAAGAATGGCATCAGTAACTATTATCTTCTTGAATGGCAGTTAAAACGACTCGTTATTTTTCAAAACAAGGTGACTGTAGTCCTCAACCAGAGAAAGAAAGAAGAGACAGGAAAAAGGATAGTCGGTGTCATTTGCAGTGGACCCTCGCGTGTCGGATGTGACTAAACATTTCCTTCGGGGAAATTTTCAAGAGGGGTGTAGAAAGCGATTCATCTCTTCGCATCATTTAAAAATTGAAATAAGATATACAAAGACAAAAAAACTATATTTCTCCTCTTCCTCCTCCTTCTCTTCTTCTTCTTCTTTTTCTTCTTCTTATTATTATCCAAATGATAACAAAAGAAGAAGAAGAAGAAGAAGAAGAAGAAGAAGAAGAAGAAGAAGAAGAAGAAGAAGAAGAAGAAGAATATAAAATCGCAGCGGGATGGTTGAGTATTGTTAATGACGAGAGAGGAAAATATTTATAATTCATAATTTTATGTGAAAATACCACTTGGGGAAGAATTTTATTTAGTAGCCTTCTGATTACCACAAATGTTCAAACAGTAAACAGCGTAAACACAGATTACTCAAGACTAGGTCTAGGGGTTTCTTTGATGTTCCCAGTTTTCCTGCGGCTCTTTCAAAGGGGGAGCTACTTAGTGCCCAAAAACTGGTCGGATATTTAACTTCAGTAGCCGATAACGAGATTTAGTCCATATTTTAATGCCAAATCTGATCAAATTATAAATGCTTACCTCGTTAACGACCCATAGCCACCCAAAGAAATGATTTAGGATTTTTTATGCTTCACAAAAAAATATGTCACTTTTTCGAATTTGGTTCTCTGGTAATTGCACAATATAAGTGCGATATTGTAGATGCTAGTACGAATTTAGGGTACCGAAGCAAGAATGACAATTACATTGCACACATAACTATATAACGCATTATAACCATGCTATTTCACGATATTGTGAATAGATGACAGTCATCAGATAGGCCTACAGCCAATATAATGATTGTAAATGTATCCAGCATGGTGCAGAGGATTGAGACAATTCAGACATTATTAATTACAACACCGGATTAGTAGCCAGTGTTAAACATTTCGCGTGTAGTTTTATAATGGGCAAATTCAACAGTAACTTCAACTGTAGGAAGCAGGCTATTATTTGACTTGTGCGCGCATCGCTGCCTGTCACAACGCGTTATCTGAGAGGAGGTACATCATGTCTACGTTTATCTCGCTAGTCGGCCTTAAAACAAAACTGGAAATTTTCCTTTTGCTTACACTGGCATCCTGTGGCCTGCCCCAGCCCAGCTGTTCGTGCGGGCACCGGATATAAAGGGTGACTTTACAACAGTGAGGCTAAGAACCGCCGTGGAAATCCGAGCAGTTACCAGTAGCAGCCTGTCTTGTATTCCAAAGAGCTGCAAACATAAGGGGTTTGTTTACTATAGCAAACAAAAGCTAGTGCACACAACAAATAGGACATTTTTTGCGTGAGTTATCCAATGAAAGTTCAGTGAACGTGTGAAAATGGTCCATTGAAAACGAAACCATTCCATGTAAGTATTTAATGTATTATGAACAATGCTCTCAGTTGATTGGAGCTTCCTTGTAACCATTCACGTGTGTACTAGTGGCATGGAGACGTCATACGTGTTTGGAAGGGTTTCAGGAATCTGTGAAAAATAAAAACGCTTACCATTTGAAATTGTGGTTCATGTAATCCATGATAAAAACGTCAAGTGAAAAAAAAGTCATTATTGTGGTCAGATACATCTAATTGTGAGCACCGTGTTCAGAATTTTACTATACAAAATGCGGACAACTTGCATTATGTTGTATTAAAGTGTGCCGCATCGCGGATTAGCGAAAAGCCATGTTTACGCATTCCGTTCTGATCTGTTTCTACAAATGTCCTCGTTAAAGCCAGGTCATATGACGAGCAAGTCACACCTGCTGGAAATTCGTGGACCTCTTGTCCAATACAGGTATGAAGATGGCAGTGTGTCAGCTTGCCCGCCTCTCGGCGCACCCCCCTTCTCCCTGTCTGCTTGGACAACAATGCCATGCCATATCCAATGCAATGCAGCACATGCCAGGAGAAGTAGCCGCAGGAGAGAAGGCCAAAGAGATAGCGGGCCTGTTAGTAGCCGGAAGCTTTGGTGCTGAAAAGCAATAGCTGGTGTCAACTTTTTCTTTTACCCAGCACTGCAGCTGGTGGCAATAAATAGCTGAGGATGTTCTAACTATGACATAAGTGAATTCAGGTTTCAGACCACAAGCTGTTCATTTTTTGAGGCCTTACACATATTTAAAAAGGTATTTCTGTTTATGAATATGTCATTAGTAGTGCTTTTTCAAAGTAGTAAATTATTTGATTTCACAAAGGACACAAAGTCAATCAGACTGGCGATCATAGCAGGATGGTTATGATGTCTGATGTAGTGTACTCACTTTAAGGTTGTGAGAGTCAAGGCAATACATTACCTGAGGAGTTACCTTGACACAGTGAAAACATTGTGCCTATAGAATTGCTTGGGTAGGGTTGAGGGGAGAAAACAAGGACACACCCGGAGACAGGAAATCTTTAGAAAGTGAAACACACTTTATTACACACCTGAAGTGCTTTGCTGGGGTCTGTAATCAGTCTGAAAGGGCCTACTGCTCTAATAATAGGCACATTAGTGGAGCTCTGTGGAGTGTCATTGAGGCTCACTGAGCCATACCACCACAACAGGGAGATAGTCCTATATTATTCTTATTTTATTTCTTATTTTTCCTACATAAAATAATAATAATAATAATAATAATATCATTTTTGCTACTACCACTATTTAACATTTTCTTACCAAACATTTCTCAAATTTATCTTGCAATTAACTTGCCGCATATATCCAAATCGGCTCTCTTATGCAGCCTTTTCATATAAATGATACTCAAGTCAATTTGCAAGTAGCATATATTTTTCACCTATGACACAATGACTCAAATGGCATTTTGTATGACACTCTCCAGTATAGAAATGAATATTTTATCTCAATATAACTCAATTTATCTCAATCTTACTTTAACAAATCATGACAACTGTGTAATATCAAACAACATAAATAATAAAGTATATCTGAATAAATTTTAAAAATATATTACATTTACTAAAGAGAATCACAGATAATAAAATAAAATAACAGGAAACAGCTCCTTTTAAATATAAATACGAGAAAAAAAAAAAAAAACAACTTAACCTGAATGAGTGTTGGGGGGCAGACAGAGCAACTGAGCCGTGGGACAGAACATGCAAGTGAGGTGGAGATGAGACCACCTGACTAACACGACTCCACAGGCACAAGAGCAAAAGTTATAGTCTTCAAGGAGTGAAAAGACAAAAGCCATCACACCTTCTGTTTGCATCAGAATCATGCCTTACTACAAACGTTCCAGAGCAGATGAAAACTAAAAAGATACACTTATATTTTCCCCAGTGAAGACCTGTTATATATACCATACAGACAAAATATAAAATAAAAACACATGAGTGCTGGCTATGATTTTTTTTAGTTCTTCACATTCTTCTTTTTTATTCTTCCCCTACCATTAGATCATGTAACTGATGTCCTGTCCAGGGTGACTTGCAACATGTGACATTAATATGCACTATGACTACAGACAGACAAATAAACACCATCAGAGAGTGACCCTTTTGATATTATTAACAGATTCTCCATCTTCATTAAAAAATCTCCCATCATCCCCTCCATTCTTGTGGGGACAACGGTTGTTTGCTCAGGTTCTATCCTCCCATGGCTGTCGAAGGAAGACGTGATGTGTAAGTGACAAACTGCACACAGACAGGAGGAGCAGAGGCACAGACTGAGCGCTCACAGCAAAACTTAATTACTCACCACAGCGAGGTCCACAAAACACTTGTAAAGAATCCTGAAAAACAGCTTCCTCCCCTCTGCCCCCCCCCCCCCAGCCCGCCTTCAAAATCTACCCCCATTCTCTGCCCTCCATGATTCCGAGCACACAAAAATATTATGTTGCCAGTGGCAACAATTTAGTAAAATAACCAATCACATCTGCTTTTTCAAACATATCCAAAATTAAACAGGGACCATACGTAATGGGGAATCTTCTTCATGTTGTGATTTTTATCAGGATTTATTGCATTAGGATAAATGATCATTGGGGCTGTTTTGTCAGAAGCTGGATATTTATGAATGAGAGTCCGGCCGGTCCAGAATGATGAGCCGACTTCTATCTGCAGGATTAGCGGTTGTGATCGCATCTTGGTAACGGTCGCAGAGCAAGGCTTTGGTTTCCTCTCTTTAATAATGGAAGGCTAAGGCAGAGGCGACAACCCCCCACCCCCCCCACCACCACCACACCGAGAACATTTTTTTCATAATAACGAGCCTGTGACAGCTCTCATCAGGAGATCTCGCTCACAATCGGGAACTTGTGGGAGGGTGCGCCGGGTTTGTTTTTCCTGTATCAAATTCTCTGCAACCCCCTCCAGCTACAGAATCACATTTTCCTAAGTCATATTTTTAATCACATGTCTTTAGAATGTCACGCCGCCCACCCCACCCAACCCCCGCCCGCCGCCCGCCCCCTCGCTCCGCTTGTGCGGGGCTGGGGACGGCGGGGCTTGCGGCCCACGCTGGGGACGCGAGACGGCACGCAATTCTGGGTCACGTCTGTCAAGGCCCAAATGCCACTCAGGCTCTGACCTTTAGGGATGGCGACACGGCTGCCTCCGTACAGGGGGAACGCTGATCCCGCCATGCACCGGGAAAGCAAAGACTTTCCACAACTCCAATCAAAGGCCTCTTTCTTTATTTTTCCAGCCATGTCTATGTAATTTGCCACAGGGAGGACAAATGGGACGAGACATCCCGCTCTAACAACTATAAATACGACATATGGCATATTAGCTAAACCAAAAGGGTACAGCATCCATCAGTGATTTACACAGCCGCACAGGGGATCCGCAATAGCAAGAAAAATTTCCCCCGAAATGTATTTACTGTCTGTATTTGAAAGCACTCATAAAGCTTCTGCATTAACTTTTACAACTGTAACCTGGGCGTTAAATGCAATGCCTCAGATGATAAGAGGCCCAGTCAACACCTTTCAGCACATGAATATAATATCCATCAAGGATATCTGAGTTTCCACCAGCCAGCAATTATCATTACTGGTTACTGACTAGTGTTACCGTCTGGGATAAAATGATACTCTAATGCTATTGGGTGTCATCGCAAAAATGGAGATATTTTTATGGGTGCTCATTGGATGTATTTGATCTGGGGTCAGCGCAGTGTCAGAAATAATGTTGGAACCTATCAACCTCTGGAGTTCCTCTCTCTTCCTCAGCCGAGACCGGTGTCATCGCTTCCCAGAAGTCCCTCCTGCAGGCCACAGTCGTTTGTGTGTGGGCCAGGCCTATCTGACCCCCCCCCCTTTTAAACCTACCGCCCGAGCTCCATTTCGCCGTTCGCCCGTGTCACCCTGTCAATCACGCTTTGGCGGGCGCATCCATGTCTCTCGGTTGTTTTTTTCCACCTTTTAAATAAACTTTGAATGGAGGTGCTCCATAAAAGAAAAAGTATCTGCACTTAAGGTATCAGCTTCCCTCGGCTCCGGAGAGAGAGAGAGAGAGGGCCGCGTTACCCTCTCGGTTATTCACCGCATCTCAAAAAACGTGTTTAATCTCGCCCTGGCTTTTGTGAGCAGCGCGCTTCCCTCTCCAGAAACTTTATATTGCTGCTCGGCAATCCCTCGCTGGAAAAGAGAGACCGAGATTACTTTCCAAGTGCGCAGTAATGCCTGCGGTGGATACACACCGAGTCTCCCAGACGATAAAGTAAGCAGGATCTCTGCGGATGTCCACCCCAGCCAGTCGGAGCGCCTGCTGGATGAGCCCACTCCGCTGCCCTCTGTTCTCAATTTCAAGCTGTCTGTCTGGCCGCTTGGCTGGAGAGGGATGGAGGAGAACCAGGCCAGGAGACATCTCAGGATTACAGACTTCCGAAGGCGGGAGACACCTCCAAGTGGATTATAAACCTTCCACTCTGGAGTGGCTGAACTTCGGGCTGGACTCGGGCTGCTACCGGGCAGGCTGAAACGCCCGAGAGAGCAGACGGCTCTGAGCCAGCGCGTACGTGGAGAGACACGGCTTTACACAGCACCTCACAGAGCAGCTTCAAGAAAAACACAGTAAATATCTGACGCAGTCATGGCAAGACCATCAGAACTGGGAATCAAACAGGAGACCAGATTCACACAAACGGAACAGTGTGCGCAAAACACCATATATCACTTACAGGTTGGAATAAACTGAATGATTAATCCCTACTTGTTTATTTACCCTCACCAAAAGGAAACTGGTTTTTAAAAACACAGTGCAATTCATAGTGCAAAAGCAATATGTAAAATCAGATTAGAACATGAAGCCTCATATGAAGCCTTATTTTAGTACAACACCAGAAAAAAATATAGAGGATATCTGACCCAGGTCAAAACACTCATCAAACATGACAACTGACCAGATCTGTTATTAAGTCCCAGATTAGGGCCACTCAAGGTCTGTGAAACAGCTCCATCCCAGCGCTGTTCTAATTAAAAGATGTTTTACAGTGGGAACCATGTGAGGCGATGTCAGAGCTCGCTTCAAAATAATATCAGATTACGGGCGAGCAGTTGCACGAGGAGTCTCGGCCCCAGAAATCAAGCACTCAAGCAGCACCTTATTTGGAAAGCTTTTCGGGGGCCATTGTGGACAAGAACAATGTATCTAAATAGAGACAAGCAGAAGAGAGCGAGGGACACACGAAAATAAAGACGTCTCTCAAAAATAATTTCATGGAAGCGCTTTATTTATACTCGCAAACATGGAAATCTCCGTGGCATCAGCGCCGCGTCCCTCCTTTGAAGTGGGTTTAAAAAAAGACGTATTTGGTTTGCATTGTGTGCAGAAACTAATTTATAGGGGCTGACCCCAGCTCCTCTTTGTGTAACAGCCATCTTGGAAAACAATGGCAGGAAGGCTTGAAACCTGAGAGGAACTGAATCTGCTGTTTACCGTTTTATTCATCATTACATTTTCCCCCCCCGTTTAAAAAGCCTTGTTTTTCTGCCTGAGAGGAGCTGTAAAGTGATGTCTAAGCATTCCAGGGCTGTGCAATAAGGTAGTGTTTACTAGGCACTGGGGGACAGTTGTTTTGTACCACTCGGAGAGGGCATGACCGAGGAAATCATGGCCTACCCTGACCCAGGCCCGACCCCGCTCCTCATGGCGGGACCAGGCCTAAATAGGAGTGGTTAAAGGTTAGAAGGTTTAGAGGTAACAAATCATGCAGCAGTTTACTGGTATTTAAACCTCTCACCCGGGCCACGCTCGCGAGGCCCCGGCGGCCATGCTGCAGCGGCGGCGTCGCCCGCGGGGAAGAAAAATGAACGCGCCTCACGCAATTAACAAGAGCCTGCTTTCGGTAATGCCGCGCCGCCTTTAAGCCGAAAACCGAGGCACAGAAGGCCTGCTCTCACCGGGCAAAGGCAGAAAGGGAAGGAAGGTCTTGACCGCCCAATATCTGGCCCGCTCCCCAGCTCGGGGCGCTGTTTTTGTATTTCGTGAAAGGGGTGGGGGTGGGGTGTCAGTGCTTCTTAACATTTGTGTATTTGTGTCTAAGGGGCCACAGCATTTAGCTTGGATACTTACATTAATCCAAAGCCTTTTTTTAATGTGATCAGTCTGTGTTTGGGCATGTGTCTAGAAAGTGATTAACAGAAATTAGTGCGCACTGCTCCTCTTACCACCGGGTTGGTTCGCTGGGTAGGCTGTGAGCTGTTGGCCGTACCCACAAAGTCACAACACAGCATCGGCGAGCGGATTAAAACTAAAGTTGACGGCGGTCGATGCGTTTGACAAAATAAGTTTTGATTGTAATAAAAACAAAAAACGGCGTTCGGCGGCTCGCTGCGACGTGAGCTAAATAAACATTTTCATCCCGATGACGGAGTTTCCCCTGTCTCTTTCACTCTGCGCTCCGAGAAGGACCCCCTATTGTCAGTCCATATATGCCACTGAAAACATCATTCAATTTTATGCTCACTCCTGCGCTCTGGCTTAGCTGTGTTTCTCCCATTAGGACTCGCTCATAAAGAAACCCTGGCTGTAAAGTTTGCCTTCTGAGACAGACAACCTTGGAAGGCAAGACTGCCCCCTCAGAGCCACTGATTCCATACATCGAGCATCTGATTTTACACAAAGGCTTACTGTACAGCACTGCCCCCAATACTGCCCTCGGAAGAATCTTTAAACAGGCGTCCTTTTTAAAATAATGGATTTAGAGACACTTTGAACTGCACATATGCTGCTATCATATGATAAATTAAAACTCAGGTAATGTTCAACAATTAGATATGTTGTACCATTGTTAATTATTTTTATTTTAGTCAGGCAATTTCAGTAAAGGATAAGTGCATACAGAATTTCTGAAACAAGAACATTCAACACTCCATGTCAGTCAACAGAATTCAAAGATGGCCACATTCTTAAGGCAGTTAAAATCCCTATCTCTAAAGATAAAAGGCCTCTCTTTCACGGGGGTAAGGATTATCACTCAATTAAAAAGCCACTTAAAACCGTGTGACGCTGTGACACATTCTGCACCAAAAAAGACAAGAAAAGGCCACCAAGCAAACTTTTAAAAAGCCTCGCTATCAGCGCGAGGTGTTTGCCCCCCTGCCGAGTGAATGAGAGGACAGGAATTCGTGAGGAAGACGGATCGCCCCTGTCAGTGATGGGTGGGACAGGGAGACGGGGGTCGGCGATAAGGAGTGGGACGCGCCTGTCCACTCTTGGGACACTCTTTGGGGCTGAGAGCTGAGTCTAAACAGAAACGCAGTGTGTGTTTTCGAAAAAAAAAAAAAAAAAAGGTATTAGCCTGACCCTGGCCAGCGGGAGTTCAGCCGGAGTTCAGGGCAGATGTTTGCCAGTAGTTTCGCACCACAGGAAGGCAAAATTGCTTCCGGATTCACCTCCCCCCCCCCTTCTCCCCTCCCCAGTGTCAGCCCTGGCCGGTCCCGTGGCATAGGGTTACAATGTCTGAGGGGAAGCAGTCCCCGAGCAGGATGCCTCGGTCCCGGTTGCAGTCCAGCTCCTCGATGAAGCCATGCCAGTAGATGACTAACCCCGGTCCGAACCTGGGACAAAAACGAAGACAGAGAAAGAGAGAGGGAGAGAGGGAGGTTAGTGGAGGTGTTTCTCTTTGATCACCACCAGGAAATGTGTCAGTCACGGTAAAAACAAAGCTCGCCTACAGATAAGATCGCTGAAAAAAAAAAAAAACGTGATACACAATGGGTCGGCTCACAATGGCTTTCTTCTGTAATTATCGCAATAATAAAGCAACATTTGAATCGTTATTACGGAAGCGGCCGCCCTCTGCGTGGCTCGGAGAGAGGCCTCCCTCGCACCAGCTGCGCTGAGACGGCTCCCACTAATGTTCTGTCTGCCGGTATTGTTCCAGAAGTGTCCAGCTGTTTAATTCACATGGACACTTAAAGCGCAGCATAACTTTGGCTCGGGCTGGACCTCTTTGCCGGAGCGCCATAAATAACAGGGCTAGCCAAAGCCCTGTTGACGGTCAAGTCAATATTGAAATCTAAACTCTTTTTTCATTTTCTTTTTCTTATTGGCCACGTCATATATCTCAAACCCCCCTGTAGGTGCAAAAGCAATTAAAACAGGTTTTGCTGGGATAGCATAACTATTTCGCTACTTCTCTAACACCTATTAAAATATCCTTCAATGACAGTGGCACTTCCTGCTCAACATGGGTCATACGTGTCTTTTGAACTTTTTTTTCTGCCTTAGGACCTGTTGGCGCAAATAAAGGTTTTCAAATAACAGTGCCTAGTCAGTGGCACACCGCCCTCTGACAATAAAGAGCATGCTGAATTCCCCGCAGACTTAAACAGGAAGCAGCCCCGTGGACTATATAACCCATCAGGAAGTTCATACCTTCAGGCAAAGTTCATAAAAACTCAATGACAATCAATCACATAAAATAAACAAATGCTATTACTAATGCTAATACTAATGCTGATACTCCTGCTAGTACTAACAACAAAAATAATATTGATAGCAGCAGCAGCCCTGCTGGTATACTGTGCTTAGCAGCCCCCCTTGCTCCTGTGGAGTGTATGTAATGAAAAGGCTGTTGACCAGTGGCTTTGTGTGACAAGGCCTCTTTTACAGACTGCATAAATAATCAAAACCCCCCTCAGAAGAAAAGCTATTGCACCTCTCCATTTTCTTCTTCTTTTTTTTTTTTTACCTTTCTACCCAATATAAAACCATTCCAGGCAACTGTAGTCCCGCATTCCCTTTTTTTACAATCTGTGATTTACGGTTCCGTATCTCTGGGCGAACAGGCCAAAACTAACAGCTCGGAGAAAGCAGGACAGATGCTGAGCAAGTTCACTGCAAAGTCACACATAGCTGAAGCACACAGCACAGGATTTCAGTCTTTTTTTTCCCCCTTCACAGATTCCCATACTCCAAGCCACTTCTGGATGGATTGCTATTCTTTTTATGGAAATGTTATGGAAACAAAATCTAAACATTTACATAAGATAACTTTGGAGAAGGGTTAAGCTGCTCTTTTATTGAGCATTGGTATGTATTCCTGGGCTGGGGGGCGAAGGGGAGGGGGGGGGGCAAAGAAAGGGAAAAGCAACCTTCTGAAAAGGTTAAAACTGTACATCAACAGATAACGCACCAGTGTACAATACATCATGTCCTGGCTCAAACTGAACTCTGGCCAGGGTTGTCAATGAAAACCAGGCACAAATTGAAATACACAAAAACTGTAAACACAGCGGAACATCTCCACTAAGGCTCTCCACGCTGTAAAGAAATGAAACAATGTTTTCAACTCCCGCTGTCTAGCACTCGGTCGATTTACTATTCAGCTCAATATCAGAAATACCTAGGAATGAATGTGAGATTTTGAGCCAAATTAGATTGGGACCTTGAGCAAGGTGAGCAAAGATCACCTAGCCGGTGGCCCATCCCCATTAACAAACACTTGACGTCATTGAGCAACCCTAAGCTCAGTGCTGTAAGATTTGGCACAAACTGGTCCAGAAACACGCAAAAAAAAAAGTTTCTTCGCGAAACACGCGGGACACGCATCTGCAACAGATACGGATGTTTGTTAGGTGCGTGGTGTGGGATGCCATTGCGACACGGCTGGGAAACACACGGCAATTAAAAGTAATGAGTAGTTGCATTTTATTTTAAGCAGGTGCCTGCTGGTTCAACGGCAGCTTAATGAGAGCGCTCCAATAAAGAACCCAATCAAACGGAGGTATTGAGAGAACAAGCTGCCATTAGCACTGCCTCACCCACACGGAATCGCGGCTTAATTAAATTACTAATTACAGCTCTCCATAGTGTCGTCTCAACCTCCTAACAGTCATTCTGGAAAAAAAAGTTCTTGAGAGAATTGGGTATCAGTGGATTTTTTTCTTTTTTTCAAATTTGAGTGCCAGAGCACACTGATGATGAAATGTATCAATGGATGATTGCATTTCTGACATACTGCTATGTGGGTAAACGTGCACAAATTAAACGTACACTCATGCCTGTAAGAATGGAGTTTTTCTTTTCATTCATGCTAAATAATGATGCAGTTTCTTACTCTGGTTATCATTCTGTGTGGGTGTTAATTTGATCTTTTAAATGCAACCTTTAAAAGGTCTATCAGGGGGCAGACTCAAAGCTGGTCATTTCATTTTCATTACAGTACCGTCTAATTTCATACACTTCAAAAACCAAGAAAGGTACAGAGGTCACATACTTTTCGCGGTGTACGCTGTGACTGTGATAGCACTGGTGCTGAGTCTGGTGGCGAAAAAGCCGCTCTCTGTGTCTTTGAAGGCTCAAAAGAAAGAGCTCACTGTTGTGTCTGCCATACATCAAGACAGAGGGGGAGCTGGGAAGGTGCTGACAACCATTTTTCTAAAGTTTGCGGATTTTCTTCCTAACACCACCCTCCCCTACACACACACACACACACACAGAAACACACAGGTCTAGAACCTGCTTGGCGTCCTAGGTGACAGAACAGTGTGAGAAGGCGGAGAGGGTGGTGGTGGTCCGGGGGGGGTGCAACGCCGGGGTCCCTGCTGTCACAGCGCTGGTCAGCTCGTGCTCCCAGCTGGTGATTAATAGGTGTTTATTTATAGGGCTCGGACTGGGGGTGTGACTCACGGCTGCTGCGCCCGAGTCGATATGCGCGCAGGCCCCCGCCAGCGTCCTGCGTGTTTTACAGGCTCGCCCTCGGCCGCCTCGCCGCTCCTCCGCCAGCCCCAATAAAACAGGGGCAGAGACGGGCCTCCGAACAAACAGGGCGTCCACAGGCCGACTCTGCGTGTGGGGTCGGGGGCGAGGCGGGTTGGAGGCGGACAGAACGCAGCTGATGGCGAACTGCACGTCTGGGGGGGTCGGGCGTTCGTAAATAATGCAAAGGTGAGAGGGGGGAACACAAAGACAGGGTATCGAGACTGTTCCAGACAGGGCCCGCTTATTAAAGCCCCGTTCCGCTAGGAATAGCTCCGTTGCTCAAGTGTTTTTTTACTGCGGTGGAAACGTTCAATTCACTCCAGGTATGTAAAGTAGTAAAGTACAAACACACGGCAAAGGGTAAGTCGATGAGCGGCGGGCAAATGAACCCCAAACTTACACAAGCGCTATAATTACAGCGGAAAAGGCGGCGATAAAGAGGACGGCATCCTCTGTCGTGTGTAATTCTCCCCGACGTTTTTATGCTCTTTTCTGTCGATGAGATTTTAAAATAGGAACGTGACGCGGGATCGCCTTCCTCCTCCTCCGTTTGGTAGGAGTGGGGGAATTTACAACCAGCGACAAGGAATGTCAATACGGCTTGTAAGATTAAAGGGGGATTAAGGTGTTTTATCTGGAACCTGGGGAACCTCTGTCGACCCAGGGGAGCAAGCGTGCCCCCGGCTGAGTGACCGTGCATCTCATTCAGGGAGGCCTGGGGCCCGGGCCGCTTGCCGGCCCACGGGGGGCCGCGCTGACCATCAGAATCCTATCATTTTCCCATATTGATAATCTCGTTAATGCATCGGGTAAAGGCCTTTATCTTATCCGGCACCCCGCTATAATTGCATAAACCGTTCAACCTTATTATCCCCCAAGTCTTGTATTTATCACTATACGACTATTGGCAGGATGACATCCAATAAACGCCTGCCCTGCCTGTGATAATAACTGACAAAATAGTACTTCCAGATTTAGCCACTTAATTTATTCCTAAGACGGAGCTGTTAAGAGAGGACGACTTCTCTTGAAGATGACAACTCAGCACCAAGTCTCACCTCACAAGGCAACATACACCTTTCACTGCGACTGAGAGGGGAACGTTACCCATCCAATAACAGCAATCAGTTTTGAATGAGCACCCAGAGCAAACAGGAGAAGGAAACCAATGTTGCCTTGTCAAAATGTTTAAATAAGTTCAACAGTCTTGGCAGAAAGCATCGTGTTAACTAAATACTCCTAAAAACGGAGGAGGACACAAAGTCCCTTCTACTCCCACTTCAGGTTGCAGCCTTCCTCACGCAGTTTGGGGAAGCAGCCTCTTAAGGAGGATGCAGCATGACAAGTATGATTGAGAGGTCAGTTTCCCATTGTTAAATGCATCTTAGCACATGTTTATACTGCTTGTTATGTCCCTCAAAAGCATAATGAGATGAAGGAGCTGAAGCTAGCATACATATAGATTTCCCTGCCAGGTTATTCAGTAATATGACAAAGCTTCTCACTGTGTTGTCCTACCTGTGTCTCCATATGACAATGGGCAAGTGGATATATCGTCGTCCCATGAGGACTGCCAGTGCGCATTGTATGCACTACGCATTAAGGCAGAAGCCATAGGTAATTTGCGTTCCATACTTTTCACTTCAGTGCCATTTGGGAATCCTTTGACAAAAGAAAATATGAATAAACACAAACAGTTTTCTTCCCTAACAGAGGTTGTTACTCTACTTTTTTCCTCCTTTGTTGATCCTCAGGCCGTATACTACACGGTTTGTTTTTCTGTGCTGTTTACCCGCTGCTTAGGAAAACACCGTGTTCAGTTGTACCACAGCGGCGATACAGTCTGTATCTGAACCCGAAATTCATGGCGGCGAGGCGGGTTCAGCCGGGTTTCTCCCTCAGATGTCCCGCCGCGCGGGATCACGGAGGGGCGCGCTCAGATCTGCGGCGTCACGGTCCGACTCGCTCTGACATGCGCGCGGCTGTTTTGGCTGCGGGGTAAAACAAACAGCCGGAGGTCTGGCCCGGGGACCGAGAGGGTGTGGCCGCGTCCTTGGCGCCCGTGTTAAAAACCGGGTCGTCCCCGAAACGCTACGTCGACCAGCCGCCATGCTTTTATAAAACTGTAACAGAGCCCACATGCTAGTTCTACAATCCAGCTATGGGCCGAACACTGCTCCCCTAGCGGTTTCCCACAAGCCTCTCCTTCCAGAGAGAGCCTCTCTGGATCAGGCGGTGGGTGTCACAGAGTTCATCAGATCTTTAAGAGTGGTCTGTTCTCCGTCACCCAAATGGCCCTCTCCATCACCCAAACGGACAAACCCTCTCGTCGTGTCATTCTGAGTAGGAATTCATTAGGAGATGATGCTTTTAGATTAGGTTTTATTATGGGGCCTCGCTTCACGTAACTTATTTTCCTTTTATGTTAAGCCTTTAGCTGCAATTTTCACACCCCCTGTGGGCAATCAATCTGTAAGAATACAGTTCTATTACAGCTTTCACACAGGTGTAGGTTGATGCTCAACATACAAACCATTAATTTAGAAATTCAATATATACATAATGGTAGCAACGGAAGTATTGTCAATTTATGTAACCACTCATATCTTACCGCAGGTCTAGCATTTTGGCATATTCTTACTTGAATCACTACCAATAATACTAACAATATTATGCAATTTGTGCAATTTTAATTATTGGTTGGGGTCAATTATAACAATCTCCTTTGCAAGATTGAAAAAAGAAAAAAAAACTCTTAATATCACCATAATATGAAGACCGCTTTAAAAATATGCTGTTTTGGCGAAGGTTGTATGCAGCTTCTTTCAGTGCTTTCAGTACATATCCAGCTGCATAAAATTAAAAAAAAACATAAGCTAATGGAAAGTTGTCCTGGATAAGGCCCACTGCAAATCAAATACATCAAATCTAAATTAATTAAAAGCACACAAATATCAAATATCACTCCATTAATGTTTGCTGGTTGAGCTTCGTTAGCTCAGAGACAAACAGTAGCTTTTTTCTCTAATTTGGAAATGGGCTCTGAATGCGCGCCCTCCTCTCTCTGAGCCCTAATCATGAAAATAAGCTGCCACTGGTGATGGGAGGCCCTGGGCGCGTTCCAGACAGCCAAGACGACAGTGTCAAGGGGATACAAGGTCCTTTAACATGTTATTGTGATCTCCCAGCAGCCTTGCCAATAATTACCCGCTCTCTGGGGGCAAAACCAAATCCCCCTAAACTGCCTACAATTTCTCTTTGCTCTACCTTGGTGGAACCTAGCCTAATCCTGTCTTTAGCTCTCCCCGCTAATATGTTTTCAATTTGTGACAAGTCCTCTTCAGCCGTGGCTGTAATCAACAACAGTTTTCACTGTAACACAATACAGGCCAGCCCGGGCTCCCCGGCACTGCAGTATCCAGTGTTTCACGTGCGCCGGAGAGGTTTGCGCCGGGTCAGGCGCATGATTCGGGAGATATAAACAGCTCTTTGAACTGACCTGGTATTACATGGCTAGAGGACCTTCACAGTAAAAGCGCTCAGAGTTAGATATTGACAAGGAGAGCGGCGATCACTTTTGTTGCTGTGTATATGTCTATTTCTTGTGCTCTTAAGACTCGAGGTATTCAATGGGGAAATGTGGACAACAAAAACAAAAACAAAATTACTAAAACGGAATGCTAAGCTGCCAAAAGAGAAAATGAGCATGGAAAACAGCCTACACAATCGATTCCCTCTTTTTTTCTAGCAGACAGATAAATCATTACTGCAAAAAAAAAAAAAAAAAAGCCGGTGGAAGTATTTGTTGTTTGGAACCGTAAGTTTACATATGTTAGAGAACCACAGAGCCCAAAATTAGAGGCCTGCTCCAGCTCCCTCTCGGAGACAGACCTGGCTTTCATCCAAGTCACTACCTTTCAGAGTGCATAGTCGCATTACAAGCACTAAATCAACATGTCAACACCATGCGATCTGCACTTTTCCCTTTAACCATATTGCTTACAGCTACTCAGCATATTTAATACATTACTGCCCCGACCGCATCAGAGCAGAAAAAATAAAATGGTACCTCACGACAGAGGAGACCGTTTTTTTCTGGACAGACTCGACACTGTACCATCAAGCTACCTCTGAAGGGGTGAAAAATAAATCAAACCACAGAATCAGGTGCGGGAGAGAAGAGGCCATGGATGTACCCCCTGCACACCGGCCTTGACTCCCCCGTTACAATGCTTTGCTTAGGACTTTATCTCACATGTCTGAAACTGAAGTGGCAGTGAATGAAATGGACTTCTCTGCGAAGCAGTCTGCTTACTCTGCAATTTGTTTACATTCCGCAAAGTAATTTTAGCCCCGGGGCAAAGGGATACGAGCCTCGGAGTCCATGAGTCTTTTCAGAAACGGAGCGGGTCCGTGTCTGAAGCCAGACCTGGAGGTGGCTCACGGTGAGCTTAAACAGAGCTGACAGGCAACCGGGATAAAATACTGCGATACTGATGGCTATCTGATCAAACCTGTTCCGAAAAGAGCAAAAACGGGACATGTACCATTTACATATGCAGGCATAAATATTTATTTTTTATAAACATGAAAGAACATGGCATGATGACAAATTACGTCAAAAACAAAAACAATATTGGATAAAACTGGAAACCTTCTTTTTACATTCTACATTCAATTTGCATTCTGGCACAAAATGGCTGCCAAGAATCACCAGGGTTGGTACTGCATATCTGTGTTGGTTATGATCAGTAAAATCCCTTTATGCCATAAGATCCAGAAATGGCACCATATAAATACAATTCATTAAAATTAGAATAATTATTACTTATAAACATCATGGTTTTCATAGATCATAGCCTGTCTCATTATTTAATCTGTTGCAACTGCACAGAAAACACAGATCTGCACAAAGCTTGCATCCTGCACCCTGGACAAGGGCACATGCCAAATAAAGAATCATAATAATCACCATCCAATTAGAGTGCTCCATTACATCACCTGATTGTCTCTCCCCTGGGTTCTTCTGCCTGTCACATGACACACCCCCCCATCCATGACTCGGAAGGGCTCTGGACACTCTGACTGCGGGTCTGCCGTCTGAGATAAACGAGTCGTCCCGGCTAATCAATAGCAGGTGAACTTGGCCAAAATGAGCCTGCGACCTCCCAAAATGAATATCAAGAGCAGCTGGGTGACAACACCCCGGGATATTTATACAACTGCACTCTGATACCAATCGGCTGTCCTCCGCGCAAGCCAGTGTTTTCTCTGAAGATCTTGGTGCAAATCAAATTTCATTGTAGTTTTAAAAAATTTGCTAAGCAAACACGAAACCCTCCTCCAGCTATTGCTGGAGCGAATACAGTGGGACCAGGGTGGGATTTGTCCTTTACTTTTCCAAGCCATGTCACTTCAAAGACCTTGAGGGAGGGGGTCCAAGATTTGAGAAAGTGGACCGGCAAAACTAATTAGCCGGCGGATCAAACTGGAACTTAAATACTCCGAAACATGTAATAAAAGAATCAGTGAGTGACACCCAGGGTCACGGCGATGGCAAACAGTGGTCCTGAGGCAGTCTGGTATTGATTTTCACTTGTTTGGGATGAAGGGGGTCTTTATGAGTTGTCAACCTGACAATTTAACCCCTTTTCACAAAACAAACACGGGGATCTCCGGGCTGACAGTGTTGATCTGCGGTACGACTGACACTGCCTGAGCTCCTGACAATGCTCTGAGATGGGGGGGGGTTAGCCTATTGAAATGCAACAGCCACCAGCATTAGTCGCACATTCCCCCAGAGGAGATGTTACAGAGGTCCTGACTGGACCCTGGCCCTGCTACACTGTCTCTGCACCACATGCAGCAGGAAGCATCCTCCACACACAGAAACACAAAAACATTCTCTGGCTGCAGCTGTTTCACTCTGAATCAAACTGCAAGCAGACAGAACAGCATGTGGAATGCAGGTAATGTGGCAAAAGGGGAACTCAATGTCAAAGATCACAGATACTGACCTCACAGTCATAGAACTAAACACATATATGAATGGTCTGAATAATCCAGGATCAAGTTTAGAATTTTTTAAACATCATCTTGGTGCCTCAGTTGTGAAGTTTTAGCAAACTCAATAGAAGGAAGACTTAAGCATTTACCCCCCCACACACACACGCGCACATCCACACACTCTAAAGCCCGTGAATTGGACCGTGGTGCCTTTTGAAAGTTTAACACTGTGAAACCTTTAAGGGGAGAGGATGAACACGGCGGAAAATAAAGCACAACAGGTTATCTGAGCAGGAGCTCTGAGATCTGTAGGCTGTGCCCAGGCCGGTCAGGATAACACACTCCCTGCAGCTGGCCGCCGTGAGAAACGCCGTCGGACACGAAGGTCCCCCGCGGGCGCGAGCACAGGAGCGGTCAGGCCGGGGACGGGGACGGGGCCGGCCGTTACCCCGCCCGCCGCCGATGCGGGGAGCGCTCCCTCGCCCCCGACATCGCTCACGCCGCCACGTCAAAGGACCCCAGCCCGGAGCGAGCTCTCTGATGGCCCTAAACACTTGACAAAGCAGGAGCCCTTCTACTCTTCCCTTCGGATTGCCTCATCTCTCTGTCAGAGATGCCGAGGGGGACTCCATTAGCCCGCCCGAGTCCCTCTCCCCCCACTGGCAGTCATTTAGCCAGCCCTCCGTGTTGTGAAGGCTGTCCATGTCAAATTAGCCCGGGCCCCCATTGTCCTTATTACAGCTTGGGAAACGCCATCATGAGTAATGCTACGGGGTCCCTCACTTGTCACTAGTTGTCAGACAGACGCGGAGTGTGGTTACATATAGCTGACAGGTAATCTTAATGTCTTCAATTATCCCAATTAGTCTTGTCATAAACAATTCGATAAGTGTGCGACCAACACAAACAGATAAACACGCACGCCCAGGTCTCAGGGTATTAATGAGAAGCGTAATGGGTAAATCAGTGATATAATGCCTGGCTTCTTTTGTTCTCGGCGCCCTGCACAGCTGTGGGTTGGCAGACAGTACCTGGTCAGCTCAAATTGTACCATCTCCTTTCATTAGCGCATTGCTGGTGAGAATCTGAAAGGCCGTGACAAAATTCATTTAAGAGGAGAGGGAGCAGATTGCCTGGAGCAGGTGTTATAAGGGAGATAAAACAAAAGTGCCCCCCGCCACCACCCCCTTTGTTTTTTTTTTTTCCTTTAATTTTTCTTTTTTTTTTTTTTACGTCCCCAGCTCTTCACAATACCAAACGGGATTAATAAGAAAACTATTCAGTGTGCATTCTTAGAGATAAATCAGTAATGACAAGGAGGGTGCCTTTAAACTGCAATCAAAGCAACAGAGAAATCCACCCATTGCAAATAGCGAGAGTGCAAAGTGTTTACAAGGCTATGGTGAAATCTAAATATTGTCTTAGCATGAGTGACTGGACCACCACCTTTTTGTGAAGATTTTGTGATAGCTTGTGGTGTTTGGTTTGGGTCCTGCCGCCATATACCTTATCACCGTGCCGTGTCAACACCCACTACATCTTTGAAGGTTTTTTAAACAGGTTTTATCACTTATTTGCACTGTTCTGTTCTTTTAGTTTATAGTGAAGTTTTATTTGTAAAAAAATAAAATTCTTAATTAAAATATCCCCATAATATTTTGCAAGTTGAAAACCATAAAAACAAAAGCTTAAAGGCTCAGTACACCAGAGACGGTTTCATCACACGCAGACTGCATCCAGACTTACGCACTCGTAATTAAAAGCACATTTTCAGACACAATTTTCCCCATAACTTGCAGCGAATAAAAAATGCATTAAATAGCCATGCTCCTGAACTGATCAAGGCGCTTTAAAATGAACACAACACCGGGATGCAGATGCCAAATCCGGATACTCTGCCGACTGCCTGCTCAAAAAAACGAGGAGCAGTTTGCACGGAGGCTCAGAATATGAGAACGGGTGGCCACGGCGTCAGAATTCCCACAACTTGGAAAACTGTCAAGCCATTCGTTAAAGATCTATGGTGGACCCCTGTCTCTGCTAGTGACCCCAGCCAGTGATGGCTGAGGAAGGCAAAAGAGGGGGAGAAAAAAAAAGAGAAAAGCCGTCACAGGGAAGTTGTAATAGGAAATTGCTCTTGGCAACTATTTGTTCAAGCACCAGAATTATTTTTTTGTGCCAACACAGTGAGCCCCATTGGAAAACAGGGCAGGTCTCCCTAATGAGTAATCTATTTCAGTGCAGTCTTGTCTGGGCATGACAGTTTACTGAGAGGCTGGAAGAACTGGTAATTACCGGTGTTACGGGGCAATTAATGCATATTACACTGCAGCACTCATGGTGGCGACTGTCAGTTCCCCAATAAAAATGAGTACTCTTCAGCTAAAGGGTGACATTAATTGGGCCTTTAATGACTATGCAGAGGAGACCAAGCCAAACAGGAACAAAACAGAGACTCCGTCTGACTTCAGGAGCGGGAAAATTGTACTAAAATGAGATTAATTGCTGTTTAGAAAAAAAGAAGAGGGGAAGAATAAAAAAAGATTAAATTATAGGCTTTGGAGTGCAAGGGCTGCTGGTTGTGATGTCAATTCTTTTAATTATTTTTATTTTCTTAATGCAGAGAAAAGGCATTTGGTGTTCCTTTATGCAGAATATTGCCTTGGTTGGTACATATGGCATGCACAGATACAGCCACATAGCATACAGTACATAGGCCCTGCAGGCCTAGGAATCCCCAAATCTAAGGAATTTTCTCTTTCTGCAACACCACGTATGGTGAGCATGGCATGTACTGTGTAATGGCAGGCCATTTCATTGTGTTCATGACATGGACAAGCTAGGCAGCACCAGGTGACCATGACAATCAAAAGCCTTGCTACTGCTCTGCCACCAAGTGGATTAGTGACAGCTAAGGACCGAAAAAAAGAGAAAATGTAACATAAGGTAACTTTGGATAACTTTTCCAGAGACTATCCAAAGCAATTTACAAATTCTCTAAACTCCTTATATGGTTATTTTTCACCAGAACAACCTAACCAGCTGTATTAATGTCATATCGCCGTACGCGTAGCTACCTGAATATGCAAGCCTTTTAATTAAAATCTAAACATGCAAAACATGAAGTTATTTGCATTTTTTTTCCTGAGTAAATATGCAGCGCTCTGAAATTCACCACGCTGCCTCCTGTGCTGTCATGGTGCAGACTCACACACTGTCATTGGCGGTGATAGAACGCTCCGCGCTTCAAAGAGGCTTTACATTGGAGAGGAGAAAGCATATATTTGAATTGCAAAAACACATCAACTTCCGATGGGAGGAAATTCGAGACAACTTGCTGGAGTTAAAGACCTACATTTTCCAACGAGCAACCCTCGGCAGCCGTAAACCAGGGCATATCATACGCAACATAAACACGTTTCTGGAAATTTAGCATATCTAAATTTTCGTAACAGGACGCGATATATATTTTAAAGGACCTTTTGAAAATATGACATGATGAGAGAACCACACAAAATGCTTTGAGTATTCCTGTATTCAGAGAGCGCTAGACTGGTAACCTCCCATGCGAGTCCAGACCTTTTTCAGCTATTTGAAACTGTGGTGATGGAAAAGTAACAACTTACAGCGTCCTATAAATTGGATAAGCACTTAACACCACCATTTATACTACATCGACAGAGCAACCCATTACCTTGACCTTTCTAGGACAATTCTTAGCAGAGCCGCGACTCGCTAAGTTACACTCATCTGTTTGTCAGCCATTTGCCTTTATTACAAAGTAATAAATCGGGAAATGGAAAACATTTCTGTCGCTCCAGGAGTATCTTTATCTTTCAGCAGCATATTGAAAGCCTCCAGAAGCAGTGGAAACACTTGCAAAACCTCCTCATAAATAATCCACACCATGACGCCCCTTGCAATAATATAAATCACTGCATATTTTAAAAGATCATTTCCGTGATTTTTTCCTTTTTGTTTTTTTTTTGGGCCAGTGGATACGTCTAGTCCTGACCAGCGCTGATTTCACTTTCCACAGTCTCATTCTTTTCATATGCTTAAAGTGAACAAAAACAGTCTGTACATGTTAATGAGCTCAAACTGCAAATACAGACATGAGACGATCATCTCACATGCATGACAAAAGAATCCTGGCATAAACTACTGCTTTTATGCTCTTCAATAACAGCCCCTAACTGAAAATGACCCAGTATCTGAAAAAGCTAGACTGGGGGGGTCTACGGATTTCAACTGAACTACAACTTGAACTACAACTTACAATATGCACGTTTTTGTAATTTAAAAAAAAATCATCATGTCATTCTGTGCAAAAAAAAAACAGAAATAAATAAAAAAGAACAATCTCCCTGTATTAATGGATATGTGGGCAATAATCAGTCCACTTTTTGCTGAATTTTTCAAGTGCCTTTTTTTTTTTTTTTTTTGAAGACCGGCAAAACAGAACACTTGCACTTTAAGAAGGCTGCCTAGTGCCTACATTATACAACGGGGTACAGTCCTCGCCACGCTACGCTGTGATGTGGTCACCCCTCGGCACGCCGCCTACATGTTGACAAGCCGGAGACAAAAATGAATTGAAATTAATGACAGATGATTTACAACTTTACTGCACAATGACCTCTGTCACACAGGCTTGCCCTAAATCAATCCGCGTGATAAGAACTGCCGTTTCTACAATGTGCACCTTGGTATATTCAGTAACCATCTTATCTCAGAAAAGGAAATCTGAGTAATGACTAAAGACAAGCTATAACAAAACCACTAAATCCAGGTTGTCAAACACAATTTACAATGTATATTTCTCCTCCTTTTTTGCTGTTAAAACAGTAATTACGAAAACCAAAGCGATATGGGCGAGTGTTTACGGCCGCCCATTAGAGGCAGGGCTGGGAGCTCTCCGTGTTTAACTTTGGGATAAAGAAAATCACGTGGAGGGGCCTGGGAGAAGGCCCAATGACTTTATATCCTCTTGTCAGAGCCGTGCAGCACGGCTTTATTTGCAGTGATACATGCAGGGGGAGGTTGGAGGTTAAAGTTGAGAGGAGGGCCAACAGGAAAACGGCCCAAACACTTTGAGAAGATTACAGAGTTTAACATGTTAAGACCTTTCAGTACTTTTTCATTTTGTTGTTTGGGGAGGGGAGGAAAAAAGTCCACTTTCCACACGGCCATATTAAAAAGGGGGGAAAGCTCAAACATGACATCAAACGCCGCAATTCCGCTCCCTCTCTGCGTCCATGGCGACTAGTCAAAAGTCCAGCTTTTGAAATGCGGATTAAATGTTTGTGCTTGCAAAATTATTTGAAATGACATTTGACAAGGCCGCTAATATTTCACCCAAAAGCAAAACAGTGCCGCGACCATGACGATTTGTTGATTACTCGTAAGGGCACAGGTAACGTCATTGCAGTTTCCCACGAGCTCAAACACAACATAAAATAAAATGCGGGGGGTGGGGGGCGAAGAAAAAAAGAAATGGTTTAAAGTTTAAGCGAGTGTGTTTTGATTCAATAAAGCGAGCGCGGCCAAATGTTTTGTCATCATTATTCAAGAATTCGGCCCCTTTCTAATTCAAACCACAATGATTACTCAAAACAGTATCGGTAGTGTTTCTCTGACCGCGGCTCGGTCCTTAGTGGTAACTCAAGGGCTGCGGACTGTCAGCGACTCGCAAGATCGAGTTCCACTAACTGCTAAGACCCCTCATCGCCAGATTAGGTGAGGTGTAGGTGACTGCCCTCTACTCTGCCCATGTAATCAGCGAACACGGCTTTCAATATGATTCAAATTAAGAGAGCACGACAAACAGAGAGAGGTATACACTTGCCGCTCTGCAATCAGCGCTGATGGGGTTTTTCAGTCAAAAGGCTGGGCAGTCCGATTGTTTTGTGTTTGTTTTCTGTTTATGGGGTTGAGTGGTGGGTGGGGGGGGTGCGTTTGAGTGTCTGGTGACCCGGCAACTGACCTTTCAATTCTAAACATATCTTCGAATCTATTTCTGACAAAATGAATAAGGAAAGTTCAGGCGAGAGAGTTGCTCTGATCAGAAACTGACAGCAAACTCTGTCTGAAGTTAATAGTTTTCACATTCATTACAGTCAAAAAGAAGAGAATCCGAGCCGTCGTGGCGGACAGAGGAACCAGCCTCGGTTGGAGGCTGCTGCGCTGAAATTGAAGTGGCACATTTCATCACGGGGTTTTCACCAGACAACTCGATTTTTCCCTTATTTCGAGCCTCACTGACATATTTATGTTTATAATAAAATCAGACCGGTCACTTTAAATACAGGCCCGTCATCTAAAAGACGTAAAGAGATTTAAAATGGCACAGACTTACAACATGCACGCGGTTGATAAAGATATCTCTCAAAGAAAGAAGGGGATTACTTTGACATTTCTTTGCCCATCACTTGGGGGATTTAAAACCCAAACTGAGACAGTTTACATTTCACTTGTTAAAAAAAGAGACTTCTGTTATCTTCCATCAGTGTGAATGAAAGTACAGGGAATCACCTGTTTTAAACTCCACTTTCCAAATAAATTAGATTGATAAGCTACAGAAGATACAGGAACATAACAGTGTAGGGCTCCTACACTCCATTGATATTATTAAACAAAGTTTAAAAAAAAAGTAAAAATAACTTGATATGAATATTTAAGGTTAATCACAAATATAAAAAATATCACCTTCCTTAATTCTTGTTTTGTTACAGTACACGATAAGCAGGTTTGTACTATGGCCATTTATGGCATATAAAAAAGCATGGTGTATTATTGCACTACATTGGCAGCAAAGGACACTCGGTTCGAAGGCGCCATTTATCAAAACAGCTTCAGATTAGCAGCAAAGGTTTTACCCCTAATCATTTATATATGTGAAATAGCTTAAAGAGGGAATCGGTTGACCTGATAGATATCGTACATTAGTTGGAATTGATGAATGAAATCAAAGGTCAAAGCTCCAACGGCCGGTGCTCACATGTCTCTGATTACCCGTCCAATGGCTCCGAGGCCAGCGATGTTTAAGCTATCAGGCAATCAAGGAACCTGGGAGAGCCTGAAACTCAAACCAGAGACGTGAGCTACGAGCACTCAAAGTGGGTTATATTTGTTAGTTAATGTTTTCAGCAACTGCCAGAATTAAGTTAAAAAAAAGGCACTATGTTATACTTCAATCCCCCGAATACATTTTAGTATGATAAAAAAAAAAGACATAACAGGGTATTGCACATGCATCCTGTGACTAAAAATGAGACAGCCATTAAATTAAGTGCTATCCATTGTTTGAGCATGCTCTCTGTCAGTACAACCTAAAATAACTGCAAGAACAATCATGAAAGAAAAGGTAGTATAGATCAAAAGACTGTTCAAAGAAAACGATCAGTTCTGTGCAATGTGTTGAGAATGTGTTAAAGTCAGGCTAAGCTATCTACCCAATGCCAGGCTCTGTGGGTTAATGTTAAATACAAAACGTAGAACTGAGATTTATTTAAAATGTACCCTTGCCAGCAAGACATATTTCCGAGAGCTTTTTCACATGGGTGGACATTTTTCTTTCGGTTCGTGATTTATTGACTTCTGGAATGCCTGACATCATTCCGGTGAAAAGGTACTTTCATTTTGTGATTATACCCTGATGCCAAATATTACACAAAGCAAAAATATATAAGGTTCTTGACATTTTAGACTGGGAAGGAAATTAGACACGATTTGTATACCATGGCATATTTATTGTTGCAGCACTTTGTTTACACTCCAGATTGTCAGGACGTTTAGTCAGCGCGCCGTAGTCAGAAGCCCTTAATTGTGATTTATTTTGGGGACTTTTTGGCGGCCCGGGTCCCTCGAAGAAGGGGTACTCGGTCGGATCTGTTCTCAGTTTTGGCTTTCATAGACTCTTTTTCGGGTCTAAATCAGGGCAGGCATTTCACTGGAGAAATTCGCCGGGGTCAGATGATACACAGTGTACATTGTAATACTGACGGAGGTCAGGGGGGAAAAAAAACATCTACATAAACCAACGTTCAACGTGCAGGGAAAACTCTCACCCGGACATTTATCGGTTCTGTAGTGCTGCTGCAATTTCTCTTCCCCGTACAAAAGTTTTTGAGAGGAGAACCAGCGAGTCCTTGCAGAATACATCTGGTTCTCGATTATGACAACAAAGTGGCAACCCGGCGTAATTGATGGCCGCACAGAGAGGTGAAGGCAAACAGAACTAACACAAACCTCGGCAGGAAAGGACAAGGTTGAGCGAGGGACAGCGGCTCTAAAAGAAGAATAAGTCAGGGTTATTTATATACAACCACTTATCACTACCATCCAGCACCTTGCCAAGAGCAATACACCTCCACAGACCATGGTCTCTGCACCATTAATTAGACATGAAGGTGTTGTTTGACCGAGGGGCCGAAGAATAAATGGATTTTTTTTCCGCTTTTAATTGAAATCTGAAACCTTTGTGCCTTTCTCTGAACACAAAAAAACTGTCCACATCCTTGCTTTAAATAAACAAATATGGATGCACAAAATGACTAAGTCTACTTTATGTGACTACTTATTCAAGCTAAATACATTCTTTATGGTATATGTATGTGTATATATTAAAAAAGCCCAAAAAAAAAGGAGGAAAACAAAACCGGAAAAAGCAGGAGGCCTCCATGCAATATGCAAGACCATACAGATCCTTTCTGAATCTGAAACAGCTGATGTTTCATTTAACCTAAACCTGGAAAAGCTAATCCTCCCACAAAGCCGTTTAACATTTTCGATGTCATGAAGCGGCACCAGCCAAAACATAAAATATGCATTCCTTCCTCTCCATTTAGAAAGCGCTCTCTCCCGCTAATGCAATTCCTGAGGACCAGTGTAATAGGTATGTTGGTTGATATAAGAACAAAAGGATATATTGTTTCCATTCAATTGAACATATTTTAGCTGTGAAGCCTTGTCGGAGGCTGAGAGCGGGGACCTCCTTTTTACATTCCCTCTGACAGCCATTGACCTCACGCTCCACCGCTCCCCTTAGCCTTCAGTGTACAATTGAAGGATCATCTGATGAGAGACTTGTGCTTTTTGCCTGCCTCTTACCCTGCAATTAAGCTGTTTAATACATTTCACTTTGGGGTATTATAGAAGTGAACTGTGGGGGTACATGAGATGAGACACTTAAGGGTTTAAGCTTGCAGTCCTTACACATGCATTGAAATAACTTTCTTGTCCCATTTTCCCCCTCAAAGAATCAAATTTTATTGGGGGGCAGTGGAGTACACACTCTGATTTTGTGCTAGGCTTGGCACCTCTTAGGTCTTTATGATTCTACTTTGCTGTATACTGGCAACATTAAAAAAAAACCTGACAAGCAAAAGCACAACCAGAACTCTCATGATACTCTCATGATACTTTCTGCATGCACACCAAAGTCTTCCATAAGGATTGTAATAACATTGAATCACCATTAAATGAAACTGGTGCATAACGCTTAACCTCCTTGATGCACATCAGATTATTCTGCCGTTTTTTTTTTTTTTAATCTGCCCATCCCAAAGAACTTATTCCATCTGGATCTCCAATATGCTGGTCTTGACATTCATTTTTGAGAATTACTTATAAAACATATTGAAAATACAACAGCCATCACATTTAATTTCCAATTCTACAAATTCTATTACAGTAACCTCAACACAGCAAAAAGAGGAGCCATGGACAGTGCAGGTAGTACACAAATGTGAATGACCGCTGGTGTGAATAAAAGCTTCATGTGATTCTATTCTGGAATATGTGCTTTCTACATGAAGAACTTATGTATACTGAAGTCTCAAATACATTACATATTTTTGTGCTGCCACTATATTTATATGACATAGTTTATTGTACACGCTTCCCTTTTAAGCAAAATTTGACAGATCCTATTTAAAAGACAATTTTCCCTATTGATATTTAGAAGTTTCTTTTGTAAAGATACCGTTCAAGCTGCAAGTCAACATGTAGGTCAGGAGCAAGAACATTCTTCAATGCTTATTAAAAAATAAGAAGTCACTGGGGTTGGCAGCTATGGAATTCAGAACAAGAACTGTTACATAAAAATAGTAAGAACAATAACCCCACTTATTAGTGTAAGAAAACATCATCAAAATAGCTATTCATATGTGAACAGACATAACCAACAGATATGTGTGCACATACAGGCTTAAACGCAATATACAGGATACATCTCGTTCAATACTCTCCCACTATTTGTCACAAGGCTATCTTTGTGTCAAGAAAATAATTCTTCACATGTCCCTGCTACGTTCAGCATTACACAGCTCGGAATATCTTTGGGGGTCAGAGGCAAGCGCGTACTCAAAAACATTTCACCCATCAAGATTCTTCTGTTATATTGGGTTTTACAAAAAGCCATTTTAATAAAGTCCCACTGCTTCTCTGTGCCCCTAGACAGGATCTCACAAGGATGACAAATGTTGCTGACTTCTGCCTTCATTGAAACCCGGAAGGTCAACTGCGGAAAAAAACACGCGCCTCCGCGAGCCTGATGACATAAATCTTGAAAGCTGACAAAAAAATGTAAGTTAATTTTCAAAAGTTCCGTAACAAAACAGGAATTCATTCGAACGGCATGCTCCCGCCTCAATTTACTTTAGGGTCTCTTTCCATCTTAAACTGTCATACGCGGGCTTTAAAAAGAGAGGTTAGGTGCCTCTTCACTCCCGAGTCCTCGCCTTCGACGCCACGCTCGTGTCAAAGTTGTTTTTTAACCTCAAAGTGTAACAGAAAATTTCTATAATATGCGGATGCGAAAAAAACGAAAATAAATAAGTGAAATTGACACTAAGTGAGAAGTAAATCCTCCGGCTTCGAGAAACTGCGTGGATTATATTCGAAAGTATTAAAGGGGGGCTTCTAAATATGTATTGAGATTCATACGGCATGAACACAACTTGTCATTTGCCATTAGCACTTAAAGGTGTGCATGACACGTAACGCGCTTTGCACTTAAGCACACAGAAGGAATGTGTACAGCAGTAAATTCTGTTGTGTACTTAGGTTGCAGATTCCGAAGGAGACTTTACTGCAGACGCAGTCATGTAAATCTTCCGCGGCTGATATGATATGCCTCACTTATTTCACAAGTCACACCTTCCAAATCCAGTAACCTTTAAAGACACTACAGAGAACTAACAAAAAGGTTAGCTTTGGATGTAGCAAGGGGGGCATATAAAAATGAAATATCACATTCAAGAAAACAATATCAGAAAGCCAATGTTAAGTTTAATTGTGGCCAATTTCACCAGTTTTAAAGAAACTGAATCATGAAGGTAAGATTAATCTTCTCATTGGTCATTTTGAGTTTCCCGGGAATCTCCACATCTTCATTGCGCGTGTTAAAGTCGCTCTGTCATTCCTCCATTACTAAACACGCAATAAAGGGACAATTCCATAATTCCATAATCTGTCATTATTGACATGAGAACAGAGCAACCGATCCGTAAAATCTACACGCACAACAACAGCCAACAAATCGTGACAAATATTGTCCATGTGGATGTAAAACAGTTTCTTGCATGTGGATGTCCAAAGCACTGGTTCTACATGTGTCCTTTGTGAGACCTCAGAAAAGAAGGGCTTTTCCTCAAGGTTGCCCCTGTAATGTCCAGCCTCATTGGATCATCAGTGGCGACGGCCCACGGCATCCCCTTTCAGGTGACATTTTCTATCTGCAGTGCCTTCCTGATGTCCCTGGTCCTGCTAATCCCCCCCAACCCCAACCTTCGTTCTGCGCGCACACGCGCACACACACACACACACACACACACACACACACACACACACACACACACACACACACACACACACACAGACAGACCACCTTATCTTAAACGTCCTTAAAAGCATCCATGGTGAACCTCAATCAGGTTTGGGCACAAAAGACCAGGTCATTACAAATCATTAATTAGACGTTTCTGGCCTTACTGCGCATGCATTGGATTTGCAAGAATGATGGACATATCCATTAAAAGTGAATACATTATGAAATATCTTGCATCGAGAAATTTAATTCATTTTTCAGCAATCTGATCAGCACGATTAACACTCTGCTGGTATTATCATTTAATTCCTACAGTAAAATCAATGAAATTTAATATTGAGCAAAATAATTGGCACAGGTTCTTTTAATTGTTTAAGGTGTTTGACTATGGCTACATCAACCAATGTGAAGTGGAGAAAACACACAATTTCTGCATATGCCATGGTGAAGGAGAGGACTGTCACAGCATTTCATTTCAGCACAGTCACCCTGGCCTGAAATAAAGGCCTCTAGAACCTGTATGGCTATCGCACCATCACCTAAATACACTTAAAAAATACAAAGGAAGCTTGGATTTTATTTATGCTTTCAAGATATTTAAGCCATTTAAGTGCTGACAGATTATAGGTGTGTGTTTATCAAAAGGTGCAGTCACTGTGTAACTTTGCAGCTAAATGTAAAAGAAGAAAATGTGTCAAAAAAAAACAAAAACAAAAAACGAACATTCAGGACAGTGTGCGCCCATGTCTGTGATTCCGAGTGGTCAAGCCTCATGATGTATATGACAAACAGAAAGTCTTAACCCCACTGCATATGAGGGAGAAATGAGCCATACTGTCCCATTATATTGCTATAAATCATTTTTGTCGACCACTGACAGCTTTTTATCAGATATAACCTTTTCAAGCTTCCATTAGGACTGCTAACATTTTCAACTCTGACACGTTTGTAGTTTACGAATTCCACAGCTGATTAACTCTGAGCAGAGGCGGGCTGCTGTCTGTGGTCTTTTCCAACAAAGGCCTTTCATCTTGTTATTGGAGGGGGTGGGGATGCAGCTCCAGTGTAATCATTTACCCCTTAACTTGCAGTTTTAATTCTTTTACAAACATTAAACTGTCTGGACTATCTCTGATTGAAAATGCTTACATTCGCAAAAAAATACAAAATTAGCTGTTGAAAGCACAGAATCTACAAAACCTATTTAATTGCCTCCTGCATATGGGGGCCGGGGAAATCAGAAAACTGAGACAGTTCGTCACCACATTTCTCAGTTTCAAGCCTGCAAACCAAGGCACCGCGAGGGCAAGATTATGTTATTTAACGGTCTAACGAAAAACAGTGATTCTTAATATCTGAAGGTCGTCGGGAAAGCCAGGCTTTGAAGTGGATCTCCAACATGACTGTAGAGTGACCTGCACGGTAAGGCTGGCTCACTGCCAGCCAGGAATGGAGCGGCTAAGGAGATCCATGTTGGCCAATTTTGGGGGCCAGGGAAGTCTCACAGAGCAAGCAGAAGGCACACGCTCTTCGAGTCCGCCACGCTCACACAGAAGATCCCATTACCTGGCCGCCTGAAAAGGAGAACCCGTCTCGGGTGATCTGACTCTGGCTAAAGAGACTCGCGCATTGGGTTGCGCCAGCGCCGGAGACCTGGTGCTTCATACGGTATTAGTTTTGAAAAGAACTAACTAGACATCTGGCCCAGGTAATGAAATCAAAACGGACAGGCTCAGAGAGAGAGAGAGAGAGAGAGAGAGAGAGAGAGAGAGAGAGAGAGAGAGAGAGAGAGAGAGAGAGAGACGCACAAGGGGGACTGGGGGAACCCTCCTAAGGCAAAGTGCCTCTTCTAGATGAATGGTGACTGTCGGAGGAACAACAGCAAGCGGAAGACAGTCCATCTCACTGTCAGGGGCTGACGTTCCTCTTTTCCCCTCTCTGCCTCTTGTCCTGATACAAAATCTGTACAGTGGGAATCTCCATAATAGAGATGCAAGTGACAAACTGAGACAAGCATTCCATTGCTGGCTGATGGCAAAAAAGGAAAGGGTTCCATGGTCAGTAGATGTGAGCAAAGGCTAAAGCAGGCCAAGACACTGTGTGCAGAACATACTGTACAGAACTCAGAATCACAAGCAAATCACCTCAATGCTAGGGAATGCAAAAAAGACATGCCTTTAAGAATTAAATAAGATGTTATTAAGTGAATAAATATATAGAAATGCTAATACTTTTATTTCGAAAAGGCTGCCACATACTACTACAGTAGAGCCTACTGTAGATTTACAATTTTTTTGTACATTGTGGGGAAAAATTTGTGGGCTGCAAGTATTTCATCACATGCAGTCTTTAATCTTCTCCACTTTTCAGAAACATTCAAGGCTTATGTGATTAATATTCAGCATCAGGTGAATAATTTTTATGCAATTCTGATAGTTGGAGAGATGGATAACTCAATTATGAGCACATCCATCAGACTGCTCCTTGGCATTGGAAAGCTACCAGCTAAGATTGATGGGAAGAGGAGACCAATGGTTTCCTTGCCGTCATATCCAGGCACTGGGCCTGAACACTTTTTTTTAGCGGTCTTCATAGGCAAAGCATCATTACCCCTCACTCCATTGAAAAGAGTTTATTATGAGGTTAGTGTTTTGGCAAGACTATTGTTTGGATGATGAATATTGTTGGTGAGGGCATTAAAGGGAAAATTAGTGATGTCACCGAAAAAAGTACCACTATTCCTTCCCTTTTTTGTAGCTCGAGGGGAAAAAAACAATTAACGATTGTTACAATTTCCCCGGCCTTTGTCAAACGGCTGGAAAGTGCCTAGAAATTCATGGGAAAAACATAAAAACAAAAACAACAAAATGCAGAGAAAATGAAAGTCATATGCACACTATGTGTGTGACATTACATAATATGCCCAAAATATTTAATGGAAAAATATAAAATGTGCATGAATGAGGAGACGGACAAATGCAAAGACCCCGGGCCTCTGGGACACATCACGTGAAATTACCCGGCTGAAAGAGAGAAGGAAAGGATGATGATGTCACCCCCCTCTCAACTGCGGACGACGAAGCGCGCCCCTAAGTGCAGGGGCGGCCCGAACTGTTCAGACAACGATACGGCCCGAACAATGGGAGAGCGCATTCCAAATGTCAGATGTAAATGTCAATTAAAAATTACAAGGGAGTTCTGAAAGGTAGGGTCTGAAGGGGTTGACATTTTTTGACATGGCGGAGTGCATCTGACCAAGCCTTTGGCAAACACAACAGGATCTACGCTGTCAGCTCTTATCGTAAACAGACTCGGCCGCTTGTCGAATGTCAATGAGGAGCAACGCAGGCAGCCAAGCTAAAGCCCGGCGTTTAGACAAAAGGGGGCTGTGGGCACTCTCTCAGAAGACATGCGATGTCGACGCGCGACACCGTTTTCAAAGGAGACAAACGTACGAATAAGTAAACTTTGTCCCGCGCGGTGGCAGGAGACACAGGCCTAGAGAAGTGTTGGACCACTGCCGCCGAGCTGCCTGCGGGATCAATCTCAGATGATAATGAGAAAAAGATACTTTAGAAGTTTGTGTTATATATACGAACGGTTGTGACTTTTGATTGACTGAGATGGTTTTCACTGAAGCGATATTTCACTGCACGCAAAATTCTTCATGGTCTAGGAACGTTCTCAGGCGCATTCCAGCATTTTCTGGTGGACAACTTTTAGAGTGAGCGTTCCTTCTCTTGGACACGTTAGGTCTTTAATGAGCAATGTGACACACTCCAACGTTCCAAGACAGTCATATCACACTTGAATAGTTTTTTGATTCAGAGGGCTTCCAAGATATCAGACAACACAGATGATATTTCCTTAAGCACATGTACTGTCCAAATAAAACCATCACAGACAGGGAAAATAAAACATTACTGAATATGACCTTGACCTCAGTTCATTTTTTATTCCACTGCTCAGTGCTTCTGGGACCAGCCTGTATGGTCTCAGACGTTTCATTCAATGACATCTTTCAGGTAAGACGGGAAGCCATTTGTCAATAGACACAGTAAATTCTCTATTGCTCTGATAGGGTGCGGTTTATATGAATTGCTTCATTTACATTTCATAAATATGAATCTCATCTGTCTCAAAAGAGCCTAACAGTACTGCCAAAACCACCACAAGAACTACCACTCCTTTCCAGCACTCATAATAATCATGATCATAATGTAGCATTAATCATCCTTTAGAGGACAGTTTAACATGTCATGGAAATCCTAATAGTTTTTTCCTGATCATATTTTAACAAATAGTATCTAAAGCATACAGGACTCTGAAAAACATGCAGTTACTCACTGCATTACTCAAAGAACTCACTTGGTAAAAATCAAACTGGTTAAAATTACTGAAGGAGAGGAAACCACTCACTTGGCTTCCTAACAGAGGTGCATAGTTTGTCAAACTCAGCAAACTGAATCCTGCCCACAAACAATATTTCCTATTTTCATTCCTTTAGCTGGTGCACACGGAACCCAACTCCGCCTGACCGCAAATCCCTGGATAGAGCTCTAAGGTCAAAGCCTTCCAGTGCTCTACCAGCGTGTCACAATGTGTCAGCCTGCCATCACACTAAAGGAGCGAGAGTGACCTTTCAGTTCGGTGCGTTCGGGGGGCCGTGGAACGAGGGAAGGGGGGAAAAGGCGGCTACGCGTGAGCGGCTTCCCCGCGCCGCCTTGACACGTACCGCTTCCCGAGAGCCCCGCCCGCTTTCTAACCCACGAGGTGAAGTCTCCGCGGCGCCCGTCTCCACGGCGCCCGTCTCCACGGCGCCCGTCTCCCGGTGTATCATCTCTGCGCGGGAGTGTCAGAGGCTGGAGGAGAACCTCCGGCACCGAGCCAGAACAGCCGGACTTGCTGAGGCTGTGACGTCACGCCAGGTAATGTTTCAGAACGGAGGGATCGGCGTGGGGAGTGTGATGCTTTGCCTACCTATTCAGCAGACACTCCAAACCAAAGAAGCTTACATGGATCAGTACCTAAATGACAAAACTTTTGATATCCCCCCAGGGATGCTTTGAAACTGGCCCAGGTGTGAGCTCTTCCCTGGCACCACCGTAAAGACTTTTAGAGGCAATGAAGAACACAAATGTTTTCTTTCCTCTGCTGCAGCCAGGCTTTAAAGTTATTAAAGCGTTTCCCCGCTTGTCCTGAAGGAGGCCGGGCGGGCGGGTGCATGAAATGCCGTAGCTCAACTGGGTCCCACAGGTTCTTTCTGTCCAGGAATTCTCATGACAGCAGATGTGTGAAATTAATCACCCATTTCCCTTCCCAAACAATATATGTCCATTGAAAAAAAAAAACAATTCCTTTCAAAGGTCTGCCTCTGGTTCTCATGCGTCACTGAGACCCGAAAGGTCGGAACAGGATGAGGTAGAGAATGCATTAAAGTATATATAGATGCAAGTTGTTTTTGGGAAGCAGATGCTTGTCTGTTATTTCAGAGGGAAAGGCCTACCTGTTCCAATAGCTCCAAAACTGCTCATTCAGGTACGTGCGGTGGCTGCATTCATCCCCGAAAGAGGCCTTGCTTTCGATCCAGTGAACTATGTGACCCTCAACAGCTGGTTTTGGAAACATAAAAATAAATGAGGTCAATTTAAGCTCAAGGGAGCTGTGTGTATGATCCAGTCTGACGTAGCGCTAAGATTTTGATTAAATTTATCAGAGGAGGCCATGGAGGACCACTGAACCTCTTTTCAATAAGTAACTTTTGATGAGGTCAGGGAAATGGTTTTATTAGTTGGACAAAACTGTTGTGGGGAAACTCCATCCTATTTGCAGCAGTTTCTTTTAAGGTGACACATTTGGCATTGATATTATAAACTTGTGTTTGGTGGCCATATTTAATACATGGCCTAAACTAACATGAAGAGGCAATTGTCACTTGAAGTTAATTCAAATCTAAACCGCAATACACAATACAAATGAGTGACCCGGTATGGCTGTGGGTTGCTGTCTTGTGATTATCGATTTATCCGAATCCCTGAACAATGAACATGAATGTTTTAATGTGAAAAAAGCACATTTTACTAAATTCTTGCATAAAAACAAGCAATGCAAATGCAAAACAAGCTGAAAAAACATTTTTGCACGGTTTCCCCAGACTATATCATCCATTGGCATTCCCACAAATAAATCTGTGCAAATATGTTTGATATGTTTTTATGCAGGCCAAAAGTTCTGCAGCACGCTGAATAACCTCCTTTGAACTATGCACTGATCGCATACAGAGCCTTTGCTAGGTTCACTCTGCAGCAGAACGCACAACAGTCTGAAAGTGTAAAAGAAGAGGATGACATCTCACCAACCTATTGGCACCTCCAGAATGATGTCTGGCGTCTTGTCATAGCCCTTGGCACGGAGTTGATTTTCATCTGCGAGGAAGACATTTTGGTAATGAAAGTGCTGCACAAAGTCTTGATAGGGTTACCACTGGTTCACCTCAAAAAAACAACATATACACAGAAATGAACTGCAGAAAGCCATCACTGCTATTATACTATATTAATATAGTATACTACTAATGTACCATACCTTTTTTGGGTTCTTGGTATTTTTAAAAGCAACATGATGTATATCCACACACCATTCTCATAACCTGAAGGGCAGGGGTCAGATATCTTTAAAACATCACTGAGGATGTAAAGCTACAAGCTGCAGACGTACAAAGTTTTAACATTATTTCCAAAAACGCACAACATCGCACAATGATCAGGAGAAAAGCTCCAAAATATTACATGTCACATATTTTCTGTCACGATACGCGAAACCCATGAAGTCCAGCTGCTCTGCACTACTTACAGTTGGTGGGCTTCGTGGAAGAAAATATATAAATAAAGGACAGGGTTGGCATTATAGCAGCCATAAGCGTGACCCTGCTCGCGTGGGTTCAGCTATTGTCCTTGACTCCTGGCGCGGTTCGGCTATTATCTGTGGAACACCTGATTTCTCCATTAAATTTCAGGCTGACCAGGTCATTCAATTCCAGGCCTGCCTTTCCGTCTTCAGCCAAGCTCGACTAATGGGGCGGGGGGAGAAGCGAGGTCCGGGGCTGCGAAGGGCCCGGCGGTGTGGTCTCTCTTAACACCTACCGGGCTGTTGACATTGTCATGCCGCTCCGATCGCCTTTTTACATCACCTTTGATTAAAATTAATGGCCCATTCCCACTGTTGGGGAGCTTATTTCCAATCCATTTATCAACCGGGGACACCGGCTTTCACGGCCCATGTGCCCAAACTCTGACAGTTTTAGAACACTCCTCTATGGTGCTGAGAGAAAGGTCAGCACTGCGGGCCCAAATAAACGATATCTTCTTAATGACATAAAGACTGATTCTATATCTGACCACAGGGAAGGGAGGGGGGAAAAAGGGAAGAATTTCTCTCCAACAATTTCACACCTGAACACTCAATACCTTGACCTGGTCTCTTCAGTCTGCACAATGGCAAAACACAAGATTCCGTTGAGTGTCTGTACACACGTTGCTCTTTGATTACACAAATTACCGTTTACTATGCTTCTCCATTCTCATAGAAAGTGAGTGTGTGCAAAATTGATATTGAAGTGTGAAAAACCTACTTGGCCTGAATTTTAATAAAGGTAATAAAAAAATTCCCTTGATGGGTATTATCCTTTTACTAATCTCTGAAATGCAAAGGTGAAGAGCAAAATCTGAGAACATCAAAAAGTAATGCTATACAAGTACCAAAGCCCATTTTCGAACCTCTTACTCTATAAAATATTCATTGCAGGCTAGCGCATAAATGAAACATACCAGGATATTAGATAACAGAGTTCCTGTTTGTTTGTAAATCAATGAGAGATAACATGCACTACATCAATCATCCCCTGGCCTTTTTGCACTCTGTGATAGCCGGTACTCTGGTGCTTTTTTTCCATAACTTAACAGCTGCTGAAATGCAGAAGACAGGAGAGGATCCAAGGTGAAAGCTTACCTAAAAAGGACAGGTTTCTCTCTTGCAGCTTGTCACGGAGAAGGATCTCATGTTCCTGACCAATGGCGCTATAGGTACACAGTTAAGGATATTCACGGCGCTATGCTACAGGGATAGCATTTCGGTCTCAAATCAAAACTGAGATTTTTTTTTTTTTCTCCAATGGCATTTTTATGATTGCAATTTTTTATGAATGCAACTTAAATACACTGCTCCTAAACTAAGTGCAAACATGATATGCCAATGATCTTTTAATGTGATGGCTTCATAAAAGCCATGTTTGACATTTTGATGGTGACAGAGTTTTGACATGGATTAGTTTCCCCACCCATGCCTTGTTAAATTAACTGATTTAATGACCAAACAGAAACTTCAAGGTACAGAAACTTCAAGTTTTTCCCCTCTTTTTCAACTCATACTTCGGAAATTCTGAAGAGGGGACATTTTACCTGTGCAAACGGTTGCTATGGAAACCACCAGGCTGTGGAGCAAGGTTGCTGTGGCAACACAAGGAGTAGGGAGTAAAGTTCCAAGTCAGCATGACTGCATAGCAAGTGTTATTTATGTTCATGTTTACTAAATGCCTGAAATAAAATAGCATTGTTTGACAATCTTCAACACTCCTGTGCAGATGATGATCTAGAATGCAGGCTTTTGAGGTGTGTGTGCCCTCACACAATGGAAATCCAGGCCAACCACAAATCCTGAAGGTACTGTGCTTCTCTACGTAAACATAGTACACACAAAGGAGAGGGGTATCTATAGGGAAAAAAAAGACTCCTGGGCAAGTTCCACATTGCCAGCCAACAGACCCTGGAATTCATACTTCCTTCCTAAAGCAAAAATACAAATAAATGCATAAATTAATCTGCCTTTAGAAGAAATGTCATTCTGAATTATGAAATATCATGAAAGATCCAGGGGAAGTCTTACTGTGCGTCTGAAAAGCAGAATCCTGAATGCATAATTCACTTTTTATATAAAATGAAAACAAAAAACCTCCTTCAGGCATCAATCCCACCCCTTCTCACATTCACTCACCATTAAGGAATTAAGAGGACTGAAACATGCCTACACCACACTGTTTACAAACATTCAGATTAATTCTGTTACATTGAGAGGATGGTGCAATTCCTAACCAGGGCAGCGAATGAACTGCACTGAGCGGTGAATAAAGGTGAACTAACTGCGTGTGGGTCGACACTGAGGGGGGAAAGGGCGAGAGGGAGTAAAGAGCATGAATGAACCCCGGGGGCAGGGTGGGACAGGGTTGACCGGGCAGGGACAGTGGACACCCCCCACACCGCGTCCCGGTCCCCAGCTGCCTGCCCCCTCGGTGATGAGCTGCCATTGACGGGCCATGACTGCCCATCACCGGGCCTCCACGGCTCGACTGACGGAGGGTGAGTTATTTCACGGTCACGCCGACGCGCCACAAACTCTCTCCAAGGTGCTGATAATTCTCTATGACAGCCGTACCACCGAGCGCAGGCTTGAAGTAAACAAACAAAATGGAGGGAGACGCCGAAACGCATCTGGCGCCCAGGACGTGGGATGGGGGGGGGACTCCAAAATGGCAATGGGAAGTACACTTCGCAGAAGATTAGCTGGAACAATGGAAGGTTGTACAGTGGTGCAACAAACACGACATTCCAAGCTCACCGAATGTTCCAACCACCTTCTGTTAATGGCTGGAACTGCTTATTTTTTTACTGAAAAGTTAATTAGAATTCATATTACGAAAGCTGCAGAAATCATAAATGCTGAAACTCAATTCAACTTTGGCAGACTGTACTCAACGGAACCCATTTTCAGAGGGGATAAACATGCGATTGGCAGATTTAACACTGCAAGCTAAAAACACACCAACGCATGTTATGGCTTCGAACGCGGATTACCTAGATGAAAAAAATAAAATCTGTAACTGGCCATTATGGATGCAATTCCAGTTTCTATGACATAGAACATTGGCTTGATTCAGTCCATGAATAAGGAAATGCATACAGATCAGGCCTCTCCTGCATCCCTCTCTCGGCCCTGTGATGTGGCGGCAAGGAAAAAGCAGGATGAAACACTTCTTTCTGAAGCAGAACTTTTATGTCAGGTGAAGCCAGACACATCTCATCCCTTGAATAGCTCCTCGTCAATTCCAGGCTTAAAATTTTATGGGAAAGGATACTGTTTGATGCAGTCTACCAACGGTCCATAACAGCAGTCATTTATTGTGCACTGAAAGAGGGAAAGAAATATTACAGTGAGGGGAAAAGAGAGAGGCCCACACACCCATTAACCAGCAATGGGGGAGGAAAAAAACCCACACACATACACACACATACACATACACACACACACATATATATATATATATATATATATATATATATATAAACGTCAGATGGTAGTCATGCTTGACTGTCAAGCCCCCACATGAATTTAACAAACATGAACCAAACACTTTTATTTGAACAAAATCAAACTGGAGAAAGACCATCTTGGACCACTTACACAAATATTTCTATGGTTTAGTTTCAACCAGACACCTAATTAATAGGATGGGGAAAATAACCAGTAATTTACCAATTTACCCTTCATAAGTATTTTATATTCTGGTACTGTGTGAGGAAAATTCAAATTTAAGAGGGGTATCAGTTTACATACCTGATAAACATGGTTGGCCAGACTGTGGTCTGGAATTAAAGATGGCTCTCTCAGCATGCTGTTTATGACTACCTTGGTGGCTGGAAGAGAAGAGAAACATGAACAAAATAAAACTCTAATACCACACAGACACGTGTCCTGTAACCTTATTGAGTGACCTGAGAAACAGGAAGCATACTATTAAAGCAGATCAACAAACAGACCTGAGATAACCTTTCAACGACTGTGTAAGCACATCTGCAGGATGCTACAGTATGACCCTAAAAGTTTTCATAACCCTCCTCGCTCTATTCAGTTAAACTGCACTGTCACACCAATGTAGCTTAATGTAAATACATTATTCCACTATGGAGTACACATGCCCTGCATAGTACACTGCTTATAGGAGATGGAGCCTGTGCACCTTTCTCACCACATGTTTCTGCGTTATGATTTCATAAATCAGTCAACCAATCGTGTAGGTTGATTCCCAGTTGCAGCCACTATGAAATTCCCTACATCATTTTTCCATTTCAGACGAAATTAATTGCATCGCTGTGTGACAAAACGGTCAAAGTGCACCGTTTTAATGGTTACACACTTGAACATATTAGACTCGGTGCATTACTAACAATCCCAGGGAACGTTGCCGTTCATATTTTAATCATTAGAAAACCCAAAGAGCCAAAGCCGTACCTGTGATTCTGTCTGAATTAAACCTCTGCAAGCCGCACAATTTCAAGGGTTTTAAAGCAAGAGGAATGAGGAACAAAAACCACATCCTTGGAAATGAGCTCCACTTTAAGGCCAGCGATTCGCAGTCTTTTATAGGCTGCTGACTTACAGTACTACATTAGCTTCTATTAAACACAGACCTTTATTATGACAAGATCCTTGTTAAAACATATAAAATGCTCGGCTCCTCTCACTATCTCAGTGGTGCCGTTCCTCGGGTCTCATATCAAACCGCTAGCAGAGATATAACAAATATGGCCCTGTGATCCCCTGTCTATTCTTACCAGTGCTAAATGAGGAAATGAGAAAGGGGTAGACGGAGAACAAAGCACCGTCAGCAGTCTTCTCCTCTCCCTTCCCTTTCTCCTCCTCAGAGCTGGAAGGCACACTCAGTGCTTTATTTCTTTGCTCATTTTTCTCCGAGATTGGTACCTTCACACGCAGATCTATACCGCGCTCCCGTGCAGCAATGAAGAAAGAGGGTTATATTTTCCCCTTGAGTTAGGACACCTCATGACAAATGATAATAGATAATCAATAAACTGGGAAATATGAGGCAGCAAACTTTATGAAGCCAGGAGACATATTACTCCCGAACAACACTCGTTTCCCTTAACAAAGTCACTACTCGACTGTGCCTAATAATCTGAAGGAAAATCAAAGGACCCACAACCACATCAGCAATATTGGCAACTTATTCCACTTTAATGGCATTTTGATTGATTTTTTCCCCCTAATGGTAGTTTTATAGATTTGACGCTACTTCTGCAAAACAGTGGCGTGTAATAAACCTCCCAGAAGGCAAACAGCCGCCATTAAAGCTCTTGTCTTACTAGGGCTCATAATTGGAGGTTGACCACTGCTGCATTTTGGTTGTCCGCACAACACACATATTATATGAACATCTACTGCATTCCATTATATTCAATCTCTTTTTTTCAGGGGGACATGAAAAGTGATATAGAGTATGTGTATATATATATATATATATATATATATATATATATATATATATATATATATACACACACATATATGTATATATAGGTATATATTTATACAGACACACACACATACATACATGCAAATATATATATTACAGATACACACACACACGTATATACTATATACAGGTATAGTATGTGTGTATATTGCATACTGTTTTATATACACCCATGTTTGTTTGTTTATATGTTTATTATTTTATTTTATTTTCCCTGGGGGGGGTGTTACAAGAAAAAAAAAATCTAAGAGGTTGACCTTGGCGCTGACATTGTGACGTTTCAGTAAAGCACTGACCTGATGAAAATGGAGACCTGGCCGCTAATAAATCAGGCGGGTTTAAAATGAGTTTACCCTAATGCTCATTCATCACGGCCATAATGCCATTTGCAGCCCAGGATTCGCCGCTGTGCGCAAACACTGCAGTAAATAATAACAGGGCCCCAACATCCCCGCATCATTGCAGCCTCTAACATCAGCATACATTTATTAAAGACACCTCGCCATACAGTGCCGCCATAATCCCCCGCAGGCTGTATCGCAGTTTAACACAACACAATGCTGTAAATATACACCAAATTTATTAGAATTGTCTGGCGCCGGCATAAATTCTGACCAGAGGTATCCTTATCTAAAACCAGCAGGGACGGGTGCAATATTAGCCAGAGACGCTCACTCTACATTGAGAGAGACAAAGGAAAGAGCACTCTGTGAAAAATAAAAAATTTGAAAACAAATAAAGAAAAATCCTCTTTGTTACATGCACTCCTTAAAAAAGGTGAACGCCGAGAACAAAATGAATAAAACCTTGCTTGGTTCTCATTCATGGGATTTTGTATTTTTTCCATTTCCACCGGGGTGAAAAAGTCATTATCTAAATTAAAAAATGGGAAAGAAACCTCATTAGAAGGCAACATTTGTTGAGGGAGGAACGTAATAAACAATAACGGATGACAATCGTTATTGCCCCTGACACTGATGAGCTCCTCAGCAAGTTTGTTTATTAATTAAAAACGCACTTTTTTCCCCCCGTTCCCGTGCACAACTCATTGAGCTGCGAAGGCGCTCGTACATCAAACTTCATCGTGCGGAGGAGAGACGAGACCAGATAATGCACAGCGCTAAAGCTGATTTTCCATGATGAATCTCGGAGCATATAAATTGGCTAATATCTGAAAACATTTACAGATACTAGAGGAATTGACTACTTGTAGGACATGATGGATGGCCCTTTCAAACGCCGGCAGACAGCTCTGCAAATCTCTGCGGCTGCTAAAGCCCTCATTTGATTTTCCAATTTACTCCTTTTAAATTTATCTTCCCACTAAATATAAAAAGTAGTGATTTTGCCTTTTCCCTGGTGTGACGCTGGCGGAGGCGGCCGGCACTGGTGCTGCCGGAGAGACGGGTCTCGGAAGGGTTACTGGGGCAGAACTGATCCTCCTCGCCCCGGCTCCCCCCCTCGCCCGTCAGAGACCCAGCCGGTGAGCCCGCGTTCCCCGGGTCAGATCGTTAGACTCGCGGCGTGCCAGCCTTCAGCTCCTCCACTGAAGAAGAGTAATTAGTATACTTGTCAAGCGAGGTACGGTGCCGCCGCTGCTGCCGCTGCTGCTTACCTCGCCATTTTCCTCCCTCCCCCACCTTCCCCCCGCCGGCAGCTAATGAACAGCCCCCAGTCTCATTATTCAAAAACAAAAAGGCTCTACTTTGGGTACTCTCCCTCCAATTTGCCATTGTGCGGGAAACATATGAGAGCTCTCCCCAACGCCGACACCAGGAGACAAGCTGATAAGCTGGCACCAGGGCTTGGAGAGCGTTTGCTCCACCATGTCCTTCCACAAGCTTCCACGGAGAGCACTCCACTGGGACGTGAAATAAAAGCGGGGAATACCATCCTCTCATTCCATCAATTCAGAAATTGGAATTCTCTGCAAACAACAACAAAAAAACGACTAAAACCTTTGGATCTCGGGCACGTTGGGCTACCCGTGTAGCTCTGGTTACCAAAGACAACAATAAATCTTAAAGCAGCCCAATCATTATTAGAAAATATGAAGCAAGGATCTAATCTTGTGTAAGGCCCTGGGAAAATGAAAAAGGTCAAATGGCCAGCTCAGCTGCTCCTCAAAAAAATTGTATCTAAATCTAAAGCTGTTCAATTCACACAGGGGAGATGGAGAGAGAGTGTGCGCAAAAAAGAGAGAACAAGAATGAGAACTCTCGTGTCACTCCCTCATGGAGACAGGAAGGATCTCGACGAGTGGGTACTTCAGACATCATGTTGTGATGACACTTTTTACCACAACAGACAAGTTCAGGGGAAGGAAAGAAAAAGGAATTCCCACGGTATGGCACATCACTTTTATTGATCTTCCCACAGATCGGAGGGGTCCGCAGTCCCCATTTTAATATTTTCATCATGATCTAACAGACTTTGGATTGCACCTTTAAAGATGCTGTGGTTTGCTACTGCAAATATAACACAAGCAATGCAAGCTTCCCCACCAAACAGCTGATGGCTAACAGTAACAGCCAATTCTTCTGGACTTTTCAATTGGAAAACTAGTTTCAATCTATACTTATTTTATTTATCTTTAAGTCATGCCTTACCTCGTGCATGTAACTTACATACATGCAGATATGATACATTTCCCGACAGAAAGTCACCAGAATTCTTGCAGAACTAAGTGTATTTCTCTTTTTTACACAACACATTTACCAGCATTAGGCAGAGAGACAGAAGCATTTCACACCACAGGGAAATATGATAAAATTAAAACGACAGCAAACAAATCAATAATATGCGAGACTCTTTCTTGTGACACTTGTGACACTTGTGACTCTTGGAATGAAAGTAGACGGTTAAACTTTGCCCCTCCCCTTCTATGATTGTTTGGACACGGAGAACAGCATTATGAATGTTGATATCACATTCAATACGTGATGAAGCTGCTTTTAATGTATTGATCTATTTACATGCGTCTCCAAAACAGCCTTGCGTCTGGCCTATATGATTTCCTCAAAGTCCTTCAGCATGGGCAACAACAGAAATGATACCAAAAAAATAAATAAAGCAGAAAACAATTTAAAACCGTACATTGATCCAGTCAAAGTGATTGTACATGTATTCCACGGTCCCCAGGGCACCATTTCTGTGTCTCTTAAATGCAAATGGGGAAAAGAAGGAAGAAAACGACTGAGCTGGATAAAGGCAAGCAGCTCACACAGTCAGGGGCAATGTCCCTTATATAGAAATCTATTGATCCCTGCAGCCCGCCCAGGACAAAAAAAAAGGTGCAGTCTGGGTGCAGATGATGGATGCTCCTGCCAATAGCACTGAACAAACCTGTTAGCTAATTGCCACCAAAGACAATTATCCTTGCATTGTTTCATAATGGAAACACATTACAAAACTGTAATATACACACAGGGAGATTTGATGATTTGGCTGTGGAGCCATGTGCACTGAATTTCATTGCCAAAGGCCAGAGGGGTCACTACTGAGATGGGGGGTAGACCGTATCAAAATAGAAGTCACTCTCGCCGGCTAGCGTCAGTCGACAGAGAAATGTGTCAGGTTACCCCCTCTGGAATCTTCTTATGGGCACAGAAGAGATATTTCAGCTAACCAATTTTCTCATATCCGAATGGAGCATGTGCAATAAACACCATGCTAGGAAAGATTGGTGCGAGACTGGAGATGGAATGTGTAACATCCACTTGACAGCCTCATTGGGAGGTATGTCAATAAACAAATAATACTTGTATCAATAAAGGACAATAACCTGGTGCTATGATAAAATATTTACAGTAACATCCTTTTAAACATTCTCCACATGTGAATCCAACTTGCAGAAAAACTGAAGAAACATAACCCCTTTTTTGGTGTATGGACAAAGCTGGTATGCAAAAGGCCAGGTATTATCCCCCTAACAAAAAAATTCTTAAGAGGCCTAAAAATACCATTCTACCTGGTATTAGAGATTGTGTTATACTTAAGCAGACAAGTACTCTAACAATGTTGACAGTAAATAACAAATATGAACCTTCTATGAACAATAAAATAAAAGGAAATGCTTTGTACCTTTTTTATGAATATTGGAGTTTACACTTGTTGTAATTAAATATGTGCTAATATTTAAATGGTACTAAAACTGCATGTCAAAATTGGTATCTAAAAAAAGTTTACAAATACGAGATTTGCATGCAACAACACACATTAGCAACATTATTTACATTCCCAGACAAAATGCTTCTCCGCAATTGTTATGTGTAATTTGGGTTATATCTGAGGAGGGGCTTGGGTTCTTCAAATAAACTGTACTTTTGTAAACCGGAAACTCATGCTATACATCGGCTACTTATATCCACAGTAAATGACAGAGAATATTCAACTCATGTACTCTAGTGTCACTAAAGAAAGCAGACTATTTTATTCTTCTCATTTTGATACAACAGAGCAATCATTTGGAACCATCATAAATACAACTTAAACAAATGTTACAGAGGAGGTGAACAATTCGTTCCTGAAGAGGCTCACATCCACATGTATTACATAAAAGCAAAGAACACAAACATTACCAACTGCTCCTTATGCTGTACCAATACTGCCACACTCCACAGCTGCTCTGGAGCTGCAGGGAGTCAAGGGGAGATTGACTCCTTCCATGCCAGAATAACCCAGAAAAAGAAGCATGTGTTCATCTTGTAAATAACAGATATGAAAAGAGCAAGATAACTATGCAAGTCACTCACATGTTAATAAGGCATTACCAAAACAAGCCATGAGGTCATTTGAGCGATTTTTGTCTTCAAAATGCATTCAGTGGTAACTCAAAGTGGCTTAGCTCAAATGACACAAATTTATTAAGTCACTTATTAATTTATTTTTTACTATATTACTCTTTCCACCAACTAAGTATTTTAAATAATGTATGCTATCAGTTTGAAGAGTTGTACTAGTCATTACCTTTTACTTGGTGATGAGAATATATTGCTCCATATATCAAATTAACACAACATATGACTAAACACAAGATTTTATGCATACATGTAGCTTTACAGCATTGAATATACCTGATGTATTACAGGTTTAAGATAATGTATGGCCAAAGAAAGTGACTGTGTTTAGCATTATTTATAGTGCATATTTACAACGACTTTGCTTACATTTGCCACGTATATTTGCATCCTCAGTTTTAAGAGGAGATCTTAAATAGATTCAGAGACTGGGTGGGTTGGGTCTTCCACTGTTTTAAAGCTGCCTCCTCTGGAAGGCCACCTGCTTTTACGCTGCTCAGACTACTATTTTGACAAGGGCTGGATAGCAGTGGGTCCAAAGCAATCAGAAGCTTGACTTTGACAAATGGCTGTACCGCGGCGAAGTTGAAAATAACACACATCCACTTTAATCTCTTTCTTGATTAAATCGAAGGCGTACCATTTTGACATCATGTGATTTGCTCATAAAGCACCCACTACCGGTTACTTTCCAGGATGTGTCTATTTAAATGATATTGAATTTTTCTTTTTTTCTGCGGGAGAAGGAAATGTACTTAATTCATTCACATGAATGATTAAAAAAAAAAAAAAAAACCTTGATCACAAAATCAGCGTCCAACTGACTGGTGTTTTGAGCAATAAAAAAATGAGGGAAGAAGTGGGGGGAAAAAAGGACAAGCCAATGTGTTTCACCAATTGTGTTTTTATTTTTCTTTTGTAGTAGATTCTGTCTTCTCCTGTTAAAATGAGGGAGAGAATTTATGTGGCACCTGCAGTCAGACAGACGAGACCTAGCCTGCATTCTGGAGGCAGACACAAAAGGCAAACATTACATTTGGGGGGAGGGCTGTACAAAATCAAATTGTCTTTTAAAAATTTCTGGCGTTCTCTTTTCTGTTCACATGAGACTCTGCAAATATTTATAGGGCAGTTGATAAACTCCTCCTTGGTGAAACAGTGGAACAGTCTTGGACAGAGAGCAATTATGGCACTGTTCATGGCTCACTTTGAATATCACATTGAATATTACTCATAAATCTTTTACAAGCGTGTCCCAGGAGCTCACTTAACAGCCCATTTTAATCATGCAATTGACACTGGGAAAATAATATAGTTTTATTTTTTTTGTGGCAAATTAACAAAGGCCCCACTCCTCCTTCTCAAAGTATATTTTGTACCTCCATCCTGTTGCTATTTGATGTGTGGGCATATCTGTGGCATTACAAACTATATGTATGCGGCTGAGACAGAATATGAACATGATGTCACAAATTGCATGGGTTGTCAATATTGTATAATAAATGAAGTACTGTCTAATACTTCAGACTACCCGATGTTAAATTTCAGATCATTTTAGATCATGTGGTGCACAGATTACTGTGTTTACGTATACTGTTGGATTGTATATTTTAGGCAATTCTTACAAATCCAGAAGACTGGTTTAAAAAAAACACTTAAGAATATGAATGAGCTTTTACAAAATCATTTATTTTTACAAAAATATATCTTTTGAACCTCACACCACTTGATTAATAGAATTGAACTTAACAGGAAAGAACGGAGGAAAATGGTAGGATTTAGAAGACAGTTTGCGTTTGGAAATTCAGCTGCTCAGCACCACCATGCCGAAAGCTCGCCTGTTCTTACGCACTTCCCCTCACGGTCCCATTGGCTCTGAAGGGAGCCGAGCAAGGAGGTGAAATAAGAGGTGATAAATAACGCTGATGAAATGAAATAGCATTGATCTAAACAGCAGTTAAGTGGTGGGTGGTCTTCTGAGTGCTTAATTGTCAGTCATCTGCCCCAGGTACCACTGGCGGGGGTCTGTCTCTCATTAGGTCAGCCGTGGCTGAGTGGGGTCTGAAGGCAGCAGAGCGTTCATTTTGGCGGGGCCGCTCTGAGAATTGAAGTCAAAGGAAAGCCCTGCTACTCACGCGCTGCGCTCTCCTGGTCCTGCAGGAACCTCTCCAGGATCAGGCGCGCCATGAGCGAGGGGGAAAAGTCCACCTAAATCGGAGTGTAAAAAAATAACACGTTGCGTTAAAACCATTTTCCACGGAAAAAGTGCACTATGTCACGAAAATCTAAAACAAAACCAAAAAAAAAAAAAAAGAAGAGAAAAAATGTGAAAATGTTATTCCTCCTTATAAAAAGAATGGTGAGGGGAATTCAAATGGAGGCGAGCAAAATGAAACCACTCCCACACAGTCGTTTTGATGAGTGGGAAAAGAGCATTTTGAAAAGCGGAAAGTGGTTTTACAAGAATGCTGGTGCCAGTTCCTGTAATCCAGTTGACGTCTCCAGGAAAAAAAAAAAGGAAAAAAAAAAAAAACCTTTTAATGGGGCTTAAGTATATTCAGCTTCTTAAACCTTAACCTATCCTTCAACGGGCCTTACATTAATTAGCAGTCTGGGAGCCATCATCTGCCTAACCTTTCTTCTTTGTTCAAAGAAGAAATTTCTTATTATAGCTAAATAGATCGGTTTAATATGGTCTTGTCGTTTTTTTTTTTTTTTTTTTTTTTTTTTTAGTTTGGGCTCCCCCCCAATCCTCTTTGGTGGAAAAGGTGAGTGGGTGGGTAGGTGGACAGGGGTGCAATTAGGAGGCCATCTGTGCTGTAGTGTCCGAGGTGAGTGGACCACTGTGGTTTGTTTTCATCAAGGACTTGTCGAGAGCAAGCCTACCGTTCACCCATATTCACTTGACTCCACATTTAAATGGCTTAAGGTATCTGCATCAGGAATTCCAAAAGAAGAAATGTCCATGTTCCTTTATTAAGATTTCTTTTTTTGGGGTTTTTTTTTGGGGGGGGGGGGTAATAATGATAAAGATAATAAAGCAAGTATACTAAATCATAAAATTTTCAATTATTTTAATATAAATAAAATCCCAATATAACAGAACATATTCACAGTCCTCAGTATGCATATGTCAAGTGATGGAACCTAGTGCACATTCATAATTTACACGTAACAGGTACAAATGCAATAAAATGGCTGAGTGGTTAATGAATTGCATTATATCAAGCAAAACATAAAGACCAGTGAAATAAAAACATGACTTAAAATATGAAAACACCTTATCATACCCCTTTGTATTTGTGCCTTTTTTATTTTTGTTATGAAACAGATATTCTCAAAGCCAAAAAGAAAAAAAAAATCTCTTGTTAGCATAATTGGGACCCGAAAGTGAATTTGCCTTCAGCTTATTGTACAATTGTAGCGTTTTATCTCTTCTGTGATCCTTTCTAGTGGAGCTTGGAGCAGAACACGCTCCACATAAAGATTTACCGCCGGTAATATTTGTTAACATCACCATAATTCTGCATACAGAACATAGCCTTGGAAGACCAAAGATGTCTATAATTATTACGAGTAAAAGACGGTCTTTATCTTCATTAAAGAGCATGCGCTTTCTTTTGTGAGAATCCTTCCCTCTGTAACCCGCAGGTCTTTTAACAATGCAGGATCCATCCTCTTTGGATGCCATTAAAATCCCAGAGTAACAGGATCGCTGCATTCTGCCCACATCAGAGCTGACACATGAAAAATTGTGAAATTACTGAGGGTAGTCCAGCCTGAATAAGGACCACCTGATTAGTTCAGGTACTTGCGTCTCCCTAATTTTCATATTAATCATGCGTCCATCTCCCTCCAAAACCAGATCATCATGCTTTGTGTCAGAATTTAACATGTAAGTAAAATTTATAGGCCCTCAAATCCCTCCTGAAAATAATTACGGGCAGAAGAAAACTAAGTCTTGGTTTTATTATCCCTAATGCAAATGAAATGTAAATCACAGCATTTCATTGCTTTTTACCTTTAATTTACCTACTATTAACACCCTGTGAATGTATTTCTGACCTTCAAAAAAAAAAGGGGGAAAAGATTAGAATTTCAGCTGGTGCAGAAGGGGGTGTGATTTATTTCAAATCCCTTTTAGATAAAGCATCAATATGCAATGGAGGATTTTTAAAAAGTGTTACATTTCTCATCAGTTTTTATAGTTTTCCCCTGTTGGAGATATATTATCTCATAAAGTGCCACAACTACATCAATTAACTGTCTGAGGAATCATGAGTGCTTTGTTTAAATGTTAAGTAGCATATTAAAATGACAGTTAAATGGTTCATAGGCATAGATAATCTTCAGGCTGATTTTAATTATTTGAAGAAAAAAAAAATCGTATGTCAATTAAATGGAAAAAGAATTACAGCAGTTATCTTAAAAGTGTCACTGATATAAACAGTTGATTTTCAGTTTTTTTGAAAATCTGCAAATACACAATTGCCATTATAAAAGGTATTTGATACAGTATCAACAACACTACAACAACCGAGGATATGCTTGTGAAATTCATCCTAAGATATGGCACTAAACAGCCTGCATTGTGAGATGCTTTCAATGTGCACTCATAGCTCAGCCATATTTGGGCAACCCAGCCACATGAATCACGTCCCATCTGCAGCTGTATCAATCATTTTTGCTCTATCCATTTGCCCACATGATGTTGATGAGATAATATTAACAGGGCTG